>CM057345.1:20048287-20673287 GCA_030015575.1 Agapanthus africanus
AGGGCTGAATGTTGTAAAAAAAATTATGATGGAAACTCTGAATTAAAACACGGGAATTTGGCGGGCAAATGTCATGGGAGAGAAATCCTCTCCTTTTTGGGGGGAGAGAAATCCTCTCTTATGGTGGTAAAAAAGTCAACACTGCATGATTTTTATCGGACAATGGAAAGGGTCCATCTTTATCATCATTGTGTAAGAGGTGCACCAAATTTCCTGTGATTTTAATATTTTTTACTTATTGATCTAGTGGTTCAAAATCAACAGTTTTCCAATAACAGATCATGTTCTGCACTAGATCGATGAGAAAAGGTATTAAAATCACGTGAAAATTGATGTATAAATGTTGTACATCAGACTGACGTTTGACCGCCATGAGGGAATTTCCCTCCTATGGCATTTGTTCTATTACTGTCTTGAAATATCTTTTTATAGTTAAATCATTTTGATGCTTTTATATTTTAATGTTCATAAAGTTATATTAACTTTTGGTGCAGCTGACCGATTTTGGGCTATCTAAGGTTGGCCTCATCAACAGCACTGATGATTTATCGGGTCCAGATGTGAGTAGTGCTGTTCTCCTCAGTGAGAACAAACCAATGTCTGCATGTGTGCGAGCTGAGATTCGAGAGCAGAGGAAAAAGCAGTCAGCTGTCGGCACTCCTGATTATTTAGCACCAGAGATACTTCTAGGAATGGCCCATGGTCTGTAATCTTAATGAAACTTGCTTCTTATTTCCATATGATTGGATTCTATCTATTGGATTTTTGACATTGTACCTCAAATTCTCTATTTTTTAAGTGATAATTGCACAAAACAAGTTTACTCGTACAACAGTTATACCCTCTTAAATGACCCCTTCTGCCCATCACCAAAACCCTTAAAAACACCCAAATTTAACTCTAAACAATTCAAATGATTGTCTAATTTACTTGCGAACTTGTTTCTGTCGTGCAGAGGAGAACAAATTTTTTTGTTGAGGATTTTGTTCGATGAAGAGGGGGGCATTTGTGGTAATAAATTACTTCAGGAGGGGGGGGGGGGTAGGTAGTGCAATACATGATTTTCATCCCCCCAAAAAAGTGCTATACATGATAAACAATACTGGAGTTTTGTGCGGTTAACCTTTTTTTAGATAAATACCGCATATTGATAGAATTTGTATTTTCACCCACAAGTATCTTAACTTACTCCCATATTAACCATCTAAACATTTTTTTTTTTTCATTTTCAGCAATCAACTCATCATTAGATTAGTCCAGATTATCATTCCTAGCTTGAGATCATTACTAAAAGATGCTCATAGATTGTGTTGAAATTTTCACATCGAAGTTATCGTAATGTGAAATTTGAATTAAGTAGGAGATTGAATCTAAAATGGTGAGACTGGAGCGTGTTTTGTAAAATTAAGGATGGGTCTGGGGTGCAATGTAAGAACAGCCCTGTTTCACTATTGGTTTTTCTTAATTAAAAATAAAAAATAAAAATTAACTTCTCATAACTCTTGAATTGTAGGTCAGACTGCAGACTGGTGGTCTGTGGGGGTTATTCTTTTTGAATTGCTTGTAGGCATTCCCCCGTTTAATGCAGAACACCCTCAGGTATGTTATTGCTGCATTATATAGTTTAGTGAAGTTCAATTGATTAGTTCGCGAGACATTTTATTTTGACCGATCATATTGGAAAATGAAGTAGCTGAAATTGCTAAATGAAATTAACTTACCGGTTTTTTGTTTTGCTTGTTTTCAGCATTCTTCTACTAAACAGATTGCAATCTATCTGTATACTCCCCCCCCCGGGGGGGGGGGGGGGTTATAAGCTATTATAAAGAAATCTTGCCATTGATGTGTCTAGAATTGATTTTGTTATCTCAAACTTGTGCTTTTGATACTAATAGATGCCATTTAATTGCAGAAAATTTTTGACAATATTATGAATCGAGATATACCATGGCCACAGGTACCAGAGGAGATGAGCTATGATGCTTATGACTTGATTGACAAGTGAGAATTCTAGAACTCATGCCTTCTTTTTTTAAATCATTCTTGCGAAAACTCTAAATCTTCTTGTCCAATCTTTGATAAGGTCGATTCTTTATTGTTATTTGTGAAATGGAATTCATTAGTCATTTAAACATGTTGTTTAGACTTTACAGGTAAGGTCTCACAATCTATATGTGGGGGTTTGCTATTGAGTAATTAAAATAATTCCAGAATCATCTATCAATGTTCTTTACTCTGTAATCATGTTCAATGTGTAAAGAACGGATTCAGAGTTTGTTTGGTTGGCCGGCGAATAAAGAATATCCAATTTATTCGGTGAATATTCGGTATATTCAGATCATGCGGCCATCAATATGTTTATATAAATATTATATATAAAAATTCAAAAAAAAAATAAAGATCTAGAAAACTAATATAATTGTGGCCTAATGGTAAAGCGTTCGAACTAAATCGGGAGATTGTGGGTTCGAGTCTCGGTTGAGAAAGAAGAACGAGGAAAGAGTGTTTGTGAAATAATAAGTGTGAGTTCCATTTGTTTTCTAATTAAGTTGTAGATCCCACACTTGACTTTTTAGATGTGGGTTTTTTTGTTTTGGGCTTAATGGGCCAATTCGGCCTATTATTCGCGTTATTCATCCGAATATACGGTTTGTGCGGCAAATATGTGGTTTGACCGCATATTTGACCAAATATAATATTGTTTGTTCGTTTTGCCACCGAATCCGAGTTTTTTCAACACTAACCATGCTCTCTATACACATTATCATATTCATTAGCATCCTTACCCACGTAACCATTTAGGTCTCCTCTTATAATTAACTTCTCTCTCAAGGAGTTCTTGAAATAAGTCATCCATATGCTTCCAATATTAACTTTTTATCCTCCCTGCAGTGCAACAATGCAATGAGTTTATGGGTGTATTAATAGGTTATTAGATTATTTTGGTTAGTGACCACCCGATACCGGTACCGGTACCGAGAGTGAAATTTTATACTTTGGTTCAACCTTTAAATAATGTTCTTAAAATGTGTATCTTCTTAGTTTCATACCAAAGGTCAAACGGGAGGAATACGAACTGTGTTAGAACAGCGTTATGAGTCAAACAAGTATATGACCACACCAAAGACTTGCACAGTACACAACTACTCATCAATTACATCTAGTGCAGTCTTGACTTCCTTTGTATTTTCAGATTGCTAATCCAAAATCCACTCCAAAGACTTGGTGCAACTGGGGCAGGAGAGGTAATTTGAATTCTTCAATGGAAAACCCTATTCATATATTTGTCAATTGCACATAATCCCATTATAGTTTTCATTCATACATGTATTGTTTTTGTGGTTTAGAATTGAATTTGAGTTTTTTAAAGGGTTTTGGTCTCTTGGCCGAGGGTCGAGAGTGTGTTTTCACTAATAAATTACTTGAGGGGGGCATAAGTGGGTGTATGGGTAAACAGTTAATTTCAGGGGTGTCCTGCAATTAACCCTTCGAACATTGTCAAACATTGTCAAACTCTTACTAAAGCTTTGTCATAGGACAGGTGAAGTCACATCCCTTCTTCAAAAGCACCGGCTGGGATATGCTTGCAGAGAAAAAGGTTATTTTTTTTATATTTTTAACTTGCAATGCCCAACTCAATCGCCCAGATTTGTAACCATTTCAATGAGAATGATCTTCATGTAATATTCCAAGTATTTGATGCAGGCTACATTCATTCCTCTAACTGAATGTGAAGATGACACAAGTTACTTTGAATCACGTCATGCATGGAACTCAACAGATGGCCAAATTCATGCATCCCCTCATGATTTTGATGACTCGACTGATACAGGCAGTATGAGCTGTTCTAGTAGCCCGTACAGTTACGATGACAACGAAGATGTATGAAATGTGCTCTTATCAATTTATTTTAGGTTAAATTACCGGAAAACCCTTTATTTTTGCCTGTGTATATAATGAAACCATTCATCCTAATTTTAAAAACCTGCACTTTGCATCAGGAACTCAATTTTTTTTCTTTCAGGTTTTTTTCTCAAATTACCCTCAATTTTATTGCTTATATGATATGTTCATCAAAGGTTTATAAACGGAATTTCAATCGGTTTGCTAATGGTAGAGGTACAAATCAGCAGGTTTAAGTCAGGCATAAGTAAGGAATGGTTTCTGGCAATTTAGCCTTCATTTTGTATCTATTCATTTCTTAAATGATATAAATTGACCTCCCGGCTTTTCGTCACTCTGTACATTTTGATATATGCTACAGGATGATGAATGTGGCATCATGGCAGACTTTGGAGCTCCCAAGAGGTATTCATTCAGTAACTTCTCATTTAAGGTAATACCTTCTAACCCTGTATCTCTTCGACTATTTTGATGACATTACTAGATAATGAAATCTAACAGCTACATGATCTCTTGTGCTCAGAATATATCTCAGCTGGCTTCAATGAACTATGATATCATATCAAAAGACCAGTGAAGATGAGACAAATGCTTCCAATTCATAATATATATATATATATATATATATATATATATATATATACCCTTTCCGAGGAAAACAGAATATTAATGATATATACTTGTGACTACGTGGGCCCTAGACGAAATCTGGTGGCACGGAATTCTTTGGAGTTTTGATTCTTTTGTTCTTTTGTAGGCAGATTCTTTGGTTTTTAGATTTGTATTGTTTTTGTACATATAAATCCTTTTCAGTAAACACTGTAAAGATTTGTTATCGTTTTGAACTGATAGTGTAAAAATTTGTTATTCTATGCAATTACTATTGATTCATCCCCAAACGTTTATTGGGGGGAGAAGATGGTATCAGCATCATCTTTATTTTCAGGTATCATGATGGTAACTGGTATAGAGTAATAATTGTAACTATGTGATTGCAATTTGAGACAGATTTGGCAGATGGTACATATAAATTATGTAAATCATTTGATTCTATGATCTACGCATCAGTTACATAGGGGATAATGGTCATATATAGGAGGGAACAATTACTACTTTGATGCCTTAGTATTGACAACCTTCAAATACAAAAGGTAGCTTAATTCAATAACAATAATAAAATAGAGGGTAAATTTTATTAGCCAGGGTTCTTTAGATAGCACCATGGCATATAGCACCGGTGAACTTTAACAATGGCATTAAAACCGCAGAAGGGTATTTTTGCTAAAATATGAAGGGCATGTGGAAAGATACCATATTTAGTCCATTATTAGGCTATTTAGTCCATGAACAAAGTTTAGGGTCATTCAATCCATTTGTTATTTAATCTGGTTAACAAAACTAGCATTTTCAACATTGCCAGTTCAGAGAGGCAGAGGCCCCTACCATTTTTTAAAGTTAGTTGGTGCTATCATTTTAAAGCTTGACAAAGCGCTTTTTAAAATTTACCCTAAAAAAGGGAGATTTTATAATTTATTTAAATAGAAAGTTAAAAATTAGGAATCAGTTACAACCCCAAAGCACTCCAGTTTACAGCTGATTCTGAAAATTCAAATAATGAGAAAACAGAAGGGAAAATCTGAAATTCATTCTTGAATAATCATTCTATAAATTCATTAGAAAAGAGAGAAGTCCTTTCATGAAATTTGCCAACCCATTCATCTTAAGGCTTGACCAAGCACACAACAAAAGAAACTAGCATCGATTTGCAAGAAACCTACACAATATCAAAAGTTTAAAAATAAAGACTAGTTGATGTAGCCCTTCACAATTGTCTCAAATTTAAGCAATCATAATAAACCAGCTTTAAATATATTTTTTTGGTCTATAACATAAAAGAGGACAGTCTCAGATCTAATACAGAAAAACAGAATTCAACCACTAAGGGATAGTCAAGAGTTTGAAATTCAAGAAGCCATCCCTGAAGACCAGCTCACTCTTCCATTGCGTCACCCTCGGCTACTTCCACCGCCTTTTTCAGTGGAGTGATCTTCGTCGACAGGATCTCTGGAAAAAAATTGCACTCAATATTTTTATAATAAAAAAGAGAGAATACAAGAGGGAACGAGATGTGGTGAAGTTGATATGGCACCATCAACGAGGGTTTTCTACCTCATAATTTACTCGTCCTTTTCTTAAATCGAGGAGAATATTTAATGATCTACTTCTAGAACTAGTACAGTTTATGTATAAATTATCAAAACAACCTCTAAACTTACTGTAACAAGAAACTTAATATAATATAGAGCTTTTACATTTCTATTATTCCTCTATTGAAGTCGTGATCCATTCTTTCTTAATTAGTGTTCAATAGGCCAAAGACAATTAATTTAAAACAAACGAAGCATTAAACAATCGTTTCACTTTATGACATTCAATTCTAATAATAAAAACACCCAATGGAGTTGCTATGCCAGCGTCCCACCGTATACGGGCACCACGGATTAGAGTATAATATTTAGACATAGTCAAATCTAATTATGTTCTTTTAAACTTTGCAGAGAACGTGCCAGAAATTGAAATGTGCTCAACTTCAAAAGAATACTAACCAGTATGCCCCTTGGCAAATGCATAGCCTCTGGAACTAATATAGGTCCTTGGATTTGGCAATTGATGATTTCTCAAATACTCTGTTTTATCCTGGAGTAGGAGAGAAGAGGGGTGAGTTTATGTATAGCAGAAATTTGGGTATTCACACGATGCAAAATGTACCTTGGTTATTACACAAACATCGACATTGCTTCCACTTCCCAAGTCATTGAAGATACCAGAGCATATAGCCTCTGATACAAGTTTTATTCCCTCTTGTTTCTGCACAAAATACAGCTTCATCACAACATTGAATATTTAAAATAGCGATATAAAATATAAACTATGTTACCACCAATGCATGGATAAAGATAATATTTTACAGTAAGAAATTACTTTTCGATGCAAATTTATTATCTTTGAAGGGTTTATTTGTAAGAAAGAGAGAAAGATGAGTTATAGGCCCTATCTTAAATTATTGTGTTCCAAATATGTGGCTTGCTGCTAAATCATGGAGGGGTTGCTAACCTAAAAGCTTCCACTATTGAAAGATTATTTTGTTTGATGAAAGAGGAGCAAATTAACAATGCTGTGTCTAAACTGATTCACTGGCTCTCAAAGGATTTATTATCTGCAGACAAATATACTGGCTTTGCCAAAGTATTTATTATCCACAGAAATGGTTTCAACTGAACAGCCACACCTTACTCTGAATTTAGAAAGGTAAATTGAGCGAAAGAGGATGAAACTCATTTCCACTGAAAGTCTCCATCTGAAAAATTGGTCTACATTAAGAGAGCTTCTGGGGAAACATAAATGTCATGGAACATAGGTTTCCTCAGAAATTCAGCGGAACAGGATGGAAACAATCTAATTATGTGAATATACAAGGAGTATATCCAGCATATATACACAAGGAACATTATATAGCAAATTATGGATCAAACTATGTTACACGTCGAGAAATATCTCCAGCTAGAAAAATATGGAAGTCTAAATGAGAGTTCAATATCCGAATGCTAAACAGACATGTCTTGTGTGAAAATATCATCAAAATTTTCACTTTTCAATATCATAATAGTCCTTGGAGCGTCCTAGAAGAAAATAATGAACAAATCTACACCACCTTGGCACACAACTAGCAAGTAAATAACCCCACGTTATTCATGATTTAAGATCAAGGGAAAAAAAATCTCATGCATTATTCTGACTTACGTCTAAGTCCTCTCTGTATTTTGATTCAAAAATAGCCATTGCAGCAAGAGAACCTGATCCCATTGTTGCAAATGGAAGTGTGTCGGTAGAACCATGTGGATAGACCTGCGTATTTGGAAAAGTTAATGGTGTATACCATGCAAAAGCAGCAAAACAGAAAACAACCTGGATCACTTTACTTACTGTGTGCAGATGAGGTCCAGTGACATCAACGCCACCAAGAACCAAAGCAGCACTAATATGACCTTGATAGCTGCCGAGGATTTAAACATAAAAGAAATTTAAAAAATGTTACGATGGTAATCACATATAATGAAAGATTAAAAAAGTGAAAATCCATTTTTACATGATAATTCAATTCACCTGAAAAGATGCGTCTTTAGAAGGGTAAGGGCAGTAGCAACCCTCGATGCTCGTCCACTTTCATAGCGGTGCAGCTGTAACTGAGAGCTGACCATATCTAAAGGAAAGAGCGGTTGGCATTTCTTTTAGTGATAATTATTAAAGTTAATAAACAGAAAATGAATAGTATTGATGCGACCAAAGTCAGGCTTTAGTGACGCCACATTCAAGAACACACCTGTTACAGCTTCTGTATCGGCAGCTGTTCCTGCTCCACAACAGTAAATATTAGGAGCCATATAATGGATCTTCTCACAGTTCTTATCAGCAACTATAGGTCCTTCAGTAGCCCTGGTATCTGCTCCAAGAATAACGCCATCCTAAAAGAAAATTGAGAAAAATATGAAATCAAGGTACGATTGGAAAGAGTCTATCCGTATTAAGTTGTTGGACAGAGTCATTTATAATCACATATTGAAAGAACAAATTGTTCGAGACATGTGACCATCTAATTTCAGTGTGCATGCCAGACATGGAAGCTATAATTGTAAGTTCCAAATGGTGAGATGAAAAGTACAACTGAAAAATCATATGATTCTACCACTACTTTTCTAGCAAAATTGTAAATACCCTATTCAATTTTCATAAAACTCTTGTTATAAGTTGCTACTTACAGTTGTATTTGTTAGTATTTTTCTTGACACTTGCAATGTGCTCAGTAACCCATTGCAAAATGGCTAAGATACGATTGTTCTTACATGTGACTGAAAATAATTACAACCAACCAGCAAGCAACTATGCAAAATTTTCCATTTCAAGGAACATTGGGCAAAGAATGATGGCTGGTGTTGGTTTGGTGATTATAGCACCCATAGGGGGGGAAATGGAAATAATAATAAATTAAACTATTATTATGAGTCGCTACTTAGCCTACATGCGCATGTATTTGTTTGTTTTTTCATGCCTTAGCAATGTGCTCAGTAGCTCATTGTAAAATGGCTTAGATACCATTAACTTTACATGTAAATGAAAAAAATTCAGTTTCAAGGAACACTGAGGCAGAGATGATGACTGGTGTTTGTTTGGTGAGTAGCTCATAGGAAGAAACAATTAATTGTACAGTATATTGGTTCCCAACTTAAAAACTCTTAATCAGACTATAGACAAATACAACATGAATGGGTTTATCATTCTTGCATGCTTGGTTAAATGGTATATCTGGAAGCAGTATGCAGGAGTACATAATGAGAAGAGTTTGCCTAATTTCTCCCTTTAAATTGCATGAGCTTACCGTGCTTAATTATGAGATAAGAGAACTCATTAGTTATTAGTAACTATGGTAATGATGTTAGCAATGTATTAAATATCGGATATCGGGATCGTATCGGATGGACGTTTTCAATATCGGATAGAGGCAAACGGACGATATATCGCCGATACGAGTTACATATCGGACGTTCATATCGGCTATCGGTATCGGAATCGGGCATATCGGGTGTCAATATCGGAAAATTCTATATACATCTTGGACATATTGAACTAGTTTATAACGAATATTACACATGTTTATTTTTATAAATTTTACAAAATTTATAATAAAATCCTAAAACATCATTATCATGGAGGAGACATATACCTATATTGTAATCGACATGGATACATGTAAGAAAGCGCAATAAAATGAATCATGCTAGAAAAGAACTTAGATAAAAAAAAACTAGATTCTCATATTGGAGGGGGGGGAGCATAATGGGATTGAAAATATTTCGTATATGTATATTATAAGTTGGATTGTTGATGAGTTTGGCTTTCGGATACAGGTTGAAAGTTGAAACCTAAAAAAATAACCCACCTTTTCTACCTGATAAACAATGTATCGTGTATCGCCGATAGATGAGCCGATACGATATAGCCAATATATCGGCCGATATTTGTTATATCGGCCGATGTTGGGTTAAAACGATATACCCTCTTATCGATACGAAATTTATCGTTAGCCGACCGATACCGATATATATCGGTCGATCCAACCAATATTTGTTTCACTGGAAGTTAGACATTTCATAAAGCTAATAGATCAAAAATATAAAATCAGATTGCAAAAACCTAGTTGTCAATTTTGGTGCTATAAATTAGAGAATTGGTAGCATCACTGCAAACGCAAGATGAAGAAATCACACAAAGTTCCTCTCATTCTATAGGTCTCTCGAATGCTTAGGAAGCAGTGCCATATTGTTCTATCGATCAACAAGATAAATATTATGTTCCTCTTCTATGTTCAAAAGATCAAATTTGAACACTCCTAAATATGAGATAAATGGTGTGCTAGAGATGAATGTGGTGCAGATATGCACACATCACATGATAATTATAATTACAAATAGAGAATAATGGACGAAAAAGGCTCTATGAAGGAAATCCGCCTATGGCGGTGGTCAAAAGTCAATTCCACACCACTTTTACAGTATCAGTATAGGCCATCTTGATCTTCATTGTCTAAGATGTAGAAAAAAATTCACATGATTCTAATACCTTTTAACCATTGATTTGTGGGTGCAAAATTCATGGTATTCCTACGATAGAAATTTTTTACCCCACTAAACAAACGGTTAAAAGGTATCAAAATCACATGAAATTCATTGGATCTACATTTTAGACGATGAAGATGGTTGGAGCCTTTGTCCTCCATTATTCTCTTTCAATATTAGATCTATAAATATTTATAACGAAACACCAACAAATATTTACAATGCAAACGGTAGTAGACTATGTGGGAACATGTTCCTGCCCACTATTAGTTAGGTGATAATAGAGCACAGCAACACTGGTAGTGGAGGACATAAATTAAAACACTGAAGATGTCGCTCTTAAATATGGGCCTATTGGGGAGCCACAATAGAAAGGTATAACAGGAAGCAAGGGCGGAGCCAGAAAATCTTCATTAGAGGGGCCCAAGTATATTCATGGAAATATACTTAAACTATGAGCAATATACTGTAGATTAAAGTTTCGGTAATTATTTTCTTGAAAATCATCATATTTCAATATTTTCACTTTATCTTCAACGTAATAATAGCAAAAATGGTCAAAATTTAAATTCACATGTGAAAGAATCATCTAATTTTTTAAATTTACAAATTTGATGATAACTATAGGAAAAGGTTATCCACCAAATAAGATAAGCATGCATGTATATTAATTTAATTATAGCATACAAGATGAATAGTTCTTATTTGAAATTTTCTATACCAATACAAATTATCATATTTGGGAGAGAAATTAGAGCACGTGTAACAAAGGGTCAAAAGATACCTTATACATTATAATCATTTAGTTGGCATTGCTATAATTAAAAAAGATACCCTACTCCTCCAATTTGGAAGATCTAAAATATTATATAGTTAATAAGAAGTCTATTTAAACTATGCCTTTTAAGATCTAGTCAAATAATTCCATTTAAAAGCTATTTGCTTGATTGAAATTTGCATATAAAACTAAATATAGTAATATATATAGATGAAAGGTACAAAAGTGTAAACATATGGCATGAAAAAATATTTCCAAATAAAAGCTATTTGCTTGATTGAAATTTGAATATGAAACTAGATATAACAACATATATGGATGCATCGTACAAAAATGTAGGTATGTGGTATTAAATAAATAAATAAGATATAAAGTTCGAGCACGAGTTCACCAAATCCAAAAAGCCTTGCATTTACCACTATGGCAAGCCTCCTATTTAAATTAGTATTAAATTAATGCTTTTATATGTGTATAAAACATTTTGTTATATAATATCTATATAGGTTTCCGAAATTTTTGCCGAGATCCGGCCCCAGGCCGCCCCCTTTAAATCTGACCCTGGCAGGAAGAACAAAGAGGCCGTGATTGAGATTTCATAACTTATTAAGATATAAGCATATCCATGATAATCGAATGATGTAGAAAGCGGAAAGTGTAGCAAAGCGGAAAGTGTAGCGAAGCGGAAAGCCAGGACTCTAGCTTTAGCGGACTTTAACGGGGATTTAGTGGTAAAAAACGCGAAGACGTTTTTAAATAGTAAATAAAATAATAATGGAATTTTAGATTAATAGAAATTCTTAAAAACAGAATAATATAAACATAACAAATATGTTTTATTGTCAAAAAGTTTGTATGCAATAATAGAAATATATTTAACAATTTTAAGAAATTTTCATCCATATAAGATATGAAAAAGATAATGTTACATATTAGAGACAGTAATGAGATTTGATTATTTATCATTTGATATGATAATATACAATTTTAAGAAAATATCGACTATATTCCATTTGAATGCTTAAAAACGGATTTAAGCTGGATTTTCAAGCAAAAGCGAGCCAAAACGGGGGCTTCAAGCCATTAACGTAGCACAAAAGCGTTTTATGCAAAAGCGAAGTGCTTTATGGCCTCTTTCTGCTAGAGCGGGGCTATAGCGGAACTTTTTAAGGGTTTTTACAACAGTGTGCAGCGATAAGAAAATAGGATATCCTTCCTGTCTTCGTATCTTGCATGAATAGACAGAGCTAAGTTGACAAACTTGGTAGCATTCCCACTCTTATAGAGTTCCCGAGTGATGTATTACTAAAACTAATGGAGAAGAAGGTATATGTTTAACACACCAGCACATGCTAAATCTCTCTTGAAAGTCTATAGCAAATTCAATTGTTGATGGTGGCAAGACTCGAGTAGGTCAATTCAACTAGTAACCTTTCCTGTATGCAGCCTAAGACTTACTGGGATACTTTAAGAGCGACCCCAACAGAAAATACTATGAAAATACAAGACGTAATCTTTATTTCTCCCCCTGCTTCTACTATGATTTCTACAATCTTCAACACCCGAAAGATTCAACCAAAGCGATAACCTAATTTGCGCATCACTACCGCTGCTAAATCTATTAAAAATCAAGTTTTAATTCAAAAAAATTGACAAAAACAGCAAAACCCTTATGGATTCAATCACCTTGAAGATGAGACCAACGATTGTGGTTCCAGTCTTTCTGGAAGTTGGCGGCTGCAGCCCTTTCTTCTTCAACATCTCGTTTCTTCGGCAGAGATCGAAGCTGAATCCGCCCTTTGAGCTTTTTGCTGGAGCTTGTGCTAAATCTCCTTTCATCGCTGCAAAGGAAAAAAAACACGATCAAAACTCAGATCTGAATCGAGTTATGTGAGCAAATAGAAAGAAATGCAGTAATTAGATCGTAACGATGAGATCGGTACCGAAAATTTTTAGGGTTTTGCCGAAGATCGAGAGAGAGAGAGAGGAGAGAGAGGGTTTCTTGAAAGAGGGGTTAGCGATAGGAAAAGACTAAATTCTCGGATCTTTTCATATGAATACCATGAAGGCAGGAACTAATTTGCAAATAAATACTTAGAACTCTTAATATTGTCAAAAATAATATGCTGAATGGTAGGAATACCCTTAACATTTGTCTGGTAGAAGAAAATATCCCTAACTTTTTAAAACCAGCCTCCCGCCCCCGCCCCACACACTTTAATTGATTACCAGAATACCCATCATTTAAATATTTAAATAAAGATATTTATATCAAGGTTTTTTTCAAATACCCCCGAAAATACTGTGCAAAATTAATGTACTCGTTATTCTTCGATATTATCTGCACCTCCCAAAATTGGTTTTCTTATAAGATTTGATTGATTTAGGTGTTCTATTTTGCAGGTGTTGATCGATTTGATTGATTTAGATATTCTATTTTGTAAGTGTTGATCAATTTGGTTTATTATGTTAGGATTTCCATAAATCTAGATTATTTGGGGTAAGATTTTTTTAAAATTTGGGTTATTTTATATTATGATTTCTAAATTTGGAAGTAAATAGAGAAGAAAAAATAAATAACTTATGAGAACAAAGAGGCAGATCAGAGAATTAGAATAAAAGGGATGAGAAGAAAGAAGATGTCGTGGAGTTATGATTGTAGGGTGTTTTTTATCACCCTATTGAGATGGGAATACGCGCGCGCTTGTCAGGCATACTACAGATTCCCCATGCATAGGGTAGGCGAGGGTTTATTGATTGTGGGGATCCGAATCTCCGGTAGCCGCGGACCAAACTGTTGTTAATTACCCCTCTCCTTTGGAGCGAGAGAACCTCCGATTGACGGGTCAAACTGGTCATGTGAACTCGATGTGTGGTGTACGTATATTTTGAAAGGTTTTTGGATATATCGGGAGGGGCAGAGATTTACGGGGGTCTCACAACCCAGATAGCGGGCTGGGGGTCAAGAGGGCTAGCGGCCCCCTTGCGGGGTGCGGGATAACGCCCCGTTAGAAAAAAATTCCTAACGGGTGATGTGTGTCTGGTGTGCAGTGCACGAAAAATGAGGGGTGAGGAGTGTCTTAAAGATGCGTGCCAGGCACGGGGGCGCTGGGCGTGAGCGGGTCTCGTGCGCAGCACGCGACCCCTGGGCGCCAGCGGGTCTCGTGCGCAGCACGCGACCGCCGGGTGCCAGCGGGTCACGTACGCTGCACGCGACCACAGGGTGTTGCACACGACCACAGGGCGCTGCGCGCCCGCGGGTCACGTGAGGCGCACGTGGGCGCTTAGCACCCGCGGGCTACGTGAGACGGGTCGCGTGCCCTGCACGCGACCGCTGGACACTCGCAAGTCACGTGCGCGGCACGCGACCGCTGGACGCCCGCGAGTCACGTGCGCGGCACGCGACCGCTGGAAACACCAGCGGGAAAAGGGGCTTAGCCCCTGGGTTAGGAGTTGAACTCCCAAGGGGGCTTTAGAGTTAAACTCCTAACAGGGATTATGTATAGATTTGGAGTTAAACTTCTAAAAAGGGGTTAATTTATGGAGTTAAACTCCAACATATCTTGAATGGAGTTAAACTCCTTGAAATCTTTGGATCTTCTTTTGAGTCTCGGATTCTCCTGGAATGAGATTTTTGGAGATGGGTATCCTTCTTCTTCATCTCCGTTGGCTGGATCTTGGGGGAAAAGAGAAGGTGAGACTTAAAATCTCCCCTTTTAGGAATTTGATGGAAGATCCGAGCTCCCCTTCAAGGGTTTTATGGTGAAAAACTATTTATTTTTGGAAAAGAAAGAGTTAAACTCTTGATTTAATTCAAAAAGGAGAAGAAGGTTTTAGAATCTTGAGGAAGGAGAAGGAGGCACAGACCCTAATTTTTGGGGAAAACGAATTATCGTTTTTTTTTATTTCATTATCATGTTGTCTTTTATAGGCTAACAAACTTACATATAGCCTATTGGGCTTTACAAAATGACATTTTGTCCATTCCATGGCTCATGTGCTCATTTATTTTGCACATGGGTCATGGACTTTACAAAAATTTGGTTTTATGCACATTCATGTATAAAAAATTACATCAAAATTATTTATTACATGATTTCATTTTGGCATGAGGGAGGCTGGCCGCGGGGCTCGACTAGGGCATTGGCCTACTTGATCTGGGCTTGGGCCCGCTTACTTGGGGTTGGCGTTGATTTTGACTTAGTCAACCGGGGTGTAATTTTTGACCCTAACAAAGTGCCCCCCATCAATAAATGCACACCGCGTATATGAGTTGTGTGCATGAAATTGATGAATCTTGGAGTTGGAATTCAAGGAGGAACATCATTTCAGGGGCGGAGCGTCATTCCAGGAGCATAATTCCGGGGATTGGAGCATAATTCCGAGGATCGGAGCATGATTCCGAAAAGCGGAGCATGATTCAGGGGTCGGAGCATAATTCCGAAGAGCGGAGCATGATTCCAGGGATCGGAGCATGATTCCAAGTATCGGAGCATAATTCTAAGGGGTCGGAGCATAATTCCGACGAGCGGCAGACATTCTGACCGAAGCATAATTTCGATACAGAGGTTGATTCCCAGGCGAAGTATAATTCCAACAGGGAAGGAAGATACTCCGAAGCGAAGCATGATTTCGACACGGGGTACATTCTGAGACGAAGCATGATTTCGTCGCAGAGTTTGTTGATTGACGTGATTCCGAGTCGAAGTATAATTTCGACTGGGAAAGCAGATACACCAAGGCGAAGTATGATTGTAATACCCAGTTCCTTTTATACCAAAGTCTGCATTTTGTTACTCTAGAATCCTATTTATCCTCATTTAAAATTTTAATGATTTTATTTGTAATTTTATCTATTCTTATATAATTAATTATTTTTGTTAAAGTCCCCTTTTAATTTTATTGGAAATTTTTCCCTTTCAACCATTTCCTTTATCTACTTAAAACTAAACCCTAAAACCAAAAGAAAATTTCCTAAGCCTACTCCTTTTTATTTTTCCTTAATTCCCATAGCCCAAACCCGCCTCAGGCCCGTTTCTTGTCTGTCCCCAAAATTTATTTCCTTTGTCTCTTTAAATAACCCAAGCCCAGCCCTTCTTTTCCTTTTCTCTATTTAATTTTCTCCTATGGCCCACTTCCAAAATTGTTCACCAAATTCTCTTTTAATACCATCATGCCCGGCCTTTGTTTTTCCCCTTCTCTAATTTTTGCTGCCCTTATTTGTCTCAGCCCAATCTAATTTCTGGTATAATAAAGTGTATTATCCTTGGCCTGTTCCCATTCCTTTCCTTTAAATTCTTTAAATTTTAATTCAGGCCCAGAAGCCCACCATCTTAATCCTCCAGTTTATTATTTTTTTCCTTTATTGTTTCGGCCCGGCCCAGTCTCCCACATCCCTTACCAACTTTCATTTATCTTCCTCAGCCCGCAGTTCCCCATTCATTTTAATTTAATTTTCATTTCTTTTTGGCCCAGCCCAGGCCCGCTTCAGCTCTTTCCCTCTTCAGCCCTCAGTCTCGCGCCCGCTTCCCCACTCACCCGACCCGACTCCCCACTACTGTGCATCTTCTTTGAATCCCCAACGGTCACTCCCCTTCACCGCGCACGATCCGCCTCCTCCGCCCTCGCTCGCGCGAGCGTTACCCACGACGCGCACCCTTTGTCCCCTCTACCCAAAACCACCTCTCCTCTCTCGTGCACACCCACACACATACTCTCTCTCATCTCGCACTTTCTCCCTTCTCTATTCCCACTCCCTCGCTCGAACCCACGGCTGCGCTCGCCATCGCCACCGCCGACGACCCTACCCCCTTCAAAACTCCTTCCCTCGCTCTCCTCTGCAACCACCACTCAATACCCAAAACCACCGAGCTCCCCCACTTCCTTCTCGTCTCCTTCACCTACTTCCCCGACTCACTCACCGGCCACCTTACGCCTCTCGCCGGCCGATCTCCCCTGCAACCATTGACCATCCCTTGCACTCTGTTTTCCCTCACTCGTTTCCCTCGTCGGTGGCAGCCACCACCATTTCCCGAGCTGCACCCCTCACCTGAACCCGTCGCCTCTCGTCGACCCACGCCGTCACCCCATCATCATCGTCGTTGTCGTCATCGTCTCTCTCTCTCTCCCTGCCTTTCACCTCCCTCTCGTCTCTATTTCTCTCCCTCTCTTTCTTTTCCTCTGTCCCTCTCTTTCTCAAATTCTCTAACACTCTCTCTCTCTCTCTCCTTCTCACTCAGCCCTCTTTCTCCCTCTCTCTCTCTGTAACTCTCAGTCTCTCTCTCTCTCTCTCTGTAACCCTCTCTCTCTCCCCCTCTGTCTCTCTCTAACACCCTCTCTCTCTGTCTGCCTTTCTCTCTCTCTCTCTCTCTATTTCCCTTTCTCACTCCGCCTCTCTCTCAATCCCTCTATCTCTCTCATTCTCTGTCTCTCTCTCTCTCTCTCTAACACCGCTCTGTGAACCACTACACTCACCGTCAAGACCCCAGCAACCGAGCCTTGATGCCATGCTCGAGCTTCAAGCCTAGTCCAAGTTCCGAGGCCGAGCCAAGATCGAGCCGAGGCCAACACTTGTCGTGATCGCGTCGGGCCATCACAATAGACCGCGTCGCTGCCGTGCATCCCGAGACGCTCCCAGGCAAGTTTTCGACTTTCTTACATGCTATTTACCTAAGTTACGATCTTTAATTACATATATCATAAAGTTGCAAGTTTAGATAAATTATGTATCGTAACTGTTCGATACTTGCTCTCTTAGAAAATCATTATCAAATTTGGCGGAACTAAATAGTTTTGCTTGGCCCGTATGGCTGTGAACTTAGTGTATGAATTTCGTTGGATAATTTGATCGTTAACGACTAAAACAACTGCCCCCAAGTTTAACCGTAAAGCTGTAATTCTGTTGCACCTGAAAACCGTTAAATTCACCATAAATCATATACATAGTAGAATGGTGCGTTCGAGGGCTAAAATCGAAGCTAACTCGACGAACTTTAACCCTATGCTAGTTTTCAGACATTCCTGTACTTAAATCGTGATGATAATTGTATCGGAGTGCGACTCTGGACTGCAGTCCAGAGCGACTCAAATTTGTGCTTGCTGTTCCGTAATGGATACCATAGGATTTCCTTAACTCGTAGGTTGCGGAACTCCGCTTCTTATTGTAGATAACTCTGTTAGCTAGACAACACATTTGGTTTCATTCTGTTTCGTTACCGTTTGATATTTAATCTGTAATTTAAAAGATCCGGACACATAACAGCCCCAGCAGAATCAGAATTGACATGTTAATATTAAACAGATTATAACTCCTAACGTAAAGACGCGATTGAAGATCCGTTTGTTGCGTTGAAAACTTTACTAAAAACCATAGAATTCATTCAACTGTATCATCGCTAAATTATGATCCCAACTGGGGTTAAAATGCGTTGCGAAATGGATTTCTGATTCTGAAACCGGATTTTCAGCCGCGTGCGCTTAAAATGAAATAGTTATAACTAATGATCCTGAAACCCGATTGGCTCGAAACCAAATTAGATGGATAGCTAACTGAACATATTAATTACTAACTGTTTATCGTTTCGCTAAATTATATACATATATTTCATGATAAATCGTACAAGTGATAAACGGTTGTTTTTATGACACCTTAATTGTGCTTCTTATACTGTTCATGCATCATATCATACCTATATCATTGTAGTGATAACCTAGTGAGATCGTGCATTTACCCAGTGTTAGTTTCTAGCGATGATTGTGGCAAGTACGTCATTGTTCGTGTATCCGTGATTAAGTGAAAGTGATACGTACTTGTACACAATCAGTGACCCTTTTATTTATTGCATTGTCGACGTCTGTGGAATGCGTGTACGTGTGACTATAAGTGGAATGGGACATTTATGGAAGCATTGCACGGATGTCACAGATAAGACACCAAACACTTCCGTTTACCTTAGGTATTAGTCGGGACGTGCTTGATGGAGGTCCTGCCTCCAGTTCTCGCGCAGACTTGTCACGGATCGATTAGTATTTAGGTTGATGGTTAGCGTTTGATGTAGACCACGGGGTGTGGGGTAGTTTAAGTGTGAGTTCAACAGAATCTCGGGAGTCCCATGCCGGCTTATATATTTAGGGAGTTATATGGAGATTTACAGGGTACGTGATATATACACCATGATATTCTCGTTACATGTTGGGCCCGTGGTCCCTTGCCCTTGGGTTCTACCCTTGGGTGGAGGACACTCACGAGTGGTTGACTCTCACACTTGGACTGACGATAGGCTTAGTGACCTGTACAGTGAGATTTAGAGACTGATAGGGATACTGGCATTTTTATTCTTTATATACTGTGTGGCATACGTGACATATCGTTATACTGATTTACTGTTCCGCTGCGTTGATTGCTGCACATTCATATACATGCTGTCATTGATTTACTGTGATTCATATCTACTACACTGTTAGAACTGTTGCTTGATTATATATATATTATATTGCTATTGTGTCGCTCTGACGACCTGAGTATGCATGCTCAGTGTGAGGAGAAGATTTAGCTTGGATCAGAACTAGACGTGCATCACAGACTTCTTGACTTGCTACTCCGAGTTACTTTCGTTTGTTCCACTTCAGGTCAGTTTATATTATTGTATCTTTCAGTTACTGCATTTCTCATTACCTGCGCATCGTTTACTGTTTACCATGATAAACTAGAAGCCGAAGTGTGACTACGGCAGGACATTTCCTTGACCGTAGGGGCATGGCTGGCCTTGTCTACCCCTCGTATCCCGTATTTTGGGAAACGGGGAGTGACATGGTTTAGTTTGTATCAGAGCCAGGTTTTGCATCGATTGGGATTGTAGTTTTCCGTGTATAGTTTGGCAATCTAAGATATCCTTCAGTCTAGATTGTAAACTTGATATTCTTGATCCATATTCACATCGTGTGTTCAGCTATCCATTCGCTATGGTTTCGGGTGACCTGACAAGATTACGTGGTTGCAAATTGCACTACCGTATTCGGTTTAGGTGACTTAAAGTCATACGGTTGATTCTCCACTTGTAATAAAATTCATCATCTCTGATATTCTTGAATCCGTGTCCTATCCATATCATATTTTGATTCATTTAGCGTGTGACTCATATCATTCTCGAAATTGTTGTTTCAGGATCATGTCTTCCAACGACTCTTCATCTTTATCCGCTCCCCAGAATCAGACCGTTGAGATCCTTAGTGTACTACAAGGTTTAAAGGAAGCTCAGGAGCGAACAAACGACTTATTAGCTGAAGGGCTGAGAAGACAGGCGAGTCAGACCCCAGCGAGAGCCTCCTATCATAAAGGGATCCCTATTAGACGAGGAAAAGAGAAGAAGATGAAGCGTCAACAGAAGCATCAGAAGAACCCTTGCTGTGGATATTGTAAGAGGCCAGGACACCTTCAGAGGGATTGTCGCCGTGCCCAAGGGAAATGTTTGATATGCGGTTCCAACAAACACCTCATCAACGGCTGCCCAGAAAGGAAAGAACTGCAAGGAAGAAACTCGTCCACACTCCCCACTTCTGCCAAGTGAGGATTACCGCGTAGTTCGGACTTCGACGATAAGGCGGATCTAACGCAGGATTCAACTCGCGTAACGATAATGCAGCGTTCTGACCATCGAAGAAGAATTCTATGATTTCCAATTTCAGTAATAATGTTGTCATCTTTTATGAATATCTCTTTCCGTTTGAAACCTTGTATCCGTTGAACTTTTAGTTGAATGCAATAAAATTTGAATCGTAATATATGTATCATTCTCTTGCCATTTCCCTTGTTCATACTATTCAGTAGCATAACATTTTAATCTTGATTTTTCAATTCCTGCCACCGCATGTCTTTCCATACTTTGCACACTTAGTCATTTTTCCTTATTCATTCCATTGTCTAATCATGACTCTTTTCTTTCAGACCATGGCCCACCCTAGAGCAGCGCCGCATCTAGACGAGAATGCACAGTCTAGATGATGACGACAACGACGATGACGATGACCGCTGGATGCCCGCAGGTCATGTACCCTGCACGCGACCGCTGGATGCCCGCAGGTCACGTGCACGACACACGACCATTGGAAACACCAGCGGAAAAAGGGGCTTAGCCCCTGGGTTAGGAGTTGAACTCCTAAGGTGGCTTTGGAGTTGAACTTTTAACAGGGATTATGTATGTATTTGGAGTTAAACTCCTAAAAAGGGGGTTGATTTATGGAGTTAAACTCCAACAAATCTTGAATGGAGTTAAACTCCTAGAAATCTTTGGATCTTCTTTTGAGTCTTGGATCCTCCTGAAATGAGATTTTTAGAGATGTGTATCCTTCTTCTTCCTCTCCGTTGGCTGGATCTTGGGGGGAAAAGGGGAGGTGAGACTTAAAATCTCCCCTTTTAAAGATTTGATGGCAGATCTGAGCTCCCCTTCAAGGGTTTTATGGTGAAAAACTATTTATTTTTGGAAAAGGAAGAGTTAAACTCTTGATTTAATTCAAAAGGGAGAAGAAGGTTTTAGAATCTTGAGGAAGGAGAAGGAGGCACAGATCCTAATTTTTGGGGAGAATGAATTATCGTTTTTTTATCTCATTATCATGTTACCTTTTATAGGCTTATAAACTTACATATAGCCCCTTGAGCTTTACAAAATGGCATTTTGCACATCCCATGCCTCATGTGCTCATTTATTTTGCATATGGGCCATGGACTTTACAAAAATTTGGCTTTTTGCACATTCATGCATAAAAAATTGCATCAAAATTATTTATTACATGATTTCATTTTGGCATGGGGGAGGCCGGCCATGGGGCTCGACTTTGGGCATGGGCCCACTTGATCTGGGCTGAGCCCGCTTACTTGGGGTTGACTTTGATTTTGACTTAGTCAACCGGGGTGTAATTTTTGACCCTAACAATGATGATTAAAGTAAAGTTAGTATTTGAAAAAATAAAATAAATTGAAAAAAATAAACCTAACAGCGACTTGATAATTTTCAAGGTATTTTAAAGAACTTGCAGAATTTTGAAAGACGTGGATGATATCAAAAAAATAATGAGGGTGTATAAGAAAGTGAAAGAGAAGTTTTTTAATTAAATATTTATATAAAGGGCATTTTGGGAATCATTCAAAGTCGAGGGGGGAAGTGTCGGTTTTAGAAAGTTAGGGGGTATACCCTGCTATCAGGGTAAATGTTATGGGTGTTTCCTGCCAGTTAGCCAAAACAATACCATTGTTCGTCGTAACATAGTGCCTCGTGCTTGTAAACGGAAAATCAGCCCGACGTCCGGATACCGACCAAAGCCTCTTTGATGAAGAAAGCAATATGATCGCTAGGATGTAAAAACAAACTATATTCAGTCGAGTTGACTTTGAAGAATATTTCTTTACCCGACAGTTTCCCTCGTCTCTTTTGAAAGAATTGACTGACAAATACGAACTATATTTAGTTCATTATATCCTGCCATACCATAACGTAGCCATCACTATCCAACAAAGATATCGTTCGGGCAAACAAATTTTAGATACATGACGAAACCGATTTGGGTTGATAGCACATGCATATATTTAAAGAGCAATATTTTTCCTGCCGGTAAGGAGGAATCCGCGTAGGCTACCAAGACTCTCATTAGATATAAGATGGGGTACAGGGTACAAGTACCTAGGTTGTCATGATGCGCTTTCTAAAATACGTGAATACAGTACGTGACAAAACCAACCATGCTGCCTATGGCGAGAAAATATTCTTCCATAGTTGCATTACGGCTGTTAATCAGATATCAAGAACAGTAATAAATATCTAACTATCATATGTCCAACTGCCACAATAAAATAATAACAAGAAAGGTAGCGGAAACGAATAAAGATCCAATAAGAAATGTTATCCTAACCACGTCCCTTATGGGATCACAGCGTTAAAACCGTGACTAGAAAATAAAATAAAACTAAAAGTCACTAAACTAATCAGCAAAGCTCCTCACTGCTCCCGATCTCCCTGCAACAAGGTTAAAGGAACCGGGCCATGCAAAACCCAGACGTTAGTGCATCATAAATATAATATAATAATCTGAACGGAGTGCTATATAGGATGTTATGAGCAAAATGATGTATACTTACAAACAAACAATTACATGTGATATAACAGCAAGCTATATGTATGTCACGTGTATCCTAAAGTCTGTGTTTCTAGGTTATCTATTCTAAAGGTATTTGAAATCAATTAATGTAATTCTCATCGTAACTCAACAGTATATATCCCGTTTATTCCCCCACGGAACAACGGTACAATATATCACGTTCATTCCCCATGGGACCACGGTACAATCAACAATTGTTATTCCATTCACGCCCGGAAACACGGCAACAATAATATTCTCTTGAGTTACATTTCAGCTACATTCTTGATTTCCCCTTTTCCCCAGGTTTCATATTCAACTCAGGTATCAATAGAACGTCTACCTAATGCCAACACCGGGACAATCATGTGCAGATCTTATCTAACAAGATAACAAGTCAGATCCATCAGGATCACAAGTTAATATTATTGGCATCGGTAAGTGTAACAACCCTGAATTTTCTGTACAATTTTTTTTCTTTTTTTAAAAGTACAGAAAGAAGTTTGCAAGTCTGAGAACAATTTAAAAGTTATTTTTGTTTAAGAACAGCAAGAAATATCTTGTAGGTCATTGGTAAAGCCTTGCACTGCTGTGACATAGCCCATGTATTCAAATCCTATCAACCACATATTATTTTTCTGAATTTTTCTTTTAAACTTTTCGGAAGCCCAAAAGTTTATATGTGCACCGCACATAAGAAATGAAAAATCAGAGAAATCTAACATGTGCAAAATGTTGTATGAATTGAGATGAACACGTGGCGATGATCCAACAGCACCCCCACCCCAGATGGCCGGCGAAATTGGACATAGGGCCAGCGCCGACAGTCCAACCATGGGCAATGGTGCCCGTGTCTTGCATACAAGACCTTTGGCCTACCCCTTTACCCCTGCACTATTTGTTTTCTCTGCAATTTAACAGAGAATTCAAATTCACCATAAAATCCATTTTAAACGCATTTTATTCATTTTTTCAATTCCAAAACTCTAATTCCACACTATAAATACAACTCCATACCTAACCCTACCTCATTCTGAAATCCTAAGCCAAAATTATCAAATTTTTCTAAGTACAAGTGGAGTAGAATTGGAGTTAGCCCAAGGTCAACTTCCGGCGAGGATTTAAGGCAATTCCGGCGACCCCGCAACACCACGACAACCTCAACCTCTTTCTCTCTCTATTCTTCACCCAAGTCACTTGTAAATCCCACCCCATTCTCTCATTTCTACAATAAAAGTTCTCTTTTTTCGAAACATGTCGGTAAGTGGAGTTATACCGACATTTGAATCTAAAATCTTTGAAACTACAATTTTTCTTAAGAATTGCTCATTCATGTTTCTATACCTTACTTGTTAATCATTAAACTAATATTTAGAAACAATTTTCATTCTAAAACTCCATGTTAAATAACTTTAATTAAACTTTTACATTTAGATACCATGAATTTTATATACGTCATCTTTTAAATATTTTGCTTAGCATACCTTTAGAAAACTTCACGGGGTAATGACCTACCCCTTACATACACACATATTGACATAGCACAATTCTCTTTGAAACATATTTTCATGGCAAATACAATATTTCATTTAAATACCATGAACTATAAAAACCGATTTTTCTTTGAATTGTATTATCAAACTTTTTGCAATTATACCTCTACAACCTATTTTGGGGAACCCGGTATTGGATGGTGCAGATTATCGCACATCCTCGAGCTAGTAGAGTGAGATGCAAACCTCCTCACGGAGCATTCGGTCTCGAAAGATTTGAATACGATTTTTAAGAAAAACGTAATTTTTTACTTTAATAAAATATAATTTTTAATAATTAATTAAATATTATCAAACCACATATTTTCAAGTTATAATAAAATTCCATGTTTTTCTAAAATAAAAGAATGACAAGTTTCACCAAAATACCATCACGTATCAATATAAGGCAAGTCTTACACTAAAATACCTTGAACTTTTCAAGCTAAGTTAATATTCACTAAAATACCTCAAATCTTAAAAGTTATTTCCATGAAACCCTAAATACGATAAATAAATACTCGAGATTTATTTTGAAAGTATATAAAATATTTTTCATAAAACCCTCTCGATTTATATAAAATTACATTTAAGGACCTTAGTAAATATAAGTTTAAGCGGGTTCAATTCTCTTAAGTCTCAGTGAGCCGGAGAAAATGAGTGCTTGCCTATTTAAGGTAGAAAACTAAAACGGAGTTATCAATGGTAATTGTCTTGGAAAAAAACATAAATCCTGTCGTCCATGTGCAGCAGTTACTGATAACTCCTAAACCTAACTCAGAATCCAAATCAGTTCTAAGTGTCTGACTCAAGTTTGAGTACAAATCAATCTGAATCCAATACAAACATGGAACCATTTCAACATGAATCCAAACTATAACATGTATGCTTGAACCTGAACCTGAATACCAGAACAACATGCAAACATGAATTGACTTGACCGAACCATGGTTATGACTTGACTTGACTACATGACTACTGTTGAGGTCAAAAATTACATCCCGGTTGACTAAGTCAAAGTCAAAGTTAACCACAAGTAAGCGGGCCTAAGCCCAGATCAAGTGGGCTCATGCCCAAGTCGAGCCCCGCGGCCGACCTCCCCCATGCCAAAATGAAACCATGTTATAAATAATTTTGATATAATTTTTTATGCATGAATGTAAGAAAAATGAGCATAAAGCCAAATTTTTGTGAAGCCCATGGCTCATGTGCAAAACAAATGAGCACATGAGGTATAGGATGGGCAAAATGCCATTTTGTAAAGCCTAAGGGGCTATATGTAAATTTGTACGCCTATATAAGGCAACATAATAATGAAATAATGGATAATAATTTTCATTCCCCTCAAAATTTAGGGTCTGTGCCTCCTCCTCATTCCTTAAGGTTCTAAAACCTTCTTCCCCCTTTTGAATTAAATCAAGAGTTTAACTCTTCCTTTTCCAAAAATAAACAGTTTTTCACCATTAAACCCTTGAAGGGAAACTCAGATCTTCCATCAGATCTTAAAAATAGGAGTTTTTTAAATCTCACCCTCCTTTTCTCTAAGATCCGGCCAACAGAAGAGGAGGAAGAAGGAGACCCACCTCCAAAAATCTCACTTTGGGGAAGATCCCGGGCCAAAGGGGAGAAGAAAAGGGTCCCCTTCGGCCATTTCCAAAGATTTCTACGAGTTTAACTCCATTCAAGATCTGTTGGAGTTTAACTCCATAAACAAAACCCTTTTTTGGAATTTAACTCCAAATCTATAAATAATCCCTTGGGAGTTCAACTCCCAGCTCAGCGGCTAAGCCCCTTTTCCGCTGGTGTTTCTAGCGGTCGCGTGCCGTGCACGTGACCCTTGGGCGCCCAGCGGCCGCCTGCAGGGCACGTGACCTGTGAGCGCCCAGCGCCCACTCGCCCAGCATGTGACCCGCGGGCGCCCAGCGTCCACTCGCCCGGCACATGACCCGCGGGCACCCACGCGTCATGCACGCGTCTTTTAAGACGCTCCTCACCCCTCATTTTCCATGCACTCTACACCCAAAACACATCCCCCGTTGGAAAAATTTTCTGACAGGGCGCTGCCTTGCACCTCGCAAGGGGGCTGCTAGCCCCCTTGACCCCCAACCCGCTATCCGGGTAGCGGGACCCCTGTAAACTCTGCGAGTCCTCCGATATATCCAAAACCCCTCAAGACATACATACGCACACCGCACATTGAGCTTGCATGACCAGTTCGACCCGTCAATCGGAGGTTCCCTCGCTCCAAAAGCGAGGGGTAATTAACGACAGCTTAGTCCGCGGCTGCCGGAGATTCGGATTCCCACAATCAATAAACCCCCTGTGAGGGTGTTTTTCGTCACCCCATTGAGATGGGAATACGTGCGCGCTTGTCAGGCGTACTACAGATTCCCCCTGCCTAGGATAGGCCGGGGTTTATTGATTGTGGGGATCCGAATCTCCGGCAGTCGCGGACTAAGCTGCCGTTAATTACCCTTCGCCTTTGGAGCGAGGGAACCTCCGATTGACGGGTTAAACTGGTCATGCGAACTCAATGTGCAGTGTACGTGTGTGTTGTTTTGGAAGGGGGTTTGGATATATCGGGAGCCACACAGAGTTTTTACGGGGATCCCGCTACCCGGATAGCGGGTTGGGGGCCAAGGGGGCTAGTAGCCCCCTTGCGGGGTGCGGGGCAACGCCCCGGCCTAAATTTTTTTTGGGGGGGACAGTGTTGTGGAGTGTGTGTGTATCTGTACATATATATACATGTATATATATATATATATATATATATATATATATATATATATATAAAAGGGGAAAAAGCGCCCAAAGGACACGTGGGGTCAGCGCCTTGAGCGTTGTGCGCTTAGGCGCTAGCGCGCCACGTGTCGTCATGTGGGCGCTTTGCGCTTGAGCGCTGGGCGCTTGAGCGCAAGCGCTCCACGTGTTGGCACGTGGGCGCAGGGCGCTGGAGCGCAAGCGCGCCACGTGTTGGCACGTGGGCTCTTTGCGTTTGAGCGCAGGGCGCTGGAGCGCAAGCGCGCCACGTGTCGGCACGTGGGCGCTTTGCGCTTGCGCTGGACGCTTGAGCGCAAGCGCGCCACGTGTCGGCACGTGGGCGCTTTGCGCTTGAACGCAGGGTGCTGGAGCGCAAGCGCGCCACGTGTCGGCATGTGGGCGCTTTGCGCTGGAGCGCAAGCGCGCCACATGTCGGTATGTGGGCGCTTTGCGCTTGAGCGCAGGGCGCTGGAGCGCAAGCGCGCCATGTGTCGGCACATGGGCGCTTTCCGCTCGAGCACTAGCGCGCCACGCGTCGGCATGTGGGCGCTTGGCGCTTGGGCGCTGGCGAGAAAAAGAGGCTTTTAGCCCCAGAAATTCTCGAAAGAGAAATCAGGGTGGGGTTAAACTCCTAAGATGTTTTGGGGTTGATGAATGGGGTTCTTCTGCTTTCTCCTCTGGTTGCTGGATCTTGAAGATCAAGAGATATGGGATTTTAAAAATCTCTTCTTTTTGAGATCTAATGGAAGATCTGAGTTCCCCTTTATGGGTTTTATGGTGAAAAACTATTTAGTTTTATAAAATGAAGAGTAAAACTCTTGATTTAATTCAAAAGAAAGAGGAAGGTTTTGGAACCTTGAGGAAGGAGAAAAGATCTCAGATCTAATTTTTTTTAGAGAGAGAAAAAAAGTCGTGAGATATTTTCATTATCCTTGCCTTTATAGACTATACACTTTACACATAGCCCCTTGGGCTTCACAAAATGGCATTTTGCCTATCCCATGGCTCATGTGTCATTTCTTTTTGCACATAAGCCATGGGCTTTACAAAAATGTGGCTTTATGCCTATTTTTCTTACATTTATCCATAAAATAAAATAAAAGAAATACAACAAAATTATTTATTATAAAATTTTTATCTTGGCATGGGAGGAGGCCGGCCGCTTCATGTTCGGGCTCGACCCGGGCACGGGCCCACTGGATCTGGGCTTGGGCCCATTTGGCTTGGGGTTGACTTTGATTTTGACTTGGTCAACCGGGGTGTAAATTTTTACCCCAACAAATTGCCTCCATCGATAAATGCACACCACATATGTGGGTCGTGTGCATGAAATTGATGGATCTTTTTTCACGTGGAGGCGACTTGATTCGGTTCCCACCTTTTGGGAAGCTGGCACTGCCCTTTTTACGACATGGACGGTCGATGCTGCCCTTTTTGCGACTTAGACGGTCGGTTCTGCCCTTTTTGTGACTTGGACGGTCGTTGCTGCCCTTTTAGCGACGTGGACGGTCGATGCTGCCCTTTTAGCGACGTGGACGGTCGGTGCTGCCCTTTTTGCGACTTGGATGGTCGGTTCTGCCCTTTTTGCGACTTGGACGGTCGGTTTTACCCTTTTTGCGTCTTGGACGGTCGTTACTGCCCTTTTAGCGACGTGGACGGTCGATGCTGCCCTTTTAGTGACGTAGACGGTCGGTGCTGCCCTTTTTGCGACTTGGACGGTCGGTTCTGCCCCTTTTGCGACTTGGACGGTCGATGCTGCCCTTTTAGCGACGTGGATGGTCGGTGCTGCTCATTTTGCGACTTGGATGGTCGATGCTGCCATTTTAGCGACGTGGATGGTCGGTTCTGCCATTTTAGTGACGTGGACGGTCGGTTCTGCCTTTTTTGCAACTTGGACGGTCGGTTCTGCCCTTTTTGCGACTTGGACGGTCGATACTGCCCTTTTAGCGACGCGGACGGTCGGTGCTGCCCTTTTTGCGACTTGGACGGTCAGTTCTGCCTTTTTTGCGACTTGGACGGTCGGTGCTGCCCTTTTAGCGACGTGGACGGTCGGTGCTGCCCTTTTAGCGACGTGGACGGTCGGTGCTGCCCTTTTTGCGACTTGGACGGTCGGTGCTGCCCTTTTTGCGACTTGGACGGTCGGTGCTGCCATTTTAGCGACGTGGACGGTCGGTTCTGCTCTTTTTGCGACGTGGACAGTCGGTGCTGCCCTTTTAGCGACTTGGACGGTCGGTGCTGCCCTTTTAGCGACATGGACGGTCGGTGCTGCCCTTTTAACGACGCGGATGGTCGGTGCTGCCCTTTTAGCAACTTAGACGGTCGGTGCTGCCATTTTTGCGACGTGGACGGTCGGTTCTGCCCTTTTTGCGACGTGGACGGTCGGTGCTGCCCTTTTAGCGACTTGGACGATCGGTGCTGCCCTTTTAGCGACGTGGACGGTCGGTGCTGCCATTTTAGCGACGTGGGCGGTCGGTTCTGCCATTTTAGCGACGTGGATGGTCGGTTCTGGATTTGACTTGCCCTGCTTCTTGCGGCGTCAGGGATGAAATTGACTTGTTTCCGAGGTGGAATTTGATTCTGCCAGGGAGGTCATTGGTTGTTTTGCTGACTTGATGTGATTTGGGTTGACATCAGCATCGCTATGCTGGAATATGGTACCAGGAGTGAATCATCATTTGTCATGACAGGATTTGGGGATTTTGGTTTTGGTTTGGCATCAGCATCGCTACACTGGAATATGGTACTAGGAGCGAATCATCATTTGCCGCGAGGGAATTTCCCCCGTTCCCAGTTTAACGATTTAGGGGTCATCTGTTCCCAGTTTAACGACTTAGAGGTCATCTGTTCCCAGTTTAAAGACTTAGGGGTTTATTGGATTGGAGTTTGGAATTTTGGGGTTAGGGTAGGCATCAGCGTTGCTAACACTGAAGCACATGTGCCAGGAGCAATTCATCATTTGCCTATTCCTGTTGGGGAAGCGATGGCTTAGGAGACAGGTTTAGGTCCCTATCACCTAAGGCTTTTCAATTTTATGGGCCGTGAGGGTCCCATAAAAGCATTTTCTTCCTACGAGTCGTAAGGATCCTGCAGGTGTATTTTCTCCTTAGGAGCCGTGAGGACTTCTAAGTGTGTTTTTCCTTTATGAGTCGTAAGGATCCCACAAAGATTTGTTCTCCTCATGTATCGTGAGGACACATGAGTGGGTCTTCTCAATGGAGCATAATTCCAAAGGCGGAGACCAGCCGCGTAACTGGTGATTGTGGTGGGGCATGGGTATGACGAGAATTATTTGAGCTCGTGGATTGTATACGGCGGTCAATTTGGGGACTGGCCGTAGGGCTGGAGAATTTTGAGAAATTGGATTTTGGTTGGCGTCTGCATCGCTGCACTGGAATATGGTACCAAGAGCGACTCAACATTCGCCGTTTGGGGACTTGGAATTTGGATCTTGTTTGGCATCAGCATTGCTGCACTGGAATAATGCCAGGAGCAACTCATCATTTGCCTTGGGAGGACTTAGGATTTGGGTTTTTGGTTGGCATCAGCACCGCTAACACTGAAGCGAAATGCCAGGAGCGACTCATCATTTGTCGTTGCCCGTTGGGGAACGATAGCTTAAGAGACAGGTTTGGGTCCCTATCTCCTAAGGCTTTTCAATTTTATGAGCCGTGAGGGTCTCATAAAAGCATTTTCTCCCTACGAGTCAAGAGGATCTCGCAGGTGTATGTTCTCCTTAGGAATCGTGAGGATTCCTAAGTGTGTTGCTCCTTTGTGAGTCGTAAGGATCTCACGCAGGGGTTTTCTCTTCACAAGGTCGAGAGGACTTTGCGAGTGTATTTCATCTCTTTTCACGAGTTTGCGCCCTTTCGGGTTTTCACAAACTTGCCGGTAGTCCTGCTGTTTTTACTCACGGTGCCCTTTCGGGTTTTCATCCGTGCCCGTTTTGCTTGTGGACATACCTTTTTTTTCTTTTTTCTTTTTCCTTTTTTTTCCTTTTTTTTTGCCGCTGGTGGGACTTTAAAAGTAGTCTCACCGGCAGGATTTGGGAGAGATAGGGGTCATTTACGCTCGTGGATTGTATACGGTTTTGCAGGATGTATGATCCAGACCGTAGGGCTGATATGCTCAATTCGCCTGCGACTTGGAGCATTCACGTGTAGTATTTCTTGAGATATCGGCCATTGATGGGTGGAATGGGCCTTTCTCCCTCGGCACTTATTAGTTGGTAGGATCCTCCGTCGAACACTTTCTCGATGACGTATGGTCCTTCCCAGTTTGGCTCGAATTTTCCCTTGGCATGTCGATTGGGGATGATTGGTCTTTTGAGGACCAACACCAATTCACCTTTCTTGAAAGCGCGGAGACGGATTATCTTGTCATAGGCCCGTGACATTTGGGCTCGGTATAGCTCCAGATTTTGCTGCACCGCGAGCCTCTTTTTTTCGAGGGCATCGAGCTCTTCAAGTCGAAGGAGCACGTTTTCCTCCTCCGTCAACTTGTGCTGAACGGCCATTCTTAAGCTTGGAACTTCGACTTCGAGAGGGAGGACCGCCTCCACTCCGAAGTGCAATGAGTATGGAGTGGACTGAGTTGGAGTACGGTGCGTGGTACGATATGCCCACAACGCCTCGTGAAGTTTGAGATTCCAGTCTCTCTTGTTGGCTGAAGCATTTTTCCTCAGGAGCTTGCATAGAGTCTTATTGAAGGCTTCGGCTAGCCCATTGGCTCTTGGATTATAGATAGAGGAATATCTCCAGTCTATCTTGTGCTGAGTAGCGAACCTTGAGACATTGAAGCTCTTGAAAGAAGGCCCATTGTCAGAAATGATTCTTCTTGGTGTACCGAAGCGGTATAGAATATTATGCGGGAAGAATGTCAGAATATCTTTTGTCTTGACTTCTTTTAGCGGGACAGCTTCAGCCCATCTGGAGAAGTAGTCTGTCACGACTAGTATGAACCGGTGGCCTTTGGATGACGGAGGATCAATTGGGCCAACAATGTCGGTGCCCCAGACTTCGAAGGGCCACGACGCTACCGTAGGATGCAACGGATTGGGATGCTTGTGAATGAAATCACCATGGATTTGCCAGATCTGACATTTCTTTACATGCTCTCCGCAATCCCGTATCATGGTTGGCCAGTAATACCCAAGCCGTTTGATTTGAAGTCGCATCTTGGGGCCAGATTGGTGAGCACCACAAACGCCCGAGTGAACATCTTTCATGACCTTTTGGGCTTCGGCCAATGACAGACACCTGAGCCAGAGTTGGTCATATGACCTGCGGTATAATGCGTCATTTACAAACACGTATCGGAGAGCTCTTTTCTTCAGCCGAATCCTCGCAGATTTTTCTTCGGGCAGCTTGTCGTATCGGAGGTACTCTATGAAGGGTTCTCTCCAATCGGGCTCGTCTTGGATGATCGAAGCTTCTTCGGCAGGACTGCTCTTCTGTTCCGCGCTTTCCTCTTCTCGTAGAGAGACTGGGGATAGAATTTGCCGGCTCCTGACTGTGATCAGAATTTCGTCCATGTCAGGATCAGCCAGCTCTTTGGCTAAGCGAGCGAGTACGTCAGCCTTTCCGTTCAACGCTCTAGGGACTCTCGTTAGTTCAATATGAGTGAACCGTTTCATGAGTTCCATCACTCGGCCTCTGTACCGAGCTAATTCGGGTTTGTATATCTTATAATCGCCGCTTACTTGGTTGACGACAAGCTGGGAGTCACCGTAAACCCGTAGCTGAAGGATTTCCATTTCTATGGCGAGCTCCAAACCAGCTATCAGAGCTTCATACTCGGCCTCATTGTTTGTGCGAGGCTCGGTGAGAGCAAAAGAACGCCGTAGGGTTCCCATTGATGGCGTGATGAACACAAATCCTATCTTTGCTTTTATCTCCGGGACACTTGATTTATTGGAGGTCCTTATCGATGAGGCCCCATCGAAGTAGAGCTCCCAACATGGCTCGTCATTCTCTAGGTGTAGCACTTGTTCATCGGATAACTCGCAATTGAGTGGTGACCCTTCTGGTATGGGATGAGCAGCGAGAAAGTCTGCAAGAGCTTGCCCTTTTACTACTTTCTAAGGAGTATAAACTATGTCAAACTCGAGTAGCATGACAGCCCATCTTGCCATTCTGCCGGCTAGGCTTGCTTTGGTCATCAAGTGTTTGAGTGGGCCGACTTTGGAGATCAGCATAACCTGGTGAGCGAGCAGATAGTGCCTCAGCTTCTTCACAGCAAACATCAGAGCCAAGCATTGCTTTTCGATCCGGGAGTAGTTGTGTTCCGCCCCGACTAAAGTTCGACTGAGGTAGTAGAGGGCATTCTCTTTTCCCTCCTCGTTGTTCTGGGCAAGGAGCGCACCGAGTGACTCATTTAGCGCGATAGTGTAGAGAATCAACGGTTTATTTGGAATGGGAGCGGCCAGCACTGGAGGGTGCAACAAGTACCGTTTGATGCTTTCGAACGCCTCTTGACATTCGACATCCCAAACAAAAGGAGCCCCTTTCTTCATGAGCTTTGAGAAAGGCCTACATCGCCCCGATAAATTTGAGATAAATCTCCGTATATAAGCAAGCTTGCCTTGAAAAGATCTTAGCTGCGTCAGACTCTTCGGAGGGGGCATCTCCATGATGGCCTTTATCTTTGATGGGTCAACTTCGATCCCTCAATGCCGGACTATAAAACCCAGGAATTTTCCCGATGACACATCAAAAGTGTATTTCAGAGGATTCATCTTCAGATCGTATTCCCTCAGTCTGGTGAGAACGGTCCTAAGATCTTGGATATGATCGTCCTTGGTTTTAGTCTTGACGACCAGATCATCAACATAACATTCGACGAATTTATGAATCAGGTCATCAAAGATATTGGTCATTGCCCTTTGGTACGTAGCACCTGCGTTCTTCAGTCCGAACGGCATCACCTTGTAGCAGTATATTCCGATCGGGGTTCGAAATGCTGTGTGCTTCTCATCCTCAGGCGACATTTTGATCTGATTATACCCAGACGAGCCATCCATAAAGGTGAACAGTTCGTAATTTGAGGTGTCGTCGACCATCATTTCCATGACCGGTAGCGGGAAGTCGTCTTTAGGACATGTCTTGTTGAGGTCCCTGAAATCGACACAAACTCGGATCTGCCCATTTTTCTTCTTCACTGGGACTATGCATGCCAGTCCGCATATTTCTCTTCCCTGATGAAGCCGGCATCGATGAGCTTCTTGGTTTCCTCGATGACCTTTTCTTCTAGTTCCCTTCTCATTCGTCGAGGAACTTGTTTGACTGGCTTAGCCTCAGGAGATATAGCCAGCTTATGCATGACCACTTCAGGAGAAAGGCCAGGCATTTCTTTGTATGTCCACGCGAAGCAGTCGACGAACTCATGCAGCAGGGAAATTATCTGCTCTTTCATTTCCTCCGACAAGAGTGAGCTGATGTAGATCGGCCTTGGATCATCGGGCGTTCCAAAGTCAATCTCGGTTAGCTCGTCAAAGGTTGCCTGTGCGCCATCTTCGAGCTCTTGAGGAGCTTCTTCTGGCTCGGTTAGCTCGTCTTTATCATTTGACTCTTCGCTGGCTTCCCCAATATGGGTTATATAGCAAGCCTTAGAATCAGGCTGGATGAAACCTATGCCCCGCCTATCTGGAATTCATCCATCGATGAGTGCTCGGACCTGAGGTGGATGCCATAGCCCTTCGTAAAACTTTGCTTCCGACTCCGTTTGATATAACCGGCATCCGCACTTTTTAAAGTATTCCCGCATCTCGGGCGCATAGTATCTGGTATTGAGGACGGCTCTTATGCCTCTCTCATATGGAAGGCAAGCGACAGACAAATCGTCCGGGTGCATAACGGGGTTTGACCCATAAAACAGGATGCCTTTCTGTCCACTTTTCCTTCCGGGGACGTAGAAAGTTTTCAGCTGGTCCACGGTGGAGACTGACAACGCATCGAGCTCTTTGCACATCTGCTCCGGTACCCTTGTGACAGTTAAGGACCCTTCTGCAATTTCGAAGGTCTCTCGTTGTTTCGCTTGTTGCATGGGGGTCCAATCTGCACCGCTGTTGCACGGCAGGTCCTCTTCCTCCGACTCTTCAGTGTCGCTACCAAGATGAGGGCGGAATTTGCTGCTAGATGGGGCTTCAGTAACAGATTCGTCCGTATCGCTACCGAAATGAGGGCGAGTTTTACAGAAGGACGGACTTCCAGCGTCGGACTCATCAGTGTCGCTACCAAAACACAGGTGCACTTGGGCGTTTTTGCTTTTGAAAGTGACAGCCGGCTCAGATTTGCTTTTGAGTCTTGGTGCCGCTCTATCCTCAGTCAGTTGTGTCTTAGCATTTTGGTGGTTCATAAAGTACCGAGAATCTTCATATCGGACTTCATGCACACCGAACGGCTGGATGTCTCCGTCAATGCGTCTTTCTTCGCCATTTTTAGTATACTTCATGCATTGATGGAGAGTTGATGGGACGATGCCGTAATCGTGGAGCCACGGCCGTCCCAAGAGAATCTTATAAGACGTGTCGGCGTCGATCATGTATATCTTAGCTTCAATTTGCAGATCCCCGAATTTGATTGGCAAAGCTATAGACCCCAGAACTTGCTGGCAGTTTTGATTGAAGCCTTGAATGACAATCCTTTCCCTTGACAGGTGTCGGACGTCCATTGAAAAACTCTTCAGTGTTCGCAAGTTCATGATGTTCACTGAGGACCCCGGATCAATCAATATGCGATTAATCCGATCCCCGTCGCTGTACCCGGTCAGTAAAGCGGCCGATTATGCTCAGCCGTTCCCAGTAGCAAGTATTCATCCTTAAATATGACTGCGGCGGCTTGCAAAGTGTACCGAGCTTCTTTCATATTAATTTCCGCAAAGCGAGCCTGATACCGCTCAGGGTTTTGTAGAGCATGAATGAGAACATCTCTAAGCTCCTTAGATAGGACCAAGGCATCGTAGATGCTCAGGAGAGACGGAAGCTTCCGGAGATGAGCCAAGACATTATAGTCCACCGAGGAAGGACTTGAGTTTTCATCAGCCGGCTCTCTGCTATCTTCCTCATTAGCCACCTGCTTTTCCTTCCCTTTTGGGGCGTTGCCCTGATTTGGCGGTAGGGCCCTGCCGCTTCTGAGCTGGATTTGATTGGCCTTTGTGGCGAGCTCCTCGTCCTCTTCGGGAAAACAAAACTCCTCCTCAGAGTCGCTGCCAAGATGGATGGCGTAGCAGGTCACTACTGGGATCTCTTCATTAGAGTCATCTTCTAACTCCTCTAGAATTTCAGCCGCTCGTACAGGGAAGAACTCCTTCAATTGAATCAGAGTTCTTTCCTTCTGTTCATATTCTTCGAGGGAATCGATATATTTTTGAATGGTCGATCTCCCTGCAGACTCCTTTTCGCGCCGATCTGCACTTTTCTTCTTCTTGAGCTTCTTGGATTTTGAGCCTGATGGAGCCGCATTGGCAGCTGGACTGGTAGGCTTCTTCTGCCCTTCCCATTCCGTCCTGGGTTCTTTCCGAAGTAGCTTTATCATCTTCTTCATCTTATTAGATATATGCGTACTCCACGGAGGCCGCGACGAGTCGGTCTCATTTCTCAGGGCAGCGGGTTCGGCTGTCTGCTCCCAGAAGGCTTCAGCTTCTGTCTGTATAAAGTTGGTGGTTGCAACTTGATTGTTCACCAACAAACTTTTGGACAGCTCGATCTCTCCAGCCTTGTACTACTTCTCAACCCAGTCTTTGAAGATATAGCAATCCTCGATCGCATGGCTCACTACTCGGTGGTACGGGCAATACAGAGGATTGTCGGTCATTTTTGCTTCTTGGGGTCTTTTTGACTCTAGCAATTGTAGACCGTTGTTCAAGGCATTTTTAAATATCTTGCGGACCTTATCCCTTCTGAAAGAGTAAACCTTGTTCTTCTTCTCCTCAAGGGAAGGCCCATCTCCTCCCAGCAATGGCTTTCGAGACCGGTTGGTTTTGGATTCGCCCGCCTTTCGCTTTTCTTCATTGTCGGACGCATTGAAGACATTGGTGCTGCTGGAACTCCCGCTTCTACGGTTGTCGTCCCGCTTGCTTTTCCAAGTTTTGTCTCTCTGAGAGTCTGGGGTAGACTTTTGCTTCGAGCGTTCCAGCATTTGGACTTTCTTGGTTAGCTCTTGAAACGTCTTGAGGCCTGCTGTACACAAGAACATGACCATCTAATTGCTGAGGTTCCCAATGAGAAGGCTGACGGACTGGTCCTGCTCCAGCGGCGGTTCGCACTTGACTGTGAGATTACGCCATTGGGCGATAAATTCGGTGTTGCTTTCATTCTTCCCCGGCTTGGTCCTCACAAGGTCGGCAATGGAGATTTTATCACTGACGCTCATGAAATTTTGCCGGAACAGAGACTCCATTTGGGCAAAGGTAATGACGGACCCGTCTGGTATACTCGCGTACCAGTCGAAGGCGACACCGGTCAGGCTGTTGACAAACTGACGAAGAAGGAGCGCGTCATTGCCCCCTGTATTTCCGCACGATGCTTTGAAGTGGGCGACGTGCTGATTTGCATTCCCCGTTCCGTCGAATCTTCCGAACTTAGGAATGATGTAGCCGCTCGGGAACTCGATCAGATCGTACTGTGCGGGATATGGCCGCCCACTACTGCCAATTTCTTTCTGAGCTTCAGTTTCGGCCACCAATGTTTTAACTTTGCTGGTAACCAAATCCATTATCCGATCTTGTGTTAGCGGGATAGTGCTATCTGGGGCCAAGGCGTCCCCAGAAGCGGAATGTGGCCGGCTTTCATGCGGCTCGACCAGTCTTGGACCCAAAGGAACAGGCATTGGCTGCTTTGGATTGTCATCACCCGGCTGATTAGTAGCGACCTGTGCTTGATTGGGAGGCGCTCGAGCAATTTGAGCCGTAAGATGCATCACAACGTTCGTTAAGTCGCCAATCTTCGAATAGAGCTTTGCCATCTCTTTATCTTTGCTCCTGAGCTGTTTTCGAAGCTCCTGAAGCAGCTCTTGCTCCGCGGTCCTGGGGCGGAAAGTCGGCTCTTCCTCGCTGTCCGAGCTCGACCCTGCATGGATCGAGGGGTCCTTCTGCCTATCGTCCTCATCGAGAGGGTTTTCATCGTCCAGCTAAGGCGGCTGTTCTTGGGAAGCGGCAACCACATTCAAGCCAGATTGGGCTTGGGATGTGGTGGCCCCCTCCTTGCTTTTGCTGCGAAGGTTGTTGCTGGGGCGCCCACCCGCCATGTAGACCGTATGGATAATATATCCAACCGTCTTTTTATCACCGGCGGTTGATTTCACAGATCGCTGTCTTGACACCCCTGTTTCGGTAGCGGGCAGTCGATTGAAGGCGGCTGGCCTGACCAGGTTCTTGAATGGTGCTGGCGCTTCTTTTCTGGGTTTGCCCCGCTGCTTTCGTGCAGCACAAAGCGCCTGATAGACTCTTGAAGAGACAGTTTCATACTTTTTCTGTTGGGGCCGGGACACGTCTCTTTGTAGCATTGTTCGGACCGCTGTCTTCTTGATTCTGGCCGTCATGGCATTTTTCTGAACCCACTTCAGAGGCTCGAAGGAATTGCTGATTCTCACGTCCGACTCAACCGTCGTCGCGGGGCGACCCTGCACTTGGAACTTCATAAGATTCCATTTGGTCGAAGCCCTGGCCCTCTTGTTGGCTCGATACCTGAGCCGCTTCTTCCTTAACTTTTCTGTTCTAAGCACCTGGCAGACTTCAGCTCTTAGGGAAGACGCCGTAGACCGGGCGATGGAGGATTTTGGAGATATGCTCGATTGTGCATTTGTTGGAGTCATCACCTGAGCTCGTCTGCAACATTTGGTGTTGCCCTTTGTACCGGAGTTCTTGCCCCCCGCTGGAGCACCAGAGAATTGTTCATATACCGTCTTAAGTTTCGGTTGTGGTGCCTTGGCGATCACGACATTCGGCCTCTTACCCCTTGAGACCGGCTTGGCCACCTGTTTCGTCGAGATTTCTGCCAGATGAGCGCTTCCGGCAGGTAGATGATGATGGAGCCAAACTGGCGGGGTAGTTCCTCCTACCGTCGACTGAGGCTAGCGGGGAGAACCACACGAGCATTGACCTTGACCACGCACGGGATCGGGGTCGCGTTGGAAGCTGAATTCGTCTTAGGAGACATTGTCGTCGAAAGTTGATTGCTGCATGGAAACAAAACATCATTTCAGTATAGACAATCGATATGTATATTGATTGGGTTCGCATGAACGTTTAACCCGAAATATGGGAGGAGAGAAAGGTCCCACCGGGCGTGCCAGAATCTGTGAGGGTGTTTTTCGTCACCCCATTGAGATGGGAATACGCGCGCGCTTGTCAGGCGTACTACAGATTCCCCCTGCCTAGGGTAGGCCGGGGTTTATTGATTGTGGGGATCCGAATCTCCGGCAGCCGCGGACTAAGCTGCTGTTAATTACCCCTCGCCTTTGGAGCGAGGGAACCTCCGATTGACGGGTTAAACTGGTCATGCGAATGTGCAGTGTACGTGTGTGTTGTTTTGGAAGAGGGGTTTGGATATATCGGGAGCCACGCAGAGTTTTTACGGGGGTCCCGCTACCCGGATAGCGGGCTGGGGGTCAACGGGGCTAGCAGCCCCCTTGCGGGGTGCGGGGCAGTGCCCCGGCCCAAAAATTTTTGGGGGGGACAGTGTTGTGGAGTGTGTGTGTATCTGTACATATATATACATGTATATATATATAAAAAAGGGGAAAAAGCGCCCAAAGGACGCGTAGGGTCAGCGCCTTGAGCGCTGTGCGCTTAGGCGCAAGCGCGCCACGTGTCGGCACATGGGCGCTTTGCGCTTGAGCGCAGGGCGCTAGAGCGCAAGCGCGCCACGTATCGGCACGTGGACGCTTTGCGCTTGCACCGGGCTCTGGAGCGCAACCGCGCCACGTGGGCGCTTTGCGCTTGAGCACAGGGCGCTGGAGCACAAGCGCGCCACGTGTCGGCACGTGGGCGCTTTGCGCTTGCGCTGGGCGCTTGAGCGCAAGCGCGCCACGTGGGCGCTTTGCGCTTGAGCGCAGGGCGCTGGAGCACAAGCGCGCCACGTGTCGGCACGTGGGCGCTTTGCGCTTGCGCTGGGCGCTTGAGCGCAAGCGCGCCACGTGGGCGCTTTGCGCTTGAGCGCAGGACGCTGGAGCGCAAGCACGCCACGTGTCGGTATGTGGGCGCTTTGCGCTTGCGCTGGGCGCTTGAGCGCAAACGCGCCACGTGTCGGCACGTGGGCGCTTTGCGCTTGAGCGCAGGGCGCTAGAGCGCAAGCGCGCCACGTGTCGGTACGCGGGCACTTTGCGCTCGAGTGCTAGCGTGCCACGCGTCGGCACGTGGGCGCTTGAGCGCTTGGGCGCCGACGAGAAAAAGAGGCTTTTAGCTCCAGAAATTCTCGAAAGAGAAATCAGGATGGAGTTAAACTCCTAAGATGTTTTGGGGTTGATGAAAGGGGTTCTTCTGCTTTCTCCTCTGGTTGCTGGATCTTGAAGATCAAGAGATATGGGATTTTAAAAATCTCTTCTTTTTGAGATCTAATGGAAGATCCGAGTTCGCCTTTTTGGGTTTTGTTGTGAAAAACTATTTAGTTTTATAAAATGAAGAGTAAAACTCTTGATTTAATTCAAAAGAAAGAAGAAGGTTTTGGAACCTTGAGGAAGGAGAAAATATCTCAGATCTAATTTTTTTTGGAGAGAGAAAAAAAGTCGTGAGATATTTTCATTATCCTTGCCTTTATAGGCTATACACTTTACACATAGCCTCTTGGGCTTCACAAAATGGCATTTTACCTAACCCATGGCTCATGTGCCATTTCTTTTTGCACATAAGCCATGGGCTTTACAAAAATGTGGCTTTATGCCTATTTTTCTTACATTTATCCATAAAATAAAATAAAAGAAATACAATAAAATTATTTATTACAAAATTTTTATCTTGGCATGGGGGCAGGCCGGCCGCTTCATGTTCGGGCTCGACCCGGGCATGGGCCCACTGGATATGGGCTTGGGCCCACTTGGCTTGGGGTTGACTTTGATTTTGACTTGGTCAACCGGGGTGTAAATTTTTACCCCAACAACCCCGCCTACCCTATGCAAGGGAAATCTGTAGTACGCCTGACAAGCGCGTATTCTCATCTCAATTGGGTGACGCGAAACACCCTACAACTTGTAACAACTCCAATTTTAGTATACAAAAAATTTATTTAAAGTTAATGTACAATTGGAGTATTTACATTTCCTGTAAGTACTATAAGTATTTGATTCAATTTTGAACAGCAAGAAGGAGCTTGTAGCTCACTGGTAAGACCTTGCACTGCTGAATCAAAACACCAGAGTTCAAATCCCATCAGCCACATTATCTTTTTATTTTAATTTATTTTAATCTTTTAGAAGCCCAAGAGTCTACACGTGCACTACACGTAATAGGGTAAGTTACAAAATAAAATAACGTGACCACGAGGCTAGACCAAGCGCCAGGGACACGTGGCATCAAGACGCACCCCGACTCGCTCAACTCGGGCCAGCGACTTGGTTGACTCGGCCGGCGCCGCCGGTACAACTCGGTCAGATCCCACTTTTTCTTGAACCCCTGCACCCTTTGGACTACTCCACTCCCCCTGCACTGTTTAAATTCTCTGCAATTAACCAGAGAATTAAAATACCCCCTTTTAATCCTTTTTAATGCAAATTTAAATACAATTTTTATCACACCCTTTCACTACCCTAAACCCTAGATTTTTCCTATAAATACCACCCCTCAAATCACCCCCCCACTCACAAATCCCTGCCCAAACTCTCAAGAAAATTCCCAAGACTTTTTGTATGCAAGTGGAGTTAGCAAAGGGCGAAGCTCCGACGAACTTCCGACGACGATCCGAGGAGATTCCGACGACGAAACGACGCACCAGCGCCTCCTACCTCTTCCTCCTTCTCTCTTCTAGTCTAATAACCTGTAAGTCCCTACTTCTTTCTCTTTTCTCTATTCTAAAATCATTCAAAACTAAAACCCGACGGAAGCAGAGTTAATCTGACTTCCGATTCGGTTTTTCCTTAAAAAGTTCTATTTTTCTTAAACACAATGTTACCAAACTCTTATGTCATGACCATTAAATATTAACGAAGACAATAGAACAAGTTTGACATCAAAATAATAACCGTAGCAAGTTTTATTCTATTTTTATATTATAATACCTTTATGTTTCATATAGACATGTTTATACCTTTTAACCGTATTACCTTAGAAAACTCACGAGGTAATGACCTACCTCCTCACAATACTCATATGTAACATAGCACGATGGAATTTGGGAACATAGATTTGGGAAAAAATACGATTTTACACACAACTACCTCCGACTTATAAAAACCTTTTTCTATAAGATGTGTATTTTAACAAATCTTTGCAAATGCGCCTCTACAACCCATTTCGGGGAACCCATTCAGGATGGTGCGGATTATCGCACATCATCGGGCTTAGTAGAGTGAGATGCAGACCTCCACAAGGAGCATACGATCTCGAAATATTTAAAATACAATTTTCTTTAAAAATGTGATTTCTATTATAAAATAAAACTTATATTTTAAATATATATATATATATATATATGTAATTAATATCAAAATATCTATTTTTAATATTTATAATATTCCACATTTCCAAAATTCAAGAAAAACATTTCATTTACAAGAAAATACCATACAATTCCAATATTACAAATAAATACCATATATTATGAAATTAGGTTTTATTCACTCGAAATGTTACAATGATAAAATATACATCCATGAAAACTCTAAAGACGATAATAAAATACTTGAGGTGTATTTTGAAAATTATACAAAATTATTTTACATAAAACCCTCTCGAGTTATACTAAATTACAATAAGGACCCTAGTAAAAATAGGTTTAAGCGGAACCAATCTCTTGAGCCTCAGGGAGCCGGAGATATGGGTTCTTGCCTATTTAAGGTAGATAACTTAACAAACGGTGTTATTAACACGGTAATTATCTTTGAAAAAGACACAAATCATGCCGTCCATGTGCAGCAGTTACCGATAGCACCAAAACATAATTCAGGACTTCAATTTCTTTTCTAATTGTCCGACTCAGACTGAGTATCAATATAATCAATCTGACTTGAATATGATTCAAATATCAAACTTCAATACAATATGGATCATGAATCCATCTATTTAATCTAATCTATCTATATTGACCGTACCGAACCATGGATATAATCTATCTACATGTTCATCCATTATATCCGTTCCATTACTGATATCATGGTTCTGGCAAGTCATCTATCTATATAAATCAAGACAATACAATACAAATAATACAATCAAGACATCGCGGGGTTTATAAGGGGTAGACTGGTACGGAAGGTGTTAAAAGTGGCACGAGACTGTAACCATAATACACCTAATCTGAATTCAATTGCCGTTGTACCGTGGCTGAACGGTTCCTTGTGCTCCGTATACCTTAGTCTCCGGAATAGTGGGACTCCTCTCGTATACACTGGCATTCTTTTGTACCAAGCTACAAATAACAGCACTAACACTAAATACAACATTATAACAATATATACTCTATTCTATCTATTCTATTCTTCTCTATTTACGGGACTTACCGAGCGATTTGTTCGCTGATGACATTCTCTTTCTTCTTCTTTGGAATGTCGTCAGGTGTTTCGGACTCATTGGAGATTGAGCCCACCAGCGAGGATTTGGACCGGCTAGCTTTCGACCCAGAGTTTTAGATTCCTTGTACACATTTACATTCTGTATTTTCCATTTCTGTTATGCCACTGTTTAGACATTGCTTTTCATTTCCATGTATTTATTTTTCAGATGTATTGTAAAAGGAATGTTAATAAATAAAGTTGTTCATTTACATCCTGTCTCTTGTGCATTTTACTTATATTGCTTAGATACGCTTAGCGTGTTTACTTTTGAGTAAATACGTAGCGGTCTCGTCACGTCCTCTGCCCGTATACTGGGAAGCGGGGCGTGACACAACTACTTAATACAATTCTGAAACCGTTTACATGAACAACTTATATCCATGGTCTCGGCAAGTCTGATAACTCCAATCTATACAATATACATTACGAAGTTTTAACGGGGTAGGTTGGTACGGAATGTATTAAAAGTGGCACGATGATGGACACTAAAAGACGTAGATAAACATCCATTGTTGTTGTCCCGTGGGTTTTGACCGGGCCTTGTACTTTCCATTTCCCATAGTCCACGGGATAGTTAGACTCATCTCGTATACACTGATACATTCTGTACCAAGCAACAAACAACTAAGTATAACAAATATATACTTGTACCAATTACCGGTTCTATTCCTTATATTTGAACTATTCCTATATCTCTTTTGGGACTTACCGAGCGCTAGTTCGCTGACGATATTCCTGTTTCTTTCTTTCTTTGGAATATTCATCAGGAGGACCCGACTCTCAGGAGACCGAGCCCAGCCAGGAGGAGTTGGATCAGTTCACAGAGGAGCCAGTTTAGTCTTTACTTGTACTTACTTTTTCTTTTGTATGCCACTGTTTAGACATTGCTTTTATCATTATACATTTTCTTTTCAAATCAGTTGTAATGTAAAGAAAGAATGTTAATAAAAGTTGTTGTTATTATTACATCACTTGTTATTCTTGTGTATGCATTTATATTGCTTATTTACGCTTAACGTGTTTACTTCTGAGTAAATACGTCGCGGCCCGTCACGTCTACTTCTCCGTATACTGGGAAGCAGGGCGTGACGGGTTTTGTTGGCGGTCCATGCAGGTCAGTTCTGCATGGAATCCTAAGCAATATATTATAAGAATTATAAGAATCGGCAACTAAACATTCCTTACATTTTTAATCTCTTGAATCTATCCTAACCCTTCCTTTTCTCTCAAGGTTATGGATTCCCCGAACAATACGAGCACCAACGTGAACGACAATACTCCACCACCTACACTACCACTCATTACCGTTGAGGACTTACTGATAAGATCAATGGCGTTCCTTAAAGCAACCAGGATTCTATTTGAGGGACAGTAGGAGCAGGCTGCTCTCCTTCACCAAGGACTAGTTCGCATTAAGGTCGCTTTGAGGGCTGTTGAGGTCAAAAATTACACCTCAGTTGATTAAGTCAAAATCAAAGTCAACCCTAAGCCGAGTGGGCCCAAGCCCAGGTCAATACCGAGCATGGAAGGGACCGGCCCCATGACAAAAAGAATGAAGCCATAAATTGGTTTAATGTAATTCTTTTTTTTATATAGAAATAAATGTATGAAAAAATGGGCAGAAAGCCAAAATTTTGTAAACCCCATGACTTATTTGCAAAAAGAAATAAGAACATAAGGCATGAGGTGGCATAAGTTCCATTTGGAAAAGCCCAAGAGGCTATATATAAAGTGTGTAGCCTATAAAAGCAAACATGATGAAAAATCAAAGACAAACTTTTTCATTCTCTCAAAAATTAGGGTTCTGTGCCTCCTTCTCCTTTCTTAAGGTTATAAACCCTATTTCTTTTTTTGAATTAAATAAAAAATTTAACTTTTCTTTTTTCAAAAAGAAACAATTTTTCACTATAAAACCCTTGAAGGGGAGCTCAGATCTTCTATCAAACCCCCAAAAGGGGAGATTTTTAAGTATCACCCCTTTTTCTCCAAGATCTAGCCAACAGAGAGGAGGAGGAAGGAGACCTATTTTATAAAAACCCTAGTTCGGGAAGATCCAAGGCTCAAAAGAAGATCCAAGGCTAAAGGGGTGAAGAAAGGGGTTCTCTTGGATCCTCCCCTTTTCTGGAAGTTTCCAAAGTCCCTCAGGAGTTTAACTCCAAATCCACATCCAATTTATTACATAAGAGTTTAACTCCAAAATCCAAATCTTTTGGGAGTTTAACTCCAAATTTATACCTAATTTTTGTTTAGGAGTTCAACTCCAAAACCTTTGGGAAGTCAAACTCCCAGCCCAGGGGCTAAGCCCCTTTCTTTGCCGGTGCTTTCAGCGGTCGCGTGCCGCGCACATGACCCGCGGATGCCCAGCGCCCGCGCACGCAGGGTGCGTGACCCACGGGTGCCTACACGCCACTCACGTGACCCACAGGCGCCTACCCTCCACTCATGCGTCCTTAGGGCGCTCCTCAGCTTTTTTTATACACTCCATACTCAAAACACATCCCCTACTAGAAAAAATTTCTAACGGGACGCTGCTCCGCACCCCGCAAGGGGGCTTCTATCCCTCTTGACCCCCAGCCAGCTATCCGGGTAGCGGGCCCCCCGTAAACTCTGCGAGGCCCCCGATATACCCAAGACCCTTCAAAACACAACACACACACTACATATTGAGTTCGCATGACCAGGTTGACCCGTCAATCGGAGGTTCTTTCGCTCCAAAGGCGAGGGGTAATTAACGGCAGCTTAGTCCGCGGCTGCCGGAGATTTGGATCCCTACAATCAATAAACCCCAGCGTACCCTAGACAGGGGGAATCTATAATGCGCCTGACAAGCGACGCGTATTCCCATCTCAATGGGGTGACGAAAAACACCCTACAGATTCTGGCACGTCTGGTGGGACCTTTTCTCTCATCCTATATTTCGTGTTAATCGTTCATGCGAACTCAATCAACATATATATCGATTGCCTGTACCGAAGTCATTTTTTTTCCTTTCACGTTTGTACATGTTAACAGCTTTCAGTTACAATCTCGAACTCAGCAATCATGTCTCCCAAGACGAGCTTCATTTCCGACGCGACCCCGATCCAGTACGTGGTCAAGATGAACGCCCACGCAGTTCTCCCTGCATGTCTCAGCCGGCAATAGGAGGAGTCACCCCATCAATTTGGTTCCGTCATCATCTACCCTGCTAGAAGCGCTCATTTGGCAGAAATCCCGGCAAACCAGATGGCCAAGCCGATATCAAGGGGCAAGAGGCCGAACGTTGTGATCACTAAGGCACCATAACCCAAACTTAAGACGGTGTCCGAACGACTCTCTGGTGCTCCAACTGGGGGCAAGACTTCTAGTACAAAGGGCAACATCAAACGTTGCGGATGAGCTCAGGTGACGACTCCAACAAGTGCACAATTAGGCATATCTCCAAAGCCCTCCATCGCCCGTTCTACGGCGGATTCCCGAAGAGCCGTAGCTAGCCAAGTGCTCAAAACAGAAAGGTTGAGACAGAAGCGGATCAGGTATCGAGCCAACAAGAGGGTCAGGACTCCGGCCAAATGGAATCTTGTGAGGTTCTAAGAGCAGGGTCACCCCACGACGACGGCTGAGTCGGCTGTTGTAACAACTCCAATTCTTATGTATATAAATTTGATTAAAAGTTAATGTATACTTGGGGTATTTACAATTCCTGTGAGTACTATAAGTATTTGATTTAATTTTGAACAGCAAGAAGGAGCTTGTAGCTCATTGGTAAGACCTTGTACTGCTGAATCAAAGCACCAGAGTTCAAATCCCATCAGCCACATTATTTTTTTAATTAGTTTTCTTTTAATCTTTTTAGAAGCCCAAGAGTCTACATGTGCATAACCCGTAAAATCAAGAGTCACACATAAAACAAACGGGTCCACGAGTCAAGACACAGCATCAGGGGACACGTGGCAACCTGACTCGGCCCGACTCGGCCAACTCGGGCCGGTGACTTCGGTGAATCGGCCGCCGCCGCCGGCCCGAGTCAGCCCGATCCCAAATTTTCTTAAAATCCCAGAGACTTTTGGCCTACCCCTCTCCCCCTGCACTATTTAAAATCTCTGAAATTAAACAGAGAATTAAAATACCCCTTTTAATTTTTTAAATGCAAAATTAAATACAATTTTTATCACACCCTTTCATCAACCCTAAACCCTAATTTTTGCTATAAATACCACACCTAAAATCACCCCTCCTCACTTCCAAATCTCTGTCCAAACTCTCAAGAAAATTTCATAGACTTTTTGTGTGCAAGTGGAGTTAGCAAAAAGCGAAGCTCCAGCGAACTTTCGACGACGATCCGAGGAGTTTCCGGCGACGAAACGACGCACCGGTGCCTTCCACTTCTTCCTTTTCCTCTCCTCTACCCTACAATCCAGTAAGTCCCTTCTCCTCCTTCTCTTTACTATTCTAAAAACTTAGAATTCTAAAACCCGACGGAAGTGGAGTTAATCCGACTTTCGATTCGGTTTTCCCTTGAAAATCATATTTTTCTTAAACACAATAATACCAAAATCTCCCATCATGATCACTAAACATTAACAAAATATCTTGACAAGTTTCATATCAAAATAATTCATATTTCAATTTTTATTTTCAATTTTTATAGCACTTTTACAGAAAAATACCATATAGTTTAGTTTCGACATAAAACATTATTAGCTCTTGCTATACTTTTAGATAGTTCACGAGGTAATGACCTACCTCCTCATAACACACATCTCTATCATAGCACGATATCTTTTGGGAACCTAGAATACGGAAATACGATTTTTTACAAATAAATATCATAAACTACAAAACCTTTTTCTACAAGATATGTATTTTTAACAAATCTTTGCAATGTGCCGCTACAACCCATTTTGGGGAACCCGTTCGGGATGGTGCGAATTATCACACATCCTCGGGCTTAGTAGTGCGAGATGCAGACCTCCGCAAGGAGCATACGGTCTCGAAAGATTTAAAAATACAAATATCTTAAGAAAATGAGATTTCTAGAAAAATAAAAAATTAAATTATTTTGTAAATATATATGTATCATCAAAATATCTATTTTTGATATAGTATAAATATTCTAACTTTTCTATAAAAAAAAAGAACCAATTTACATGAAAATACCATGCAATTCCATATAAGTTCAATACTTTACAATTAAATACCATATATTATGAAAAATAGGTTTTATTCACTAGAAATGTTACAATGATAAAATATACATCAATGAAAACTTTAAAGACGATAATAAAATACTTGAGGTGTATTTTCAAAATTATACAAAATTACTTTTACATAAACCCCCCTCAAGATATATTAAATTACAATATGGACCCTAGTAAACATAGGTTTAAGCGGGACCGGTCTCTTGAGCCTCAGAGAGCCGGAGATATGGGTGCTTGCCTATTTATGTGTAATAACTCTATTTTTAATGTACAAAGAATTAATTTAAATTCAATGTATAGTTGGAGTATTTATTGTGGCTGATATCTCTTTAAGTTTTTATTTCACTCCATAATTACAAGAAGGAGCTTGTAGCTCATTGGTAATACCTTGCACTGCTGAACCAAGCCACCAGAGTTCAAATCCCATGCCCCACATTATTTTTGTATTTATTTTGTTTTAATTTCTTTTGGAAGTCAACAGTCAAAACGTCACAACTCTCAAAACTTGAACTGAAGACTGAAAAGTAAAAATACCATAATTTTCCTCTGGAGAATCCCCGGCCCCCGACTACCTGACTCGGCCTAACTCGGCCGAGTCACCTGTATGAAAAATCTGCATCTTGACTTGGTCTTCCCCCCTGCACACTTTAATTGGTCGGATCGGTTACCAAATGCCCAATAAATCCCTTTTACTCCAAGGTTTAATGATTTTTATATATTTTTATATATTTTTTAATGGAAAACCCTAACCCTAGCCTAACCCTATATAAACACCCCTACCCTCTACCCTCTCATCCTAAATTTCTAAGTCCACTCTCTCAAAATTCCAAGAGAACTTGGTACGTTAGAAAACGAGCGAAAGGCGAAGCGCTGACGAAATCGACGGCGAAATTCCGGTGATCGTGCTAGGAGCTCTCAACGATGATTCGACGCACCGGAAAATCCTCTACTTCCCTCTCACTCTCTAGCGTTGTCCAAACCCGTAAGTCCCTCTTTTCTACCTTTCTTTTCTTTTATAAAAATACGACTTTGCAAACCCGATGGAAATCGGAACAAACCGATTTCCAATTCGGTTTTCTATCAAATCTCACTTATCACCAATTCCATAATGCTTAAACATCTCTATGCTGACTATTAATCACTTAACAACTAATTTGAATAAGTTTTCTCACATGAAATGATAACGTTTCCATTTATCGTATTTCTTTCACTTAAATACCACAATATTTAGTTTTCACATTTAACCCCTTAACATTGCTATACCTTAAAGTAGATCACGAGGTAATGACCTACCTCCACACACACGCAAATACAACCCTAAATGATATCATCAAAACTTAGAATACGATAATACAAGATTTTACATTTAAATACCCTTTTCATATAAAACCTTTTCTAAAAGTTTTAGGTTTGATACACTTACAAAACAAATATCTTTTAATAGGAAAATACGATATGTCGTGGACATCGATCGTTTATCTAAACCTGACTTTGTGGTGTCTAGGCTAGGCAAGTGAGAAAAGGTAACTTTAAAAGGCCCATCTCACGATTCGTGAGCGGATCCCTCCTTCCTCATTTGTACTTACCTGCCACAATTGGCGGTGAAAAGGCGATTTGAGCCTTCTAACGACTTGTCGTTTAGACCATTTAGAAATAGTCTAGTTGAAATATAAAACCCTAGAATCTAAAATACGGAAAATCGACTTTTGCAAATAAATACCTTTTATTTTAATAAAACCGTATTCTAAGGATTAGTATTTATAAATCTTTGCAAAGCGCCACTACAACCCACATTTGGGGAACCCGTTAAGGATAGTACGGTTTATCGTGCACCCTCGGCTTAGTAGTGCGAGATTCAGACCTCCGCAAGGAGCATTCGGTCTCGAAAGGTTTAAAATACGATATCTTAAGAAAATGATATTTTTATATAAAATATTTATTGAAATTATTTTTGTATAAATATATGTATATTATCATTAAAAGATCTATTTTGTTATAATATAAATATCCCACTTTTTCTAAAAATCACAAGACTAGATTTTTACATTAAAATACCATGAATTTCAAATAAATCAATATTACAGATAAATACCTTTATTTATGGAATTAGAATATTTTCACTAAGAAATATCACAAAATAAAATTACACTCATTATAACTATAAGGACGAATAATAAATACTTGGGGTGTATCTTGAAAACTATTCAAAAGTATTTTTACATAAAACCCCCTCAAGTTTTATAAATTACAATAAGGATCCTAACAATTATAGAACTTCGACTTACATTTCTTTTGGTCTGACTCGGGTTTGAGTCTGATTATTTCTGACTTGAATATGATTCAAGTCAATCTACATTCTTTAATATTCCAACTCAATATGAACACATGAATCCCAGAATCCAGTTAACAATCTATACAACTTGACTGAATCAAACCATGGATATACATCCATTATTCCGTTATTCCATTTACCTGATTATGCAGTTATACTCTGTTACTGATATCATGGTTTTGGTCAGTTATCTAACTTATACAATACAATACAATAATACAATCAAAACACTACGGGGTTTAAGGGGTAGATTGGTGCGGAAGGTGTTAGAAGTGGCACGAGACGGTAAGATTAAGACACCTAACCTATATTCCGTTGCTGTTGTACCGTGGCTTAACGGTTCCTTGTACATTCCGTTTGCCCTAGTCTCTAGCATACTGAGACCCCTCTCGTATACACTGGCATCCTTCCGTACCAAGCTACAAACAACAGCATAAACAAAATATTCTACAACATTATACTTTAGAAGATACCTCTTATTCTGTCTTTTTTAATTCTTCTTTATCTTTGGGACTTACCGAGCGACCTGTTCGCTGACGACATTCTATTTCTTTCTTCTTTGAATGCCATCAGGTGTTTTGGACCCGTCAGAGATCGAGCCCACCGGTGAAGACTTGGATCAGTTTCACAAAGACCCCGAGCTCTAGACATTGTTCCTTGTTCTATTCAGTATTTTCATTTCCTGTTATGCCATTGTTTAGGCATCGCTTATATTCCAGATGTATTTACTTTTCATGCATTGTACAAAAGAATGTTATTAATAAAGTTGCTGTTATTTTATATCTCTTGTCTCTTGTGATTTACCTTTATATTGCTTAGATAAGCTTAGCGTATTTACTTCACAGTAAATACGTAGCGGATCTCGTCGCGTCCCCATTCGCCGTATACCGGGAAGCGGGGCGTTACATGTTTTGTTGGAGGCCCATGCAGGTCAGAGCTGTATAGAACCATACTATGCAGTTCTGTTTTGCGTGAACAACCTAAGCAATATAACACAAGAACCAGCAACTAAAACATTCTTTACAATTCATGTTTCTTGAATCTTACAAATTTCTATTCCTTGAATCTTATCATTTCATGTATTTGAATCTGTCATAACCCAAATTTTTCTTCAAGGTTATGGATTCCCCAAACAACACCAGCACCAATGTCAACAACATACCTCCAGCACTACCTCTCACACCGGCTGTTCCTACACCAACTACCGAGCAAACAGTGCTACTTGAGGCGATCCACAGCCTTCTTGAGGGACATCAACAACTTCTGAACCGTCCCGAGACCGACGCACCGGGAGTAAAGCAATTCAGGGCTTTACACCCCAAGCAGTTCTCTGGAAAAGGAAGCCCTCTTGAAGCGGAAGAATGGACACAAGGTATAGAAGACGATCTGGCAGCAGCTCAAGTGCCAGACCTAGCTTGGGTCCGTGTGGCGAAACTACAGCTCACGGATAATGCTCGCAACTGGTGGAAGGCGGAAGAAAGCCGTCTGGTACAGCCGATTGAATGGAAGACCTTTCGCGAGAAGTTCGACTCGAAATACTTCCCTGTGACTGCCAGGTTTGCAATGGAGCAGCAGTTCATTCATCTACAATAGGGTTCGATGTGGGACAAATCAGTAGATGAGTACGACGTTGAATTCACCATGTTAAGCCGGTAAGATCTGTCACAACAGTTCAATTTTTAAATATCATATACTACACAGCTAACACAATCTTTAAACAGATTCGCGGCACACTTGATACCGACGGACGAGATCAGAGCCCGTCGCTTTCAACAAGGACTGGACACGGAGATTCAGGCTGCTCTAGCCACGGGAAAATTTCTGACTCATGGGGATGCTCTGGAAGCTTCCCGCAGTTATGAGGCAGTGATAAAAGCAAGGGGTAGACCTCAGTCTGCGGGAGTCAAACGCCCTGCCAATCAGATGGCAGGTGGAGCCTCGTACAGGCCACCTTTCGTGCCAAGGCGACCCGGAGTATCAAACCATCGTCCCAGCCCAGCCTTTTGCACTTACTGCAAGAGAACTGGACATGTGATGAAAGACTGCCATCGAGCCAACCTTCTTTGCTTAGTCTGTGGCTCAGCTACTCATGATATTGGGTCTTGTCCCCAAAGACAAAACCCAGTTGCTGCATCCAGGCCAGCAATTACCTATCCGCAGCGACCAGCTCTTCAGGCACCTGCTCCAAGACCAGCACTACCTGCACCATCCAGAGGACCACAAACTGCACCACCTCCTCGTCAGTTCCATCAAGCTCAAAGGAACGTTCCGAAGAATGCTCCTCAGGCCAGGAGGAATGTACTGTTGGGGATAGTGCCCTCAGAGTCAATTATTAGGTTACAGGTACGTGATTGTAATGATTGAGGGAGGACCTATCCCGGTAGGACAGTCTTACTCGAGATGATAGTATGCTATCTGGTTCACCTTTATCATCGTGTACTGTTTTAGGTGACCTGACACGTCGCTATTACACATTGATAGAGCCCCTAGGATTCTTGCTTGACCACCAGCAGTATGAGGGCGATCATATAAGTGGGAGCTGGGGGTCTATAAGCTTATCCTTAAAAGGTCCCTAGTCGTGGGAGTTTCGAGACTGGGCATCGATACTCTATTAGTAGACTAGTGTATACAGTCGAGACCCCGACGAGGGGCGGTGGCCGGTCTCACAAGCCACTGGTGTCAGTTGGATCACCTAAGATGTATACAGGTGCTCATTGGGTTATGAGTACACCGGACAGGACTCGCCGGGAACATGCTAGTTGGTCATATACCAGACGTCAGATGGCAGTTCCCTGGTGACATGTGTGCAGGTTAGTTCATCGACCTGGGGATCGTCATTTGTCTCGTGTGAGTTTCCACTGTACTTTGATTACTACCCTACCACGGCTCAAAGGAGTCGTGCAAACAGGTTTTAGTTGGGTACAGTCCCGAGCCACATGGAGGCAGTGAGCGTATCTTCAGGGGTTCGTCTCTCCCGGTATTGGGGGTGAGGTCGTGCTGTGTCTAGGAGAGCCATTACACAAAGTCCTTGGCCAAGGCAAGGAGATTTACTGGTAGGTATTCCAGTAGTATCTCAGGGTGTTCTGGGCTACACTCCGACACGACTTGTACCGCTTTTGGGGGTCTGACTTTTACCAACCCCCTAGGCCCGCCATGCGATACTCATAGACGAACGGACCGGACTGCACGGATATTGTCACTGACAGGCTCAGTAGGGAGTCAGGCTGAGTTCGCTCACAGACGTCCCTTTTAGTCAGTACCTGGTAGCCCGTTACGTATTGGCTTATACCTCTGACGTGCTAGTGGTTAAATCCACAACCAAGGTGTTGATGAGTCTTTAGAGTCCCCCACATTCAGTTACTCAGCTTTCGGGCGAAAGGTTGTAGAGGCCGTATGGAGATATGGCAAGGTCCGATCAGATACGTGCGGTATTGCACGGATCAGGATCGGACAGTCTGTACTATAGGCCGTATGCATATATGGCAGGGTTTGATCAGATACGTGCGGTATTGCACGGATCAGGATCGAACAGATTTTACTAGCCGGCTCTGGTATAAGCCGGATCCTATTATAGTACAGTGTAGATTATGTCTCTTTGCATTTTGTATTTCGGTCGAAATACAGATGCGGGTGTGTATGCACAGTATCGGGGTTTTCCTGTAATTTATTACGGGACCAGTTTTATGGAGTTGCCAGTTTGCTTTCCGTTTCGGCCAATTTCCATTGTTCCGTTCATTGGCCGAAGATTGGTGGAGGAGGGCTTATTTGCATTGTTGCAAATAGGCAATTGTGGAGGGGGGTCTTTGCATATATTTGTATCATGATAGTCTCTCCTTGACCTTGACTTCTAGCTATCATGATGGCTTGACTTTTCCTTTCTCATCATGGTTGGACTTTGTGAGGTGATGATGGTGGTGTTGAGTGTGGTTTTGGTATTGTCATCATATTCTTTCATGATGCCCTCTTTGCATTATTGTCATGGTGGCTTCTCATTCCTTTGGAAAGACCTCTCATTCTCTCCCTCCCTCACTAGAGCATGGCCGGCCTCCCCCTTGAAGGGGCTGTCCTAATATTTTGAGGTGGGATTTTGCTTCATTTGATGTTGCAAAAATCCCACAAGTTCCATCTAAAAAGCTCCAAGTTCAATCCCTCCTCCAATGGCAATTCCACAACCCCAAAAGTGAGACACAAGCTCTACCAAACATTCTACAGCAAATCTTGGGCACGTCGAGTAGCCGGCTTCGTGCCCGAGTTGCCTCGGCATTGAGGTGGGAGCCCGTAAACAAAGTAGGCGATGTGGTGCACTTCCGGCGACGAGGAGGAGACGGGACTTTTCCGCAGGAGATCCGGACGATGATGAGAAGACCGGAGGACTTGGATCGTCGGTATATCTCTTTCTCATCTTATAGTTAGCTTAGACTAGTTAATGGTTACGATCCGGGTGTTTAGTGCGCGGTGGTGCCGGTTTGCTAAGTCCGCAAAATTTAAGTTTTTCACCGCTTCCGCATTCCGGCGTCGGATTGACGGCCGGGGCGCCGCCGTGCACTTACAGTGGTATCAGAGCCTCCCCATTAACTTAGTCTAGCTTTGTGTAATGTGTTTTTCAGTTCCGATCGATCGAAATGTCCAAGAACCCGTATTTGCTCACATCAGTTTTCTGTTGGAATTTTTTAGTCTCGAAAATTTTTTCAGGTTGTAAAATATTGATGTACTAAAAATTATAAGACCACTGTTCAAATTCGATGCACTGATCTTCTGACAAGAGCGCGGAAGGGCGGCCAAAACCCACTTGTGGCCGCGCTTCCGCGGCAGCATGAAGGAATCAGTGGGTTGGGTTTTTACAGTGGGGCTTCTGGGGAGATTTTAGGGTTTCTGGAACATTAACATTGGGCCCAGAATTTCTTTAACTGCTACAGTATTGCTTTGGGGCCCACTTGTTAAAATTTGATTGATCGGATATTTTAAACACATTTTTCACAGTATTTACATTGTATCTGCGACCGTGAATGTCACTTGATCGGTAAATCCGGTCTAACTGCTATAGCCCGGTTAGACGGATTTGCGAACGTGACTTTCACGTTGATGTTTTGTTTTTGCTGTGATGTTGCGGATCGGTCGTGGGGGATAGCCTGGATGCAATGCTAGTACAGTTTTGTTGTATTATGTACATTTGATATTGCGGGGCGAGCGTCCGACATGTGGACTCCCGTCACTGCCTGTTTGTATTATTATTTTGGGGCACGACCTGGTTGCGGTCGATGTACCCGGTGTATGTATATTTTACTTTCTGTACTAGGATTACCCCGCGGAGGGGTGCACGGGTAGCCGGGTTCTAGAGGGCAACAAGCCCGCATCTCATGGCATTGAGACGGAGGGGGCTTCACTCTAGGATTGGTGGGCTATTCGCCGCACTCGTAGGGGGTACAGGTTGACCCAGGAGGGGTGCCCAAGTTACCGGATTCCGTGAAGTGCTGGGTGGTCCATTCACGTTGCTGAAGGGGGCTGCCTCGCTTCAGGTTTTGGCGGGTAACTTGCCGCGCCCGTAGGGGTCTAGGATTTCATTGCACAGGCTATCCACACGACCAGGGGAACGTCGGGTTTCAGCGGCTCTGTGAAACCCGGGGATCCCAGATATCTGTATTGTTTCTGTGATGCTGTACATTTTCTGTGATGTTGCATTTCTATCACGCCTTGAGCGAATATAATATATTGGTATATATATTAGTAGATGTTGTATATGTTTTACATCCGCGCTAGTCCAGTCCCCGCTCTGTCGTTAGTTAGCTAACCTAACGGGTAATGACGGGACCCAGTGGCGAATGCGGATGGCATATACGTACATCAGTATATTTTCGTTCTTTGTGGTGTGATCAATTGATGGGACTGCATTGATTCGGATCAATGCAAGTTTAAAAACAAACCTAATCTGATGTTGTTGGAACACTTTTCAAAAATCTGTTATTGCAAGGACGTTCACTTTTGTTTTGCATCGTGGTATTCAGTTGGAATATCCTGCTCCTCAGTCGACGAGGCAAGGGCCGAGATCCCTTCACCGGGAGTGACCCCTTGGACAGAAGTTTGCGTCAGGGCATTAACTTCACTATAGCCGATTACTTTTGCTTTGCACCGTGGTATTCAGTTGGAATATCCTGCACCTCATTCTACGGGGAAAGAGCCGAGATCCCTTCACCGGGAGTGACCTCTTTAGCAACGGTTTTCGTCACTATATTTTCAAAAAGCTATCAGTTCCTTCAACGATATCAAGTTCTTTACGTTAAAGGTTTTCGCCAGAAACCATTCGTAGCCCTCCGTCGTTTCAGACGGGTAGCACGTAGTATTCATGCTGTGTTTGTTGACCTTCGTCAAGGCATAGTGTATGGTAGCTGCTTGTTACCTTTCTGCTGCATAGATAGATGCGTTGGTTTGGGACAGTCGTATAGCCTTGTTGACCTTCGTCAAGGGCTTGTACGGGTGGATTCAAATTAACCTGGATAATGACGGGTAGAACTTGACATGTGACTTATGATTTGTTGACCTTCGCCAAGGTCATAAGAGCATGGGGCAGAAATCACATCGGGAGTTTCAAAAGAACTGAAACTTGCCAGATATGCGCATACCTTCTGGAGTGTGATACCGTGAGCGGATTCCGTCACGTTGTCATGTGATGAGAGTTGGATCCCGATTCCCACTGATGAGTTGGTTTACTCCTCGGGTGACCCCGACTAATTCTTCTTTCAGGTTTGGAGGAGAATTTGAGGTACAGTGGGAGGTTTCCAGATTAGATAAATTGGTGACCATTCTGATCTAGGTTAGAGTGCACGCTGAGTGTTTCTTTTCTCTCTCTCTTTGGCAGCAACCATTGACCCGACCCTAAGACTATGACTCAGTGACCAAGTTGACCGAACCTTCTTAAACACCGGCTTTTGGATTGTCAGAGTTGCAAACCTCATTGCCACTCCTACTTTTACCCTTTTCTCCAGGACACCCCGTTTTACTACGAACGTCCACTTCCATTGGACAAAACCATCGTATGGTTAGATACGAACTCGAAAGAATTTATTCGAGGATGGTTTCCGGTTCTGGAGAAAACGGATAGGATTATTCAGTTGTCTTTTCCTTTTACCCTCTCTCAGGTTACGAGTACTCCTTGGTTTAGGGGTAGTACACCTATTACGCAAATTGGATTGTTTTCTTCCAAACCTTAGGCTGGTGCCGACCGGTAGGGAATGAAGAAAACCAATTAGCATAACGATGGTGTGCAGAAGGTATTAAGTTCAGACAAAGCAAGGGATTAGTAAGAGGGCAAAGTAAATTGCAACAGATATTCACGACCAAACCAAGTATTCCTTCGCCAATCCTAAATCACCTTTGAATTTCTCCAGGACACTCCGTGTCACTACGAAGATCCACAGTTTATTGGATACTCCATCGTATAGTTATATACGAACTCGAAAGGAACTTGTTCCAGTTCGGGGATGGATTCTGGTTCAGGAGAAATAGGAATAAGATTTATTCAGGTGTCTTTTATCTTCACCTTCTCTCGCATTGCGAGTGTTCCTAGGATCGGGACAGTACACCCACTATGCTTATTGGATAGTCTTCTTCCAAACCATAGGCTGGTGCCGAACGGTAGGGAAGGAAGAAAACCATTTGGCCTAAAGGGGTGTACAGAAGGTAATGACTAAAGACATATGAAGGGATTTGGAGAGGTGGCAAAGAATTATACGGTTACAGTCGTGAATCTGGAAGAGGCATTACTAGGAATACCAGGATACCCCATCGGAACATTTCAATGTTTCAGTTTCACTGTGTAATGTTAAAGGAAAAACTGATTTCCCGATTAGATACTTACTCCAGGGTATGTATTTACCAGATACGATTCTCACATCTGTATGGTTTTACAGATGATGAGTGGGAGTAAGTTATTGGGAATTGGGTGATCATCCTCATTATATCGGGATTCGTTGTAATCGGTGATATTTGAGGAAATCACCTGGGCTGTTTGCCGGTCGGCAAATATTTGGTTTTGAATATCCGCTGTTATGCACCAATTTCAAATTGATATATCTGTACGTCTATTTTCATAGAGTGAGATATACCTTTATGAAATTATGTCTACGACATTTACCTATATCAGTGGATGGTTAGGTAAGGAGCATTAAACAGCGGTGTAATTCTTCTTAACCATAAGTACAGTTTTCAACCTACGACACACAGTGAATGAGTTATCAGACTCAAGGGACTTATACAAAGGATTGTATGTTGTCCAGGGTCCATCAGGACAGAGGGGTTGGTCCTCGTACTGTATTCGGTTTACTTATGACTTCTCTAGTTTTTAGACAGGTGTTTTCGCGGAAACACAGGGTCCAAATTTTGAGAAGTTATAGGTATTTGAATAGAGTAGAGAACCAGGTGTAGCAAGTATCGGGATTCTTCAAAGTGATCGAAGATGTAGATACTTGTGTATGGTATTCAGTTGATAGTAGTGATTAAGAGAAATTGCTTCTCTTTCAGGTTACTCATAATTGGAAGTATTCCTAAGTTGAGTAACGCTGATCGGCCTCCTTCCATTTAGTTGACATGCGCTGGGGACAGCTGCATGATTTGAATCTGGTTCAATTAAATCAGTGCCTCTGTTTCTATATTGGATATAGAACAGTTCATATCTTAACGATGTTAAGGTACGGGGAGTTGTCCGGTTTATGATTAAAACCAGACACTGGACAACTCAAGGCACGTTTCTGTAATGGCTGTTTATGGGTTGACCCAGGCTATGACGCGGGTTAATTTTCTACCATCTGGATGAACAATAGCAATATTGTTCTAGACTCGCCACAGTTTTATTAAAAATGGATTTTTCAGAAAACAGTAGTGGGAGTATGGTAGAACTGGAAGTGATTCCAGAACCACAAACGATTACTGAAGATTTGATAAGGAACCTAAAGATTCAATCTGGATTGACATTCCATTGGCCACTCCGCAGATAAGGTGGGTAACTTCAGGCACCCGAGAGGCACTACGGTAGCCTCAAGGACGGTGACAGGGAAGTTCTTGTTTACCCACAATTGCCATTGCTGTTGTTCCAGGTTACGAGACCCGGCGGGAGGATGAGTATAGCGTCGTTCTAAACCAGTTTTAGAAGTGTACGTCTATATGACTCTGCCAGAGGGTTGTCGTAGTCAGTGGGAGCAGCGGAAGCATTGGTGGACAGGTTGCTTATGTCTATTTATAGACTAGAGCAGATGTAGCGGAGATAGATCATCTATTTCTGACGTGACAGTCATGGGTTTGACTTCATCAGAATAGGGGATGGATCTGTTGAGAAGGTAGTAGGGTGTGATATCCTGGTATTGGATGATATACGCAGAGTAGGAAGTGATATTCCTATACTACGATCGGTTATACTTTGGTCGTCACACAGTAGTTTCTCCACATGGGACTTGGACATTATATCAGACATACTGGTTACTAGATCTATGGTTTTAGATCTAGATTTGGGTGGTTTCCCAATCAGGGTACTTTGACAGCATTCTAAGGGTATTTAGAATGGACGACTCCATGCACGGTTGTGTACCTGCAGAAGATGGAGTCACCCTCTCTAAAGGTGTCTTACAGACTAAAAGGGAGAGGGACGTGCATGATTGGCAGATCACTTGCTCAGGCAATTGAGTCAATCATGAGATGTCAAGTACCACACCAGATGTTGTTCTTGCACTAGATGCAATAAGTTGATATTGACCTGATCCTGGAGAAACAGTCGGAAGCAGTTCTAGAATATAAGTGGATGTTCTAGGGATATGATAACGACAGCCTCATGTAGGAGACAGTTATCATTCCAGGCTTCCAAGGTGACATGGACGACAAGGAGGTTGTCAGAGTTATTGTTTTCCCTCCGACGAGGGGCAGTATTTTGGACAGGTGGTCCAAGGCAATACTGAGGGAGGCTTGTCGCAGGATACTGATTAAGTTCAGTTGACGATACAGTCTAAGAAGTTTGGATTTGGAGTTCATTTATGAGCTATGTCCCATCAGACATCCAGACACATTCTAAGACAGGTATTGCTCATTTTGGGAGATGGTTTTCTCCGCGAACTTGAGATATAGAGAGACATAGAAAGAAACAACTAAGCGGTTCCACTCACTGAGGCTATTCCTCGAACGCAATAGTTCCGCAAACGAGCTTTGTGAGACTGACTAGTAGAGGAGTTGGATGTTCGGTATCACACGGGCTGTGAGTATGCGACATCGCAATAATTAGCCTTGAGTGCAAGTGGGAGATTGTTGGGGATAGTGCCCTCAGAGTCAATTATTAGGTCACAGGTACGTGATTGTAATGATTGAGGGAGGACCTATCCCGGTAGGACAGTCTTACTCGAGATGATAGTATGCTATCTGGTTCACCTTTATCATCGTGTACTGTTTTAGGTGACCTGACACGTCGCTATTACACATTGATAGAGCCCCTAGGATTCTTGCTTGACCACCAGCAGTATGAGGGCGATCATATAAGTGGGAGCTGGGGGTCTATAAGCTTATCCTTAAAAGGTCCCTAGTCGTGGGAGTTTCGAGACTGGGCATCGATACTCCATTAGTAGACTAGTGTATACAGTCGAGACCCCGATGAGGGGCGGTGGCCGGTCTCACAAGCCACTGGTGTCAGTTGGATCACCTAAGATGTATACAGGTGCTCATTGGGTTATGAGTACACCGGACAGGACTCGCCGGGAACATGCTAGTTGGTCATATACCAGACGTCAGATGGCAGTTCCCTGGTGACATGTGTGCAGGTTAGTTCATCGACCTGGGGATCGTCATTTGTCTCGTGTGAGTTCCCACTGTACTTTGATTACTACCCTACCACGGCTCAAAGGAGTCGTGCAAACAGGTTTTAGTTGGGTACAGTCCCGAGCCACATGGAGGCAGTGAGCGTATCTTCAGGGGTTCGTCTCTCCCGGTATTGGGGGTGAGGTCGTGCTGTGTCTAGGAGAGCCATTACACAAAGTCCTTGGCCAAGGCAAGGAGATTTACTGGTAGGTATTCCAGTAGTATCTCAGGGTGTTCTGGGCTACACTCCGACACGACTTGTACCGCTTTTGGGGGTCTGACTTTTACCAACCCCCTAGGCCCGCCATGCGATACTCATAGACGAACGGACCGGACTGCACGGATATTGTCACTGACAGGCTCAGTAGGGAGTCAGGCTGAGTTCGCTCACAGACGTCCCTTTTAGTCAGTACCTGGTAGCCCGTTACGTATTGGCTTATACCTCTGACGTGCTAGTGGTTAAATCCACAACCAAGGTGTTGATGAGTCTTTAGAGTCCCCCACATTCAGTTACTCAGCTTTCGGGCGAAAGGTTGTAGAGGCCGTATGGAGATATGGCAAGGTCCGATCAGATACGTGCGGTATTGCACGGATCAGGATCGGACAGTCTGTACTATAGGCCGTATGCATATATGGCAGGGTTTGATCAGATACGTGCGGTATTGCACGGATCAGGATCGAACAGATTTTACTAGCCGGCTCTGGTATAAGCCGGATCCTATTATAGTACAGTGTAGATTATGTCTCTTTGCATTTTGTATTTCGGTCGAAATACAGATGCGGGTGTGTATGCACAGTATCGGGGTTTTCCTGTAATTTATTACGGGACCAGTTTTATGGAGTTGCCAGTTTGCTTTCCGTTTCGGCCAATTTCCATTGTTCCGTTCATTGGCCGAAGATTGGTGGAGGAGGGCTTATTTGCATTGTTGCAAATAGGCAATTGTGGAGGGGGGTCTTTGCATATATTTGTATCATGATAGTCTCTCCTTGACCTTGACTTCTAGCTATCATGATGGCTTGACTTTTCCTTTCTCATCATGGTTGGACTTTGTGAGGTGATGATGGTGGTGTTGAGTGTGGTTTTGGTATTGTCATCATATTCTTTCATGATGCCCTCTTTGCATTATTGTCATGGTGGCTTCTCATTCCTTTGGAAAGACCTCTCATTCTCTCCCTCCCTCACTAGAGCATGGCCGGCCTCCCCCTTGAAGGGGCTGTCCTAATATTTTGAGGTGGGATTTTGCTTCATTTGATGTTGCAAAAATCCCACAAGTTCCATCTAAAAAGCTCCAAGTTCAATCCCTCCTCCAATGGCAATTCCACAACCCCAAAAGTGAGACACAAGCTCTACCAAACATTCTACAGCAAATCTTGGGCACGTCGAGTAGCCGGCTTCGTGCCCGAGTTGCCTCGGCATTGAGGTGGGAGCCCGTAAACAAAGTAGGCGATGTGGTGCACTTCCGGCGACGAGGAGGAGACGGGACTTTTCCGCAGGAGATCCGGACGATGATGAGAAGACCGGAGGACTTGGATCGTCGGTATATCTCTTTCTCATCTTATAGTTAGCTTAGACTAGTTAATGGTTACGATCCGGGTGTTTAGTGCGCGGTGGTGCCGGTTTGCTAAGTCCGCAAAATTTAAGTTTTTCACCGCTTCCGCATTCCGGCGTCGGATTGACGGCCGGGGCGCCGCCGTGCACTTACATGTACCAAGGCGCCAGGCTTTCACGATGTCCGTGGAAGAAGCTGAGGCCACTGGCCAAGTCATCACTGGTAAACTTTTCTTTTCAAACTTTGCTTTTCTATTCTGCTACTTAGTTACATATTTCCTATACCTAAAACAAATCCCACATACCTTAGGTACAATCTTAGTATCCTCAATCCCTGCACTTGCACTGTTTGATACTGGAGCATCACACTGCTTTATGTTGCAACGGTTTGTTCGAACCCATGCGATTCCAGTCTCACCGCTTGTATCCAGCTGGAATGTCAGTTCAGGAAATGGCGTTCTAAAGGCAACTATGGGATACAGCTTGTGTCTAGTCGTCGTCTGCAGCAGAGAGTTTTATACTGACTTCAAAGTGCTGGACATACCGAATTTCGATGTGGTTCTAGGAATGGATTGGCTTGGAACTTTTTATGCTACCATCGACTATCGTCAAAGGAGGGCAGTATTCGAGATTCCAGACCATCCGGTCTTCTATTTCAAAAGCGGAGACCGTACACTGGAGCCAAGTACCTACAAAGCGAAGCCAAGAGAAGCAGTAGTTGCAGCAGCTCAAGCGGAGGAAGAATCAAGACCAGATGTGGTTCGAGAGTTCGATGATGTATTTCCTGACGATATATTAGGTTTACCTCCCGATCGAGCTCTTGAATTCAGTATTGATTTAATACCAGGAGCACAACCGGTGATCAAAGCACCCTATCGTTTAAGTCCGGAAGGTTTGAAGGAAGTCCGAACACAGTTGGACGAATTACTGGCGAAAAGATGGATTCGTCCCAGCGCTTCAAGTTGTGGATCACCTGTACTACTTGTGAAGAAGAAGGAAGGTTCATACAGAATGTGTATCGATTACAGAGCTTTGAACGAAGTCACTATAAAGAACAAGTATCCACTCCCGCGCATCGATGATTTATTCGATCAGCTAAGTGGATCTTGTGTTTTCTCTAAATTGGATCTTCGTTCAGGTTATCATTAGGTGAAGGTCAAGGAAGCTGATATTCACAAAACAGCTTTCAGAACTCGCTATGGACATTACGAATTTCTAGTGATGGCATTTGGAGTGACCAACGCACCCGCAATATTCATGAACCTAATGAATCAAGTTTTCTGGGAGTACTTAGACAGGTTTGTTGTCATCTTTATCGACGACATCCTGGTGCATTCTAAGAGTCGGAAAGAACATGCAGGGCATCTACGAATTGTCCTAGAAACTCTTCGACAACATCAGCTTTATGCCAAGTACAGCAAGTGCGAGTTTTGGCTAAATCAAATTGGTTTTCTTGGACATATCATATCTGGAGAAGGAATCTCTGTGGATCCAGCGAAAGTTTCAGCAGTTAGCGAATGGTCTACACCAAAGTCAGTGAAGGATATTCGAAGTTTCTTGGGTTTAGCTGGATATTACAGAAGGTTTATTGAAGGCTTTTCGAAGATAGCAACGCCCCTGACCAAGCTCACACGTAAAGATGAAGAATTTGTGTGGTCAGAAGCATGCGAACAAGCTTTCGTAGAACTCAAGTCAAGGTTGACATCTGCACCTATTCTCATCATACCGGATCAATCTGGAGAATTCGAAGTGCATTGCGATACATCCGGTAAGGGATTAGGATGTGTTCTACATCAGCACGGTAAGGTTGTGGCTTATGCTTCAAGACAGCTGAAGATTCATGAGTGCAATTATCCGACGCGTGATCTGGAGTTGGCAGCCGTCATCTTTGCTTTCAAGATTTGGCGTCATTATCTACTTGGTGAACGAGTGAACATCTACACAGATCATAAGAGCCTGAAGTACGTGTTTACTCAGAAGGAGTTAAATATGCGGCAGAGAAGATGGTTAGAACTCATGGCGGACTTTGACATCAACTTGCAATATCACCCAGGGAAGGTGAATATAGTACCTGATGCTCTTAGTCGCCAACCATTAGCAATGAATCTCACCGCTCAGTGGAAGCTTCAACAAGACTTGCATCAGATGGAGATTGAAGTAGTCATGCCAGGTAATGCTTCAAGTTTGATGAATTTACAAGTTCAATCAACCATTGTCAATCAGATCAAAGCAGCTCAAACAAGTGATGCTAAGTTGCAAAAGATCAGAGAACAAGTGGAGAATGGACTCAGAACAAACTTCATCATCCATGAAGACGGATCTTTGAGATACGGCAGCAGATTGTGTGTACCAAAAGGTCCTGTTCGGGAAGAGTTAATGAAAGAAGCTCACAACTCTCCCTACTCAGTACACCCTGGAGGTACCAAAATGTACAAAGATCTACGTCAGAATTATTGGTGGCATGGAATGAAGCGTGATGTAGCTAGAAGCGTAGCAAAATGCTTGGTGTGTCAGCAAGTAAAGGCTGAACATCACAGGACTGCTGGATTACTTCAACCGTTACCAATCCCAGAATGGAAGTGGCAGCATATCACGATGGATTTTGTGACTGCTCTTCCTCGCAGCACAAAGGGTAACGATGCTGTATGGATCATTGTGGATCGACTCACAAAGTCGGCTCACTTCATCCCATTTCGAGTTGGCCATTCAACTGAGACACTAGCAAAGAAGTACATGGAGGTAATAATCTAATTAAGATTTAAAATCTTCATAATGTACTATCTCTGATACCCAAGAACTCATACAGGAAATTGTGAGACTTCATGGAGTACCGGTCTGCATTGTCTCCGATCGTGACACCAGGTTCCGATCGCAATTTTGGCAGAGTCTGCAAGCAAGCTTGGGAACAAGTCTGAACTTCAGCACGGTTTATCATCCACAAAATGATGGTCAGTCGGAACGAACTATTCAGATCTTGGAGGATATGCTCAGAGCGTGTATGTTAGACTTCAAAGGATCGTGGGAAGATCACCTACATCTTGTGGAGTTTTCGTACAACAACAGCTACCAAGAAAGCATAGGAATGGCACCTTTTGCAGCACTGTATGGAAGAAAGTGTCGATCGCCATTAAGTTGGGACGACATCGGAGATAGGGAACTTCTTGGACCGGAGATGATAGTAGCGACTGTTGATGTGGTTCGTACTATCAGGGAAAGGATGCGCATAGCCCAAGATCGACAGAAGCACTGGGCTGATGCAAAGAGGCGACACTTGGAGTTCCAGCCAGGAGATCACGTATTTTTGAAGATATCTCCGAACCGAGGAGTGATCCGTTTTGGAAGACGGGGTAAGCTAAGTCCGAGATATATTGGACCGTTCGACATACTCGAACGAGTCGGTGAAGTGGCATACCGTTTAGCGCTTCCTCCTTCATTGGAAGGAGTGCATAATGTGTTCCATATATCCCAACTCAGAAAGTATGTGAGTGACCCCAGCCATGTTCTCGATCATTCCGAGCTCACGATACAGCCCGATTTGTCTTGTGAGCAACAGCTCGTGGAGATCCTGGACAGGAAAGTGAAGACACTTCGGAACAAGGAAGTTAATTTGGTTCGAGTGATGTGGAGGAAAGACACTCCAGGAGAGTCCACTTGGGAAAGGGAGGATGAAATGCGTACTAGATATCCACACCTCTTTGTAAACTAGTCCTCAAATAAAAGTTGTAAATTTCGAGGACGAAATTTTTGTAAGGAGGGTAGACTGTAACAACTCCATTTTTAATGTACAAAGAATTGATTTAAATTCAATGTATACTTGGAGTATTTATTATGGCTGATTCTCTTTAAGTATTTATTTCACTCCATAATTACAAGAAGGAGCTTGTAGCTCATTGGTAATACCTTGCACTACTGAACCAAGCCACCAGAGTTCAAATCCCATGCCCCACATTATTTTTGTATTTATTTTGTTTTAATTTCTTTTGGAAGTCAACAGTCAAAACGTCATAACTCTCAAAACTTGAACTGAAGACTGAAAAGTAAAAATACCATAATTTCCCTCTGGAGAATCCCCGGCCCCCGACCACCTGACTCGGCCTGACTCGGCCGAGTCGGCCGGCGAACCGGCCTGACTCGGTCCGGCGCTGCCGGCCGGACTCGGCCGGACGGCCGAGTCACCTGAATGAAAAATCTGCATCTTGACTTGGTCTTCCCCCCTGCACACTTTAATTGGTCGGATCGGTTACCAAATGCCCAATATATCCCTTTTACTCCAAGGTTTAATGATTTTTAATGATTTTTATATATTTTTATATATTTTTTAATGGAAAACCCTAACCCTAGCCTAACCCTATATAAACACCCCTACCCTCTACCCTCTCATCCTAAATTTCTAAGTCCACTCTCTCAAAATTCCAAGAGAACTTGGTACGTTAGAAAACGAGCGAAAGGCGAAGCGCTGACGAAATCGACGACGAAATTCCGGTGATCGTGCTAGGAGATCTCAACGACGATTCGACGCACCGGCAAACCCTCTACTTCCCTCTCACTCTCTAGCGTTGTCTAAACCCGTAAGTCCCTCTTTTCTACCTTTCTTTTCTTTCATAAAAATACGACTTTGCAAACCCGACGGAAATCGGAACAAACCGATTTTCGATTCGGTTTTCTATCAAATCTCACTTATCACCAATTCCATAATGCTTAAACATCTCTATGTTGACTTTTAATCACTTAACAACTAATTTGAATAAGTTTTCTCACATGAAATGATAACGTTTCCATTTATCGTATTTCTTTCACTTAAATACCACAATATTTAGTTTTCACATTTAACCCCTTAACATTGCTATACCTTAAAGTAGATCACGAGGTAATGACCTACCTCCACACACACGCAAATACAACCCTAAATGATATCATCAAAACTTAGAATACGATAATACAAGATTTTACATTTAAATACCCTTTTCTTATAAAACCTTTTCTAAAAGTTTTAGGTTTGATACACTTTCAAAACAAATATCTTTTAATAGGAAAATACGATATGTCGTGGACATCGATCATTTATCTAAACCTGATTTTGTGGTGTCTAGGCTAGGCAAGTGAGAAAAGGTAACTTTAAAAGGCCCGTCTCACGATTCGTGAGCGGATCTCTCCTTCCTCATTTGTACTTACCTGGCCACAATTGGCGGTGAAGAGCCGATTTGAGCCTTCTAACGACTTGTCGTTTAGACCATTTAGAAATAATCTACTTGAAATATAAAACCCTAGAATCTAAAATACGGAAAATCGACTTTTGCAAATAAATACCTTTTACTTTAATAAAACCGTATTCTAAGGATTAGTATTTATAAATCTTTGCAAAGCGCCACTATAACCCACATTTGGGGAACCCGTTAGGGATAATACGGTTTATCGTGCACCCTCGGCTTAGTAGTGCGAGATTCAGACCTCCGCAAGGAGCATTCGGTCTCGAAAGGTTTAAAATACGATATCTTAAGAAAATGATATTTTTATATAAAATATTTATTGAAATTATTTTTGTATAAATATATGTATATTATTATTTAAAGATCTATTTTGTTATAATATAAATATCCCACTTTTTCTAAAAATCACAAGACTAGATTTTTACATTAAAATACCATGAATTTCAACTAAATCAATATTACAGATAAATACCTTTATTTATGGAATTAGAATATTTTCACTAAGAAATATCGCAAAATAAAATTACACTCATTATAACTATAAAGACGAATAATAAATACTTGGGGTGTATCTTGAAAACTATTCAAAAGTATTTTTACATAAAACCTCCTCAAGTTTTATAAATTACAAAAAGGACCCTAACAATTATAGAACTTCGACTTACATTTCTTTTGGTCTGACTCGGGTTTGAGTCTGATTATTTCTGACTTGAATATAATTCAAGTCATCTACATTCTTTAATATTCCAACTCAATATGAACACATGAATCCCAGAATCCAGTTAACAATCTATACAACTTGAATCAAACCATGGATATACATCCATTATTTCGTTATTCCATTTACCTGATTATGCAGTTACACTCTGTTACTGATATCATGGTTTTGGTCAGTCATCTAACTTATACAATACAATACAACAATACAATCAAAACACTACGGGGTTTAAGGGGTAGATTGGTGCGGAAGGTGTTAGAAGTGGCACGAGACGGTAAGATTAAGACATCTAACCTATATTCCGTTGCTGTTGTACCGTGGCTTAACGGTTCCTTGTACATTCCGTTGCCCTTGTCTCTAGCATACTGAGACTTCTCTCGTATACACTGGCATCCTTCCGTACCAAGCTACAAACAACAGCGTAAACAAAATATTCTACAACATTATACTTTAGAAGATACCTCTTATTCTGTCTTTTCTAATTCTTCTTTATCTTTGGGACTTACCGAGCGACCTGTTCGCTGACGACATTCTATTTCTTTCTTCTTTGAATGTCGTTAGGTGTTTTGGACCCGTCAGAGATCGAGCCCATCGGTGAAGAGTTGGATCAGTTTCACGAAGACCCCGAGCTCTACACATTGTACCTTGTTCTATTCAGTATTTTCATTTCCTGTTATGCCATTGTTTAGGCATCGCTTTTATTCCAGATGTATTTACTTTTCATGTATTGTACAAAAGAATGTTATTAATAAAGTTGCTGTTATTTTATATCTCTTGTCTGTTGTGATTTACCTTTATATTGCTTAGATACGCTTAGCTATTTACTTCACAGTAAATACGTAGCGGACCTCGTCGCGTCCCCATTTGCCGTATACCAGGAAGCGGGGCGTTACATTAAGGTAGACAACTTAACAAACGGTGTTATCAACACGGTAATCGTCTTTGAAAAAGACACAAATCCGGCCGTCCATGTGCAGCGGTTACCGATAACACCAAAACCTAATTTAGGATTTAATTTCTTTTCTAATTGTCTGACTCAGACCGAGTCTCAATATAATCAATCTGACTTGAATGAGATTTAAGTATATATAACCATTCAATATGAATTCATGAATCCATATAATCAATCTGTTCAATATATTCAATCTGTATTGACCGAACCGAACCATGGATATACATCCATCTACATGATTCTCCAGTTACATCATTTACTGATATCATGGTTTCAGCAAGTCATTCATCTATACAATCTATAGTACAAGACAATACAATTTTCAATACAATACAAACAATACAATCAAGACATCGGAGGGGTTTAAGGGGTAGATTGGTACGGAAGGTGTTAGAAGTGGCACGAGACTGCAACCCTTAAGACACCTAACCTGAATTCAATTGCCGTTGTACCATGGCTGAACGGTTCCTTGTATTCCGTCCACCGTAGTCTCTGGTTTAACGAGACTCCTCTCGTACACACTGGCCTCTTCTGTACCAATTTACAAACAACAGCGTTAACACTAAATACAACATTATAACAATATAATGCAACTTTAAAAGTTACACACTCTCTCTGTCTATTCTACCTCTCCCTTATCTTTGGGACTTACCGAGCGATTGTTCGCTGACGACATTCCCTTTCTTTCTTCTTTAGAATGTTGTCAGGTGATTCGGACCTTCAGGAGATCGAGCCCACCAGCGAGGACTTGAATCAGCTAGCCTTCGACCCGGAGCTCTAGGTACTTGTACATTTCATTTCAGTACTTTTCATTTCTGTTATGCCACTGTTTAGGCATTGCTTTTCATTCCATGTATTTACTTTTCAGATGTATTGTAAAAAGAATGTGAATAAATAAAGTTGCTGTTCAATTATATCTATTGTCTCTTGTGCATTTTTACTTATATTGCTTAGATACGCTTAGCGTGTTTACTTCAGAGTAAATGCATAGCGGCCAGTTGCGTCCTCTGCCCGTACACTGGGAAGCGGGGCGTGACAGGTTTTGTTGGCGGTCCATGTAGGTCAGAGCTGTATGGAACCCTACCATGCAGTTCAGTTCTGCGTGGAAAAACTAAGCAATATAACACAAGAACCAGAAACTGAAAACATTCTTTACAATTCACATTTATTGAATCTTACAATTTCATATATTTTGAATCTGTCCTAACCAAAAAATTTTCATTCAAGGTTATGGATTCCCCGAACAACACCAGCACCAATGTTAACAACACAACTCCACCACTACCACTCACATCTGCCGTTGCTGCTCCGATCAACGAGCAGACAGTTCTGCTTGAGGCGATCCGCAGCCTCCTGGAAGGACAGCAGCAGTAGACTGCTATCTTGATGAACCGACCAGAGGCAGAAGCACCTGGGGTGAAGCAATTCAGAGCTTAGCACCCCAAACAATTCTCAGGAAAAGAGAGCCCTCTAGAAGCTGAGGAATGGGCTAAGAGCATCAAAGATGATCTGGCAGCGGCACAAGTGCCAGAAGTAACTTGTGTTCGTATTGTGAAACTGCAGCTCACGGACAATGCACGGGTTTGGTGGAAGGCGGAAGAAAGCCGTCTTGATCAACCTATCGAATGGAAGACTTTCCGCGACATGTTCGACGCAAAGTACTTCCCAGAGACTGCCAGGTTCTACATGGAACAGCAGTTCATCAATCTGTAACAAGGTTCAATGTGGACAAAGTCAGTAAATGGATATGATACTGAGTTCACCATGCTCAGTCGGTAAGATATGTCTCAATAATTCGATTTTTCAATAAATCACATACTACACAGCTAACTCAATACTTTAACAGATTTGCGGCACACCTGATACCGACGGATGAGATCAGAGCCTGTCGATTTCAACAAGGGTCAGATCCGGAGATCCAGGCTGCACTGGCCACAGGAGATTTTACAACCCATGAATCGGCTCTGAAAGCTGCCCGCCGTTATGAGGCAGCGGTAAAGATGAAGGGCAGATCCCAATTTGCTGGAGTTAAGCGCCATGCTAACCAGATGGCAGGAGGAGCCTTATCAAGGCTATCTTTTGTGCCAAGGATACCGGGAGTACCAATCAACCGGCTCAGCCCAGCCTTTTATACCTAATGCAAGAGAGATGGACATCTGATGAAAGACTGCCGGCGAGCCAACCGTCTTTTCTTAGTCTGCAACTCAGCTACTCACGTTATTGGGTCTTGTCCTCGTAGACAAAAATCATATGCTGCACCCAGGCCATCAATCACTTACCCGCAGAGACCAGCCCTTCAGGCACCTGCTCCAAGACTCGCTCTCCCGCTCCACCACCTAGAGGACCACCGACTGCACCTCCTCCTCACCAGTTCCATCAAGCTCAACAGAACGTTTCGAGGAATGCTCCTCCGGCCAGGAGGAATGTACCACGGCAACAGGCTTTTACGATGACCGTGGAAGAAGCTGAGGCCACTGGCCAAGTCATCACTGGTAACCCTTTCTTTTCAAACTTTTCTTTCAGTCTTAACAGCTACCTACATTTTTCCTATACCTAAAACATATCCCACATACCTTAGCTACAATCTTAATAGCCTCACTTTCTGCACTAGCACTTTTCGATACTGGAGCATCTCATTGTTTTATGTCACAACGGTTCGTCCGAACTCATGCGATTCCAGTCATACCGCTTGTATCCAGTTGGAATGTCAGTTCAGGAAATGGCGTTCTAAAGGCAACAATGAAATACAGCTTGTGTCCAGTAGTCGTCTGCAGCAGAGAATTCTATGCTGACTTCAAGGTGCTGGGCATACCGAACTTCGATGTGGTTCTAGGTATGGATTGGCTCGGAATATTTTATGTTACCATTGACTATCGTCAAAGGAGGGTATTATTCGAGATTCCAGACCATCCGGTCTTTTATTTCCAAAGTGGATACTGTACCCTGGAGCCAAGTACTTACAAGGCAAAACCAAAGAAGCCAGTGATTGCAGCAATTCAAGCAGATGAAGGATCAAAGCCAGAAGTGGTTTGAGAGTTCTACGATGTGTTTCCTGACGATATATCAGGTTTGCCTCCCGATCGAGCTCTTGAATTCAGCATTGATTTAGTACCAGGAGCACAACCGGTGATCAAAGCACCGTATCGACTAAGTCCGTAAGATTTGAAGGAGGTCCGAACTCAGTTAGCAGAATTATTGGCGAAAGGATGGATTCGTCCCAGCACGTCAAGTTGGGAATCACCAGTACTGTTTGTGAATAAGAAGGAAAGTTCATACAGAATGCGCATCGTTCATAGAGCTTTGAACAAAATAACGATAAAGAACAAGTATCCACTCCTGCGCATCAACGATTTATTCGATCAGCTAAGTGGATCTTGTGTTTTCTCTATGCTAGATCTTCATTCAGGTGAAGGTCAAGGAAGCTGATATTCATAAAACAACATTCAGAACTCGCTATGGTCATTACGAATTTCTTATGATTCCATTTGGAGTGACCAACGCACCAGAAATATTCATGAACCTAATGAATCATGTTTTCCGAGAGTACTTAGACAGGTTTGTTGTCATCTTTATCGACGACATCCTGGTGTATTCAAAGAGTCAGAAAGAATATGCCGAACACCAACGAATTGTCCTGGAAACTCTACGACAACATCAACTGTATGCCATGTACAGCAAGTGCGAGTTTTGGCTAGATCAAGTTGGTTTTCTTGGACATATTGTATCGAGCGAAGGAATCTCTGTGGATCCAGCGAAAGTTTCAGCAGTAAGCAAATGGCCGACACCAAATTCAGTGAAGTACATTCGAAGTTTCTTGGGTCTAGATGGATATTACTGAAGGTTCATTGAAGGCTTCTCTAAGATAGCAACACCCCTGACCAAGCTCACACGTAAAGATGAAGAATTCGTGTGGTCAGAACCATGCGAACAAGCTTTCGTAGAACTTAAGTCAAGGTTGACATCAGCGCCTATTCTCGTTATACCGGACCAATCTGGAGGTTCCGAGGTGCATTGTAATGCATCCGGTAAGGGATTAGGATGCGTTCTACATCAGCAACGTACAGTTGTGGCTTATGCTTCAAGACAGCTGAAGATTCATGATCCGACGCATGATTTGGAATTGGCGGCCGTAGGTGATGATCAATATGCCAGCAGTAGGTGATGATCATATCAGTCACCTACAAGCCGTCAGCGGTACTAGCTGGAAGTAACAGCTACCCGGGTATTGAGCGATATGAAGATCAACAAGCAAGCCTGTCCACAGTCTCCATGAAGCCTATCAGTAACACTACCGTACAGTCCGGTCTCTTCGTCTGATATGTCGCATATCATGTCTATGGGCGGAAATCGTCAGACCCCAGTAACGTGATAAGTCATGCCGATGTCTGGCTTATAACGGTTCGAGAAACTACTGATAACACTTATCAGTAAATCTTGGCAGCAGCCCTGGCCAGGGACTTCCAGTTATAGCCAATCGAGCATAGCGCAACATCAAACCCCAATACCGGGAGAGACGAAACCCCTCCTATCGCTCATTGCCTTCATGTGACTCGGGACTGTACCCAAAATCCACCTGTTTGCAGAACTCCTCTTGAGCGTGGTAGGGAGGAAATCAAGCACAGTGGAAGCCACATAAGACTCTATGATGGTCTCGGGTCTACAGACTAACATGTACCAGTGCCACCAGAGAACTGCTATCTGATGATAGGTATACTACCACATATGAGTCCTTGGCGAGTCCTGTTTAGTGTACCCAGTCTCCACTGAGCACCCGCATACCATCTCTGATGTCAAACACCAATGGATGTGGAATCATCCATCGCCCATCATATGGGTCAAGAAGCATATACGCTAGTCTAATCTGGAATATCGATGCCCTGTCTCGATATTCCCTCGACTAGGAACAATTAAAGGATGTACTTGTGCACTACCCTGGCCCCACTAGTATGATCTCCATCATAGTCCTGGTAGTTAAGTACATATCCTAAGGGCTTTATCAACATGTGAGAGCAAGACAATATAAATACCAGTCTACATGTTAAGATAATGGTAACCAGATAGTATACTATCATGTCGAGCAAGAAAGTCCTCTCTATATATGTCCAAGCATCCACTATAATATACATCATATGTACAATAATGGCCTCTAGGGCATACATATAACTAACAATCTCCCGCTTGCACTAAGGCCAGTTGTTGTAGTATATCATACCCAACGTCCCAAAAGTCTCTCGAATAGCATCTGGGGAATTGTCTCGGTGAGTGGATCCGCTGTGTTATCCTCTGTGTCAACTCTCCTGACCTCGATCTCCCGGAGATCAACCATCTCCCTGATCAGGTGATACTGTCTAAGAATGTGTCTGGATCGCTGACGGGATCAGGGTTCCTAGACCAAAGCCACAGCTCCATTATCATCCCAATACACAAGTATTGGATGCCCAATGGTAGGAACCAAGTTCATCATATGAAATTTATTCATTCAGACAAATTCTTTGGTAGCATCGTTGGTAGCGATATAATTGGCCTTTATCGTCTAGTATGTCACGGTATCTAGCTTGGAACTCTTCCAACATACAGTCCCTCCACTGAGGATAAAAGACAATGCCTGTGACCGACTTTCAGTCGAACTTATCACTCTGGAAGCTCGAACCAAAAACATTCTTTTAGTGCTTCTCAAGTACTTAAGAACGTCCTCCACAGCTGTCCGGTGATTCTGCCAAGATCCAATTGATTCCTGATCACTACTCCTAGTGAGTCAGCTACATCTAGTCTGGTACATAATATCGCATACATGATAAAGCATACTGCCGATGTATAGGGTATCTCTTGCACGCGAGCTCTCTTCAAATCAGTCTCGGGAGACTTCTTTTTGGAGAGAGTGATTCCTGAGTAAGTGGGCGAACCACTACACTTAGAATCCTCCATACTAAACCCCTTTAGTATGGTGTTAATGTACCTGGATTTTGGGACACTCCCAACATCCACTTAGATCTATCACCATAGATCATAATCCACAAGATATAGTAGGTATCATCCAGATCTTCTATGGAGAATCCTCGTTATAAGAGGAGCTTGACCGAATGTAGCATAGGAAACCATTTCCTATCAAGAGTATGTTATCTACGTACAATACGTGGAAGACCGTCTTACTCTCTACAACCTTCTTGTGTATACAAGGTTCATCTACCATTTTGATGAAGTCAAACTCTTTGACTGCCATATAAAAAACAGATGTTCCAACTCCGTGATGCCTGCTTCAACCCGTAGATTGATTTAAGCAGCTTGCACACCTTTCCGCTGCTCCCACTATCTACGAAGCCCTCTGGCTGAGTCATGTACACGCTCTCTTCCAAATCACCATTTAGAAAGGCGGTCTTAACATCCATTTGCCAGATTTCGTAGTCATGGTATGCAACAATGGCAAGTAGGATCCGGATGGACTTAAGCATAGCCACTGGAGAAAAGGTTTCATCATAATCCATAACTGGTCGTTGACGAAAACCTTTTGCAACAAGTCTAGCTTTGAAAGTCTCAACTTTTCCATCTACACCAGGAATCTTCTCAAGATCCATTTTCCCCTTCAGGTGCAACATGCAAAGTCATACTTTGTTGGTGTACATGGATTTTATCTTTGATCGCATAGCATCCAGCCATTTCACAGAGTCCCCACTCGTGATGGCCTGACTGAACCTAGTTGGGCCATCATCTACCATGATGCAATCCTCGCTCCCACTATCACCGAGAAGACCGAAGTATCTCTCAAGTGGATGAGGAACCTTACCAGATTCGCGGAGAGGTTGAGGTTCGTTGGAGACTATTGAATCCTTTGGTTTCACCAAATTATTAGCTGTTAGTTTGTCAAGATGGAACAACTTCCAGTTCTACCTCATGTCCACAAATTTCTTCACAAGAAATTCCTTTTCTAAAAAGGTGGCATGCTGAGAAACAAAACACCTTTTGCTCCTCAGTTAGGTAGAAGATATACCCTCGCAAACGTTTGGGATATCCTAAAAAACTTATAGAACTGACCTTGCCTCGAGCTTGTCCGGATTTTGCTTTTCAATATAGGCCGGACAACCCATATCTTAACTCGTTTAAGACATTGTCTCTTTCCATTCCATATCTCATATGTAGTGGTAGGCACTGATTTGGTTGGAACCCCATTCAATAGGTATGCAGCTTCTCAAGTGCATAACACCAAAAGGAAATAGGTAACTCAGCAGTACTCATCATAGAACGTGCCATATCTCATAGGGTGTGATACCTCCGTCCCGATACACCGTTGTGCTGTTGTGTATTCGAAGGAGTAAGCTGAGAGAGAATCCCATTCTCCTTTTAGAAATTCCAGGAACTCCATGCACAAGTATTCTCCTCCTTAATCATATCAAAGGACTTAATACTTCTACCCGTCTGGTTCTTAATCTTCAAGCTTATATTCCTTGAATTTCTCAAAAGTTTCAGACTTGTGTTTCATCAGGAACATATATCCGAATTCTGAGAGAAAATCAGTGAATATAATGAAGTACGAAGAACCAACCTTGGCATTTGTAGACATAGGACCGTATACATCATCATGTATCCGTCCCAAGAGTTCAATAACTCTTTCTCTGTTTCCAGTAAACAGAGTATTGATCATTTTACCTTTGAGACAAGACTGGCAAGTATCATAAGATGAAAATTTGAACAGATTCTCATATTCATCCTTATGTAACTTAGCTAGTCATGTCGCATTGATATGACCTAGTCTAGAATGCCACAAGAAGGATTCGTTCATTTCTGAACTACTCCTCTTGTGTGTGTTCTATATACTTTGAACCGTGGTTTGATTTAGAACTTATATGCTATTACATAACGTGCTTGATCCAATCAACTCTTGATTAAGGAAAAATGTTCACAACATTATCCACCAATACAGAATTATATCCTGCTTTAACTTAATAAAGAAACTGATGTAATGTTGTATATCAGGTTCGGTATATAATAACATTAGTTTAGAATCAATGTATTTGGTAATACAAGATGATATCTGCCAATTGATTTGGCTGCAACACTTGCACCATTCTCTAACACTTAGAGATATATCACCATTTCCCAGTTTTCTACCTTTCTGTAGCCCATGTAACATATTACATATGTGGGATTCTGATTCGGCATCACATACCCAGGACGTAGAGTGTACTGAGAAACAGTTCTCTGTAACTAACACACCCGAAGAAGATGCATCAACATACTTATTCTTCGTCTGGGTAGCGTGGTAATCTGGATATTCCCCTATTTCCTGCTCGGACTTATAACACTTATAAGTTGGAGCGGAACCAACGTTCCCCAGCTCAGTATAACAAGCGGGTTCGGTCAATACATCTATATTATTATCTTGATTAAGACGTGACATTGGTCGCTACTAGGAGAGAGAAGGATAATCACTTTGCGTGCGCTCTTTGCAAGATTAGATTGGTTATTATCTTATATAATCAGGATGGCTCCCACTGTTTTTATCAAATCTTTCTTTAAACCATAAAAGGTAAGATTAGCCGGGATTAATTACACTTTACAAGTTCGCCAATTTTTCAGCCAGGCCAGTGTTGGTACTTTGAAAGAGGTTCCCCGTGCTTTCGCACGGACCTAATTAGAATAAATCTCGTTTTCCCAGAGGTATAACCCCGTTAACACCTTTCTAGACACCTACTTGATCGGCTAATTGTGATGTGTAAAACTCTCACAGGAGTAACTCTTACTCGCAGTGGGTATCAGGATTCAACTATCTCATAGAAGGTATGCAATCTCATTGCAAATTTCAACACTTGAAATTCCCGATAATATTTTTTACCTCTAGCAACTTATGACCTTAATATAGTCAACAAATTATAAGCGCTAGCCAAGTTCAACTCGTTATTTCCTGATTGAATTAAACCCACCCGCACGACCTTTAACATAGTTAACAAAGTCGCACGACTACCCTTATCCAATCGCATCTCGTGCTTTAGAAGATAAGCACTAATTAGCTACCGCACACTACGCCTCAACATAGTCAACAAATGTAGCACGAATACTAAGTAGTACTTATCTGAAATGACGGAGGAATACAACATGTTTTTAAGAAAACCTTTTGCGTAATGAACCTGATATCGTTGCAGAATCGAGTGATTTTGAAAATGAGTGTTTTTTAGGCCTTTACTAGTTCCACTAAAGAGGTCACTCCTGGTGAAGAGATCTCGGCTCTTTCTTCATCGAATGAGCTGCTGGATATTCTACAAGGAATACCGCTATGCAAAGCAAGAACTATAAAAGCAATCAAAAACAAAACCGAGTGGGTTGTAGCATTTGCTAGTTTCGTTAAAGAGGTCACTCCAGGTGAAGAGATCTCGGCTCTTTCCTTATCGAATAAGGTGCTAGATATTCTACAAGGAATACCGCTATGCAAAGCAAAAACTAGAACTACCCTTTTTGAAAATTTGATTCTACAACATCTTTTAGGTTTCTTTTCTTTCATTAATCTCATTAATAAAGTCCCATCAATTATGCTTCCTAAGCATCACAGAAGAAACGAAAATACAACGTACGCTTATGCCATCCGCATTCGCCACAGTGTCCCGTTATGCACCATTAGATTACTTAACTAACGGCATAGCGAGGCAGGGCTAGCGTGGGTGCAAACAATAAGTAACGTTTATTATATATCATATATAAAATAATAAAGTATTCGTCTCACGCATATAAAGTGATCACATCACAGAATATCAGCAGCAGAAGATAACATATGAAATATTGGATTTACTAGGAATTCCGTGTTTTAAATTAAGCCAGTATAAAACACGGATTCCATGGTCGCGATGAATAGCCAAACCCACATCTCTAGACCCTTACGAGAGCGGCAAGCAACCCTACTAATTCTAGAGTTAGGAGATCCGGACTCGACTCTTCGAGATGGTCTCCTACTGGACTCTAGAACCCGGTTACTTGTGCTCCCCATCTTGGGTTTATCCTAATGCGGAAAAGTAAATAATATACAACAATGGTGACATCATCCTCAACCCGTAAGTCCCCCAATAAAAGAATATTACATACATTGAATTTTACATGAATGAAAATAAAAACTCTCATCTCACATAAAAAAAAACCCGGCTAATCAAAATACGACGATCTAATATAATATATCCAAGCAACACATAATATCACATGTCATCAAAAATCTAGACGATGTTAAATATTCCGATCGAATCAACAAACACCCAAAATTTCCCAAAAAAGTACAACACTTGAGCGCAGTTTAAAAATACTCAGAACATGCCGCAATACCAATGGACCAACCGTAGAAGGTCCAACCCTTGCCTCACCTATGGCACCGCGGAACTACCGCAAACTCGAGGGTTTGGCGACGGTTCTTACGGTCATAGAATCGAGTTAGGGTTTCGTTCTTCTAGAGGGTCCATCGAATCACTTGCATAATATTTGAGTGTTCTTTAACTATGAAAAAATCCAACTCTTGGAAAATTTTCCAGCGAGAGTTAAAGTGGGTATTTGATATCCGTTCGAACATTTTAATACCGTCTAAATATCCCGAAATATAGTTAGAATTACGACTACGGAATACTCCGAATAGCCTTTGCAGAAAGTTAACATCACATGAAAATTTAGCAAAACAAAACAACACCTGAAACACCAAAACCCAGAGACCAGAACACTGAAAAAATACGAAGCCCAGAGGACCAAAATGGGCCGGCCTCCTCAGATTTTTGAGCAATGTGCTCGGCCAAAAACCGACCAAAAGTGTTCGTATTTCTTCTGTGTTCATGTTACATCTCATATAACATTTTGCAGTTGTTTAAAAAAAAATTTGACGACTTTAAAAAATCGACAGAAACTGTGTTTTAGTGTTTCAAGTTTCAGAACAGTTTTGGTTTCGTAATCTAACAAACATTGTCTAAATCTTTAGCTTGTCTCTGATACCACTGTAGGGTTCCCTAGCACGACAACAAGGTTTCGGGAGGCATCGTCCATACCATTTTCAAAAAAAAATGTCATGCTAAGCAACTCTAAACTAAGAATCTTTAACTAGAGATTTAGACAAAAGCTAATGTAAACTTGTAACAACTCCAATTTTGTATACCAAAAATTTGCTTTAAATATAGTGTATACTTAGAGTATTGATGTTGCTGGAAACAATTTAAGTATCTAATTCCTTACAATAATTATAAGAAGGAGCTTGTAGCTCATTGGTAATACCTTGCACTGCTGAACCAAGCCACCATAGTTCGAATCCCATGCCCCACATATTTTTTATATCATTTTGTTTTAATTTTTTTGGGAAGTCAAACGGTCAAACAGCCATAACTCACAATTTATTGCGAATTATAAAAATTAAAGTACACCAAAACCTCCCCCAGACCAAACCCGACCCATCGGCACCCGACTCGGCCCTGACTCGGCCGAATCGGCCGGTCGGCCGAGTCGTCAACACGAAAAAGTTTCGTGTTGACTTGGACTTTTCCCCTGCATGGTCTAAATTCCCTGTACTGTTACATATATTCCATTAATCCTCTTTTAAGACCAAAATTAATGAATTTTTAATGATTTTTACATTTTTAAAAATATTTTTTTAATCCAAACCCTAACCCTAGCCTAGCCCTATATAAAGACCCCTACCCTCTACCATTTCACCTCACCACTCTAAGTCCACTCTCCCAAATTCTCGAGAACTCGGTACGAAGAGCGAGAAGCGAAGCGCTGCCGAAATCGACGACGGATTCCGGCGACCGGATCAGAACCTACGCGGCGTTTTCGACAAATCGACAACCACCACATCCCTTAGCTTCCTTAGCTTGTCCAAACCGTAAGTCCCATCCCTTCTATCTCTCTTTTCTATAAATGTAAAAATACGACTTTTTGGAACCCGACGGAAATCGGACAAACCGATTTCCGATTCGGTTTTTCTATAAATTTCCACTTGTCACCTAATACATAATATCTACCCATATTCATGTTGACTATTAATCACCCATAAACCAATTTAATCAAACTTTTTCACATGAAATGATAGCTTCTTTGCAAAACCGTATTCTTTTCATAAAAATACCACGAAGTTCATTTTTCTTAGTTTAATTAATTCCCTCACTCCTAAATATGTTTATTTTGATCACTAAACTTGTAGAACCCAATTTGAATGAAATTTCACACATGAAATGATAACGTTTTCGAATACCGTATTCTTGCGCTATAATACCTTTAAGTTTAACATAACATGTTTAACCTCTAAACTTCACCAAAACTTAAAATAAGTCACGAGGTAATGACCTACCTCTACACACACTTAATATAACCCTAATTGATATATGTCAAAACATAGAATACGATATTACAGGACTTTTCACTAAAATACCATAACCTTTATAACCTTTATTTAAAGCTTTAAGTTGTAAACTTTTCTAAATAAAATCTTTTATAAAATGAAAGCACGATAGGTCATGGATATCGATCGTTTATCTAAACTGTCTTGTGGTGTCTAGGCAAGTGTGTCTAGGCCAGTGGTTTTTAATTAGGCCCACGACTGTGGTTCCTTCCCACTTACCTGGCACTTACCTGGCCGCAATTGACGGTGAAGAGGCGATTTGAGGCTTCTAATGACTCATCGTTTAGACCTTAGAAATAGGCTAGTTGGCTTAGGAAACCCTAATAACTAAAATACGGAAAACTATACTCTTTTGCAAATAAATACATTATATTTATAAAACCGTTTTCCTAAATGAGAAGTATTTATAAAACCTAAGCAAAGTGCCGCTACAACCTACTTTTGGGGAACCTGTTAGGGATAGTACGGTTCATCGTGCACCCGTAGGCTAGTAGTGCGAGATTCAGACCTCCGCAAGGAGCATTCGGTCTCGAAGGGTTAAAATACGACATTTAAGGAAAATGAGATTTTTGAAAATAAAATATTCATTTAAAAATTATTCATGTGTTAATATATATATAATTATCATTTAAACACCTATTTTATTATAATATGAAGTTTCCACATTTTCCTAAAATTACAAAATTAAAAGTTACACTAAAATACCATGAATTTCAGATAAAACAATTAATATTTTAATTAGGATATATTCACTAGAATAACACAAATAAAATTCACATTCATTATAACAATAAAGACGAATAACAAATACTTGAGGTGTATTTTGAAAACTATACAAAAGTATTTTTTACATAAAACCCCCTCAAGTTTTTACAAATTACAATAAGGCCCCTAGCTAATATTGAACTTCAAATTATCTTCTTTTAGTCTGACTCGGGTTAGAGTTTGACTATATCTGACTTGAATATGATTCAAGTCAATCTATATTCTTTTATATTCCAATACAATTTGAATACATGAAACCCTGAATCCAGTTAACAATATATTCTTTTTGACTGAATCAAACCATGGATATTCATCCATTGTCTTGATATTCCATTTACCTGATTACACAGTTACAACATGTTTACTGATATCATGGTTTTGGTCAGTCACTCAATTTACATATTCCAATACTACAATACTGTTAAAACACTACGGGGTTTAAGGGGTAGATTGGTACGGAAGGTGTTAAAGGTGGCACGAGGTGGTCAGATTAAGACACCTAACCTGAATCCTATTGCTGTTGTACCGTGGCATAACGGTTCCTTGTACTTTCCTTTTGCCCTGATCTCTAGCATATAGAGATCCCCCTCGTATACACTGGCATCTTTCTCTACCAAGCTACAAACAACAGCGTTACACAATGTTCCATAATATTCAACAATATAATACTTTAGAAAATACTGTTACTCTGTCATTCTCATTCTTCCTTATCTTTGGGACTTACCGAGCGACCTGTTCGCTGACGACATTCTATTTCTTTCTTCTTTGAATGTCGTCAGGTGCGTTGGACCAAGCTGAGATCGAGTCCACCGGTGAAGATTTGGAGCAGTTCCAGGAAGATCCAGAGCTCTAGATACTGTACCTTGTTCTTTTCAGTTTATTTCATTTTCTGTTATGCCACTGTTTAGGCATTGCTTTTCATTCCAGTTGTATTTTCTTTTCATGCATTGTACAAAGAATGTTATTAATAAAAGTTGTTGTTATTTCTATATTATTCGTCTCTTGTGATTTACTTTATATTGCTTAGTTACGCTTAGCGTATGTACTTCTGAGTATATACGTAGCGGGCCTCGTCGCGTCCACTTCGCCGTACACTGAGAAGCGGGGCGTGATAGGTTTTGTTGGTGGCCCATGCAGGTCAGAGCTGTATGAATCCCTGTCATGTAGTTCTGGTCTGCGTGAACAACCTAAGCAATATAACACAAGAACCAGCAACTAAAACATTCTTTACAATTCATGTTCCTTGAATCTTGCAAATTTCTATTCTTTGAATCTTATCATTTCATGTATTTGAATATGTCCTAATCCAAATTTTCTTCAGGATTATGGATTCCCCGAACAACACCAGCACCAACGTCAACAACACCCCACCAGCACTACCTCTCACACCAGCTGTTCCCGCACCACCCACTGAGCAAACGATGTTATTTGATGCGATCCGTAGTCTTCTCGAGGGACAGCAACAACTTCTGAGTCGTCCCGAGACAGATGCACCGGGAATAAAGCAATTCAGAGCTTTGCACCCAAAGCAAATTTCGGGTAAAGGAAGCCCTCTCGAAGCAGAAGAATGGGCACAAAGTATCGAAGACGATCTGGCAGCAGCTCAAGTGCCAGATAACGCTTGGGTCCGTGTAGCGAAGCTACAGCTCACGGATAATGCTCGCAATTGGTGGAAGGCGGAAGAAACCCGTCTAGCACAGCTGATTGAATGGAACACATTTCGCGAGTAGTTTGACGCGAAATATTTTCCTGTGACTGCCAGGTTCGCTATGGAGCAGCAGTTTATTCATCTACAGCAAGGATCAATGTGGGAGAAATCGATAAATGAATACGATGCTGAGTTCACTATGTTGAGCCGGTAAGATATGTCACAATAGTTCAATTTTTAAAATATCACATACTACACAGCTAACACAATCTTTAAACAGATTCGCGGCACACCTGATACCGACGGACGAGATCAGAGCCCGTCGTTTTCAGCAAGGTTTGGACACAGAGATCAAGGCTGCTCTAGCCACAGGAAAATTTTTGACTCATGAGGAAGCCCTAGAAGCTGCCCGCAGTTATGAGGCAGTGATAAAAGAGAGGGGCAGACCTCAGTCTGCAGGAGTCAAGCGCCCTGCCAATCAGATGGCAGGTGGAGCCACGTCCAGACCATCTTTCGTGCCGAGGCGACCCGGAGTACCAACTCATTGTCCTAGCCCAGCCTTTTGCACATACTGCAAGAGAACTGGACATATGATGAAGGACTGCCGTCGAGCCAACCGCCTCTGCTTAGTCTGCAGTTCAACCACTCATGATATTGGATCTTGTCCTCAAAGGCAGAACTCAATTGCTGCACCCAGGCCAGCAAATACTTATCAGCAGCGACGGCTCTTCAGGCACCTGCTACCAGACTTGCACTGCCTGCACTACCTAGGGGACCACAAGCTGCACCACCTCCTCGACAGTTCCATCAAGCTCAAAGGAACGTTTCGAGGAATGCTCCTCAGGCCAGGAGGAATGTGCCGAAGCGCCAGGCTTTCATGATGTCTGTTGAAGAAGCTGAGGCCACTGGCCAAGTCATCACTGGTAAACTTCCTTCTCAAACTTATCTTTTAGTCTTGTTTATTTACACACTTTCCCTATACCTAAAACCTATCCCATATACCTTAGGTACAATCCTAGTAGCTTCACTACCTGCACTTACACTGTTTGATACTGGAGCATCCCATTGCTTTATGTCGCAACGGTTTGTCCGAACCCATGCGATTCCAGTCTCACCGCTTGTATCCAGCTGGAACGTCAGTTCCGGAAATGGTGTTCTAAAGGCAACTATGGGATACAGCATGTGTCCAGTCGTCGTCTGTAGTCGAGAATTTTATGCTGACTTCAAGGTACTGGACATACCAAACTTCAATGTGGTTCTAGGAATGGAATGGCTTGGAACCTTTTATGCTACCATCGACTGTCGTCAAAGGAGGGTAGTATTTGAGATTCCAGATCATCCGGTCTTCTATTTCAAGAGTGGAGATCGTACACTGGAACCAAGTACCTACAAAGCGAAGCCAAGGGAAGCAGTAGTTGCAGCAGCTCAGGCAGAGGAAGAATCAAGACCGGAGGTAGTTCGAGAGTTCGACGATGTATTCCCTGACGATATATCAGGTTTGCCTCCCGATCGAGCTCTTGAATTCAGTATTGACTTAGTACCAGGAGCACAACCAGTGATCAAAGCACCGTATAGACTAAGTCCGGAAGGTTTGAAGGAAGTTCGAACACAGTTGGACGAATTACTGGCGAAAGGATGGATTCGTCCCAGCACTTCAAGTTAGGGAGCATCTGTATTATTGGTAAAGAAGAAGGAAGGTTCATACAGAATGTGCATCGATTATAGGGCCTTTAACGAAGTTACTATAAAGAACAAGTATCCACTTCCGCGTATCGACGATTTATTCGATCAGTTAAGTGGATCTTGTGTCTTCTCTAAACTAGATCTTCGTTCAGGTCATTATCAAGTGAAGGTCAAGTAAGCTGATATTCACAAAACAGCTTTCAGAACTCGCTATGGACATTACGAATTTCTAGTAATGCTATTTGGAGTGACTAATGCACCAGCAATCTTCATGAACCTTATGAACCAAGTTTTCCGGGAATATTTAGACAGGTTCGTTGTCATCTTCATCGACGACATCCTAGTATATTCTAAGAATCGGAAAGAGCATGCGGAGCACTTACGAATTGTCCTGGAAACTCTTCGACAACATAAGCTTTATGCCAAATACAGCAAGTGCGAGTTTTGGCTAAAACAGGTTGGTTTTCTTGGACACATCGTATCAGGAGAAGGGATTTCTGTGGATCCATCAAAAGTTTCAGCAGTCAGCGAATGGCCTATACCAAAATCAGTGAAGGATATACGGAGTTTCTTAGGCTTAGCTGGATATTACAAAAAATTCATTGAAGGCTTTTCGAAGATAGCAACACCCCTGACCAAGCTCACACGAAAAGATGAAGAATTTGTGTGGTCAGAAGCATGCGAGCAAGCTTTCGTAGAACTCAAATCAAGACTGACATCTGCACCTATTCTCGTCATACCGGACCAATCTGGAGGATTCGAAGTGCATTGTGATGCATCCGGTAAGGGACTAGGATGTGTTCTACATCAGCACGGTAAGGTTGTGGCTTATGCTTCAAGACAACTGAAGACTCATGAGCGCAATTATCCGACGCATGATCTGGAGTTGACAGCCGTCATCTTTGCTCTCAAAATTTGGCGCCACTACTTACTTGGTGAACGAGTGAACATCTACACAGATCATAAAAGTCTGAAGTATGTGTTTACTCAGAAGGAGTTGAATATGCGGCAGAGAAGATGGTTAGAACTTATGGCGGACTTTGACATCAATTTGCAATATCATCCAGGAAAGGTGAACGTAGTACCTGGTGCTCTTAGTCGCCAACCATTAGTAATGAATCTCACCGCCCAGTGGAAGCTGCAGCAAAACCTACATCAGATGGAGATTGAACTAGTCATGCCAGGTGATGTTTCAAATTTGATGAATCTACAAGTCCAATTAACTATTGTCAATCAGATCAAAGCAGCTCAAGCCAACGATGCTAAGTTGCAAAAGATCAGAGAACAAGTGGAGAATGGACTAAGAACAGATTTCATCATCCATGAAGATGGATCTTTGAGATACGGCAGCAGATTGTGTGTACCAAAGGGTCCTATTCGGGAAGAGTTAATGAAGGAAGCTCATAGCTCTCCCTATTCAGTACATCCTGGAGGTACCAAAATGTACAAGGATCTACGTCAGAATTATTGGTGGCATGGAATGAAGCGTGAAGTAGCCAGAAGCGTCGCTAAATGCTTGGTGTGTCAGCAAGTAAAGGCTGAACATCATAGGACTGCTGGATTACTTCAACCGTTACCAATTCCAGAATGGAAGTGGCAACACATCACGATGGATTTTGTAACTGCTCTTCCTCGCAGCACAAAGGGTAACGATACGATTTGGGTCATTGTGGATCGACTCACAAAGTCGGCTCACTTCATCCCATTTCGAGTTGGCCAATCAACTGAGACATTAGCGAAGAAGTACATGGAGGTAATAATCTAATTTAGATTTAAAAACTCTTCATAATGTAATATTCTTGATACCCATGAACTCATACAGGAAATTGTGAGACTTCATGGAGTACCGGTCTGCATTGTCTCCGATCGTGACACCAGGTTCCGATCGCAATTTTGGCAGAGTCTGCAAGCTAGCTTGGGAACAAGTCTGAACTTCAGCACGGCTTATCATCCACAAACAGATGGTCAGTCGGAACGAACTATTCAGATCTTGGAAGATATGCTCAGAGCATGTATGCTCGACTTCAAAGGATCGTAGGAAGATCACCTGCATCTTGTGGAGTTTGCGTACAACAACAGCTACCAAGCAAGTATAGGAATGTCACCTTTTGCAGCTTTATATGGAAGGAAGTGTCGATCACCATTAAGTTGGGACAACATCGGAGATAGGGAACTCCTTGGACCAGAGATGATAGTAGTGACCGTTGATGTGGTTCGTACTATCAGGGAAAGAATGCGCATAGCCAAAGATAGACAGAAACACTAGGCTGATGCAAAGAGACGACACTTGGAGTTCCAGCCAGGAGATCATGTATTCCTGAAAATCTCTCCGAACCGCGGAGTGATCAGATTTGGAAGACGGGGAAAGTTGAGTCCAAGATACATTGGAGCGTTCGATATACTCGAACGAGTCGGTGAGGTGGCATATCGTTTAGCGCTTCCACCCTCATTGGAAGGAGTGCATAACGTGTTCCACATATCCCAACTCAGAAGGTATGCGAGTGACCCCAGCCATGTCCTTGATCATTCCGAGCTCACGATACAGCCCGATTTGTCTTGTGAGCAACAACCTGTGGAGATCCTGGATAGGAAAGTGAAGACACTTCGGAACAAAGAAGTTAATTTGGTCCGGGTAATGTGGAGGAAAGACACTCCAGGAGAATCCACGTGGGAAAGGGAGGATGAGATGCGTGCAAAATATCCGCACCTTTTTGTAAACTAGTCCTTAAATAAAAGTTGTAAATTTCGAGGACGAAATTTTTGTAAGGAGGGTAGATTGTAACAACTCCAATTTTGTATACCAAAAATTTGCTTTAAATATAGTGTATACTTGGAGTATTGATGTTGCTGGAAACAATTTAAGTATCTAATTCCTTACAATAATTACAAGAAGGAGCTTGTAGCTCATTGGTAATACCTTGCACTGCTGAACCAAGCCACCATAGTTCGAATCCCATGCCCCACATATTTTTTATATCATTTTGTTTTAATTTTTTTGGGAAGTCAAACGGTCAAACAGCCATAACTCACAATTTATTGCGAATTATAAAAATTAAAGTACACCAAAACCTCCCCCAGACCAAACCCGACCCATCGGCACCCGACTCGGCCCTGACTCGGCCGAATCGGCCTGCGCCGCCGGCCGGACTCGGCCGGTCGGCCGAGTCGTCAACACGAAAAAGTTTCGTGTTGACTTGATCTTTTCCCCTGCATGGTCTAAATTCCCTGTACTGTTACATATATTCCATTAATCCTCTTTTAAGACCAAAATTAATGAATTTTTAATGATTTTTACATTTTTTAAAATATTTTTTTAATCCAAACCCTAACCTTAGCCTAGCCCTATATAAAGACCCTTACCCTCTACCATTTCACCTCACCACTCTAAGTCCACTATCCCAAATTCTCGAGAACTCGGTACGAAGAGCGAGAAGCGAAGCACTGCCGAAATCGACGACGGATTCCGGCGACCGGATCAGAACCTTCGTGGCGTTTTCGACAAATCGACAACCACCACATCCCTTAGCTTCCTTAGCTTGTCCAAACCGTAATTCCCATCCCTTCTATCTCTCTTTTCTATAAATGTAAAAATACGACTTTTTGGAACCCGACAGAAATCGGACAAACCGATTTCCGATTCGGTTTTTCTATAAATTTCCACTTGTCACCTAATACATAATATCTACCCATATTCATGTTGACTATTAATCACCCATAAACCAATTTAATCAAACTTTTTCATATGAAATGATAGCTTCTTTGCAAAACCGTATTCTTTTCATAAAAATACCACGAAGTTCATTTTTCTTAGTTTAATTAATTCCCTCACTCCTAAATATGTTTATTTTGATCACTAAACTTGTAGAACCCAATTTGAATGAAATTTCACACATGAAATGATAACGTTTTCGAATACCGTATTCTTGCGCTATAATACCTTTAAGTTTAACATAACATGTTTAACCTCTAAACTTCACCAAAACTTAAAATAAGTCACGAGGTAATGACCTACCTCTATACACACTTAATATAACCCTAATTGATATATGTCAAAACATAGAATACGATATTACAGGACTTTTCACTAAAATACCATAACCTTTATAACCTTTATTTAAAGCTTTAAGTTGTAAACTTTTCTAAATAAAATCTTTTATAAAATGAAAGCACGATAGGTCATGGACATCGATCGTTTATCTAAACTGTCTTGTGGTGTCTAGGCAAGTGTGTCTAGGCCAGTGGTTTTTAATTAGGCCCACGACTGTGGTTCCTTCCCACTTACCTGGCACTTACCTGGCCGCAATTGACGGTGAAGAGGCGATTTGAGGCTTCTAATGACTCATCGTTTAGACCTTAGAAATAGGCTAGTTGGCTTAGGAAACCCTAACAACTAAAATACGGAAAACTATACTCTTTTGCAAATAAATACATTATATTTATAAAACCGTTTTCCTAAATGAGAAGTATTTATAAAACCTAAGCAAAGTGCCGCTACAACCCATTTTTGGGGAACCTGTTAGGGATAGTACGGTTCATCGTGCACCCGCAGGCTAGTAGTGCGAGATTCAGACCTCCGCAAGGAGCATTCGGTCTCGAAGGGTTAAAATACGACATTTAAGGAAAATGAGATTTTTGAAAATAAAATATTCATTTAAAAATTATTCATGTGTTAATATATATATAATTATCATTTAAACACCTATTTTATTATAATATGAAGTTTCCACATTTTCCTAAAATTACAAGATTAAAAGTTACACTAAAATACCATGAATTTCAGATAAAACAATTAATATTTTAATTAGGATATATTCACTAGAATAACACAAATAAAATTCACATTCATTATAACAATAAAGACGAATAACAAATACTTGAGGTGTATTTTGAAAACTATACAAAAGTATTTTTTACATAAAACCCCCTCAAGTTTTTACAAATTACAATAAGGCCTCTAGCTAATATTGAACTTCAAATTATCTTCTTTTAGTCTGACTCGGGTTAGAGTCTGACTATTTCTGACTTGAATATGATTCAAGTCAATCTATATTCTTTTATATTCCAATACAATTTGAATACATGAAACCCTGAATCCAGTTAACAATATATTCTTTTTGACTGAATCAACCCATGGATATTCATCCATTGTCCTGATATTCCATTTACCTGATTACACAGTTACAACATATTTACTGATATCATGGTTTTGGTCAGTCACTCAATTTACATATTCCAATACTACAATACTGTTAAAACACTACGGGGTTTAAGGGGTAGATTGGTACGGAAGGTGTTAAAGGTGGCACGTGGTAGTCAGATTAAGACACCTAACCTGAATCCTATTGCTGTTGTACCGTGGCATAACGGTTCCTTGTACTTTCCTATTGCTCTGATCTCTAGCATATAGAGATCCCCCTCGTATACACTGGCATCCTTCTCTACCAAGCTACAAACAACAGCGTTACATAATGTTCCATAATATTCAACAATATAATACTTTAGAAAATACTGTTACTCTGTCATTCTCATTCTTCCTTATCTTTGGGACTTACCGAGCGACCTGTTCGCTGACGACATTCTATTTCTTTCTTCTTTGAATGTCGTCACGTGCGTTGGACCAAGCTGAGATCGAGCCCACCGGTGAAGATTTGGAGCAGTTCCAGGAAGATCCAGAGCTCTAGATACTGTACCTTGTTCTTTCCAGTTTATTTCATTTTCTGTTATGCCACTGTTTAGGCATTGCTTTTCATTCCAGTTGTATTTTCTTTTCATGCATTGTACAAAGAATGTTATTAATAAAAGTTGCTGTTATTTCTATATTGTTCGTCTCTTGTGATTTACTTTATATTGCTTAGTTACGCTTAGCGTATGTACTTCTGAGTATATACGTAGCGGGCCTCGTCGCGTCCACTTCGCCGTACACTGGGAAGCGGGGCGTGACAAAACTACTTTTACATTAAGAGAACAAGAATACAACCTTTGTAGACGGTCCTTCTCTTCACTTGCTTCGTATAGTAGTCCCGCGACTCCACTAGGCTTCTCTTAAGTCTTTGAACAGGCTTCCTCCGATGACCTTCATGCCGAAGATGATCCATGCGAAGTCCCTCCAATTCAAGCTAGCTTTTACACTAAACACTTTAGCATAAGAAACACACTACACTTGATCGCTAGTTAAGTGTAGGATGGTGAAGTAGGGGATGTAAAGAGCTCACAAGTTTGTGTTCAAGCTTCATGATTCACATCACATGTGAGGGTTGAAACTTGAACCATGACAAGAGGAGGAGGAAGAAGCTAGAGAGCAACCATGGGAGAAACTCAACAAAAATGGAGAATGAGCAAGAATGAATGCCAAGTCTTGACCCCTCACTCATTCAAGCATGGAATTATGCAATATAAAATTGCAACTATGCTTGAATAGTGAGTCAAGATGAATAAACAAGAGTAAATCCCATGCTTGCAACCATGGTTCCACTTTACACCCATTTCTATTTTCACAAAATAGAAATATAAATGAAATGCTTCATTATATATATATATATTAATATATATATATATATATATATAATGAAGAATAATTAGTGAGCTAATGATATTAGTTAACATATAATTATATCACATATAATATATATCACATTATTAAATCAACACTTGATTTAATAATCCGGTTATATTACATATGACCGACTAATATCATTTATCTGTATATCACATTATCAAATCAACACTTGATTCGACAATCTAGTTATATCACTTATAACTGAACCGATAACAGATGACTGCCAGTTTACAATACGGTATCACATACACGTATTTAATCAGGCCCACACACATATCACATATGTGTCCTACTTCGTTTCGCTTGAACCAGAGAACTTCTGTGTGGGACTCTAAAGACTCGTCAATACGCCAGCAGTAGGTGATGATCACATCAGTCACCTACAAGCCGTCAGCGGTACTAGCTGGACGTGACGGCTACCCGGGTATTGAGCGATATGAAGATCAACAAGCAAGCCTGTCCACAGTCTCCATGAAGTCTATCAATAACACTACCGTATAGTCCGGTCTCTTCGTCTGATATGTTGCATATCATGTCTAGGGGTGGAAATCGTCAGACCCCAGCAACGTGATAAGTCATGCCGATGTCTGGCCTATAACGGTTCGAGAAACTACTGATAACACTTATCAGTAAATCTCGGCAGCAGCCCTGGCCAGGGACTTCCAGTTATAGCTAATCGAGCATAGCGCAACATCAACCCCCAATACCGGGAGAGACGAAACCCCTCCTATCGCTCATTGCCTCCATGTGACTCGGAACTGTACCCAAAATCCACCTGTTTGCAGAACTCTTCTTGAGCGTGGTAGGGAGGAAATCAAAGCACAGTGGGAGCCACACAAGACTCTATGACGATCTCGGGTCTACAGACTAACCTGTACCAGTGTCACCAGAGAACTACTATCTGACGATAGGTATACTACCATATAGGAGTCCTCAGCGAGTCCTGTTTAGTGTACCCAGTCTCCACTGAGCACCTGTATACCATCTCTGATGTCAAACACCAATGGATGTGGGATCATCCATCGCCCATCATATGGGTCAAGAAGCGTATACGCCAGTCTACTCTGGAATATCGATGCCATGTCTCGATACATCCTCGACTAGGAACAATTAAAGGATGTACTTGTGGACTACCCTGGCCCCACTAGTATGATCTCCATCATAGTCTTAGTAGTCAAGTACTCATCCTAAGGGCTTTATCAATATGTGAGAGCAAGACAGTATAAATACCAGTCTACATGTTAAGATAAAGGTAACCAGATAGCATACTATCATGTCGAGCAAGAAAGTCCTCTCTATATATGTCCAAGCATCCACTATAATATACATCATATAAACAATAATGTCCTCTAGGGCATACATATAACTAACAAGAAATACGATTTTTTACAAATAAATACCATAGACTACAAAACCTTTTTCGACAAGATATGTATTTTTAACAAATCTTTGCAATGTGGCGCTACAACCCATTTTGGGGAACCCGTTCGGGATGGTGCAGATTATCGCACATCCTCGGGCTTAGTAGTGCGAGATGCAGACCTCTGCAAGGAGTATACAGTCTCGAAACATTTAAAAATACAAATATTTTAAGAAAATGAGATTTATAGAAAAATAAAAAATTAAATTATTTTGTAAATATATATGTATCATCAAAATATCTATTTTTGATATAGTATAAATATTCCAACTTTTCTAAATAAAAAAGAATCACTTTACATGAAAATACCATGCAATTCCATACAACTTCAATAGTTTACAATTAAATACCATATATTATGAAAAATAGGTTTTATTCAACAGAAATGTCACAATGATGAAATATACATCAATGAAAACTTTAAAGACGATAATAAAATACTTGAGGTGTATTTTGAAAATTATACAAAATTATTTTTACATAGAACCCCCTCAAGATATATTAAATTACAATAAGGACTCTAGTAAACATAGGTTTAAGCGAGACCGGTTTCTTGAGCCTCAGAGAGCCGGAGATATGGGTGCTTGCCTATTTAAGATAGACAACTTAATAAACGATGTTATCAACACGGTAATCGTCTTTGAAAAAGACACAAATCCTGCCGTCCATGTGCAGCGCTTACCGATAACACAAAAACCTAATTCAGGATTCAATTTCTTTTCTAATTGTCTGACTCAGACTGAGTCTCAATATAATCGATCCGACTTGAATGAGATTCAAGTATATATAACCATCCATGAATCCATATAATCAGTCTGTTCAATATATTCAATCTGTATTAACCGAACCGAACCATGGATATATATCCATCTACATGATTCTCCAGTTACATCTGATATCTTGGTTTCGACAAGTCATCCATCTATATAATCTATAGTACAAGAAAATACAATTTTCAATACAATACAAACAATACAATCAAGACATCACGGGGTTTAAGGGGTAGATTGGTACGGAAGGTGTTAGAAGTGGCATGAGACTGCAACAATTAAGACACCTAACCTGAATTCAATTGCCATTGTACCGTGGCTGAATGGTTCCTTGTATTCCGTCCACCGTAGTCTCTGGTCTAACGAGACTCCTCTCGTATACAATGGCCTCTTCTGTACCAAGCTACAAACAACAGCGTTAACACTAAATACAACATTATAACAATATAATACGACTTTAAAAGTTAACACTGGACGACTGGATGAAACCTTTCCTGTGCACCGCAGGCCTCAAAACATTCCAAGAGCTGACCAAGAAAGTTCAAATGTTGGAACGCTCAAAGCCCGAGTCTACTCAGAATCTCCAATTCACAAACAGACCGAGACATCAGAGGGACGATAACCGGAAAAACGAAAGTTCCAACAACACCGATTCTCTAAATAAGAAGAGAGCGGGCAGAGCAAAGACTAACAAATCTCGAGACCCAACTTTGGAGGAAAGAAGAAATAAGGTCTACTCTTTTAGAAGGGACAAGGTCCACAAAATTTTCAAAGATGCTCTGAAGAATGGCCTGCGGCTACCGGAACCAAAAAGGCTAAGTGAAGCGAGCAGGACTGATCATCCTAATTTTTGCCCATACCACCGAGTTCTAGGGCACACTATTGAAGACTATTGCATCTTCAAAGATTGGGTCGAAAAGCAATACAAGGCAAGAGAGATAGAATTGTCTAAAGGCATGTTAACAAACAGTCAAGCTGCAACTGCCAATTTCATACAAACGGAGACCGAAGTCCTTTGGAAACCTGATTCTCTCAGACATCTGCCTTTCTCTGAAAAGAGCGGACCAAGGCAACAAGCTAAGAGCCAAGCGATCAATATTGCCAATGAAGAAGCAATAGATGGGTACACAACCCATACGGTCTATATGATGGAGCTCAGAGGAACAAGTCCTCCTATACCTTATAGCCATGACAATGACGCGTTTGTTGCCATCCAACACAGGCTCGATCCAAATGATGAAAAACCCGCTCAGGCCATTGAGCTAAAGGAACCCGTGGTTCTTGCTGAATCAAGCTTATGCGGTAAGGATGACCCTGTTGTCGTACCCAAGACTATAGAGCAAGCATTATTCCAATGGCTTCAAAAGCAGCTTTAGGACAAGGACAAGAAGATGGCCAAGGTCCATTCCAAAGTCGATGAGATGGCAAACGTCGTGGCAGATCTCATGACACAAGTCATCCGATTGCAATTACAGCAAAATCAAATTTTGGTTCATGAGCTAGGGATTGATATCCGGAAGCAGCCAACCGATACTCCCTCCAGCCCAAGAGCGGAACACTTTTGCGAAAAACGGCCATGATCAGCTTCCAGTCTCTCCAATACGTACCCTGAATGGGATAAGCGGACAACAGGCGAACCAAAGACTGATCGGCCTCAAGAACCAGTGTCAGTAAGGGCACCTACTCTAATGGAGAGAAAGAAGAAGGTGTACTCCTTCAGGAGGGATAAAGTCCGCGAAATGTTCATGGACGCATTGAACAACGGTTTGCAACTGCCTATTCCAAAGAGGCCACATGAAATGAACATGATTGGGTGGAGACTGCTATGTTTTCAAAGATTGGGTGGAGAACCAATACAAACTTGGGAAAGCCTCACAGTCATCAGATATACCGACAAGCCATAGAGCTACGGTCATCAACAAAGCTCCGCCAAGATCAAAGTTCGAGGAGCTGGGATAAGCAAACAACAGACTACTATGTCGTTAAACTGGAAACAGACGACCACCACGTCGTTAAACTGGGAACAATCGACCTCTAAGTCGTTAAACTGGGGATGTAAAAATATGTGTGTGTAAATAAAATAAAATAAAAAGCCGAAATGATGGGGCAACTCGCAATAAAAATCAGCAAGTAAAATAAAAATGAAAATAAATAGCCGAAATGATAGGGCAATCGCGACCTTCGCGATAAGAAAAGCTGAAATGATAGAGCAATCGCGACCTTCGCGATAAGAAAAGCTGAAATGATAGAGCAATCGCGGTAAAATAAAAAAATCTCCAAATGGTGAATGATGAGTCGCTCTTGGTACCATATTCAGTGCAGCGATATAGACGCCAACCAAAATCCAAGTTCCCCAAAGGAGAATGATGAGTCGCTCCTGGTACTATATTCCAGTGCAACGATGCAGACGCCGACCAAAATTTCAAATCTCCGAATGTCCCAACGGCGAATGATGAGTCGCTTCTGGTACGATATTCCAGTGCAGCGATACAGACACCAAAAAAATCCCAAAATTCTCCCAGACCTACGGTTGGTCCCCAAGTTGACTACCGTATACAATCCACGGGCTCAAATAATTTTCATCATACCCATACCCCACCGCAATCACCAGTCCAGCGTCCGGTCTCCGCCCATGGAATTATGCTCCATTTGGGAAGACCCACTCATGTGTGTAGGGTTACTAGGCACTCTAACAAGGTTCTACAAGGCATCAATCATGTCCGATTAAAATTTTAGCCGTGCCGAATAACTCTAAACAAGATCTTTAAACTAGAGATTAGGCGAAAACTAGCAAGTTAAAATCTTTAACACTAAGTGAATTCGAAATACAACCTTTGTAGATCGGTCCTTCACTTCTTAAGCTCCTTGTAGCAGTCCCTTCGCTGCGATCATGGTGCTTCCGACTCTCGGACGGCTCTTTGAGAAGATAGCAACGGTTTTGCTTGAAGTCTTCGAGGCCGAAGATGATCTACGTCGAGGGAATACGAACTCAAGCTTCTACTTCACTAACTAGAAAATTAGTGAAGCAAACACCCTAAACTAAAGTGCTAGTCTAGTAGAGGAAGATGAAATAGGAAATGGGTACACTTTAGAATTTCTTTTCTCACAACATATCTCTCTTTTTATCAAACCCTAGAAAGAATTTGAAGGAGGAAGAAGATGAGCTCAAAATGAGAATGAAAACTAATCAAGAGAGAGAGTGCTAACCATGGGTGAGTGAGTATCATATACTAACTCATGTAGAGACATAACCATGGCTAATTCTAATGGTTGGGTTAACTTAATATCATAAGTAAAACAAATTGAGTTGAGTTTGTCAAAGCACTAAAAGCTTCTACAAGCTTCATGCACTTAACAAATATTAATCAATTTAGATTTACTTTAAATATAAAAACCCCTCCACTAAAATTAGAATGGTGTATGTCTCATACACCCATGTCAAGTATATCAACAACCATGATACAATATGAACACAAATAAATATATATCACATATATATTAAGTTGTGCACAAGTGAGAAAAACAAATGCTTAAGTGAACCAATGTTAGTTAATGTAAATTAGTATATCACATATACAATTATACACTAAATTATTAAATCAACACTTGACTTAATAATCCGGTTATATCTCATAGAACCGACTAACACAAAATGTACCAACTTATCGAATCAACACTTGATTCGATAACCCGGCTATATCTCATATAACCGGCCGATACAATTGTCGCGAGAATAGAATACGGTATCACATACACGCATTATTCTCGGTCCCGCACATATCACATATGCGCTCCTATTTCGTTTTGCCTGAGCCAGTAAAACCTCTATGTAGGACTCTAAAGACTCGTCAATACGCCGGCAGTAGGTGATGATCATATCAAGCACCCAAAAGCCGTCAGCGGTACTAGATGGACGTAACGGCTACCCGGGTATTGAGCGATCAGAAGATCAGCAAGCAAGCCCGCTCCAACTTCTGCAAAAAGCCTGACAGTGACACTACCGTACAGTCTGGTCTCCTCGTCTGATATGTCGTATATCAAGTCTACGGGTGGTAAAACGTCAGACCCCAATAACCGATAAGTCATGCCGATATGAGGCTCATAACGGGTCGAGAAACTACTGGTAACACTTACCAGTAAATCTCTAAACCAGCCCTGGCCAGGGACTTCCCTGTTATGGCCAATCGAGCATAGCGCAACATCAACCCCCAATACCGGGAGAGACGAAACCCCTCCTATCGCTCATTGCCTCCATGTGACTCGGGACTGTACCCAAAAACCACCGTTTTGCACGCCCTCTTGGACGTGGTAAGGTGGAAATTAAAGCACAGTGGGAATCACACAAGACTCTATGACGATCTCGGGTCTACAGACTAACCTGTACTAGTGTCACCAGAGAACTGCCATCTGACGTAAGGTATAATACCATCTGGGAGTTCTCGGCGAGTCCGTCCAGTGTACCCAGTCTCTACTGAGCACCCGTATATCATCTCTGATGTAAAACACCAATGGATATGGGATCATCTATCGCCCATCTACATGGGTCGAGAAGGTATACGCTAGTCTACTCTGGTATATCGATGCCCCGTCTCGATACACCCACGACTAGAGACCTTGAAGGATGTACTTATGGACTACCATGTCCCCACTAGTATGATCTGCATCATAGTCCAGGTAGTCAAGTACACATCCTAAGGGCTTTACCAACATGTAACAGAGAGACAATCAGTGTACACGTTAAGGTAAATAGTAACCAGATAGCATACTATCATGTCGAGCAAGAAAGTCCTCCCTATATATGTCCAAGCATCCACTACAATATACATCTCAAGTATAGTAATGGCCTCTAGGGCATACATATAACTAACAATCTCCCACTTGCACTAGGGCCATCTGATAACAGTGGTTGAAGTATCTCATACTCAACCATCCCATAATAGTCTCTCTCTGGGAAAAGGTCTTTGTGAGTGGATCCGTCGTGTTGTCCTCTAAGTCTACTCTCCTGACCTCGATCCCCTGGAGATCAACCATCTCCATGATCAGGTGATACTGCCTTAGAATATGTCCGGATCACTGATGGGACGGGCGTTCCTATGCATAAGCCACAACTCCATTGTCACACAATGGTAGGAACGAAGTTCATCTCATGAACTAATATACACCCAGACTGCCTCTTTGGTAGCGATGTATTTAGCCTTTATCGTCTAGTATGCCACGGTATCTTGCTTGGAACTCTTCCAACATACCGTCCCTCTACTGAGAGTAAAGACAATGCCTGTGACTGACATTCAGTCGTCCTTATCATCCTGGAACCTTTCCAGTGATTCTCCCCAGGATCGATTGATACCATCTCACTACAACTAGTGAGAATCCTAACATCCAATTACATCTATCTCATAGATCAAAACTCAGGATTTAGGAGGTATCACTTTGATCCTATATGGAGAATCCTTGTGATAAGCGGAGATTGATCGAGCGTAGCATAGGAAACTCCTTCCCTATCTAGAGTATGTCATCCACGTACTCTACGAGGATCACCACCATACTCCCTATTACCCTTTTGTATATACAAGGTTCATCTACCATTTTGATGAAGTCAAACTCTTTGACTAACACATCAAAACAGACGTTCCAACTCCGCAATTCCTGCTTTATCACATAAAACATCTTGCACACGTTTCCGCTGCTCCCACTGTCTACGAAGCCCTCTGACTGTGTACTTATAGACTCTCTCTTCTAAATCATTATTTAGAACAGCGGTCATGACACCCAACCGCCAGATATCGTAGTCATGGTATGTAGTCATGGCAAGTAGGATCTGGATGGACTTAAGCATAGCTACTTAGAAAAGGTTTCATCATAATCCATACCAGGTCAATGATGCAAACCTTTAACAAGTCTAGCTTTGAAAGTCTCAACTTTTCCATGTACACCAAGTAATCTTCTCAAGATATACTTGCTCCTGATGAGGATTTAACCCTTCAGATAAAGCAACCAAAGTCCATACTTTGTTGGTGTATAAGGATTCCATCTCAGATCGCTAAGCATCCAGCCATTCTTATAGAGTCCCACTCCTGATGGTCAGCTCGAAACTAGTTGGGTCATCATCTCATGATGTATTCCTCGCTCCCACTGTCATAGAGAAACTGAAGTATCTTTCAGGTGGGTGAGGAACCCTACTAGATCGATGGAGAGGCTGAGGTTCGTTGGAAACTATTGAATCCTTTGGTTCTACCAAATCATCAGCTGCAGTTTGTATAGCTGGAACTCCTTTCAGTTCTACCTCAAGTCCACTAATTTCTTCACAAGAAATCCCTTTTCACAAAGGTGGCATGCTGAGAAACAAAACATCTTTTGTTCCTCGGTTAGGTAGAAGATATTCCCTTGCGAATGCTTGGGATATCCAACAAACTTCTACAGAACTAACTTTGCCTCGAGTTTGTCCGGATTATGCTTTTAGACATAGGCTGGACAACCCCAAATCTTAACAAACTTAAGATATGGGCTCTTTCTTTTCTATATCTCATATGAAGTGGTAGGCAACTTATTTGATCGGAACCCTATTCAATAGGTATGCAACTTCACAAGTGCATAACTCCCTATAAGGAAATAGGAAACTCAGTAGTACTCATCATAGAGCGCACCATATCAAATAGGGTGTGGTTGCTCCGCCCCGATACACCGACGTGCTGTGGTGTATACGGAGGAGTAATGCTGAGAGAGAATCTCATTCTCCTTTAGAATAGTCCAGGGATCTCGTGCTTAAGTATTCTCCTCCCTGATCACATCAAAGGACATAATACTTATACCCGTTTTTGGTTCTCTACTTCTAACTTATATTCTGTGAATATCTCAAAAGGTTCAGACTTGTGTTTCAACAGGAACATATGTCTGAATCTTGAGAGATCATTAGAGAATGTAATGAAGTACAAAGAACCGGTCTTGGCATGTATAGACAGGGGACCTTCATACATCAACATGTATCATCCCAAGAGTTCACCAAATCTTTCTCTGTTTCCTATACACAGAGCTATGGTCATCTTATCTCTGGGACATGACCGGCAAGTTTCATAAGATGTAAATTCAAACTTATTTAAATATGCATCTATATGTAACTTTCAGCTAGTCGGATCGCATTGATATGACCTAGTCTACAATGCTTCAAGAAGGATTCGTTCATTTATGAACTCTTCCTGTTGTGTGTGTTCTGTATACTAAGAACTGTAGTTTGATTTAGAACGTCAATACTTTTAGATAACGTGCCTGAACCGATCAACTCTTGATATAGGAAATATACAAAACATTATCCAACAATACAAAATTATATCCTTTCTTTACTAATAAAGAGACTGATATGATGTTGTATATCAGGTTCGGTATCTAACAACATTCGTTCAGAATCAATGTATTCTGTTAATACAGGGTGATAGTGACCAACAGACTTGGCTGCAACACTTGCACCGTTTTCTATCTCATGAAACTTATCACCCGTTCTCAGTTCTCTACCTATCTGTAGCCCATGTAACAAATTACATATGTGGGATCCTGATCCGGTATCTCATACCTAGGACGTAAAGGATATTGAGAAACAGTTCTTTGTAATGAACACACCCGAAGAAGATTCATCATCATGCACTTTCTTCGTTTGGGCGGCATGGAAATTCTGGTAATCCCCTATTTCCTGCTTGGTCTTATAACAGTTATAAGTTGGAGTGGGACCAACGTTCCCCAGCGTAGTATAACAAGCGGGTTCGGTCAATACATCCGTATTATTATCTTGATTAAGGCATGATATGGTCGCTACCTGGAGAGAGAGAGAAGAAAACACTCTGCGTGCGCTCTTGTAAGATCAGATTGGTTATTATTTTATCTAATCAGGATGGCTCCCACTGTTTTTATCAAATCTTCCTTCAAACCCTAAAAGGAAAGACTAGCCGGGATTAATTACACCCTACAACTTCGCCAATCTTTCAGCCAGGCCAATGCCGGTACTTTGAGGGAGGTTCCCCGTGCTTTCGTACGGACCTAATTAAAGTAAACCTCGTTTTCCCAGAGGCGTAACCCCGTTGACACCTTTCTAGACACCTACTTGATCGGCTAATTGTAATGTGTAAAAATCTCCCAGGAGTAACAATTACTCGCAGTGGGTATCGGGATCCAACTATCTCATAGAAGGTATGCAATCTCATTGCAAATTTCAACACTTGAAATTCCCGATAATTTTGCCCCAAGCATCCTATGACCTTGACGGAGGTCAACAAACCACAGGGTGCAAGTCAAGTCAGCCCGTCATTTCTTGATTGAATCAAACCCACCCGCACGACCCTTGACGGAGGTCAACAAGGTCGTATGACTACCCTAATCCAATCTGCATCATATGCATAAGCAGATAAATACTAGTTAGCTACCGCACACTACGCCTTGACGGAGGTCAACAAACGTAGCACGAATACTAAGTAGGACTTATCTGAAATGACGGAGGGCTACGACAGTTTTTTCTGAAAACCCAATGAACTTGATATCGTTGTAGAATCAAATGATTTTAAAATGTAGTGTTTTTGAGGCTTTTACTAGTTTCGCTAAAGAGGTCACTCCCGGTGAAGGGATCTCGGCTCTTTCCTTATGGAATAAGGTGCAGGATATATCATATATATCACTGTGCAAAGCAAGAACTCCTAAAGCAATCAAAAGACAAACCGAGTGTTGTAGCATCTGCCAGTTATTGCTAAAGGAGTCACTCCCGGTGAAGGGATCTCGGCCCTTTCCTTATCGAATAAGGTGCAGGATGTTCTACAAGGAACACCGCGATGCAAAGCAAGAACTGTAGCTACATGTTTTTGAAAATTCGATTCCACAACATCTTTTAGGTTTCTTTTCTTTCATTAATCATATTAATGAAGTCCCATCATTTAAATCACATAAACATCATAGATAAATACGACGTACACTTATGCCATCTGCATTCGCCTCGATGTCCCCTCGTGCACCGTTAGGTTAGGTAACTAACGGCAGAGCGGGGCAGGGCTAGCGCGGGTGTAAAACATAAGTAACGTCTATATAATATATCATATATACTATATACAGTATCTATCAACACATATCAAATGATCACATCACAGATATCGCAGCAGAAGAAACATATGAAACATTGGATATATTAGGACGTCCGTGTTTTATTTTGAGCCTCTATAAAACACGGATTCCACGGTCGCGATGAATAGCCAAACCCACACCCCTAGACCCCTACGAGAGCGGCAAGCAACCCTACCAATTCTAGAGTTAGGAGACCCGGACTCGACTCCTCGAGTTGGTCTCCCACTGGACTCTAGAACCCGGTTACTTGTGCTCTCCTCCTTGGGTCTATCCTAGTGCAGAAAAGTAAATAATATACAAATGGTGACATCAACCTCATCCCGGAAGTGCCCCAATAAAAGAATATTACATACAATGAATTTTACATGAATGAAAATAAAAACCCTCATCTCACATAAAACCCCCGGCTATTCAAAATGCGACGATCCAATATAACATATCCAGCAACACATAACATCACATGTCATCAACGTAAGTAAATATGCGCATCCCAATTGTCGTTGACATATAGCAACGAAACCGGCGATATCACATATTACACTTACGGTCGCAGAAAAGAAAGTGTAAAACTACAACAGTTGGAATCCGCAACTTCCTTAGACATCGCATGCCTAACAATTATAAACCCCACATTTTAGTCTCTATATCGAAAATACTTTTCAATATCTAGTTGGGCAATTCAACAAGATTCCCGATAGGTGATCGAATGCTCGTCGCAAACTTTAGTAGACGGCCGCACCCCCGGATGCCGTCGACGAAGTGCACTAAGGCGGAACACCGTTGCCGCGAGCACCCGAACGGACGCTTTTGGCGACGGGGTTCTCCTACAGTCACTTGGTCGGGGCTATGGGGCATGGCTGTCTATTAAGTTTACCCGGCGAGTATCCGCGTATGCTACGTGATTGCAACGGACTTTTGATCGCATCAAAATTCCGTGGCAACCGATCATTTGAGACTAAACTGCTATGTTTATAACATTCAAATTAGTTATCTCATAACTAGTTGTGGATTCCAAATATTATATCACATTCCAGATAAATAGACAAGGTTAAATTTTCCGATCGAATATTCAAACACCCAAGTTTTCCCAAATACTTCTCAACACTTGAGGGGAGTTTAAAAACATCCATCACATGCCACAGTACCAATGGTCCAGCCGTAGAAGGGTCAAGCCAACGCCTCACATGTGGCAACGCCGTACTGCCCCAAACCCTAAGGTTCAAAAGGCAGTTCAAGACGGTCACATAATCGAGTTAAGGGTTGTTGTCTTCTAGAGAGTCCATTGCGTAACTTGCACGATTTAGACGTTCTTAAACAACGGGAAAAATCCAACACTTGGAAATTTTCCGGGTTGGGAAAAAGTGAGTTATTGATATCCGTTCGAACATTTTAATACTTTCTAAATATCCGGAAAACAAAACGAAATTAAATTTTTCGATCGAATCAACGAATACAAGATAAACCCCAGAACACTCAATACTTGAGTCAGATTAAAAATACCCAGAAAATAGCACTTACAGAAATTGATATTACAGTGCAAAAACGAGTGCATAACTCCTCAGTACTGCCGCGGATCCGTGGCCCAAGCGCGGTACGGCCGCGGCTCCGCGGCGGTTTGTACGGATTGTGCGCTCATTTTTCACCGTAGTGCTTATATTTCCCTGTTGAATTTTTAGGCATTTTTAATACAGAAAAATCACGGTTTTGAAAATTTTTCCAGAGAGGGGGTTAAATTGACGTTTTCGGGTTCGATCGGAGTTTTAACTTCGTAAACACGTCGCCTAATGCTCTAGCTAGGCTCTAATACCACTTTAGGGTTATTAGGCACTCTAACAAGGTTCTACAAGGCATCAATCATGCCCGATTAAAATTTTAGCCGTGCCGAATAACTCTAAACAAGATCTTTAAACTAGAGATTAGGCGAAAACTAGCAAGTTAAAATCTTTAACACTAAGTGAATAAGAAATAAAACCTTTGTAGATCGGTCTTTCACTTCTTAAGCTCCTTGTAGTAGTCCCTTCGCTGTGATCATGGTGCTTCCGACTCTCGGACGGCTCTTTGAGAAGATAGCAACGGTTTTGCTTGAAGTCTTCGAGGCCGAAGATGATCTACGTCGAGGGAATACGAACTCAAGCTTCTACTTCACTAACTAGAGAATTAGTGAAGCAAACACCCTAAACTAAAGTGCTAGTCTAGTAGAGGATGATGAAATAGGAAATGGGTACACTTTAGAATTTCTTTTCTCACAACATATCTCTCTCTTTATCAAACCCTAGAAAGAATTTGAAGGAGGAAGAAGATGAGCTCAAAATGAGAATGAAAACTAATCAAGAGAGAGAGTGCTAACCATGAGTGAGTGAGTATCATATACTAACTCATGTAGAGACATAACCATGGCTAATTCTAATGGTTGGGTTAACTTAATATCATAAGTAAAACAAATTGAGTTGAATTTGTCAAAGCACTAAAAGCTTCTACAAGCTTCATGCACTTAACAAATATTAATCGATTTAGATTTACTTTAAATATAAAAACCCCTCCACTAAAATTAGAATGGTGTATGTCTCATACACCCATGTCAAGTATATCAACAACCATGATACAATATGAACACAAATAAATATATATCACATATATATTAAGTTGTGCACAAGTGAGAAAAACAAATGCTTAAGTGAACCAATGTTAGTTAATGTAAATTAGTATATCACATATACAATTATACACTAAATTATTAAATCAACACTTGACTTAATAATCCGGTTATATCTCATAGAACCGACTAACACAAAATGTACCAACTTATCGAATCAACACTTGATTCGATAACCCGGCTATATCTCTTATAACCGGCCGATATAATTGTCGCGAGAATAGAATACGGTATCACATACACGCATTATTCTCGGTCCCGCACATATCACATATGCGCTCCTATTTCGTTTTGCCTGAGCCAGTAAAACCTCTATGTAGGACTCTAAAGACTCGTCAATACGCCGGCAGTAGGTGATGGTCATATCAAGCACCCAAAAGTCGTCAGCGGTACTAGCTGGACGTAACGGCTACCCGGGTATTGAGCGATCAGAAGATCAGCAAGCAAGCCCGCTCCAACTCCTGCAAAAAGCCTGACAGTGACACTACCGTATAGTCCGGTCTCCTCGTCTGATATGTCGCATATCAAGTCTAGGGGTGGTAAAACGTCAGACCCCAATAACCGATAAGTCATGCCGATATGAGGCTCATAACGGGTCGAGAAACTACTGGTAACACTTACCAGTAAATCTCTAAACCAGCCCTGGCCAGGGACTTCCCTGTTATGGCCAATCGAGCATAGCGCAACATCAACCCCCAATACCGGGAGAGACGAAACCCCTCCTATCACTCATTGCCTCCATGTGACTCGGGACTGTACCTAAAAACCACCGTTTTGTACGCCCTCTTGGACGTGGTAAGGTGGAAATCAAAGCACAGTGGGAATCACACAAGACTCTATGACGATCTCGGGTCTACAGACTAACCTGTACTAGTGTCACCAGAGAACTGCCATCTGACGTAAGGTATAATACCATCTGGGAGTTCTCGGCGAGTCCGTCCAGTGTACCCAGTCTCTACTGAGCACCCGTATATCATCTCTGATGTCAAACACCAATGGATATGGGATCATCCATCGTCCATCTACATGGGTCGAGAAGGTATACGCTAGTCTACTCTGGTATATCGATGTCCCGTCTCGATACACCCACGACTAGGGACCTTGAAGGATGTACTTATGGACTACCATGTCCCCACTAGTATGATCCGCATCACAGTCCAGATAGTCAAGTACACATCCTAAGGGCTTTACCAACATGTAACAGAGAGACAATCAGTGTATACGTTAAGGTAAAGAGTAACCAGATAGCATACTATCATGTCGAGTAAGAAAGTCCTCCTTATATATGTCCAAGCATCCACTACAATATACATCTCAAGTATAGTAATGGCCTCTAGGGCATACATATAACTAACAATGTGTTCACGATACATGAGGAGAACAAACTTACGAGATCCTCTCAACTCGTAAGAAAACCCCTTCGTGGGATCCTTACGACTCACGAAGAAAAAACACACTTGGGAGTCCCCACGACTCCTAAGAAGAAAGTACACCTACGAGATCCTTTTGACTCGTTGGGAGAAATACTTTTATGGGACCCTTACGGCTCATAAAATTGAAAAGTCTTAGGTGATAGGGACCTAAACCTGTCTCCTAAGCCATCGCTCCCCAACAAGGAACGACAAATGTTGAATTGCTCCTGGCACCTGTGCTTCAGTGTTAGCAACGTTGATGCCGACCCTAACCCCAAAATTCCAAACTTCCGATCCAATAGACCCCTAAGTCTTTAAACTGGGAACAGATGGCCTCTAAGTCGTTAAACTGGGAATAGATGACCCATAAGTTGTTAAAATGGAAACAGAAGACCCCTAAGTCTTTAAACTGGGAACATATGACCTCTAAGTCGTTAAACTGGGAACAGATGACCCCTAAGTCGTTAAACTGGGAACGAGAGAAATCCCCTCACGATAAATGATGATTCGCTCCTGGTACCACATTCCAGTATAGCGATACTAATGCTAAACCAAAACCAAAATCCCAAGTCCTCCCAGAGCAAATGATGAGTTACTCCTGGCATTATTCCAGTGCAGCCATACTGATGCTAAACAAATTCCAAATTCCTCTCAAATTCAAAAGTCCTGCTGAATAAGGCAAAAATCAAACAAATCAAACCAACCAATTCTAACATCGACCTCTGTGTCAAACAAAGAGACACTCCGTGCTGGGGAAATGTCAAGCAGATACTCCGTGCCGGGAACACGTCATATAGCCGACACTCTGTACCGGGGAAACGTCAAAGAGACACTCCGTGCCAGGGAAACGTCCAACACAGACACTTTTTGCCAGGGACATGTCAACCAGCGACACTCCGCCTCGGGGATAAGTCGACAAATGACACTCCATGCCGGGGACACGTCAACCAGTGACATACCATACTGGGAACGTCAACGAAACCCTCCACCTCGGGGACACGTCAAACAGACACTCCGCCTCGGGGACAAGTCGACCAGCGACACTCCGTGCTGGGGAAACGTCGCATACAAACACTCCATCTCGGGGAAAAGTCACAAACAGACACTCCGCCTCGGGGACAAGTCGACCAGCGACACTCCGAGATGGGGAAACGTCACATACAAACACTCCGTCTTGGGGAAACGTCCAACACAGACACTCCGTCTTGGAGATATGTTAACTAGACACTCTACCTCGGGGATAAGTCAACCAGCAACACTCCGTGCCGGGAAAACGTCGACTAGCGACACTCCGTGCCATGGATGCACCGACCTGCGATACTCTGTGCCGGGGAAACGTCCAACACAGACACTCCGCCTCGGGGACAAGTCGACCAGAGACACTCCATCTTGGGGAAACGTCCAACATAGACACTCCATTCTGGGGATATGTCAACCAGCGACACTCCATCTCGGAGACACGTTAAGAATATGTTCTCCGCCGAACACAGAGACGCGACCGTGTAGGTTCGTCTTGCCTGAATTTCGAGGGCAGATGCTATTTGGTGCTATCCGTCCATCTCTCCGAAGATGCCAAGTTGATTTATGGCACCATTTATCGAAGGTTTGGACGGATGCGGCCGTTGTAGCAGACTTCGTCAGATTCCCCCTCATTTGAGGGGTTTTTGATTGTGGGGACGCTCTTCCCTGCAGGCGCAAGCCCCTGCAGTTAATTACGCTACCGTATCGCGGTAACCACTTTCTCCTTCTCCAGATGTCACTTCTTGTCATGTGTGTTTGTTTTGTTTTTGGTTGCCCGTGGATTATATACGGAGACTAATTTATGTTGTCGCTCGTAGGGCGTGGATTAGTCCAAATCCGTATTTTCTTAGATTTGGGGTTTAGGTTGGGTTTAAGGATCGTTAATCTCATTTGAGACTAAGATCAACTTAAACGTTTGTTAAGGATACGTTAGTCTAGTTTTTAGACTAAGATCAATTTAACGTTTGTTAAGGACACGTTAGTCTAATTTTAGACTAAGATCAACTTAACAGGATCATTTAGATCCAACAAAAGAGGATTTGGACTCTATTGTTTTAGTTTAGGGACATTGCGGTCCAGTTTAAAGACGTCATAGTCTGTAAAGTTTAAGGACATCATAGTCCATGAGTTTAAGGACCCCACATTCCGTAAAGTTTAAGGATGTCATAGTCCATGAGTTTAAGGATCCCACAGTCCATGGAATGTCTGGTTGTCGGAACCCGTCACCTCTCTGAAGACGTTGAAGGATTACAACGACAAATATCAGAGGAGTGAAGAGATGTGCCCTTGAACCAATATTGGTTGGAAGATCTATAGTCCAATTTGGGACTAAGATCAAAGATTTATGAGCACATGGGCTCAATTGATCTGAATTAGGGATCTGTGGCCACTTTGGGCTCGGCCCATTTAATTAAGATGTTGAACATTTAACAATGTTGAGCATTGGTTTGGGCTCTGACAATCTTTTTGTCTTTTATTGAGTGCTGGGCATTCATCATAGCTCTGGGGCTTTGTTATTTAAAGAACAATTTATGTTCATTTAGCGCACACATGAGAAGTATATGGCGCGCTTGGCGCTGAGCGCCAGTCAATGAGCGCATTGCGCTTCTGGTGAAGTAGCGCACACGTGAGGAGCACGTGTCGAGCGCCAGTCAATGAGCACATTGTGCTTCTGGTGAAGTAGCATATACGTGAGGAGCACGTGGCGCGCTTGGCGCTGAGCGCCAGACAATGAGCGCATTGCGCTTCTGGTGAAGTTTGGAGCGCTAAGGCTCTGCAACGCTATGCGTTAATTTTGGAGCGCTGAAGCGCTTCTTTTGATTGGAGCGCTATGGCTCTGCAACGCTATGCGTTAGTTTTGGAGCGCTGAAGCACTTCTTTTGATTGGAGCGCTAGGGCTCTGCAACGCTGTGCGCTAGATTTGGAGCGCTGTGCGCTAGATTTGGAGCGCTGTGCGCTGGATTTAATTAGAGCGCTAAGGCTCTTTTTAGGCGGCTTTGCGCTCTGAGAATTAAGTTCTCTCTTATAAGAGACTTTGTCTCATGGATTTAAGAACAAAGTTCTTATCTTTTATAGAAGATGTTTCAATCTCTTATGTTTTTGATGTTAGGCTTTGCCTTTATGGATCTGTGATCCTGAGAGAAATGAATTATTCTCCCCCTTTTTGTAATGAGATATTATAATCTCTGAAAGACAATTTGTCTTATAGATCTATGATCTGAAGAAGATTAAATTCTTCCCCTTATTTTTTGTGATGAAATACTGTGATCTCTGTTTGTGAAAGACCTTGGTCTTATAGATCTATGATCTGAAGAAGATTAAGTTCTTCCCTTTATTTTTTTGTGATGAAATACTTTGATCTCTGTTGTGAAAGACCTTTGTCTTATACATTTATGATCTTAGAAAAAGAAGTAAATTCTTCTTTTTATATGGGATGATTTCATCTCTCTGTTCTTTTTTGTTACCTTGAAGAAAATTTTCTTCTTCTGAAAGCTTGCTCTTTGTCTCCGAAACTTCTCAAAGTTTATGGGGGGATTCCTCTATATCAGACTTGAAGTCTTAGGGCCTTTATATAGGGCAAGGCTGATTTGTTCAATCAGTTGAAGAGATCTTTTCTCTAATTGATTTGGGGATGTTTCCCCCGTTGGATCTTTGATCCAAGGGCTTCTGATTTACAGAAGGCAATCTTCTTGTTTTTAACAAGATTGGGAAATCTTTTCCCATACAGAATTTATTTTGTAATTTGTTGATTTTTAATCACCCTTGGATCATTGATCCAACGGTGCTCTGATTTTCAGAGCACAATATTTCTTGTTTGGAAAGATTACGAGGAATGTTTCCTTAACAGAATTTTACTATGATGATTTTTAATCACGTTCGTTGGATATTTGATCCAACGTTTGGGAACATTTAGTTCCAGCGCTAGCGCTCTCGTGCTTTGCACATGGTGCGCTGTTTAGAGTGCAGCACTATTAGCACTAGCGCTCATGTGCTTTGCACGTGAGCGCCGTCTCAGAGTCTTTGACTCTCTCAGCGCTGGCGCTGCTATGAAGAACTGCTTCATTTCAAAATTTGAAATTTGAACAGAGCTTTGCTCTGATTGGGAGAAACAAATTCCTCCCCACCGTTGCGCTCACGTGGCTCACACGTGAATGCAGAGGTGGCAACATCTGCGTCCTTAGATCAACTTAGAAGTTGAAACGGCTCTCAGTGCCTATAAATAGGATCCTTGGCCCTTTGAGATGATCTCTGTTCATCTTCTTACTTTTTTCTGAGAATTATTTCTCCTTCAGAGCACTGCTTTTCGTCTTAAGAATTTTCTTACGGACAAAACTCTGTCGAAAATTTAGGTAAAGATTAAATTTTTCTAGGGTTTCACCTATTAACAGAGCTTTGCTCTTTTCAAATCATATAGATTTTTAGGGTTTCTTAATAGAGCTTTGCTCTTCATAGATCTAAAGAGATCTTTCTCAGGGTTTCTTAACCCATTAACAGAGTTTTGCTCTTTTCAAATCATATAGATTTGTTAATCTTTCATGAAAACTCTTAGAGTTTGTTCATAGATCTTGAATATCTCGGAATTTTTGATTCATTAAAAAGTTTTGCTTTAAATTTTCTGATGGGTTATTCCATCATTTTACAGAGCATGGCTCTTCAAAATTTTTGAGGAATTTTATTCCTTTCATCATCTGAGTTGACAGATGTCACTCTGTTGTAAAGCGCTGCTCTCAATGGGAGATTTACTCCTTGGCCCGATGGCCCTCATTAAATGAGAATGTTTTGGGGATTTCCTCATTTAATGACAGTCTCATCAAATTATGAGATTGTTTTATTAATGATTAGTTATCGTTTAGATTATGTGGGTCCCCCCGGGTTCTTTTCCACTACATTGCAGTGCGGTACAAATTTAAAGTACCCAGTGCCAGAACTTGACTTGTAGCATTAACGGCTAACTTTGTTCTTTTCTGCGCAGGTACTATGTCTTTCGATACTTCGTTTCTCTTTGTCCGATCAGAAGGCGGATTCCCTACAGCGCCAGTGGATAGGGAAGTCTTCGTATTGATAAAAGATCATGATCCAGAGCACAAGAATCTTCATTTAAGGGGAATATGGTACAACCAGATTATCAGGGGCCGACGTAGCTTTTCTTGCGCGACACCTTCGGAGCCTATCTCGGTGATCCCTTATGTAGATGCACCCCCGGTGAATTATGCCGTGGAGGTGGTTAATTGGACTTCGGAGGGTCTCCTTCAGCCTTCTATGGCTGCGATTCCTATACAGCCTTCGATGGCTTTGGACATTCTAGGGCGGCGTACATGCCAGGGCGAGTCGCGCCTTTAGGGACAACCATACAACATAGGCTTAACTCCCCGTCACTCAGCTGGATATCTGCAGTGGGCCCGATATATCCTATCGGCAAAGAAGTCAGAGCTGCTGAGGCTCGGTTGCACCCCGCGATCTATACTTCTCTGTTCCAGTATTCCATACCTCCAGCATGGTGGGTTAAAGCCTTTTTGGAACAATGGAACGTTCCAACTCACACCTTCCTTATGCTAGATCGGGAAGTTTCCATCTCTTTGGAGGAGTTTGCAGATATCTCCGGCTTTCCTGTCAGAGGAGAGCATTATGAGGAGATCTTGCCCCCCGATGAGTATATTTTCGCTACCCGACTGGTGATAGCGGGTGTAATCCCAGAAAATGCCGTTCAGCACCGATTCCCCAGCTTGATCAAGGTGCTGAACATTTACGAGGGCCTATTTCTTGAATCTGGAAGCCATAGGGTTAGCTTTGCGGACTTCATCGCCCGTTTTCTCCGCCCAGAAGCTTTATCGCAAGAAAGCGAAATGTTTGCCAAACTTGATGATCTTTTTGGTTTTGGCTTGGATAGCCAGCCGATAGCAGAAGCCGATCAAAAGAGTTTCTTCCTTCCCAACGCCGCAGTCGTCCCCTTTTCAAAAATCGCTGTTCAGGACATCGATGAAGAAGCGTTCTTTTTAGGGTTCCTTGGTTTGTGGTTAAGCTGGTTCACGCTTCCCATGCACCCTCGTTACATGAGGCCGTCTGTCTTCTACCCAGCTCATCGGATGGTTGAAGGGAGACAGGTTGCTGTTGGGATTGCCGGGCTTGCTCATTTGTATCACGGCCTTAGCTTGGCGGCCGACACTACTCAACCGGGGGTGCAGCCTGTGAACTTCCCGATGCATTATTTTACTTCATGGCTCGAGTTGCATGTGTTTGGTGCTTTTGGAATGCACAAGCGGCCCCATTTCTATGAAACTTGCAATTTTCCACGGATCATGCGGCTGGTCGATGCTTCCACTGTGGAGCCAAGTCAGCGAGATGCTCGGGGTGTGATTCTTCGCCCATGTACAGTCGGGGATGGCATGACCTTTGTTGATAAGGTCATGACCATCGGTAAGGAATCCGCTAAGACGGTGCAGCCGCTGCGGGACACCTTTAAGGATGGAGCTTCTACCTTGAAAGCTTGAGAGATTCTCCATTTGTACTCGATCAGGCCGGGATACTTGGTGTTCAGGCAGAACGACTCGGCTTTGTTCATGAGATATAACCCCCACTGCTTTGCCCAGCAATCAAGTTATAATCAGGGCGTCGCGCTCGAGGCATTCTTGGCAGAACCGGTTAATACTGTAGAGGGCATCCAGAGCGCTTTGCACCACTTCATGCGCCTAAACACAGGGTCCAATTTCTTCATCAGTGAGCCGGGTTGTGTTTCGAAAGCCCTGAACGTATACGTAGCGTGGTATCAACACGTGATGGGTGCTGTTATCAAGGAGGAGAAGCGACTTTTGCTTGATCGCAAGGGTGCAACCTCGGCTGGTAATCCAAATGTTCCTCTGAAGCGACGGACCATTGTCCATCCTCCCTTGAGAGAAGCTGCTGCGGCTGTGGTTCCACGTGCTATATGTGAGCTGCCCCTACCCAGTGTGCCTGAAAAAGAGGTAGCTGCCGTGTCTCCCGAGTCGGGTGTGGGTACGGAAATTGGGACCCGTCGCCTAAAGGTGCCCACCAAGCGTAAACTTGTGCTAGCGGCTACCGGCACTCGCTCGCAGAAGAGAAAGAAGTCAATACTCTCTGCAGACGTTGCATTCGGCTAGGAGCCTCATGCTCCTTACAGTGAGGGCATAAGTGAATATGGGACCAATGACGGCTTATTCATGGCGCCGGATGATACTGATCTAGATGCTGCTATTGCAGCTTCCAAGTGATTAGCTAGCCACAAAGCAGGACTGGTCACCCTTTCACAGTCAGGTAGACTTCAATCATATCTTTCCGCTGTTATGTTTTTATTATCATGCCTTGACTGACACTTCTTCTTCAACAGGCATCTCTACTGAAGAAGCTCTCACGGCTTCTCTCAAGACTTTTGAAGAGGAGGAAAGGCTTCATGCTTTCTTGGGCATTGGTACATTTCGGCTCACAGTGCCTCCATTCCCGTTTTTATGGGTAAACTAACTCTTCTTTTTCATCTTATTGCAGTGACTACCTCTACTCAGGTTATCCCAAGTGCAGTGCCGATCACGAGTGGTGACGCGGCGAAGCTCCCAAGGCCGGCTGCCGAAGTCCCAGCTCCCCCAGTACTGCCGAAAGAAGCCTCACTCAAACAGCCGATGACGGACGCCGTAGAGGCTCCAGAGGCAGAACTTGGTTCGGATGATGATATCTCCTTGACGAAGGCTTTGAGGAGATCACTTCTCTCTGCCAAGGCCGAAAAGAAGCGTAGAAAGCGCGCAACTAAGGAACATGATGCCGCTTTGGCTATAGGTGCAGGCTCAAGCGCTATTCCATCCGTCATTATTTCCTCCGAAGATGCTCCAGTCGCCTTGTCTACCGTTCGTAGACAGGTTTTGCGCGCGGCTCGGGAGGCAATCGAAAAGCCGTCTTCAGGTAACGTAACATTGGGTCCTTTTATTAGAGTTTGATCTTCAGATTCTCATATATCATATCCTGCAGGGCTAAATCTTGGTGTTGAGGCAGCAGGCGAGATAAAGGCAACCGCTGAGCCTGAAATGGCTACTCTCTCCCAATAGTCCGGGACTGCTCCAATTGCCGCTCTTTCCCCTTGCGGTTCCCTGCCATCACCCGGCATTGCGAGTGTCACGACGGCTCTCGTAGAATCGGGGGATGAAGCCACTGGTGCCGAAACTGTCCCCATAAATGAGACTGAAGAAGTCGTGATGTTTGGCGATGCTTCCGTCACCGTTTTGGCTGATGATCTGTCTGGTAGGTCTTGGGTCGCTTCATTCTTTTCGTTTTGCAATCCCTTCTGATGACATTTTGTTCCTTTCGAATATAGGTGTGGTGAGCGCTGAGGTTATGCCACCCGAAGAAGCGTCGTCGGTTACCGCTCTGGCGGTCGCCGACTCTTCGCCTTCTCTCGCGTCCTCTCAAATGCTGGAAGGTATGGGTTTGTGATTTAATTTAAATCGAGGATAGCGTCTTTCGTGTACTGACCATGTATCATCGTAACCTTGCAGGAGTTCTCTTTGATCATTTGTATCAAGTGTTGAACACGCACTTCTCCTTTCAGTCGGAAATTAGTCTGCCTGCTAGTGCCGGTGAGTATCTTTTCTAACTGACGTCTTTTCTTTTCTTTAACGTATGACCCCGCCGTTGCTAACTGTAAACTGATTACAACACTACAAATTGAAGGAGGGGACGAGAGAATTATCGCGCCACCAGTACTCCCAGCTCTGCCCCCTGTTGCAGCCGGTATAGTAGACTCCATTGTTCGTGTATTTTCTTTATTTCTTGAGCCGACATCTGACAATGATTTGTTTTTGCAGCAATCACACTGACTCCAGCTCCTTTCGAGTCTCATATTCCCATGCCGGCAGGGCCTTTTTCTAAATGCCCTTCTTCCAGGGGTGCCGCGAACAGCCTGCGAATGTTAAGTGAGTTCGTCGAGGATCTTGACGCCGAGGCTTTCGCATCTGCTGCGGATTTTGCTGCTGAGGTTAATCTCATGCTGGCGATGCTCGTGAACTTCCACAACGAGGGCGTCATTGAGTCTTCGGTTAATTACTGTAGGAAGATCGAGGCTTATCTTTATAAGATTGAGCTCAGGCGTCCTGCTCCGGAAATGTTGGCTTTGAACTCCCAGCGGGTTGCATGGGTTGAGCAGAGCGTGCCCTTCCTCCGCTATTTTGAACAAGAAGCGACCTTGAGGTGGAAAGAACACCAGGAGGCTTCAGGTGAAACTGCCGGGCTGCGCGCCCAAGTTGAAGCGAATGCCACGCAACTGAGAGCCGTATTTGACAATTTACAGCGATGCATTTCGGACGGGCTGGCATTGAGGCGGAAGCTCGACTTCATTGAGCAGGTTACGCAGAGTCACAAAGCTGCCCAACGGGAAATCGATGAGAAGGTTTCATCGTGTTTGCAGCATCGGGCTCGAGCCGAAGCAGAGTTGGCCACAGCGGCTGACCATGAAAAGGAGTTGAAAGGAGCGCGCGAGCAACTTGCTGACTTATTGAAAATGCTTCCTTCTCAGTAGCTACCTTTGTATCTTTTGGAATAACATGTATCCATTTTTTATTCTTTTATATTATTCATCTTGTACTCAATTGAATTCATGAATAAAAGATACACACATTTTTTTTATCTCCCACTATTGCTTTCTTCTCTTTGCTGTGTTGTTGCTATGTGATTTTAACAAATGTGGCCTGTAGATAGTATGTAGCTGTCCATTTTGGACTCTTTGCAGGGTGATGATGGCTTAGGAAACAGGGTTAGGATATGTCACCTAAGACTTTTCAATTTTATGAGCCATGAGGGTCTCATAAAGATTTTTCAACCTACGAGTCGTGAGGATCTCGTAGGTGTATTTTCTCCTTAGAAATCGTGAGGATTCCTAAGTGTGTTTTCTCTTGAGATTCGTAAGGATCTTACAAGAGAATTTTCTCCCTTACAAGTCGAGAGGACTCGTAAGTGATTGTTTCCCTCCTTGCCGATGTTTGACTTCAGAGAATATGGCCCATAGATAGTCTATCTTGACCTCCCTGCAGGGCAATGATGGCTTAGAAGACAGGGTTAAGATTTGCCACCTAAGACTTTTCAACTTTATGAGCCGTGAGGGTCTCATAAAGATTTTTCTCCCTATGAGTCGAGAGGATCTCATAGGTGTATTTTCTCCTTAGGAATCATGAGGATTCCTAAGTGTTCTTTTCTCTTGAGAGTCGTAAGGATCTCACAAGAGAATTTTCTTCCTTACAAGTTGAGAGGACTCGTAAGTGATTGATGAATTGATCTGCTCCCGAATCAAAGCGTTGCTTTGACGGGGAGGCCAAGGGTTGACTTTAGCCATACGGGGTCAGGATTGATTTTGGCCGTACGGGGCCAGGGGTTGACTTTAGTCATACAGGGTCAGGATTGACTTTGGCCGTACGGGGTCAGGGGTTGACTTTAGCCATATGGGGTCAGGATTGACTTTGGTCGTACGGGGTCAGGGGTTGACTTTAGCCATACGGGGTTAGGATTGACTTTGGCCGTACGGGTCAGGGGTTGACTTTAGCCATACGGGGTCGGGATTGACTTTGGCCGTACGGGGTCAGAATTGACTTTGGCCGTACGGGGTCAGGGGTTGACTTTCGGTTGTCTGTGCACCGCCAAGTCCTGGAACTGGAAACTTTGTTATGGATCCGCTCTGCTGACGTTGCGCCTGCTGTAATGAGACGAATGTCGAAGTGGTCTCTAGGTTGTCTGTGAACCGTCGAGATTTGGAACTAGGGACTTTGCCATGGTTCCGAGGTTGATTGTCGCGTCCGAATCCTGCTGAAATGAGGAGGAACGCTGTTGTGGGTCTCCAGGCTGTAGATGTGGCCGTCGAGACTTGGAACTAGGGAATCTGTCATGGCTCCGAGGTTGATTGTCGTGTCTGAATCTTGTTGGAGGAAGAACGCCGGGGTGACATCGCGTCTACTGTATCGAGACGGGCGTCGAGGTGGTCTCTAGGTTGTTGGTGAACCGTCGAGATTTGGAACTAGAGACTTTGCCGTGGCTCCGCTTTGCTGACGTTGCGTCTTCCTCCAGAGACACTGATTTCTCTATGGGTCGACACGAATCGAGATGCTCTCGTCAAGGACGCTGATTTCCCTGAATCGAGATATTTGCCAAGGACACTGATTTCCTCGGAGTTGAGACGAATCGAGGTATTCCTGCAAAGACACTGAGTTCCTTGCGGGTCGACGCAAATCGAGATGCTCTCGTCAAGGACGCTGATTTCCCTGAATTGAGATTTTTTTTTTGCTGAGGACACTGATTTTCCTGGGGTTGAGACGAATCGAGGTATTCATGCAAAGATACTGATTTTCTTGCGGGTCGACGCGAATCGAGATGCTCTAGTCAAGGACGCTGATTTCCCTGAATCGAGGTATTTGCCAAGGACACTGATTTCCTTGGAGTTGAGATGAATCGAGGTATTCCTGCAGAGGCACTAATTTCTCTGCGGGTCAACGCGAATCGAGATGCTCTCGTCAAGGACGCTGATTTCCCTGAATCGAGGTATTTGCCAAGAACACAGATTTCCTTGGAGTTGAGACGAATCGAGGTATTCCTGCAAAGACACTAATTTCCTTGCGGGTCGACGCGAATCGAGATGCTCTCGTCAAGGACGCCGATTTCCCTGAATCGAGGTATTTGCCAAGGACACTGATTTCCCTGGGGTCGGTTGACTTGTTTCCGAGACGGAACGTTGATCCGGCGGGGAGGTCATTGGTTGACTCTAGCTTGTCTGTGGACCGTAGAGTCTTGGAACTAGGGATTTTGTCGTGGCTCCGCTTTGTTGACGTCGCGTGCGAATCCTGCTGGAATGAGGAGGAATGCCATTGTTGTTCTTCTGGGATGCAGATGCTGCCGTCGAGATCTGACTCTCCCTTTGACAAGGTCTGGTAGGGAAATGTGGTCCCCTTTTTGTTTATGCCTATGGATTGTATACAGGGGTTAGTATGGACTCACCTGTAGGGTAAAAGTTTCATTCTTTCATCATTTTTTTATTTCTTTCCGCGATGTTATACCATTTCAGCTTTTTATATCGCGAAAGTCGCGATTGCCCAATCATTTCGGCTATTTTTCGCGGTGCCCAATCATTTCAACTATTTTTTTACTCGCTGCTTTTTATTGCGAGTTGCCCAATCATTTCGGCTATTTTGTATGCATATATTTTTACTTGCTGATTTTGTTGTAAGTTGCCCCATCATTTCGGCTATTTAGTATGCATTTGTGGCTCGCTGACTTTTCGCTGCGAGTATGGAACTTGGAACCTGATGCCAATCTCAGCATCAGCATCGCTACGACTGGAATATTGCCAGGAGCGAATCATCATTTGCCGTGAAAAGATTTGGGATTTGATACCGATTTAGGCATCAGCATCGCTACAACTGGAATATTGCCAGGAGCAAATCATCATTTGCCTTTGTCGGTTCGAGCAAAGGTGGCTTAGCAAAAAAGGTTAAGATCCTGTCGACTAAGGCTTTTTGACTTTACTAGCCGTAAGGGTCTCATAAAGGCATTTCTCCCTAAGAGTCGTGAGGATCTCGTAGGAGCATTTTCTCTTTAGGAATCGTGAGGATTCCTAAGTGTGTGTTCTCTTATAATTCATAAGGATCTTACAAGAGTGTTTTCTCCTTATAAGTTGAGAGGACTTACAAGTGTCGTTCGCCGTATGAGCATATCCCTAGTCACTGGTGGGACTCTGTTAGGGAAATGTTTATTCGTGCCCGTGGATTGTATACAAGGGTCAATATTGAACCGCTTGTAAGGCGGTCTGTGGGTTGTGATGGCTTAAGAACAGGTTCAGATCCCTGTAACTTAAGGTTTTTGAATCCTATGAGCCGTGAGGGTCTCAAAGGGAAATTCTCCTTACGAGTCGTGAGGATCTCGTAAGTGTAACTTCTCCTTAGGAATCGTGGGGATCCCTAAGTGGGTTGCTCCCTTATGAGTCGTAAGGATCTCATGCAGGTATTTTCTCCTTACAAGGTCGAGAGGACATTGCAAGTGTCTTTTAATGAGATTGCGCCCTTTCGGGTTTTCACAAACTCGTCGGTAGCCCTGCTGTTTTTACTCACGGAGCCGTTTCGGGTTTTCAACCGTGCCCATCTCGCTTATGGATGTACCATTTTTTTTATATATTTTTTATTTATTTATTTATTTTTATTTTTTTTGCGTCGGCCTTGGGATGCTGCGGTCCGTAGTAGTTTATAGACGTCTCGGTCAGCTGCAAGTTTTAAGACATTGTGGTCCATCATTAGTTTAGGGACGTTTCGGTCCGTTGTTAGTTTGGGGACATTTCGGTCAGTTGTTAGTTTAGGGACATTTCGGTCCGTTGTTGCAACGGTTTCGTTGGCTACCACTTATAAAGTTTGGGCTTGGGAAGATAGCGAGCGGACATAGACGTCGTCATCTATCATTAACCCCAGGCCGTAACTCGTCAGGCATAGTATTTCTTTAGGAACCGACCATTTATTGGCCTGAAGGGTCTTTCGCCATGCATATCCATGAGCAAGTAAGCTCCACCTTGGTAGACTTTGTCTATGATGTATGGGCCTTCGTAGTTTGGCTCAAACTTCCCTCGTTTGGCACGATTGTGGATCATAGGTCTTTTGACCATTAGCACAAGTTCGTCTTGGCGGAATGTTCTCGGCCTAGTCAATTTCTCGTACGAGCGCGTCATCTTTACTTTGTAATGAGCCAAGTTTTGTCGAGGGTATCAAGCTCCTCAAGCCGAAGATGAGCATTCTCTTCGTCCGTTAGCTCGTAATGAACTGCCACTCGTAAGGAGGTAACTCTATCTCCAAAGGGAGTACTTGCTCAGTGCTGAATACTAATGCATACGGCGTTGTGTTTGTGGCCGTCTTGAATGTAGTCCGATACTCCCGGAGAGCTTCATGCAGTCTCTCGTGCCAGTCCTTCTTATTTTTGGACACCATCTTTTTCACGATCTTCGTCAAGGTCTTATTGCAAGCTTCAGCCAGAACGTTAGCTTGAGGATTATAGACCGAAGAGTATCTCCAGTCTATATTATGCTGCTGTGCGAAGCGGCTGATCTTATGGCTTCTGTAGGCCGGCCCGTTATCGGAGATAATCCTTCGCGGAATGCCGAACCGATAGATGACGTGTGTCTTGAAGAAATGGAGGATATTCTCCGTCTTCACTTCTCTCAGCGGTACTGCTTCTGCCCACTTAGAGAAATAATCGGTTGTCGCCAATATGAACCGGTGTCCTCGGGACGATGCTGGTTCGATGGGCCCGATTATGTCAGTTCCCCACATTTCGAACGGCCAGCTAGCCACAGTCGGGTGTAGCAGATTTGGATGCTGATGGATGAAGTCTCCGTGAATTTGGCACGAGTGGCACTACTTCACGTATTCGAGATAGTCTTGGATCATTGTGGGCTAATAGTAGCCCATTCTTTTGATCTTCAGCTTCATCTTTGGCCCGGCTTGATGAGAACCATAGAGTCCGTCGTGAGTTTCTTAGACGACTCTTCTTGCCTCTTCAGGTCCCAGGCATCTCAGCCATAGATAGTCGAACGATCTCTTATACAGCGTATCATTGACGAAGGCGAAGGATAGAGCTCGTTTCATGAGCTGATGTTTTGAGGACGCATCTTCAGGTGTTCGACGTGATTTGAAGTAGTCTATAAAGACTTCTCTCCAATCTTTAGCCCTTTCTTGGCGCCTCAATAGCCTTTTTAACCCTTCTGTGTAGTATCTGGGCAGACGGATGGGCTGGAGCCTGACAAGCGTAGAATCGGCACCATGCCAGATCTTTTTCTCCACTTTGGTTTCCGTGGATCGATAAAAGAGGATCGCCTTTGCATCTTTTCGCTTGGGAGGAACGTAGAACGTCTGCAGTTCTTGCACACTGTAGGTATGAAGTGCGTCAAGCTCTTTGTAATGCTCTCATGGAACCATGGCGATCTGTAAACTATGATCATCTCCAATGAAGGTTTGTATTGATGGCCGAACAGAAAATACTGCATTGACCTCATCCTCAGAGTCGCTGCCGAAGACCAGAATAGGGGTGGACGGTCCCGGCTTGTTGTATTGGGGTGGTCCTGAATAGACTATCTCTTCCTCCTCCTCGGTATCGCTCCCGAAGACCGGAATGGTGGTGATAGCTTTTTGTTTATTCTCCGGCTTATGGCACCTTTCCGTGTCTTCGAAGTCTGGCAAGAAGTATTTTGCATCTTCGTACTTTCGGACTTCATTCACGGAGAATGGGTTCAGCTCCCCTGTCACAGTGTATTCAAGTCCATCTTTGAAATACTTCATACACTGATGTTGTGTAGAAGTGATAATGTTGTACTCGTGTAACCAAGGCCGGCCGAGCAAAGCGTTGTAGCAAGTCTTGGCGTCAATGACGTGGAACTTGATATCCGTGACGAGCAGCCCAAAGCGTAACGTCAGTATCACAGACCCGAGTGTCCGTGATGACTGAGAGTTAAATCCGGAGATAGTTATTTTATCCCGAGCGAGATGTTGAACGCTCATGCAAATCTCTTTCAACACTCTCACATTGAAAAGGTTGACGGAGGATCCATTGTCGACCAGGATCTTACCTATCTTGATGTCATGACAGTATCCGGTGACGTACAAAGGACGGTTATGCTCGCATGTCCCGGGAAGGAGGTCTTCGTCGCTGAAGGTGATGTCGGCTGTGTGAATTTCTTCCAGCTCGTCCTTCATCTTTTCTTCGGCAAGAAAAGCTTGAAACTGGTTAGGTTCTTATAGTGCCTTGATCAGAGAATCTCTCGTCTCTTTAGATAGTAGAAGGGCATCGAGAATGCTTAGCTGTGAGGGTATTTTCCTCAGGTGTGCCAGAACATTGTAATCCACCTTGTTTTTATTGGGTGGGTCCTTGGCTGCCAGCTCTTCGACGACTCGGTCATCGAGGGTGATATTCTCAGGGACCTTTTCTTTCCCCTTATCCTTTTTGTTTGATCCCTTATCCGCGGGTCCGAGATTCTTTTCAGGTAGCGTGCGATTGCGCAGCTGAATGTTCTCGCAGGTCTTCATATCTTCTGTTTCAGAGATGGATTCCTTGAAGAGAGAGCCGAGGGCTATTTCTTCATCAGAATCACTCCCGAAGGTGAGAACTTGCGATCCTCCGGAATTAACCATGTGACATTCACCGGCAGCTCTTTTATGTTCATCTGTCGTGCTTCTTTGTTCCCGACGAGTTTTGCGCTTCATCCGCTTGAAATGCTGCCGGTGAGCAACGTATCCCTGCCACCAATTTTTAAAGGCGTTACATTCTTCAGTGGGGTGTGCAATCCTCCGATGGTACAAGCAGTAGTTTGGATGTGCATCCTCTTCGTTAGGGTGTATCCTGTCAGGAGTGTTTCCTTCGGAGGGTGGCAGCTTCATTCCCATCGATACGGCTTTGGCGAACCTTTTCCTCATCTTGAACCTGCTTTTATTTACGGCGGATGTGCCTTGATCTGGTGGGAGTGTTTTAACCCTTTCGTCCAGTCATCGGCGTTTGGGTTTTTCAAATATGGCCATTTCGCGTTCTTGATCAGTTTTGCTTTTCAGAAGAGCTTCGTTCAGGAATGCATCAATCATCTCGTATGACGGTCCTAGGAGTTCAGGCTCGAGATCTGCCCCCCGTTTCTCTGTATCAGGAGCTTCTTCACCATTTATCGAATGAGAGATCATGTGGCAGCTTGCCGCATAGTCTTCATGTTCATCTGACGAGTCTTCTCCCTCATCTTTGTCGCTATCTCCATCTTCAAGGATGTGGTTGAGAAACTCTTGAAGCGTGACCGGGGTCCGCGCCTTCTGCTTATATTTCTCCAGCGCGTCGATATGTTTTTGTAGGTCCGTACGCTTGTCATCAGGCTTCACGGGCTTTTTGGTCTTCTTCTTCTTCTTTGAAGACATTGACGGCTGGGCATGGGCGTTTTAACTATCGCCACCACTTCTTGGCATTAGGCGTGGCTTCAGCATTCCCTCGATGACTTCGGGTTCCAGCGGATTTATCCACCTGATCGCCGGGCATGTTTGGAGATCCTTCAACATTCTTTTCGTCTTGGCTGAAAGAGCGACCTCCCATGGAGCTTCTTCTATAAAAGAGCATGATGCCCCCGGTGTGTTCCCCCTTTTAAGAGCGTTGTTCCCCGCAGAAACGAGGAGACGCGACCGCGCAGGTCCGTCTTGCCTGAATTTCGGGGCAGATGCTAATTGGTGCTATCCGTCCACCTCTCCGAAGATGCCAAGTTGATTTATGGCACCGTGTATCGAAGGTTTAAACGGATGTGGCCGTTGTAGCAGACTTCGTCAGATTCCACCTCATTTGAGGGTTTTTTTTATTGTGGGGACGCTCTTCCCTGCAGGCGCAAGCCCATGCAGTTAATTACGCTACCGCATCGCGGTAACCACTTTCTCCTTCTCCAGATGGTCACTTCGTGTCGTGGATGTTTGTTTTGTTTTTGGTTGCCCGTGGATTGTATACGGAGTCTAATTTATGTTGTCGCCCGTAGGGCGTGGATTAGTCCAAATCCGTATCTTCTTAGATTTGGGTTTGGGGGTTGGGTTTAAGGATACGTTAGTCTTATTTGGGACTAAGATCAACTTAAACGTTTGTTAAGGATACGTTAGTCTCATTTTAGACTAAGATCAACTTAACGGGATCGTTTAGATCCAACAAAAGAGCATTTGGACTCTATTGTTTAGTTTAGGGACATTGCGGTCGATTAGTTTAAGTACATTACGGTCTAATGTTAGTTTAAGGACATCTCGGTCCGTTGTTAGCTTAAGGACATCTCGGTCCAAGGTTAAGGACATCATAGTCCGTGAGTTTAAAGACCTCACAGTCAAGGTTAAGGACATCATAGTCCGTGAGTTTTAAGACCTCACTGTCAAGGTTAAGGACATCATAGTCCGTGAGTTTAAAGACCTCACAGTCAAGGTTAAGGACATCATAGTCCATGGGCTTAAGGACCCCATAGTCCATGAAATGTATGGTTGTCAGGACCCGTCACCTCTCTGAAGACGTTGAAGGATTACAACGACAAATATCAGAGGAGTTCAGAGATGTACCCTTGAACCGATGCGGGTTGAAAGACCTGTAGTCCAATTGGGACTAAGATCTGTGATTTATGAGCATATGAACTCAATTAATTTGAATTGAGGACTTATGGCCAATTTGGGCTAAGTCCATTCAATTACAATGTTCAACATTTGTTTTTGAGTCGTTAGATGTTTGTTTGAGCCCAATCCCTTTAAAAATGCTAAGCATTGGTTTAGTCTCTGACAATATTTTGTCTTTAGTTGAATGCTGTGCATTTATCATAGATCCAGGCTTATTCAAAGAACAGTTTATGTTCTGTCCAAGCGCATATAAAAGCATGTGGCGCACTTGGCACTAGCGCCAGTCGATGAGCGCAGTGCGCTATGGTTAAAGCGCCAATGCGCTTAGCGCTTTGCGCCAGATATGAAGCGCTAATGCGCTTAGCGCTTTGCGCTAAATGAAGAGCGCTGATGCACCTAGCGCTTTGCGCTAGATATAGAGCGCTGATGCGCTATAGTTGAAGCGTTGAGGCGTTTGGCGTTGGTGCCATATAATGACCGCAAAGCGCTTTTAGTAATGCAGTGCACACGTGAGGAGCACGTGGCGCGCTTAACGCTAGCCAATGAGCGCAGTGCGCTGTGTTTGAAGCGCTATGGCACTGCAGCGCTTTGCGCTAGATGAAGAGCACTAAGGCACTTTTGAATTAGGAGCGCTAAGGCTCTTATTAGATTAGGAGCGCTAAGGCTCTTCTTAGGTTAACTTTGCACTCTGCAGATTATCTGTTCTTTGATAAGAGACTTTGTCTCAAAATTTTAAGAATAAAGTTCTTAGTTCATAGGAGATATTTCAATCTCTTTTTGGTGAAAGGCTTTACCTTTATGGATCTATGATCTTAAGAGAATTGAATAATTCTCCCCCCTTTTATAATGAGATGTTCATAATCTCTTCTGTGAAAGACAACTTTGTCTTATATATCTATAATCTGTGAAAGAAGTAAGTACTTCTGTTTATATTGAGACGATTTCGTCTGTATATTCTTTTTACCTTGAAAAAGAATTATCTTCTTTTGCCGAGAGCTTTTTCTTCTTCTTGAGATTTTCTCAAGTTTATGGGGGGGGGTTCCTCTGTCTAAGACTTGAAGTCTGGGGGCCTTTATATATGGCAAGATGGTTTGTTCAATCAGTTGAGGAGATCTTTTCTCCAATTGATTTGGGGAATTTCCCCACCGTCGGATTTTTGATCCAAGGGCTTCTGGTTTACAGAAGATAATCTTCTTGTTTTTTACCAACATTGGGAAATCTTTCCATGCAGAATTTGTTCTGTCTTTGGTAATTTTTATTTACCATTGGATCATTGATCCAACGGTGCTCTGATTTACAGGGCACAATTTTGTTGTTTGGAAAAATTTTGAGAAATCTTTCCTTAACAGAATTTAATTCTGGTTAATTAATGATTTATCATTATTATTAGATCTTTGATCTAACGGTGGGGAGCTTTTAATTCCAGCGCTAGCGCTTATGCGCTCTGCCCATGGTGCACTACTTGGAGCGCAGCGCTCTTAGCGCTAGTGTAGAGTTCCTAGGCACACTAATGAGGTCTCACAAGGTATCAACCATACCAATTTCAAAAATTTCCGGTGCCGAGAAACCCTAATACGGATTCGTTAACTAGAAATTAGGCGAAACAAGAAGCTAGTTAACAACTTAACTAAAGGGTGAACGGAAATACAACCTTTGTAGATCCGGTCCTCCACCTCCATAGCTCCGTGACGGTGTACCCTCGCTGCGATCATCAGATCCCGGACTCTAGCGTCGGCTTCATCGGAGAAATATGCGGGCTAGGTCGTCGACGTCGATGCCGAAGATGATCTACGTCGAGGCAACACAAGATCAAGCTCCAACTTCACCAAGCCATGAAACTTATGAAGAAAACACCCTATACTACATGGCAAACGGTAGAGGATGAAGAAATAGGAAGTGGGTTCACTTTAGAATTGGATTTCTCACTCTTTTTCTCATTTCACCATTGAAGCTAGCAAGCTTCTTTCTTCTTGAAGAAGAAGAAGAAGATAATATGATAAGTATATTTGAAAATAGAAAATAAGATGATACTTATCATATTTGCAACCATGGTTTAGTGTAGAGAATTAACTAGAGTTTAGTTGAATGGTTAGGGTTAAAGGAAAGAAACAAAATGGTCAAGCTTTCAAACCTTCATGAAGTTTCAAAGAAAAGACAAAGCAAGCCACCATTTCATTTTCCTTTGCCAAAATGAATAAATAAATAAATGAATAAGTAAATAAAAACCCTAACCATTAACATAACCATGGTTTAAATCACACACTAACCCAAGTTTGTATGTATCATCAAACATGATACAAACTTATGCACAAAAATATATCACATATACAATGTGCACAATCAAGTGAGAAAATCCATCTTAAGTGAACAAATACTAGTTAATGTAAAGTAATATATCAAATATATAATTATACATTAAATCATTAAATCAACACTTGATTTAACGATCCGGTCATATCGCATATGACCGACTAATATCCAATGTATCGACTTATCGAATCAATCTTCGATTCGATAACTAGGTTATATCGCATACAACCATTCAATACATTCATCGTGAGAATAGAATACGGTATCACATACACGCATTATTCTCGGTCCCGCACGTATCTCATATGCGCTCCTATTTCGTTTCGCTTGAGCCAGGAAACCTCTGTGTAGAACTCTAAAGACTCGTCAATACGCCGGCAGCAGGTGATGATCATATCAAACACCCACAAGCCGCAAGCGGTCTGCTAAACGTAACGGCCACCCGGGTATTGAGCGATCAGAAGATCGACGAGCAAGCCCGCTCACACTCCTGTGAATCCAACCAGTAACACTTACCGTACAGTCCGGTCTGTTCGTCTGATATGTCGCATATCTCGCCTAGGGGTGGTAAACGTCAGACCCCAATAGCTCGATAAGTCGTGTCGATATGATGTCTATAACAGTTCGAGAAACTACTGGTAACACTTACCAGCAAATCTCAGCAACCCTGGCCAGGGATTTCCGGTTATAGCCAATCGGACACAGTGCAACATCAACTCCCTATACCGGGAGAGACGAATCCCCTCCTATCGCTCATTGCCTCCAGGTGATTCGGGACTGTACCCAAAAGCCACCGTTTTTCACGCCCTCTTGGACGTGGTAAGGTGGAAATCAAAGCACAGTGGGAATCACACAAGACTCTATGACGATCTCGGGTCTACAGACTAGCCTGTACCAGTGTCACCAGAGAACTGCCATCTGACGTAAGGTATAATACCATCTGGAAGTTCTCGGCGAGTCCGTCCAGTGTACCCAGTCTCCACTGAGCACCCGTATATCATCTATGATGTCAAACACCAATGGATATGGGATCATCCATCGCCCATCTGTATGGGTCGAGAAGGTATACGCTAGTCTACTCTGGTATATCGATGCCCCGTCTCGATACACCCACGACTAGGGACCTTGAAGGATGTACTTATGGACTACCATGTCCCCACTAGTATGATCCACATCATAGTCCAGGTAGTCAAGTACACATCCTAAGGGCTTTACCAACATGTAACAGAGAGACAATCAGTATACACGTTAAGGCAAAGTGTAACCAGATAGCATACTATCATGTCGAGCAAGAAAGTCCTCACTATATATGTCCAAGCATCCACTACAATATACATCCTATGTATAGTAATGGCCTCTAGGGCATACATATAACTAACAATCTCCCACTTGCACTAGGGCCATCTGTAGCAGTGGTTGTAGTATCTCATACTCAACCATCCCATAAAAGTCTCTCTCTGGGAAAAGGCCTTTATGAGTGGATCCGCCGTGTTGTCCTCTGAGTCTGATCTCCTAACCTCGATCCCCTGGAGATCAACCATCTCTGTGATCAGGTGATACTGCCTTAGAATATGTCTGGATCACTGATGGGACGGGTGTTCCTTGGCATAAGCCACAACTCCATTGTCACACAATGGGAGGAACGAAATTCATCTCATGAACTAATATGCACCCAGACTGCCTCTTTGGTAGCATCTTAAGTAGCGATGTATCCAGCCTTTATCGTCTAGTATGTCACGGTATCTAGCTTGGAACTCTTCCAACATACCGTCCCTTTACTGAGGGTAAAGACAATGCCTGCGAATGACATTCAGTCGTCTTTATCACCCTGGAACCTTTCCAGTGATTCTCCCCAGGATCAATTGATATCATCTCACTACAACTAGTGAGTATACCAACATCCAATTAGATCTATCTCATAGATCCAAAATCTAGGATTTAGTAGGTATCACTTTGATCCTATATGGAGAATCCTTGTGATAAGCGGAGATTGACCGAGCGTAGCATAGGAAACTCCTTCCCTATCAAGAGTATGTCATCCACGTACTCTACAAGGATCACTACCATACTCCCTACTACCTTTTTGTATATACAACGTTCATCTACCATTTTGATGATGTCAAATTGTTTGACAAACTCATCAAAACAGATGTTCCAACTCCGCGATGCCTGCTTCATCACATAAAACATCTTGCATACGTTTCCGCTGCTCCTACTATTTACGAAGCCCTCTGGCTGTGTACTTATAGACGTTCTCTTCTAAAATATCATTTAGAAAAGCAGTCATGGCACCCAACCGCCAGATATCGTAGTCATGGTATGTAGCCGTGGCAAGTAGGATCTGGATGGACTTAAGCATAGGCCCCAGAAAAGGTTTCATCATTAGCCACAACTGGTCTATGATGCAAACCTTTAATGAGTCTAGCTTTGAAAGTCTCAACTTTTCCATGTACACCAAGTAATCTTCTCAAGATATACTTGCTTCTGATGGAGATTTAATCCTTCAGATAAAGCAACCAAAGTCCATACTTTGCTGGTGTATAAGGATTCCATCTCAGATCGCTAAGCATCCAGCCATTCTTATAGAGTCTCACTCCTGATGGCCAGCTCGAAACTAGTTGGGTCATCATCTCATGATGCAATCCTCGCTCCCACTGTCATAGAGAAACCAAAGTATCTCTCAGGTGGGTGAGGAACCCTACTAGATCGGCGGAAAGGCTGAGGTTCGTTGGAATCTACTGAATCCTTTGGTTCTATCAAATCATCAGCTGCAGTTTGTATAGCTGGAACATTTCCAGTTCTACACAACAGACCTTGCCTCGAGCTTATCCGGATTTTCCTTTTAGACATAGGCCGGACAACCCTAAATCTTAACAAACTTAAGATATGGGCTCTTCCCTTTCCATATCACATATGAAGTGGTAGGCAACTGATTTGATTTGAACCCTATTCAATAGGTATGCAGCTTCTTAAGTGCATAACTCCCAAAAGGAAAAAGGTAACTCAGCAGTACTCATCATAGAGCATACCATATCAAATAGGGTGTATCTGCTCCGCCCCGATATACCATCGTGCTATGGTTTATACGGATGAGTAATTCTGAGAGAGAATCTCATTCTCCTTTAGAATAGTCCAGGATTTCCATGCTCAAGTATTCTCCTCCTTGATCTCATCAAAGGACATAATACTTATACCCGTATTTTGGTTCTCTACTTCTAACTTATATTCTATGAATATCTCAAAAGGTTCGGACTTGTGTTTCAACAGGAACATATATCTGAATCTTGAGAGATTATCATAGAATGTAATGAAGTACAAAGAACCTGTCTTGGCATGTGTAGACAGGGGACCTACATACATCAACATGTATCATCCCAAGAGTTCACTAACTCTTTCTCTGCTTCCAATAAACAGAGCTACGGTCATCAAATCTTTGTGACATGACTGGCAAGTTTCACAAGATGTAAATTCAAACTGATTTAAATATACATCTAAATGTAACTTCAGCCGGTCGGGTCGCATTGATATGACCTAGTCTACAATACCTCAAGAAGGATTCGTTCATATGTGAACTCTTCCTCTTGTATGTGTTCCGTATACTAAAGAACTGTAGTTTGATTTAGAACATCAATGCTTTTAGATAACGTGCCTGAACCGATCAACTTTTGATATAGGAAATGTTCAAAACATTATCCAACAATACAAAATTTTATCATTTCTTTACTAATAAAGAGACTGATATGATTTTGTATATCAGGTTCGGTATCTAATAACATTCGTTCAGAATCAATGTACTGATAATACAGGGTGACAGTGACCAACAGACTTGGCTGCAACACTTGCCCCGTTTTCTGTCTCATGAGACTTATCACCCGTTCTCAGTTCTCTACCTATCTGTAGCCCTATGTAACAGATTACATATGCGGGATCCTGATCCGGTATCACATACCCAGGACGTAAAGGATACTGAGAAACGGTTCTCTGTAATGAACACACCCGAAGATGATGCATCAGTATGCACTTTCTTCGTTTGGGCGGCAAAGGAATCCTGGTAATCTCCAATTTCCTGCTCTGTCTTATAACAATTATAAGTTGGAGCGGGACCAACGTTCCCCAGCTCAGTATAACAAGCGGGTTCGGTCAATATATCCGTATTATTATCTTGATTAAGGCATGATATGGTCGCTACCTGGAGAGAGAGAGAGAGAAGAAAACACTCTGCGTGCGCTCTTGCAAGATCAGATTGGTTATTATTTTATCTAATCATGATGGCTCCCACTGCTTTTTATCAAATCTTCTTTCAAACCCTAAAAGGAAAGACTAGCCGGGATTAATTACACGCTACAAGTTCGCCAATCTTTCAGCCAGGCAAGTGTCGGTACTTTGAGGGAGGTCCCCCGTGCTTTCGCACGAACCTAATTAATGTAAACCTCGTTTTCCCAGAGGCGTAACCTCGTTGACACCTTTCTAGACACCTACTTGATCGGCTAATTGTAATGTGTAAAACTCTCCCAGGAGTAACAATTACTCGCAGTGGGTATTGGGATCCAACTATCTCATAGAAGGTATGCAATCTCATTGCAAATTTCAACACTTGAAATTCCCGATAATATTTTGCCCCTAACGTGCTATGACCTTGACGAAAGCCAACAAACCATAGCCTGCTAGTCAAGTTCAACCCGTCATTTCCTGATTGAATTAAACCCACCCGCACGACCCTTGACGAAAGCCAACAAAGCCGCACGACTACCCTATTCCAATCGCATCGTATGCTGCAGATAAGCAGCATATAGCTACCACACACTGCACCTTGACGAAAGCCAACAAATGCAGCACGAATACTATATACAACTTATCTGAAATGACGGAGGGCTACGACAGGTTTTTCTGAAAAGCTATTGCGTAATGAACTTGATATCGTTGTAGGATCGAATGAATTTTGAAATGGAGTGTTTTTGAGGCTTTTCTAGTTTTGCTAAAGGAGTCACTCCCGGTGAAGGGATCGTCGATCCTTTCCTCGTCGAATGAGGTGCGGGATATATCATATATATCACTGTGCAAAGCAGAAACTATAGAAGCAATCAAAAGACAAACCGAGTGTTGTAGCATCTGCCAGTTATTGCTAAAGGAGTCACTCCCGGTGAAGGGATCTCGGCCTTTTCCTTATCGAATAAGGTGCAGGATGTTCTACAAAGAACACCGCGATGCAAAGCAAGAACTGTAGCTACCTGTTTTTAAGAAATTCGATTCCACAACATCTTAGGTTTCTTTTTCTTTCATTAATCACATTAATGAAGTCCCATCATTTAAGTCACCTAAACATCACAGATAAATACGACGTACACTTATGCCATCCGCATTCGCCTCGATGTCCCCTCGTGCACCGTTAGGTTAGGTAACTAACGGCAGAGCAGGGCAGGGCTAGCGCGGGTGTAAAACATAAGTAACGTCTATATAATATATCATATATACTATATACTGTATCTATCACAGAACATCACATGATCACATCACAGATATCGCAGCAGAAGAATCATATGAAATATTGGATATACTAGGACGTCCGTGTTTTCAATACGAGCTAGTATAAAACACGGATTCCACGGTCGTGATGAATAGCCAAACCACACCCCTAGACCCCTACGAGAACGGCAAGCAACCCTACCAATTCTAGAGTTAGGAGACCCAGACTCGACTCCTCGAGTTGGTCTCCCACTGGACTCCAGAACCCGGTTACTTATGCTCCCCTCCTTGGGTCTATCCTAGTGCGGAAAAGTAAATAATATACAAAAGGTGACATCTTCCGCAACCTGGAAGTGCCCCAATCAAAGAATATTACATACAAGTTTTTACATGAATGAAAATGAAAAACACTCATCTCACATAAAAACCCCCCGGCTATTCAAACACGACGATCCAATATAACATATCCAGCAACACATAACATCACATGTCATCAACGTAAGTAAACATGCGTATCCCAATTGTCGTTGACATATAGCAACAAAACCGGCGATATCACATATTACACTTACGGTCACAGAAAAGAAAGTGTAAAATTACAATAGTTGGAATCTACAACCTTCTTAGACATCACATGCCTAACCAAATGAATTCCTTAGACATCACATGCCTAACAATTATAAACCCCGCATTTTAGTCTCTATATCGAAAACACTTTTCAATATCTAGTCGGGTAATTCAACAAGATTCCCGAAAAACTGACCGAATGGTCATCGCAAACTTTAGTAGGCGGCCGCACCCCCGATACCGTCGACGAAGTGCATTAAGGCGGAACACCGCTGCCGCGAGCACCCGAACGGATGCTTTCGGCGACGGGGTTCTCCTACAGTCACTTGGTCGGGGCTATGGGGTGAAGCTGTCTATTAAGTTTACCCGGCGAGTATCCGCGTACGCTACGTGATTGCGACGGACTTTTGATCGCATCAAAATTCCGTGGCAACCGATCAAGTGAGACTAAAGTGCTAGATTTATAACATTCTTTCAGTTATCTCATAACTACTTGTGAATTCCAATTATTGTATCACATTCCAGATAAATAGAAAATGTTAAACTTTCCGATCGAACAGTCAAACATCCAAGTTTTCCCGAAACAGCTCAACACATGAAATAAGTCTAAAAACATCCACTTCATGCCACAGTAGCGACGGTCCAGCCGTAGAAGGGTCAAGCCAACGCCTCACATGTGGCACGCCGTACTGCCCCAAACCCTAAGGTTCAAAGGGCAGTTCAAGACGGTCACATAATCGAGTTAAGGTTTTTTGTCTTCTAGAGGGTCCATCGCGTTACTTGCACTACTTAGAACGCTTTTAAACTACGGAAAAATCCAACAATTGGAAATTTCCCGGCAGCGGAAAAAGTGGTTATTTATATCCGGCCGAACTTTTTAACATATTCTAAAATTACCCGGAAAAACACATAGACAAAGTTTGAAATTTCCGATCGAATCATCGATGCTCCAAAACACCCCAGAAAACTCAGAACCTGAAGAGACAAATTACTGTGCAAAAATGGAAGTCTAATCTCATAATTGGGCCGCGGAACCGCCGCAGAAGCTAAGCTTCTGCCGCGGTTCCGCCGCGCTTTAGCCGTATCACTTGGTCATTTTTGCACCGTAATTCTTAGAATTTCCTGCTAAATTTTTAAAGAATTTTTAATCTGGAAAAAACCCAGTTTTGAAAAAATGTCCAGAGAGGGTTGAAATTTAGGGTTTCGGGGTTCGATCGGGTTTCTAACATCGTCTACGCATCGCCTAAGCCTCTATCTAGGCTCTGATACCACTGTAGAGTTCCTAGGCACACTAATGAGGTCTCACAAGGTATCAACCATGCCAATTTCAACAATTTCCGGTGCCGAGAAACCTTAATACGGATTCGTTAACTAGAGATTAGGCGAAACAAGAAGCCAGTTACCAACTTAACTAAAGGGTGAACGGAAATACAACCTTTGTAGATCCGGTCCTCTACCTCCATAGCTCCGTGACGGTGTACCCTCGCTGCGATCATCGGATCCCGGACTCTAGCGTCGGCTTCATCGGAGAAATGGGCGGGCTAGGTCGTCGACTTCGATGCCGAAGATGATCTACGTCGAGGCAACACAAGATCAAGCTCCAACTTCACCAAGCCATGAAACTTGTGAAGAAAACACCCTATACTACATGGCAAGTGGTAGAGGATGAAGAAATAGGAAGTGGGTTCACTTTAGAATTGGATTTCTCACTCTTTTTCTCATTTCACCATTGAAGCTAGCAAGCTTCTTTCTTCTTGAAGAAAAAGAAGAAGATAATATGATAAGTATATTTGAAAATAGAAAATAAGATGATACTTATCATATTTGCAACCATGGTTTAGTGTAGAGAATTAACTAGAGTTTAGTTGAATGGTTAGGGTTAAAGGAAAGAAACAAAATGGTCAAGCTTTCAAACCTTCATGAAGTTTCAAAGAAAAGACAAAGCAAGCCACCATTTCATTTTCCTTTGCCAAAATGAATAAATAAATAAATGAATAAGTAAATAAAAATCCTAACCATTAACATAACCATGGTTTAAATCACACACTAACCTATGTTTGCATGTATCATCAAACATGATACAAACTTGTGCACAAAAATATATCACATATACAATGTGCACAATCAAGTGAGAAAATCCATCTTAAGTGAACAAATACTAGTTAATGTAAAGTAATATATCAAATATATAATTATACATTAAATCAACACTTGATTTAACGATCCGGTCATATCGCATATGACCGACTAATATCCAATGTATCGACTTATCGAATCAATCTTCGATTCGATAACTAGGTTATATCGCATACAACCATTCAATACATTCATCGCGAGAATAGAATACGGTATCACATACACGCATTATTCTCGGTCCCGCACATATCTCATATGCGCTCCTATTTCGTTTCGCTTGAGCCAGGAAACCTCTGTGTAGGACTCTAAAGACTCGTCAATACGCCAGCAGTAGGTGATGATCATATCAAACACCCACAAGCCGCAAGCGGTCTGCTAAACGTAACGGCCACCCGGGTATTGAGCGATCAGAAAATCGACGAGCAAGCCCGCTCACACTCCTGTGAATCCAACTAGTAACACTTACCGTACAGTCCGGTCTGTTCGTCTGATATGTCGCATATCTCGCCTAGGGATGGTAAACTTCAGACCCCAATAGCTCGATAAGTCGTGTCGATATGAGGTCTACAACAGTTCGAGAAACTACTGGTAACACTTACCAGTAAATCTCAGCAACCCTGGCCAGGGATTTCCGGTTATAGCCAATCGGACACAGTGCAACATCAACTCCCTATATCGGGAGAGACGAATCCCCTCCTATCGCTCATTGCCTCCATGTGATTCGGGACTGTACCCAAAAGACACCGTTTTGCACGCCCTCTTGGACGTGGTAAGGTGGAAATCAAAGCACAGTGGGAATCACACAAGACTCTATGACGATCTCGGGTCTACAGACTAACCTGTACCAGTGTCACCAGAGAACTGCCATCTGACGTAAGGTATAATACCATCTGAGAGTTCTCGGCGAGTCCGTCCAGTGTACCCAGTCTCCACTGAGCACCCGTATATCATCTCTGATGTCAAACACCAATGGATATGGGATCATCCATCGCCCATCTGTATGGGTCGAGAAGGTATACGCTAGTCTACTCTGGTATATCGATGCCCCGTCTCGATACACCCACGACTAGGGACCTTGAAGGATGTACTTATGGACTACCATGTCCCCACTAGTATGATCCACATCATAGTCCAGGTAGTCAAGTACACATCCTAAGGGCTTTACCAACATGTAACAGAGAGACAATCAGTATACACGTTAAGGCAAAGTGTAACCAGATAGCATACTATCATGTCGAGCAAGAAAGTCCTCACTATATATGTCCAAGCATCCACTACAATATACATCCTATGTATAGTAATGGCCTCTAGGGCATACATATAACTAACAGCTAGCGCACACGTGCTTTGCACGTGGTGCGCTACTTGGGGCGCAGCGCATCTAGCGCTAGCGCTTATGCGCTTTGCACGGGGTGCGCTAGTTGTAGCGCAGCGCTTTTATAAAAGCGCAGCTTTAATTCAAATTTTGAATTCTGATCAGAGCTTTGCTTTAATTGGGGAACAAATGCCCTCCCACCGTTGCGCTCACGGGGACCACACGTAGGTACAGCGGTAGCAACATCTCGACTCTTAGATCAACCGAGGAATTGAAACGGCGCTTAGTGCCTATAAATAGGACCCTTGGCCCTTAAGATGACTCCTGTTCATCTTCAATCCTCTTTGAGAAATTATTTTCTTCTTCAGAGCCCAGCTCTTCTTCTTAAGAATTTTTAAGGACAGAACTCTGTCAGATTTGGTAAAAGATTAAATCTTTTTGATGCATCTTTTAGGGTTTCACCCTTTAACAGAGCTTTACTCTTCATAGATCTTTGATCTAAAGAAAATCCTTTTTAGGGTTTTATTAACAGAGCTTTGCTCTCTAAAAGGATCTTGCTTATGATTTCTTAATCAATTAACGAAGCTTTGCGCCTTTCAGATCATATAGAAGAATTCTTAAGAGTTTGTTCATGGATTTTGAAGATCAAAAGTGAAATTTTATTTTTGATGGATTATTCTATCATCTTCTCAGAGCAAGACTCTTCTTGAGGAATTTTATTCCTTCATCATTAGATTTTGACAGACGTCTGTCTAGTGAAGAGCATTGCTCTCAATGGGAGTTTTACTCCTCGGCTTGAGAGACTTAAATGGGAGTCTTTTGAGGGTTTTCTTCTTTAATCGCCCAAACTTGGATTTGTTTGTCGCTTGATAGATCTTGTCTTCCTGAGAACTTTTCTAAATCCCAATGTTTGATTTTCCTCATTACCAATCTTTTAATGATGTTTCTTTTCAGGCACTATGGCTGTTCATTTATATAGTCTGAACGAGTTTATCTCTTATGAGGATATTCGCGTACAGGGCCGTTGCCAGAACCAAGAGTTTACAGATGTCCAATGTGCGGAGATTATGGCTCATCTGTATGCACACAACGGTCGACTGCTTCCTCGTCGCTCCGCTCTCTTGAAAATCGTAGTGGGAGCAATTTGGGGAGCACTTCCTGGGTTTTACGAAGCCATGCCGCTGGATGCGCTGGATGATGTTGAAGACAAGGTGCACTCGGTGTACCTGTCTGGCCTGATCTCAAAGAAGCGTCGAGATAACCTCATTGATATTCTGCATCAAACTTTCCAACAGACGACGATAATCGCTTCTTATCAAAGGGAGGAGGGCATTGGCGAGGATCTCGACACCCGTGATCGCGAGAGGATGCACACAAGAATGGTCAGAAAGGCCAGAAAGATTCTAGACGGCCTTACTTTCGACTTCCTCAATCCATGCCCTGGATCTGAGGTTTTACCATTGTAATCATTTTGATGATGTTTTCGTTTACTGCCTTCATTATTGTAAGATAGCAAATTCCTCGTTTCCATGTGTCTATCTTACGCACTAAATCTTTTGCACATGCATGAATGGGTATGCTTTAAACGTTTAACCGAATGCAAATCAACTGTTCTCCTTATCGCTTTCTTCTCTTTTCTCTGTTGCCGGTGCGTTACCTTAGTAAGCGTAGCCTGTAGATGACAGAGAGAGTATTCCGTTGATAGTTTATTTAAATCTCTTTGCAAGATTGTGCCCTTCTTTTTCAAGTTAAGATATTTGTGATTTGATTTATCCCCGAAATGGAGCATTGCTCTATGATGGAGAAGTTATGAATTAATGTATATATTTATTTATTTTTTTAAGACGGAGCATTGCTCTGGTTGAGAAGATTATGAGTTGATATTTTTCCGTGTCAGAGCTTTGCTTGACGACAAGGAAACGTCGGAGCATTGCTCGACGACAGGGGGTGATATGTGTCCAAGTCTAAGCTTTGCTTAACGACGAGGAGGTGTCAGAGTATTGCTCGATGACAGGGGTTGACATAAGGTCCGAGTCGAACCTTTGCTTAACGACGAGGAAGTGTCGGAGCATTGCTCTATGACAAAGGTTGACATAAGCCATACGGGGTCAAGATTGACATTGGCCATATGGTGTCAGGGGTTGACTTTATCCGCACTTCACGGAGTCAAGGGTTGCTCTGGATGCTTCCCACGGGGTCGGTTTGACATAGCCGTATTCTGCGAGGACCAGGCTCCGCTCTGGACGTTTCCCACGGGGTTAGAATTGACATAGGCAGCGTTCCACGTGACCAGGAATTTTCTCTGGATGCTTCCCACGGGGTCATAGCCGTGTTCTGCGAGGACCGAGATCTGCTCTGGACATTTCCCACGGGGTCAGGATTGACATAGGTCGTGTTCCACGTGACCAAGAATTTGCTCTGGATGCTTCCCACGGGGTCATAGCCGTGTTCTGCGAGGACCAGGCTCCTCTCTGGACGTTTCCCACGGGGTCAGGATTAACATAGGTCGTGTTCCACGTGACCAGGAATTTGCTCTGGATGCTTCCCACGGGGTCATAGCCGTGTTCTGCGAGGACCAAGCTCCTCTCTGGACGTTTCCCACGGGGTTAGGATTGACATAGGCCGCGTTCCACGTGACCAGGAATTTGCTCTGGATCCTTCCCACGGGGTCATAGCCGTGTTCTGCGAGGACCAGGCTCCGCTGTGGACGTTTCCCACGGGGTCAGGATTGACATAGGCCGCGTTCCACATGACCAGGAATTTGCTCTGGATACTTCCCATGGGGTCATAGCCGTGTTCTGCGAGGACCAGGATCCGCTCTGGACGTTTCCCACGGGGTCAGGATTGACATAGGCCGTGTTCCACGTGACCAGGAATTTGCTCTGGATGCTTCCCACGGGGTCATAGCCGTGTTCTGCGAGGATCAGGCTCCGCTCTGGACGTTTCCCATAGGGTCAGGATTGACATAAGCCGCGTTCCACGTGACCAGAAAAGGTTGACTCTCGGTTGTTTATGCATCATTGAGTCATGGAACTGGGAATTTTGCCGCAGCTCCGATTTTTTGATGTCGTGTCTGTTGAAATGAGACGGATATTGAGACGATCTTCAGGCTGTCTGTGAACCATTGAGATTTGGCTTCTTCTTCTGATGGAGCCTGGGGAGGGAAGGTGTGATCCCTTCTTTGTTTGCGCCCCTGAATTGTATATAAGGATTGATGTGATATCACCTGTAGGGCAAAAATTTCATTTTTTTATTTCTTTCCGCGATGCTCTATCATTTCAGCTTTTATATCACGAAGGTCGCGATTGCCCAATCATTTCGGCTATTTGTTTTATTTTTACTCGTTATTTTTTATTGCGAGTTGCCTAATTATTTCGGCTATTTTTGTATGCATACATTTTTACTTGCTGATTTTGTTGCAAGTTGCCCCATCATTTCGGCTATTTCGTATGCATGTGTGGCTCGCTGGCTTTTTTGCTGCAAGCTTGGAATTAGACACCGATTTCGACATCAGCACCGCTACAACTGGGATATTGCCAGGAGCGAATCATCATTTGCCTTCGTCAATGTCGAACAAAGGTGGCTTAGTAGACAGGGTTAGAATCCTGTCAACTAAGGCTTTTGACTTCATGAGCCGTAAGGGTCTCATAAAGGTATTTCTCCCTACGAGTCGGGAGGATCTCGTAGGTGCGTTTTCTCCTTAGGGATCGTGAGGATTCCTAAGTGCATGGTCTCTTATAAGTCATAAGGATCTTACAAGAGTGCTTTCTCCTTATAAGTCGAGAGGACTTACAAGGGGTGTTCACTGTACAAACATATCCCTAGTCACGGATGGGACTTTGTTAGGGAAATGTTTATTCACGCCCGTGGATTGTATACAAGGGTCAGCATTGAGCCGCTTGTAGGACAGCATTGGAGGTTGTGGTGGCTGCTTAAGAAGAGGTTCAGATCCCTGTAGCTTAAGGTTTTTGAATTCTATAAGCCGTGAGGGTCTCATAGGAGGGTTCTCCTTACGAGTCGTGAGGATCTCGCAAGTGTAATTTCTCCTTAGGAATTGTGGAGATCCCTAAGTGTGTTGTTCCCTTGTGAGTCGTAAGGATCTCAAGCAGGTGGCTTCTCCTCACAAGGTTGAGAGGACCTTGCAAGTGTCTTTTAACGAGGTTGCGCCCTTTCGGGTTTTCATAAAACTCGCCGGTAGCCCTGCTGTTTTTACTCACGGAGCCCTTTCGGGTTTTCATCCGTGCCCATTTTGCTTATGGACATACCGTATTTTTGTCAGCCTTAGGATGCTGCGGTCCGTAGTAGTTTATCGACGTCTCGGTCAACAGCCAGTTTTAGGACATAGTGGTCAGTCATTAGTTTAAGGATGTTCCGGTCCGACGCCAGTTTTAGGATGTAGTGGTCCATTGTTAGTTTAAAGACGTTTCGGTCCGTCGTTAGTTTAAGGGCGTTTCGGTCCGTCGAAAAGGAAGCCGGCTACTACTTACAGAGTTTAGGCATAGGAAGATAGAGAGCGGACATAGGAGTCGTCATCTATCATTGACCTAGATCGTGACTCGTCAGGCATAGTATTTTTTTAGGAAGCGACCGTTTATTGGCCTGAAAGGTCTTTCACCATGCATGTCCATGAGTAGATATGCTCCGCCTGGTAAACTTTGTCTATGATATACGGGCCTTCATAGTTCGGCTCGAATTTCCCTCGTTTGGCACGATTAGGGATCATAGGTCTTTTGACCACTAGTACGAGTTCGCCTTGGCGGAATGTTCTCGGCCTAGTCAACCTTTCATTTGAGCGCGTCATCTTTGCTTTATAAGCCTCTAGACTCTATTGCGCAACGAGACGGTTTTCATCAAGGGCATCAAGCTCCTCAAGCCGAAGGTGAGCATTCTCTTCATCTGTTAGCTCATAACGAACCGCTACTCGTAGAGATGACAACTCTATCTCGAGGGGGAGTGCCGCTTCTGTGCCGAACACCAATACATATAGTATTGTATTCGTAGCCGTTTTGAACGTAGTTCGATACGCCCAGAGAGCTTCATGCAGTCTCTCATGCCAGTCCTTCTTATTTCGAGACATCGTCTTTTTCACGATCTTCGTCAAGGTCTTGTTGAAAGCCTCAGCTAGACCGTTAGCTCGAGAATTATAGATTGAAGAGTATCTCCAGTCTACGTTATGCTGTTATGCGAAGCGGCTGATCTTGTAGTTCTGTAGGCTGGCCCGTTATCGGAGATGATCCGTCGTGGAGTTCCAAACCGATAAATGACGTGCGTCTTGAAGAAATGGAGGATATTCCCCGTCTTCACTTCCCTCAGCGGTACTGCTTCTACCCACTTGGAAAAGTAATCAGTTGTCGCCAAAATGAATCGATGTCCTCTTGACGATGCTGGTTTGATGGGGCCGATTATGTCAGTTCCCCGCATTTCAAACGGCCAGCTTGCCACTGTTGGGTGTAGCGGATTTGGATGCTGGTGGATAAAGTCCCCGTGAATCTGGCACGAGTGGCACTGCTTCGCATATTCGAGGCAGTCTTGGATCATCGTGGGCCAATAGTAGCCCATTCGTTTGATCTTCAGCTTCATCTTCGGCCCGGCTTGGTGAGAACCGCAGAGTCCGTCGTGAGTTTCTTGGACGACTCTCCTTGCCTCTTCAGGTCCCAGGCATCTTAGCCATATAGAATCAAATAACCTCTTGTACAGAGTATCATTGATGAAGGCGAAAGACAGAGCTCATTTCATAAGCTGATGTCTTGAGGACGCATCTTCAGGTGTTCGACGGGATTTAAAGTAGTCTATAAAGACTTCTCTCCAATCCATAGCCTTTTCCTGGTCTTTTATTTATAGGGCCATTTGCTCGGTTGCTCCTTTTTCTTCGGACGATTTCGGAGATATTTCCGCTGGTGCAAGAACCCGACGGCTCTGCACAATGATCCTCACGTCATCGAGGTTTTCGTCAGCCAGTTCTTTAGCAAGTTTGGCTAACGCATCCGCTTTGCTATTTTCCGCACGCGGTATACTTTCTAGGGTGTAGGAAGGAATTCGAGTCAACAGTTGCTGTACTTTCTCGCCGTACTTCACCAACTCTGGCTTACATGTTTGATAGTCGCCGTTTACTTGACTAACGACCAGTTGGGAGTCTCCGTATATGAGGAGGTTTTTAATTCCCATGTCGATAGCGATCTCGAGACCTGCTATCAAAGCTTTATGTTCGGCTTCATTGTTCGTCCTCGGCTCTGTTAAGGAGAAGGCAAAGCGCATTATCCCTCCTTGTGGAGTCACGAAGATGAGGCCTACCCCTGATTTGATTATGGGGGTGCTTTGTTTGCGCTTCTTCATGGAAGACGCTCCATCAAAATAGAGTTCCCACCGAGTATCATCCTCTTCGATCGTGTCAAACGCATGTTCGTCTGGCAATTCGCAGTTCAAAGGAGAATCGGCGGGTATCGGGTGCTCAGCGAGGAAGTCGGCGATGGCCTGGCCTTTCACTGCTTTAAGAGGTCGATAAGTTATCGAGAATTCCATCAAGAGCAGGGCCCATTTAGCGAGACGTCCTGTTAGTATGGCCTTTGACATCAAATACTTGAGAGTATCCACTTTTGATATGAGATGGACCTCATGCGCCAACGTGTAGTGTCTGAGATTCGTTACCGCGAAGATCAACGCTAGGCAGTGTTTTTCGATGGGGGAGTAGTTGCTTTTTGCCCCCAGGAGAACTCGACTCAGATAGTAGAGAGCTCTTTCTTTCCCTTGATCGTTCTCTTGTGCCCACAGCGAGCCTAAAGAACCTTCGAGGGCTGCTGTGTACAGGACGAGAGGTTTTCCTTTAACGGGAGCGGCCAGTACTGGCGGATTCTGCAGGTATTGCTTGATTTCATCTAGTGCGCTTTGGCATTTGTGATCCCAGATGAACGGAGTTCCCTTCTTCATTAAGTGACTGTAAGGACGGCACTTGCCGGAGAGATTGGCTATGAATCGCCGGATATACGTGAGCTTTCCTTGGAGAGACCGCAGCTGTTTGAGAGTTCTTGGCGGAGGCATTTCCATAATCGCCTGATCTTCGACGGATCTATCTCGATGCCTCGATGTCGTACGATGAATCCTAGGAATTTGCCCGAGGATACTCCGAACGCGCATTTGAGAGGGTTCATCTTCAAGTTGTATTTCCGAAGGCGCTAAAACACGATCTTCAGATGCACTAAATGTTCCTCGTATGATTTGCTTTTAACCACGAGGTCGTCGATATAGCATTCGACGATTTCATGTATGAGGTCATCGAAAATTTTCGTCATGGCCCTCTGATAGGTGGCACCGGCATTCTTTAGACCGAAGGGCATCACCTTGTAGCAGAATATACCCAAAGGGGTCCGGAAGGCGGTATGCTTTTGGTCCTCAGGATGCATCTTTATCTGATTGTAACCTGATGAGCCGTCCATGAAGGAGAAAACATCATGAGTGGACGTATTGTCTATCATCAGCTCGGTAACTGGCACTAGGAAGTCGTCTTTTGGGCAGGCTTTATTGAGATCCCGAAAGTCCACACATATGCGCACTGTCCCATTTTTCTTCATCACCGGGACGATGTTGGCGATCCAGTCAGGGTACTGAACTTCTTGGATGAAACCGGAGTCGATTAGTTTCTTGACCTCAACGTTGATGCTCATCTCAAGCTCGAGCCGCATTCTTCTCGGTGCTTATTTGATCGGCTTGACGTCCGGGGATATTGCCAATTTGTGGGCAACAATCTCTGGATCTAGTCCTGGCATCTCGGAATAGTTCCATGCGAAGCAATCTCTATGCTGCATGAGCACGTCCTTTAGCGTAGCCACCCTTTCTTCAGACAACAGCTCACTGACGAATGTCGGCCGCGGGTCACTTGCCGTCCCCAAATCAATTTTCTTAAGGTTATCTGCAGTAGTATGTATTCCATCTTCCAGCTCTTTTGGCGCCGGTGGAAACTCTGAGATCACCTCGCCATCATCGTTTTCGAAGCACCAGGGGAGGTCATCCATATTATCGGGCTCTTCTTCTGACAGCGTTATTACGTGGCAGGTACGAGATCGCTTTCAAGACCGATATTGATCTGGCTCCATTCTCGCTGTATACAGGGCTTTCGGTTCATGCTTCTGCGGCGGGATTACCCTCCAACTGCTGGATAGAGCGACCCTGCCGAGCTGATACTGGTCTTCTACCCAGTCTTTGAATGTGAAGCAGTCTTCGAGAAGATGTCCTATTGCTCGGTGATAAGAGCAATAATCTGGGTGAGAGACCTCGCCTGCTTGCTCGGGGTGCTTGGACTCCGGGAGTGTCATCATCTGATGGTTTATGGCAAGATAAAGTATCTTCTGTGTTTTGTCTCGGGGAAAAGAGTATGCTCGACCCATCTTCTTTATAAGAGACGAATCCGGATTGCTCGATTCCCGATCGCGTAGCTTCTTGGTCCCGCTTTGTCGCTGTCGAACGCCTTTCCCGCTTTTTGATTTATTTTTGCCTCTGCGTCGGGCCTTTTGTATGACGGGTTGACAAGGAAGAGCATTTTCATTTTTCGCAACCTGCTGAAGGAGGCGCTGCGTTCTGGCTTTCTCATAGATGGCCATTTCGCGATTATGATCGTCTCGAACCTTTTGACCCGCTTCCCTTATAAGCTTATCCATCTGTTCTTCGAATGACGGAATTAGCATTTTCACGGCGGGAGCTCGTTCTGGTTCAGGGTTAGCATCTTCCCACAGAGCATATCCTTCTTCATCAAAGTCATGTATGACGTAGCAGTCGCGGAATAGCTCCCATTTCTTGGATCGAACATATCCAAGCCCGATCGTTTCCATTCTCCTATTGGACAACTTTCGTTGAGTTCCGGGAACGTTCCAGATCCTGTTATAAAACCGTGCTTATCGCGCAGTTTGCTTAAGGGATACACCTTGGCATTTCAAGAGTCTTTTTAGTCCTTCTGTGTAATATCTGGGCAAACGGATAGGCTGGAGCCTGTCAAGTGTAGAATCCGCACCATGCCAAATTTCTTTCTCCACTTTGGTTTCTCCGGATCGGTAGAATAGGATCGCCTTTTCACCTTTTCGCCTAGGAGGGACGTAGAATGTTTGCAGTTCCTGCACATTATAGGCATTAAGTGCATCGAGCTCTTTGTAATGCTCTCGCGGAACCATGGAGATTTGCAAACTCCGATCATCATCAACAAAGGCTTGAATTGATGGCCGAACAGAAAATACGGCATTGACTTCATTTTCCGAGTCACTGCCGAAGATCAACATAGGGGTGGTTGGTCCCAGCTTGTTGCACTGGGGCGGACCTGAATTAACTATTTCTTCTTCCTCCTCGGTATCACTCCCGAAGACTGGAATAGTGGTGATAGCTTTGTTCTTGTCCTTCGATTTGCGACATCTTTCTGTGTCTTCGAAATCTGGCAGGAAGTATTTTGGATCCTCGTATTTGCGGACTTCGTTCATGGAGAATGGGTTTAGTTCCCCTGTCACAGTATACTCGAGACCATCCTTGAAATATTTCATACACTGGTGTTGTGTAGAAGGGATGATGTTGTACTCGTGTAACCAAGGTCTACCGAGCAAAGCATTGTAGCATGTCTTGGCGTCAATGACGTGAAATTTAATGTCTGTGACGAGCAACCCAAAGCGTAGTGTCGATATTACAGACCAAAGCGTCCGTGATGACTAGGAGTCAAACCCGGAGATAGTGATTTTATCACGAGCGAGGTGCTGAACGCTCATACAGATTTCTTTCAACACTCTTACATTGAGGAGATTGACGGAGGACCCATTGTCGACCAGGATTTTACTTATCCTGATGTCATGACAGTATCCAGAGACATAAAGGGGACGGTTATGCTCACACGTTCTGAGAAGGAGATCTTCATCGCCGAAGGTGATATCGGCCGTGTGCACTTCTTCCAGCTCGTCCTTCTTCTTTTCTTCGGCGAGAAAAGCTTGGAATTGCTCGGGCTCTTGCAGTGTCTTGACCCAAGAATCTCTTGCTTCTTTTGATAACAGGAGGGCATCGAGAATACTGAGCTGCGAGGGTAGCTTTCTCAAGTGTGCCAAAACGTTGTAGTCCACCTTACTCTTCTTGGGCGGGTCCTTGGCTGCCAGCTCTTCGACGACTCGATCATCGAGGGCGATATCCTCAGGGACTTTTTCTTTTCCCTTATCCTTTTTGTTCGAGCCCTTATTTGTAGGTCCGAGATTCTTTTCAGGTAATGTGCGATTGCGCAGCTGAATGTTCTCGCAGCTCTTCGGTTCTTCCTCTTTTCCCGAGGTGAATTCTTTGAAGAGAGGGCCAAGAGTCATTTCTTCGTCAGAGTCGCTCCCGAAGGTGAGAACTTGCGATTCCCTAGCATCGACCATATGACAGTTGCTGGTAGTTCTTTTGCGCTCCTAGGTCGTATTTCTTTGCTCTCGACGAGTTTTGCGTTTCATCCGCTTGAAATGTTGCCGGTGAGCAACATATCCTTGCCACCATCTTTTAAAAGCATTACACTCTTCGGTCGGGTGCGCGATCTTTCGATGATACAAGCAGTAGCTAGGATGTATTTCTGCTTCACCAAGAGCGTTCCCTTCGGAGGGTGGCAGCTTCATCCCTATTGATATGGCTTTGGCGAACCTCTTTCTTTTCTTGAACCTGTTTTTATTTGCAGCGGACATACTTCGATCCAGCGGGAGTATTTCAACCCTTTCGTCCAGCTGTCGGCGTTTGGCTTTTTCGAATATGGCCATCTCACGCTCTCGAGCAGCTTTGCTTTTAAGAAGAGCTTCGTCCAGGAATGCATCAATCATTTCGTCTGACGACCCTAGAAGTTCTGGCTCAGGATCTGCCCCCAGTTTCTCTGCATAAGGAGCTTCTTCATCAATTATCGACGAGTGAGAGATCACATGGCAACTTGCCACATAATCCTCAGATTCATCCGACGAGTCTTCTCTATTGTCGTCATCTCCGTCTTCAAGGACGTGGCTGAGAAACTCTTGAAGTGTGACTGGAGTCTGCGCCTTCTGATTATATTCTTCCAGCGCGTCAATCTGCTTTTGCAGGTCCGTGTGCTAGTCACCAGGCTTCACGGGCCTTTTGGTCTTCTTCTTCTTCTTCGAAGACTTTGACGGATGGGTGTGAGTGCTTTGGCTATCACCACCGATCTTTGAAGTTGGGCGCGGTTTCAGCATTTCCTCGATGATCTCGGGCTCCAGTGGATTTTTCCACCTAATCGCCGGGCATGTTTGGAGATCCTTCAGCATTCTCTTAGTTTTGGCTGAAAGAGCGACCTCCCATGGAGCTTCTTCTATGAAGAAGCATGATGCCCCCGGTGTATCTGTCTTCTTGGGAGCGTGTGGCTGTGGTGGGTTCACTTTCCAGTTATCGGACAACGCAAACTTGCCCTGTTGGTATTGGCCTTCAATCCAGCCCTTGAAGACGAAGCAATTTTCAATTGGATGGATTACCGTTTGATGGTAGGGGCAATAATTGGGACTATTAGCCTCGCCAGGTTGCAATGGTCATTTTGGATTTGGCAAATTGATGAGCCTGTTGCGCACCGCTAGCTCGAACAATCTCTTCGTTTTGTCCCGGGGGAACGAATAAGGGCGCTTCATCTTCTCATTATAGAATTGCCGCCTCTCGTCTAGGCGATCAGTTAGTTTTGGGCCACTGGGCTGTTGTTGAGTATTCGCAACGAATGTCGCCTTCCCTTTACCCTTTTTGTTTTGCGGCTCCGGCTTTGGAGGAGACGGTCTATGACCCATCTGATCCATTTGGGCCAGTTTGTCAATCAAGGCCTGGAACGTGATCGGCTTGAAGAACATCATGAATTGGGAAATAGTTGCTTGAGGATCCAGAGTGCCTACGGACATGACCACTGCCGGCGCTTCCTCGATGCGCTGCTCACATTTTGACCATAAATTTCACCACCGTATTGCGTATTGTACCCAAGTTTCGCCTGGCTTGATCCCGGCGTTAATTAATGCGGTAATCAGGGTACGGTTGCTAGCGCTCGTGAATCTCTGCGTAAACAGCAGTTCCATCTCCGAAAATGTCTTGACAGAGTCGTTTGGAAGTTCAGAATACCACTCGAATGCCGTCTTCGACAAGCTACCAACAAACTGGCAGAGCAGAAGTTTATCGTTACCCCCGGTGTTGCCGCACAAGGCTCTGAATTGAGTGACATGCTGATGCGGATTTCCCGTCCCCTTATATACATGGAATTTAGGGATCGTATATCCCGGCAGGTACCTTATCTGGTCATACCATCCTGGATATGGTCGCCCAGTTTTAACAATTTGGCTAGCCGCTTCATTCGCCCGGTGAGCTCGTATTTGCTGAGCGATGTAGTCGTCCAAGGCGGCCTTAGAGATTGTCTCTTCTTTGGCTGCTGAAAGAGCAGGAGGAGGGTTCGATGTCTCCCCTCTGTCGTCTTCAATGATGATCGGGGGATCTTCAGCTGGAGGTTCCGGCTGTAACATCATCCCAGCCATGTCTTGGAACAAAAAAGCCATTCGTTTTATATTGGCGGCCTGCTCTGCAGCCTCTTTTTCTTTCCTCTCGAGCATTCTTCGGAGGAACTCGGTATCAGTTTCTTGTTCCCGACGCTGCTCCGAGGTCTCTGGATTTTCTTTTGGTCCAGTGAGTGCGGCCATTGCAGTCAGTATCTCTTGAAGTTTCTGCTGCTGTTGCTCCTGAGCCTTCGTTATCGATCGAGTAAGCGGTCGATGACCCGTAGAAGCACGGCTTTCTTCTTTTCCGGAAGCTATATAAACCGTATGTATCACCATGCCCCCGGACTTGGGGCGTTTAGATTCGACGTCCTTGCGGTTTGCCACGTTCACAGAGGCTTTCTCTGGCCTCCTTCTCTTGTGAGCAGTTGAAGTCGAGGGGGCCGTTGCAGCGGGCACCCAGACGGATGACGTCTTCTGTGGTACCACAAGATGGCTCTTTTCTTGTTGAGCTTTGAGCTTCTTTGGCCGGCGAGAGTAGTCCTGGTTAATCACCGATTCCTAGACCTGTCGCCAGACTTTATAAATTTTGGAGGACCGCCGCTGAGGGGGCTGCTCCATCTTCTTTTCTGTAGTAATCTCCATAGGTGGAGGAGATCACTTCAGCACGACAGTCGGAGGTTCTTGCGAACCCTCCTAAGCGGTTCAAACATGTTCCCAGTTGGAACAGCAGCATTGATTTCCACCATGGGAGCTGGTGGAGTTAGCCCAGTGGAGGAGTTTCCCCCGGCCTTCCTTACTCGGCGCCAGTGGCGATGTCGAGCATGTCGTGCGGATGGTGTTGGTTTAGCTATGGGGATGACTTCTTCATGCCCCCTGTCTTGACGGAGGGTTGTCGCTGGTGCCAACTTTTTGAAGACTGACGTCCGCCGAGAAGTAATGTCCAAGCTATCGAATACAGACCTCTGGGCAGAGGTGACTTCGCCTGGAGCGGGAGCCGGAGTGGCCAGCCTTGTGAAGACTGACTTCTTATCAGGAGAAGCTTTTCTAATGATTTCATCCGCTTGAGCCGAGATGGATATCCGCTTTGGGATGGCTACTTCAGGTATCGCGGGCTTGTTGGCGTTATGGCCTAGTCTATTGAAAACTGAGGCGTTAAACTTGGGCGACCCGTTGAGTGGGGCCGCGGCAGTGGTAAGTCGATCAAAGACCGACTTCTTTGGGGCTTCTTATGGCAGCATCGGGGAATTGAAGCTCACGGGTGGGATCATAGTCCTAAAGAACAGCCCAGTGGTGGCCTGAGTTACTTGGTCTACCGGCATTGTGAACAGGGAGGCCGCCTGAGGCCCGTAAGTTATACCTCCAGATGAGGCGGAACGGGAGTTGCAGTTGCAGCTGGAACATTTTGTGCAGGTAGACGCCATTGATCTTTCGTGTTTTGCACCGAGCAAGACACCAAATCTTAGTACCTCGAACCCAAGGGCAACCATAGCAAACCGTGATTCGTTCGCGAACACGACACACGAAGTGTGGAGTGGATATAGGAAAAGGTCCCACCGGGCGTGCCAGAATCTGTTCCCCGCCAAAACATGGAGACGCGACCGCGCAGGTCCGTCTTGCCTGAATTTCGGGGCAGATGCTAATTGGTGCAATCCTTCCACCTCTCCGAAGTTGCCAAGTTGATTTATGGCACCATGTATCTAAGATTTAAACGGATGCGGCCGCTGTAGCATACTTCGTCAGATTCCCCCTCATTTGAGGGGTTTTTGATTGTGGGGACGCTCTTCCCTGCAGATGCAAGCCCCTGCAGTTAATTACGCTACCGCATTGCGGTAACCACTTTCTCCTTCTCTAGATGGTCACTTCGTGTCGTGGGTGTTTGTTTTATTTTTGGTTTCCCGTGGATTGTATACGGAGACTAATTTATGTTGTCGCCCGTAGGGCGTGAATTAGTCCAAATCCGTATCTTCTTAGATTTGGGTTTGGGGGTTAGGTTTAAGGATACGTTGTTCTCATTTGGGACTAAGATCAACTTAAACGTTTGTTAAGGATACGTTAGTCTCATTTTAGACTAAGATCAACTTAACGGGATCGTTTAGATCCAATAAAAGATCATTTGGACTCTATTGTTTAGTTTAGGGACATTGCGGTCGATTAGTTTAAGGACATTACGGTCCAATGTTAGTTTAAGGACATCTCGGTCCGTTGTTAGTTTAAGGACATCTCGGTCCAATGTTGTTAGTTTAAGGACATCTAAGATCAACTTTAAACTCCGTTGTTAGTTTAAGGACATCATAGTCCATGGGCTTAAGGACCCCATAGTCCATGAAATGTATGGTTGTCGGGACCCGTCACCTCTCTGAAGACGTTGAAAGATTACAACGACAAATATCAGAGGAGTTCAGAGATGTACCCTTGAACCGATGCGGGTTGAAAGACCTGTAGTCCAATTGGGACTAAGATCTGTGATTTATGAGCATATGAACTCAATTAATCTGAATTGAGGACTTATGGCCAATTTGGGCTAAGTCCATTCAATTACAATGTTCAACATTTGTTTTTGAGTCGTTAGATGTTTGTTTGAGCCCAATCCCTTTAAAAATGCTAAGCATTGATTTAGTCTCTGACAATGTTTTGTTTTTAGTTGAATGTTGTGCATTTATCATAGCTCCAGGCTTATTCAAAGAACAGTTTATGTTCTGTCCAAGCGCACATAAAAGCATGTGGCGCACTTGGCACCAGCGCCAGTCGATGAGCACAGTGCGCTATGGTTAAAGCGCTAATGCGCTTAGCGCTTTGCGCCAGATATGAAGCGCTAATGCGCTTAGCGCTAAATGAAGAGCGCTGATGCGCCTAGCGTTGATGCGCCTAGCACTTTGCGCTAGATGTAGAGCGCTGATGCGCTATAGTTGAAGGGTTGAGGCGTTTGGTGCTGGTGCCATATAATGAGCGCAAAGCACTTTTAGTAATGCAGTGCACACGTGAGGAGTACGTGGCGCGCTTAGCGCTGAGCGCTAGCCAATGAGCGCAGTGCGCTGTATTTGAAGCGCTATGGCACTGCAGCGCTTTGTGCTGGATGAAGAGCACTAAGGCACTTTTGAATTAGGAGAGCTAAGGCTCTTATTAGATTAGGAGCGCTAAGGCTCTTCTTAGGTTAACTTTGCGCTCTGCAGATTATTTGTTCTTTGATAAGAGACTTTGTCTCAAGATTCTAAGAATAAAGTTCTTAGTTCATAGGAGATATTTCAATCTCTTTTTGGTGAAAGGTTTTGCCTTTATAGATCTGTGATCTTAAGAGAATTGAATAATTCTCCCCCCCTTTATAATGAGATGTTCATAATCTCTTCTGTGAAAGACAACTTTGTCTTATAGATTTATGATCTGTGAAAGAAGTAAGTACTTCTGTTTATATTGAGACGATTTCGTCTGTATATTCTTTTTACCTTGAAAAAGAATTATCTTCTTTTGCCGAGAGCTTCTTCTTCTTCTTGAGATTTTCTCAACTTTATGGGGGAGTTCCTCTGTCTAAGATTTGAAGTCTGGGGGCCTTTATATAGGGCAAGATGGTTTGTTCAATAGTTGAGGAGATCTTTTCTCCAATTGATTTGGGGAATTTCCCCACCGTCGGATCTTTGATCCAAGGGCTTCTGGTTTACAGAAGATAATCTTCTTGTTTTTTACCAAGATTGGGAAATCTTTCCATGCAAAATTTGTTCTGTCTTTGGTAATTTTTACTTACCATTGGATCATTGATCCAACGGTGCTCTAATTTACAGAGCACAATTTTGTTGTTTGGAAAGATATTGAGAAATCTTTCCTTAACAGAATTTAATTCTGGTTAATTAATGATTTATCATAATTATTAGATTTTTGATCTAACGGTGGTGAGCTTTTTAGTTCCAGCGCTAGCGCTTATGCGCTCTGTCCATGGTGCGCTACTTGGAGCGTAGCGCTTTTAGCGCTAGCGCACACATGCTTTGCACGTGGTGCGCTACTTGGGGCGCAGCGCATCTAGCGCTAGCGCCTATGCGCTTTGCACGGGGTGCGCTAGTTGTAGCGCAGCGCTTTTATAAAAGCGCAGCTTTAATTCAAATTTTGAATTCTGAACAGAGCTTTGCTCTAATTGGGGAAAAAAGCGTGCAGCTGAGGCGGGATTACTTTCCAATTCTCGGACAGTGTGAATTTTCCCTGTTGGTATTGATCCTCAATCCAGCCTTTGAAGACGAAGCAATCTTCGATTGGATGGCTTACCACTTGGTGATAGGGGCAATAATTGGGATTATTGACCTCACCGGGTTGCAATGGGCGTTTTGGATTCGGTAAGGTGATGAGCCTGTTGCGCACCGCCAGCTCGAACAGTCTCTTCGTTTTATCCCGGGAAAACGAATAAGGGCGCTTCAGTTTCTCATTGAAGAATCGCCGTCTTTCATCATGGCGATCAGTTGGCTTTGGACCAATGGGCTGCTGCTGAGTATTGGCGACGAAGGTCGCTTTCCCTTTCCCTTTCTCGTTTCGAGATTCCAACTTCGAAGAAGAGGGTCTATAACCCATCTGATCCATTTGGGCCAGTTTGTCAATCAAAGCCTGGAAAATAGTTGGCTTGAAGAACATCATGAATTGTGAAATGGTCGCCTGAGGGTCGAGGGTCCCTACGAACATGCCTACTGCAGGCGCTTCTTCGATGCGCTGCTTGCACTTCGACCATAGATTCTACCACCGTATCGCATAGTGCACCCATGTTTCGCCTGGCTTCACTCTGGCGTTAATTAACGCGGTGATCGGGGTGCGCTCTCTAGCACTGGCGAAACGTTGGGTAAACAACAATTCCATCTCCGTAAAAGTTTTGACGGAGTCGTTGGGAAGCTCTGAGTACCACTCAAAGGCTGTTTCCGCCAAGCTGCCGACGAACTGACGAAGTAACAATTTGTCGTCACCTCCGGTATTGCCGCAGAGAGTCCTGAACTGAGCGACATGTTGATGGGGATTGCCTGTCCCCTTGTATACGTGAAACATAGGAATCGTGTATCCTGGCGGATACTTGATCCGATCGTACCATCCTGGATATGGTCGCCCAATTCTTACGACTTGGCCGTTTGATTCATTCGCTTGATGAGCTCGCATTTGTTGAGCTATATAATCATCGAGCATGGTTTTGGAGATGGTCTCCTCCTTGGCTGCTGACAGAGCCGGCAGAGGATTTGATGTCTCTCCTCTATCATCTTTAATTATTGCTGGAGGATCTTCGGCTGGAGGGTCTGGCTGTATCATCATGACCACCATATCTTAGAATCAGAGGGCCATTTGTTTTATGTTGGCTGCTTGTTCCGCAGCCTCTTTTGTCCTTCTTCTTAAGCATTCTCCGAAGGAATTCAGCATCTGTTTTTTGCTCACGACGCTGCTCCGATGATATCTCCGGGCTTGCTTTTGGTCCCGTGAGTGCGGCCATAGATGTTAGCATCTCTTATAGCTTTTGTTGTTGTTACTCCTGAGCGTTAGTCACTGATTGCGTAGGCGGTCGATGACCTGTGGAGATACGGCTATCCTCTTTTCTGGATGCCATATAGACCGTATGCACCACCATGCCCCCAGACTTAGGGCGTTTAGGCTCAGTGCCCCTGACATTTGTCGCAGACACGGGGATCTTCTCCGGCCTTCTCTTTTTGTGGACTGGTGACGTTGAGAGGGCCGTTGCAGTGGGCACCCAGGTAGACGACACCTTCTGTGGTACAATACAGTGGTCCTTCTCTTGCCGAACCTTTACCTTCTTCGGTTGGCGGGAGTAATCTTGATCAATCACTGAGTCTTGGACTTGACGCCAGACCTTGTAAATTTTAGAGGATAGCCCTGAGGGGGCTATTCAAGCTTCGCCTTTGTGGCATTCTCCACAGGTAGAGGAAATCTTTTCAGCACAGCAGTCGGAGAGTTCTTGCGGACCCTCCTGAGTGGTTCAAAGCTGTTCCCAGTTGGAACAACAGCATCAACTTTCACAGTTGGAGCTGGCGGAGTCAGTCCAAAGGGTGAACTGCCCCCAGCTTTCCTTACTTGGCGCCAGTGGTGATGTCGAGCATGTCATGCGGCCGGGATCACCTCCGCTATTGGATGAGCCTCTTCATGCCCCCTGCTTTGAGGAGAGACCGTTATTGGTGCCAGCCTGTCGAAGATTGACGTCCGTTGAGAGGGGATAGCCAGTCTTGCGAAGGCCGACTTTCGAACAGGGGAAGCAGCCTTCGTGACTTCGCGTGGAGTGGGAGCTGAAATGGCCAGTCTTGTGAAGACCGGCCCTTTAGCAGGAGAAGTCGCCTTGACGATTTCAGGAGTAGGAATGGCTATCCGTTTCGGGATGGCCGCTTCAGGTATCGCGGGCTTCTTCATGGGCCCACTTGAGGTTTAGCCCAGTCTGCTGAAAACCGAGGCACTGGACTTGGGCGACCCGTTGAGAGGGGCCGCGGTAGTTGTAAGCCGATCAAAGACCGACTTCTTTGGAGCTTCGTATGACAGCATTTGAACGTTGAAGCTCATTGGTGGGATCATGGTCCCGAAGAATAGCCCACTGGTGGCTTGGGTCACTTGTTCCACCGGTATTATGAAAAGGGAGGCCGCTTGGGGCCCGTAGGTCACTCCTCCGGCGGGGATGGAGTGAGAGTTGTTGCAGTTGTTGCAATTTGTGCAGTTGAAAGCCATTGATCTTCTGTTTTCTGCACGGAGCAAGACACCAAATCTTAGTACTTCACATCCAAAGGCAACCATAGCAAACCGCGATTCGTTCGCGAAACACGACACACGAAGTGTGGAGTGGAAAGAGGAAAAGGTCCCACCGGGCGTGCCAGAATCTGTTCTCCACCGAACACAGAGACGCGACCGTGTAGGTCCGTCTTGCCTGAATTTCGAGGGCAGATGCAATTTGGTGCTATCCGTCCACCTCTCTAAAGATGCCAAGTTGATTTATGACACCATTTATCGAAGGTTTGGACGGATGCGGCCGTTATAGCAGACTTCGTCAGATTCCCCCTCATTTGAGGTGGTTTTGATTGTGGGGACGCTCTTCCCTGCAGGCGCAAGCCCCTGCAGTTAATTACGCTACCGCATCGCGGTAACCACTTTCTCCTTCTTCAGATGGTTACTTCGTGTCGTGTGTGTTTGTTTTGTTTTTGGTTGCCCGTGGATTGTATATGGAGACTAATTTATGTTGTCTCCCGTAGGGCGTGGATTAGTCCAAATCCGTATTTTCTTAGATTTGGGTTTGGATTGGGTTTAAGGATCGTTAATCTCATTTGAGACTAAGATCAACTTAAATATTTGTTAATGATACGTTAGTCTAGTTTTTATACTAAGATCAACTTAACGTTTGTTAAGGACACGTTAGTCTAATTTTAGACTAAGATCAACTTAACACGATCATTTAGATCCAACAAAAGAGCATTTAGACTCTATTGTTTTAGTTTAGGGACATTGCGGTCCAGTTTAAAGACGTCATAGTCTGTAAAGTTTAAGGACATCATAGTCCATGAGTTTAAGGACCTCACAGTCCATAAAGTTTAAGGACGTCATAGTTCATGAGTTTAAGGACCCCACAGTCCATGGAATGTCTGGTTGTAGGGACACGTCACCTCTCTAAAGATGTTGAAGGATTACAACGACAAATATCAGAGGAGTGAAGAGATGTACCCTTGAACCAATATTGGTTGGAAGATCTGTAGTCCAATTTGGGACTAAGATCAAAGATTTGTGAGCACATAGGCTCAATTGATCTGAATTGGGGATCTGTGGCCACTTTGGACTCGGCCCATTTAATTAAGATGTTGAACATCTAACAATGTTGAGCATTGGTTTAGGCTCTGACAATCTTTTTGTCTTTTATTGAGTGCTGGGCACTCATCATAGCTCTGGGGCTTTGTTATTTAAAGAACAATTTATGTTCATTTAGCGCACACATGAGAAGCACATGGTACGCTTGGCGCTGAGCGCCAGTCAATGAGCGCATTGCGCTTCTGGTGAAGTAGCGCACACGTGAGGAGCACGTGTCGCGCTTAGTGCCGAGCGCCGGTCAATGAGCGCATTGCGCTTCTGGTGAAGTAGCACATACGTGAGGAGCACGTGGCACGCTTGGCGCTGAGCGCCAGACAATGAGCGCATTGCGCTTCTGGTGAAGTTTGGAGTGTTAAGGCTCTGCAACGCTATGCGTTAATTTTGGAGCGCTGAAGTGCTTCTTTTGATTAGAGCGCTATGGCTCTGCAACGCTATGCGTTAGTTTTGGAGCGCTGAAGCGCTTCTTTTGATTAGAGCGCTAGGGCTCTGCAACGCTGTGCGCTAGATTTGGAGCGCTGAGGCGCTGGATTTGGAGCGCTAGATTTAATTAGAGCGCTAATGCTCTTTTTAGGCGGCTTTGCGCTCTGAGAATTAAGTTCTCTCTTATAAGAGACTTTGTCTCATGGATTTAAGAACAAAGTTCTTATCTTTTATAGAAGATGTTTCAATCTCTTATGTTTTCGATGAAAGGCTTTGGCTTTATGGATCTGTGATCCTGAGAGAATTGAATTATTCTCCCCCCTTTTATAATGAGATATTATAATCTCTGAAAGACAATTTTTCTTATAGATTTATGATCTGAAGAAAATTAAGTTCTTCTCCTCATTTTTTGTGATGAAATACTTTGATCTCTATTGTGAAAGACCTTGGTCTTATAGATCTATGATCTGAAGAAGATTAAGTTCTTCCCTTTATTTTTTGTGATGAAATACTTTGATCTCTGTTGTGAAGGACCTTGGTCTTATAGATCTATGATCTTAGAAAAAGAAGTAAATTCTTCTTTTTATATGGGATGATTTCATCTCTTTGTTCTTTTTTTTATCTTGAAGAAAATTTTCTTCTTCTGAGAGCTTGCTCTTTGTCTTAGAAACTTCTCAAAGTTTATGGGGGTTCTTCTATATCAGACTTGAATTCTTGGAGCCTTTATATAGGGCAAGGCTGATTTATTCAATCAGTTGAAGAGATATTTTCTCTAATTGATTTGGGGATGTTTCCCCCGTTGGATCTTTGATACAAGGGCTTCTGATTTACAGAAGGCAATTTTCTTGTTTTTAACAAGATTGGGAAATCTTTTCCCATACAGAATTTATTCTGTATTTTGGTGATTTTTAATCACCATTGGATCATTGATCCAACGGTGCTCTGATTTTCAGAGCACAATCTTTCTTGTTTGGAAAGATTACGAGGAATGTTTCCTTAACAGAATTTTACTCTGATGATTTTTAATCATGTTCGTTGGATCAAAGATCCAACGTTTGGGAACATTTAGTTCCGGCGCTAGCGCTCTCGTACTTTGCACGTGGTGCGCTGCTTAGAGTGCAGCGCTATTAGGGCTAGCGCTAATGTGCTTTGCACATGAGCGACGTCTCAGAGTTTTTGACTCTCTCAGTGCTGGCGCTGCTATGAAGCACTGCTTCATTTCAAAATTTGAAATTTGAACAGAACTTTGCTATGATTGGGGGAAACAACATCGACCTTCCATATCGTAAAAAGGGTAGTGTCAGCCTCCCCAAAAGCGGGAACCAAGTCAAGTCACCGCCACGTAAAAGAAGATTCATCAATTTCATGCACACAACCCATATACACGGTGTGCATTTATTGATGGGGGGCACTTTGTTGGGGTCAAAAATTACACCCCGGTTGACCAAGACAAAGTCAAAATCAACCCCAAGCCAAGTGGGCCCAAGCCGAAGTCGAGCCCGAACATGAAGCGGCCGACCTCCCCCATGCCAAAATGAAATCATGTAATAAATAATTTTGATGTAATTTTTATGCATGAATGTAAGAAAAATGGGCATAAAACCAAATTTTTGTAAAGTCTATGGCTCATCTGCAAAACAAATGAATGAGGCATAGGATGGGCAAGATGTTATTTTGTAAATCCCAAGATTCTATATGTAAGTTTGTAAGCCTATAAAAGGCAACATGATAATGAAATAAAGAACAATAATTCATTATCTCAAATTCTAGGGTTTGTGCCTCATTTCCCTTCCTCAAGATTCTAAAACCTTCTCCCACTTTTTTGAATTAAATCAAGAGTTTAACTCTTTCTTTTCCAAAAATAAATAGTTTTTCAACATAAAAGCCTTGAAGGGGAGCTCGGATCTGCCATCAAATCCCTAAAAGAGGAGATTTTAAGTCTCGCCTTCCCTTTCCCCCCCAAGATCCAGCCAACGTAGAGGAAGAAGAAGAATACACATCTCCAAAAATCCTATTCCAGGAGAATCCGATGCTCAAAAGAAGATCCAAAGATTTCTAGGAGTTTAACTTCATTCAAGATCTGTTGGAGTTTAACTCCATAAATCAACCCCTTTTGTAGGAGTTTAACTTCAAATCTATACATAATCCCTGTTAGGAGTTCAACGCCAAAGCCCCTGTTTCCCCCAATCAGAGCAAAGCTTTGTTCAAATTCCAAGACTGGAAATGAAGCGACGCATCTGCGTCCCCAAATCATAGCAAAGCTCTGTTCAAATTCCAAGACTGGAAATGAAGCAACGTTTCTGCTCCCCCCAATCAGAGCAAAGCTCTGTTTAGAAATTTAAGAGTCAAAATTGAAGCGACGCTTCAGATCCTGCGCTGCGCGCCACGTGTCTAACACAGATGCGCTGGCGCAGTTGCGCTGCGCGTTGCGCTGCTCGCCACGTGTCTAACACTGGTGCGCTGGCGCAGTTGCGCTGCGCGTTGCGCTGCTCGCCACGTGTCTAACACTGGTGCGCTGGCACAGTTGCGCTGCGCGCCACGTGTCAAACACGAGTGCGCTAGCGCTAGGCGCGCCACGTGTCAAAACACGAATGCACCAGCGCTAGCACAATTGCGCTGCGCACCCCAAATTAGAGCAAAGCTCTGTTTCCAAGATTGAAAAGTGAAGCAACGCTTCATGATTATACAGCACATAAACATCTCACAAAGGAATAACAAAGAATTAAAAAAAACAAGAGAACACTTAACAGATAATAAAATACTAAATTAAAACATCTTTTTATTATTATTGTTGTTATTAAATTTAAAAAAGATCACCAAATATGGGATCAGAAGGACATGGGTTCACAAAGCTAAAGAGAAGATTATCCAGTTCCCTCTCCGTCTTCTCCACCATGTCGAAACGGCGATCCTCCCGAGGGGTAGCCATCCAACGGTCGAAGCCACACTCTTCAGAGAAAGTGGTGATGACAACCCGACGAGCCCGTATCTGGCTCAGCAAGTGGATGGAGCAATCCCTCAGAGCTTGAGTGATTAAGTGCGCCTCCAAGAAGCACTCGATCTTGTCTTAGAAAGTATCCAGCATTGCCGAGGACATCTCTGTTGGAGGAGGGGGAAGATCGGCGAGCACAGACGCAAGGATCATCCGAAGCCAAATAGAGTGTGGGGGAAGAGGGGACCCCACACGAGTCAAAAGATCGTACAGCGCAGCGTCGCACTGCTCATCCATGAAAGAAGGATCCACCAAGCGCGAAGCAAAGCGAGGAACAAGGTCCTGAATGGGCACTTCCCATGGCTGTCTACGAGCATGAGGGCGGTTACAAACCATGGTTGAGAAAGTTCTTTGGGGATGAGAAAAGGAAGAAGTTTTGCTTCGAGTTATAAAGACGAAGCACATAAAATTTTGTGCACAATGGAACTATTTCCAAAATTGGGAAATGAAAGATCCTCGGGAATATAAGTTTGACTTAAAAGGAAGGTGAAAAGACACCTCTGTTGAAGCAACGCTTCAGATCCAGCGCTCTGCTGAAGCAACGCTTCAGATCCAACGCTCTGCGCGCTGCGCGCCACGTGCTAACCACGGATGCGCTAGCGCAGTTGCGCTGCGCGCCACGTGTCCAACGTAAGTGCGCCAGCGCTGGAATTAAAATTCCCACCGTTAGATCAAAGGATCTAATAATAATAAATCATTTATTAACCAGAATTAAATTCTGTTAAGGAAAGATTTCTCAAAATCTTTCCAAACGACAAGATTGTGCTTTAAGCACCGCTGGATCAATGATCCAATGGTAAATTACCAAAAACAGAACAAATTCTGTTATGGAAAGATTTCCCAATCTTATTAAAATAAGAAGATTATCTTCTGTAAAACAGAAGCCTTAAGATCAAAGATCCAACGGTGGGAAATATTCCCAAACCAATCAGAGAAAGATCTCTTCAACTAATTTAACAAATCAATTGGCCCTATATAAAGGCCCTAAGACTTCAAGTCTCATATAGAAAAAACTCAAGGAGAAAGAAAGGCAAGCCTTTGAAGAAAGAAGATCATTTTCTTCATCTTTAAAGGTAAAAAAATTAATTCTTGAACAGCAGAGATGAAATCATCTCGTAAAAAGAAGAAACATCTTCTAAAAAGATCTTAGATCTATAAAAAAGATCAAGGTCTTTGATAAAACATAAAGGATTAAAAGGTCTAATCATAAAAATATATATATAAAAAAGAAGTATTTTACTTCATTCACAGATATTTTGATCTACAAAGGCAGAGCCTTTTATGAAAACAAGAACTCTGGTTCTTGGATCTCGAGGTAAGGCCTCCTTTGAAGAACATAAACTTGTTCTTTGATCTTAAATTTGATCTGATGCGCTTTGCGCTACTGGAAAGTGCTTTGCACTCATGAACTGCGCCTTTGCGCTCCTTGGACCGGCGCTCAGCGCCAAAACATGCCACATGTCAACCACAGACACAGCTTGCGCTTTGCGCTCCTGAAAACAGCGTACTGCTCTCTTGGGTTGGCGCTCAGCGCCAAGCGCGCCATGTGTCACCCACTGGCGCACCCACAAACCAGCGCAGTGTGCTCATAAATTAAAAGCACAACGCGCTAACAAACTAGCGCTTAGCGCTAAACGACACGTGTCACCCTCATGTGCGATAGCGCAATGCGCTCTTTAATTGGCGCAAAGCGCCTGATGCGCCACGTGGCGCACTATCAGAACACCACTTTATTCCTGATAAATGCTAAGCATTTAATTCCAGACAAAATGTCAGAGCCCAATGCTTGGCATTCTTAAGAGGGCAGAGCCTAAATAAAGGCCTAACAGGCAGAACAAAAATAAAATGTTAAATATTTTTAACTGGACTTAGCCCAATTCTGGCCATAAGTCCTCAATTTAAATTGAACCGAGCTCATCTGCTCTTCCAATCAATTTACACCCGATTCGAGGGTACATCTCTTTACTCCTCTGATATCTGTCGTTGTAATCCTTCAACGTCGTCAGAGAGTTGATGGGTCCCGACAACCACACATTGCTACGGACTGTGGGGTCCTTAAACTCATGGACTATGATGTTCTTAACCTCGACTGTGATGTCTTAAAACTAATATCGGACTGTGGGGTCCTTAAATCCACCGACTATGATGTCCTTAACCTTGACCGTGATGTCTTAAAACTAACGTCGGACTGTGGAGTCCTTAAATTCACGGACTATGATGTCCTTAACCTCGACCGTGATGTCTTAAAACTAACACCGGACTGTGAAGTCCTTAAACTTACGGACTATGATGTCCTTAATATCGACCGCGATGTCTTAAAACTAACGATGAACCGTAATGTCCTTAAACTAATTCTCGACCGCAATGTCATTAAACTAAACAACAGAGCCCAATTGCTCTCTTGTCGGATCTAAACGATCCCGTTAAGTTGATCTTAGTCTAGAATTAGACTAACGCGTCCTTAACAAACGTTTAAGTTGATCTTAGCCTCAAATAAGGCTAACGTATCCTTAAACACAACCCCCCAAACCCAAATCTAAGAAAGATACGGATTTGGACTAGTCCACGCCCTACGGGCGACAACATAACTTAGTCTCCGTATACAATTCACGGGCAACCAAACACAAAACAAACACCTACGACACGAAGTGACCACATGGAGAAGGAGAAAGTTGTTACCGTGATGCGGTAGCGTAATTAACTGCAGGGGCTTGCGCCTGCAGGGAAGAGCGTCCCCACAATCAAAACCCCCTCAAACGAGGGGGAATCTGACAAAGTCTGCTACATCGGCCACATCCGTTTAAACCTTCGATACATGGTGCCATAAATCAACTTGGCATCTTCGGAGAGGTGGACGGATAGCACCAATTAGCATCTGTCCCCAGATTCAGGCAAGACGTCCAGTCTTCCCGGCTTCCGGCGGTGAACAACCCCCTTGGAAGTTCAACTCCTAACCCAAGGGCTAAGCCTTTTTCCCGTTGGTGTTTCCAGCGGTCGCGTGCCGCGTACGTGACCCGTGGGCGCCCAGCGGTCACGTGCAGGGCACGTAACCCGTGGGCGCTCAGCGCCCCCGTGCGCCTCACGCGACCCGCGGGCGCTCAGCGCCTTGTGGTCGTGTGCAGCTCACGTGACTCGTCATGTGGTCGCATGTAGGACGCGTGACCCGCTGACGCCCAGCGGTCGCATGCTGCGCATGTGACCCACTGGCATCCAGCACCCACGCGCCTGGCACGCGTCTTTAAGACGCTCCTCACCCCTCATTTTTCATGCACTCCACACCAGAAACACGTCTTCCATTTGGAATTTTTTTCTAACGGGGCGCTGCCCCGCACCCCGCATCCCACAAGGGGACTGCTAGCTCCCTTGACCCCCAGTCTACTATCCGGGTAGCAGGTCCTCCGTAAAACTCTGCGGGGACCCCGATATATCCAAAACCCTTTCAAAATATGCGTACACTGCACATCAAGTTCGCATGACCAATTTGACCCGTCAATCGGAGGTTCTCTCGCTCCAAAGGCGAGGGGTAATTGACGGCAGCTTAGTCCGTGGTTACCAGAGATTCGGATCACCATAATCAATAAACCCCCGTCTACCCTAGGCAGGAGGAATCTGTAGTACACCTGACAAGCGCGCGCGTATTCCCATCTCAATAGGGTGACGAAAAAGACCTTACACAAGGCATGTTACATGATTCATATTGGTGAAGCCAGCGAAGAGTCCAATGATGAAGATGAGCTAGTCGAGCCAGAAGAAGCCCCTCAAGAGTTCGAAGATGGCGGACAAGCAACTTTCGACGAGCTAACCGAGGTTGATTTAGGAACGCCCGATAATCCAAGGCCGACCTATATCAGCTCACTCTTGTCAGAGGAAATGAAAGAGCAGATAGTCGCCCTGCTGCATGAGTTCATCGACTACTTCGTGTGGACGGACAAAGAAATGCCTAGCCTTTCCCCTGAAGTGGCTATGCATAAGCTGGCTATATCTCCTGATGCTAAGCCAGTCAGACAAGCTCCTCAAAGAATGAGAAGGGAACTGGAAGAAAAGGTCATCGAGGAAACCAAGAAACTCATCGATGCCGACTTCATCAGGGAAGAGAAATACGCGGACTGTATCACGTGCATTATCCCAGTTAAAAAGAAGAATGGGCAGATACGAATTTGCATCGATTTCAGGAATCTCAATAAGGCATCCCTTAAAGACGATTTCCCGCTTCCGGTCATGGAAATGATGGTTGACAATAGCTCAAATTACGAGTTGTTCATTTTCATGGATGGCTCGTATGGATATAATCAAATCAAGATGTCATCCGAGGATGAGAAACACACAACATTTCGAACCCCGATCGGGATATACTGCTACACGGTGATGCCATTCGGATTAAAGAACCCAGGTGCTACATATCAAAGGGCAATGACCAATATCTTTGATGACCTAATCTATAAAATCGTCGAATGTTATGTTGATGATTTGGTCATCAAGACTAAAGCCAAGGCCGATCACATCCAAGATCTCAGGACCGTTTTCACTAGACTGAGTGAATACGATCTGAAGATGAATCCTCTAAAGTACGCTTTTGGCGTGTCATCAGGAAAATTCTTGGGCTTCATAGTCCGACATCGGGGGATCGAAGTCGACCCATCGAAGATAAAGGCCATCATAGAGATGCCTCCTCCGAAGAATCTGACGCAGCTAAGATCCTTTCAAGGTAAACTCGCTTACATACGAAGGTTCATCTCGAACCTATTGGGAAGATGCAGGCCCTTCTCAAAGCTCATGAAGAAAGGAGCTCCTTTCGTCTGGGATGCCGGATGTCAAGAAGCGTTCGAAAATATCAAACAGTGCCTGCTGCACCCTCTAGTGCTTGCTGCTCCCATTTCAAATAAACCGTTGATCCTCTATACTGTCGCGCTAGATGAGTCATTCGGTGCACTCCTCGCCCAGAACAATGAGGAGGGAAAAGAGAATGCCCTCTACTACCCCAGTGAACGTTAGTCGGGGCGGAACATAACTATTCCCCGATCGAAAATCAGTGTTTGGCCTTGATATTTACCGTGAAAAAGCTAAGACACTATCTTCTTGCTCATCGGGTTATACTGATCTCCAAGGTCAACCCGCTCAAACAATTAATGACTAAAGCAAGCCTAGCCAGTAGAATGGCAAGATGGGCTATCATACTGCTTGAATTTGATAGAATCTATACTCCTCAGAAACCAGTAAAAGGGCAAGCATTTGCCGACTTCCTTACTGCTTATCCCATACCAGAAGGGTCACCGCTCAATTACGAGTGACCCGACGAACAAGTGCTCTACCTCAAGGATGACGAGCCATGTTGAGAGCTCTACTTTGATGGAGCCTTATCAATTAGGACCTCCAGCAAATCAAGCATCCCACAGATAAAAGCAGGGATATGATTGGTGTTCATCACGCCATCGATGAGAATCCTACGGCGTTCTTTTGCTCTCACCGAACCTCGCACAAACAACGAGACCGAGTACGAGGCTCTTATAGCTGGTCTGGAGCTCACCATAGAAATGGAAATCCTTCGGCTACGAGTCTACGGTGATCCCCAGCTTGTTGTCAACCAAGTAAGTGGCGACTATAAGATATATAAACCTGAGTTAGCTCGGTACAGAGCCGGGTGGTAGAGCTTATGAAACAGTGCACCCACATTAAACTGATGAGAGTTCCTAGGGCGTTGAATGGAAAAGCTGATGTACTCGCTCGCTTAGCCAAGGAGCTGGCTGATCCCGATATGGATGAAATTCTGATAACAGTCAGAAACCGGAAAATTCTACCTCCGGTCTCTTTGCTTGAAGAGAGAAGCGTAGAACAAGAGAACAATCCTTCCAAAGAAGCTCTGATCATCCAAGATGAGCCCGATTGGAAAGAACCCTTCATAGAGTACCTCTGATACGACAAGCTGTCCGAAGGAAAATCTGTGAGGATTCAGCTGAAGAAGAGAGCTCTTCGATAAAAATGCGTATTTCAGTTGCTATGAGCCCTATCTTAATGGTCGTGAAAAAATATTAGAAATCACATCAACCCTCAATAAAACGTCGTCTTTATTCTTCATTCCTATCTTTTTTTCAAACATCAATCATATACCCCTACGTGTGTGTAAAAGACATCCCTACACTCGGAGAATTCAATTCAAGCTATCATACTCTTGTCCATCTACCTCAGTACTTTTTAATTGATGAATATTTAGATGGAATTTGCTCACACGTTTTTCATGCGACCGTTAATACTTCTTGAGGTACTAACTGACCGATTACCCATGTGCTTTCTTATTAGGCGTATTAGTATTGTCCTCGTCTTGCAACACCTAAGGCTTCGCAGTGACTCCCAAACCAGTTGGTCTAAGACACTAGGTGATGAAGCACCCTCGCTATATTTTTTTATTGCTGCCTTAGTGATTACAAAACCAGTGTTCATTTTTATTCACCATTTTATCTTTTTATTCATTTATTATTTCCTTCATACTTTGGCTTTTAGACAAGAGCTTTTCAAGATATCCTCTACCATCCCGAGTTTCAAGACGTGTGTAAGTGCGTATAGTAGGGTATCAACGTTCAAATGTTTGGCTTCCGGAATAGGAACTATTTTTCAGACTTATTTTTATCCTCAGATTAGTGATTTCCTTCATCTTACTAAACCTTGGGATAACGGCTCATAACTACTTATTACTAGTTTCGTTTAAGAAAACTTCTAACTTTCTTGGTTTTCTTAAATTTTTCTAAATTTTTATATGTAAATTTTCACTTTCAAACTTTCATCATTAAAAATTTTTTTGTGTGCTTATATATAGTATAATGCAAAGTAATGCGTAAATAAGCACAAACCTCCCCCAAGCCTGTTTGCAGCAGTGTCCTCACTGTTGTCTTCTGCTAGATCACAAAAACCTGTAAGCTTGGGAGGAAATTTATTAACGGGGGCAATAATTATGATTGTGAAAATCTTCTTCCAAACTTATTTTTGGCTCACAATTTTAAGTAAAAATTTTATTTTCAAGAGCCAGATTATACCCCCTCCAAACTTGAGTTAAACAATGTTAAGCTTTGAAAATCACAAGAGGGGGTCAAAGTTATTGGTCAATGCCAAGCTTTGTAAAGACCGAAAGTCAACACCAACCATTCGAAGATTTTATCAGTGTAGTGTATCGGAAGAACATGTTGTAGAGAGGCAGGAAGAAGTGGGGAAAAGATAAGTGGTGGGATAGAATGTGTTTGCATCTCGTTTTGGAGAGAGGACACAGTGATTGTGATGGATTACTCGCATTCTCTTTATAGTCCAGAAGAAGGGGTGGAGGTTCAATTTCTTTGTTTTGTAGATGATTCATCTCAACACCCGTGTTTGCTAAAAATGCGAGTTCATCAGCGAAGATTTCCTCAAAACTTTCATCGATACCTCGAAGAATAATGTCATCAGAAAAAATGGGATGATCGTCAGACTCTATAAAAAGTTCCTCATTAGCGTTAGATGTTGACTCGGACAACTCGGTGGAAGAGTCCGTGTATGTGTAATACATAGTTGGGTCAAACAACAACATATGAAAAGAGTCGGTATCATGAGGCTGATCAAATTCGCTGCTGTCGACATCCATTAATTCGACAGAACATGCTTGAGCAGTAGGTTCGGAGGGTACGCTTCCTAACTTGTAAATGTTCAGCTCAATTGACATCTTCCCGAAAGATAGGGTCATAAAGCCGTTATGACAGTTGATTATAGCATTGGAAGTGGCAAAAAAGGGTCGACCGAGAATCACCGGAATTTGATTCCGTGGGTTCACTACAGGCTGTGTATCTAGAAAAATAAAGTATACAGGGAATACAAATTCCCCGATTTTTATTAACACATCCTCAAGCTCACCCCTAGCTTTAGTGATTGATCGGTCGACCATCTGGAGAGTTGTGTTCGAGGGCTTTAACTCTCCAATCCCTAACTGCTCATAAACTGAGTAAGGAAGCATGTTAACACTTGCGCCAAGGTCAAGTAAAGCACGGTTAATGTGTTTACCCCAAATAGAAATAGAAATTGTAGGACAGCCAGGGTCCTTACGTTTTCTAGGTAATTGTTGGGGAAAAGCTGTGTCTACAGTACTCGACATGAACACCTTTTTTGGCACTTGAGTCTTCCTCTTCCTAGTGCACAAGTCCTTCAGAATTTTTGCATAAGCCGGGACTTGTTGTATAGCATCTAGGAGAGGGATATTGATGTTAACCTGTTTAAAAATTTCAGTGATCTTCTCCATTTGCGGACTTGGTCTGTTTTCCCTTAACCGATTTGGATAATGAGCTTTAGCAATAATAGCTGGGTCCAACATTGAAGAAGATCGTGTGGGTAGGAAAGATCCAAGAATAGGAGTGGAGATCATCTTTGGTGGACTAGAAGAAGTGTGCTGAGGGTTCGAGCCTTGGGAAAACCGGAGAATAGGCTCGGAAGAAAATGGTGGGGTAGTCGAACTGGGGTCAGAAGGAGAAGTGGAAGTGGAAGGAAAAGTCTCAGCGGGGGTATCATCGATTGATTCTTCATTATTATCAATCTCTTCACCAACATGGTTTTCAAGCACTTTTCCAGATCTCAACGTGGTGATAGCGTTCACATGATGTGAATAGCCAGGATTAAGTAAAGGTTGAGCTGGAAGTTTCCCTTTCTCTCTAGCACTCAATTCGGCATTTATTCGGGCAATTTGTTCTTCCATCGATTTAATACTCTCACTTTGGGAGTCAGAGTTTTTCTGGATTTTATCGACGGAAGACTTCATCTCAGCCGATACTTGCATGAAATTTATCAGAAGCAAATTCATGATTTGTTCGAGTGAAGAGGAGTTATCAGTACCGGTCAATTGAAAAGAATTGTTCTACGGTGCAGAAGTGTTGACCGGATTTTGAAAGTTTTGTGATTGGTAGGGGTGCTGACTTATTTGAAGTGGTTGCTGTTGTGGTGAAGAGACCCATTGAAAGTTGTTTTGGTTTGGAACCGTGTTTTGATTTTATTGTTGTTGCCGAGAAAAGTTAGGGTGATTCCTCCAACCCTGATTATAAGTGGAAGAATACGAATCGTTTCTAGATCTTTGTTGAAAAGCAGCATTGGTATGCTCTTAACCTTGAAACGGAGAATTCAAAGGACATTCTTCCGTAAGATGTGATGGATCAGAACAGCATCCACAGACAGTTTTAGGGAGTGTCATCTGATTTAGGGAGGCTACTAAAAATTTATGTTCCATAGTTTCGAGTTTCTTTTGCATTGTTGCCATTTCAGCTCTAACTCCTATTGAAACATCAGATTGATGAATACCACCCCTAGATGATGGTTGGTTTACACTCTCCCACTGTAAAGTTTTTTCAGCGAAATCTTCTAAAAATCTCCAGGCTTCACCATCATCTTTAGTCATGAAGGTGCCTTGACACATGGATTCAAGTATCTGTTTTATTGTAGGATTAATGCCCTCATATACGATTCTGCACAGATCCCATCTAGGGATTCCGTGATGAGGATATTGAACTAACAGATCCTTGAAGCGTTCAAAACACTTCGAAAATAGTTCATTGGGAAGCTGGGTAAATTGATTTATTTCGCTATGGACTCGAGCTGTCTTATGATTAGGGTAGAATTTCTTTAGGAAAGCTATGACCGTTCCCCTCCGAAAGACGCGGCGAAGACGCGGCGGACGTCTAGCCTGAATTTCGGGGCAGATGCTAATTAGTGTTATCCGTCCACCTCTCCGAAGATGTCAAGCTGATTTATGGCACAATGTATCGAAGGTTTAAACGGATGCGGCCGATGTAGCAGACTTCGTCAGATTCCCCCTCGTCTGAGGGGTTTTTGATTGTGGGGACGCTCTTCCCTGCAGACGCAAGCCCCTGCAGTTAATTACGCTACCGCATCGCGGTAACAACTTTCTCCTTCTCTAGATGGTCACTTCGTGTCGTGGGTGTTTGTTTTGTTTGTGGTTGCCCGTGGATTGTATACGGGGACTAATTTATATTGTCGCTCGTAGAGCGTGGATTAGTCCAAATCCATATCTTCTTAGATTTGGGTTTGGGTTTTGGGTTTAGGGATACGTTAATCTCATTTGAGACTAAGATCAACTTAAACGTTTGTTAAGGATACGTTAATCTAATTTTTAGACTAAGATCAACTTAACAGGATCATTTAGATCCAACAAGAGAGCATTTAGGCTGCCTCTGTTGTTTAGTTTAGGCACATTGCGGTCGATTAGTTTAAGGACATTACGGTCCATTGTTAGTTTAAGGACATCTCGGTCTAATGTTAGTTTAAAGACATCACGGTCGAGGTTAAGGACATCATAGTCCGTGGGTTTAAGGACCCCATGTTCACACCATAATATTGTATTATTATATTCCCCATTCTTATTCTTTTTATAAATAAACAGGTGCTTTTGACGCATGTCTGCTACATATTACAGGATACAGGTTCGTGGAGCAAAAACAGTGAAAAAGATAAAAGACGATGCAAAAGTGTGACTTTAACCAATAAACAGAAGACTCTTGATCAAGCCTACATAAGGATCAGTTCACAAAGCAAGATTCAAGACGTCGACACAAAGCGAACGGTTAAAGTTCAATACAACTACTCACTGTGAAAATCTGGAGAATACCTAGAAGCCAATCTAAGAAAAAGACTGAAGAAACATGAAGCAAACATTCACCAGAACAGCCCCAGAAATTATGAGCACACAAGCATTCTATATGGCCGCGGAACCGCGGCCATACCCTGCTTTTGGCCGCGGATCCGCGGCCATTAAGGGCCCGTGTCGGCGCGAAATTTTACCAAAACTCTGGAGGCGGCGCGGATCTTTGACTAGGTCTTTTCTTAGAGGGCATTTTTGTAAAAGCAGATGTGCGAATCAATTGTAACTTAGGGTTTCTATGAATCTATAAATAGAACCCTAAAAACCTTTTCTAGCCTATGCCTCTTTTCATTTCACAAATTCAGATCTGTACTGCGTTGATGTTTGGAGAGAGCCATCAATAAAAATTAGTAAGTTACTTTTATTTCTTTGCTTTAGTTCTCTTTTAATTTAGAATGTCTTTTAATCCCCTAATGAGCGAGTAGTCTCCTCGCTTGTTAGGGTTAGCCTTAGGGAAAGGTTTGAGAGATGAGATCTCTCACCCCTTTCTTGCCCCTTCATACCTAAGAATTAGAACTCCATGCATACACGCACACACCGCTCCCTGCGGCACCTTACCCCTCGAGGTAACGGTGATACCGTAGTATAAAGGACCAGTTGCGCATGTTTTCCATGGAGATTAGGGTAAGGATCGATAAAGGAAGGACAAGAACCTAGAGGAAGAAACATCTTTCCAAAAGATTTCTAATCCACTTTATTGATAATTACCATAACATCTAATTGATCTAAAATAGGGTGTTGAAAGCGGTGAGGAAACCTTTGATCTTTCAACTTCCCCTAAGACTAACCCTAGCAAGACTTAGATCTAGATAATTTTAGTATAACCTAATTTGGTAGTTTTTAGATTTAATAAATCAATCCGAACATTCATCGGAATTAACTCGTTAGCGCGACTAGGAAAACACAAAATCCCTGTGGACCGCCCCGTACTCACCGGCTAACTACAAGCGACGCCGTTCTTGATTGCGGTAAATTATTTTTGATCGATAAAATCCAACTCAAATCAAATGGCGCCGTTGCCGGGGATGGCGTAGTATTTCCTTTTTGCAATTTCAGGTTAATCTAAATAAAAAAATCATAAAAACAAAAAAAAATTATAAAAACTTTACCAGTTATTGTTTGAAGGGTATTTTTTGTGAATCTCTGCAGGATCGACGGATCTGGAAAAATCCAGAAAGCGAAACAGAATAAGAAAGATCGCAACAACAGAGGAGTGGAATTTTTCTTGGCGTCTGAACAGCACACCTAACCGCGGATCCGCCGCAAAAAGCGCTTTAGACCGCGGAAGCGCGGCCGTTTCGACGAGTCAGCACGTGAGAAAAAGTCTCGGGAACAGAGCCGTCTACAAGACCGCGGAACCGCGGTGGGATCCACTATTAGACCGCGGAAGGGCGGTGCCGTGACCTCATCAGTTGACCAAATTTGCACTGTAAGATCTTTTCTCTCTTCTCTGAATCTTTCGATATATCTTTTGCCAAATTTCCTGCAGGATTCTTTGCGCCTAAAAATAAAAAAATCTTCCCCCTTCTCAATAACAAATCTTGTGTAGGATTCTTTGCGCCGCGCATAAAATAAAAAGCTTTGATTGCAAGTGATTTACTGTTTTGCATATCTTTAATCGGACTTTAAGGGGCTTTTGACCAATTCAGATTGGGTGGGGATTTCATCACCTTTCCCAGGACCCCAGAAATCACATAAGGCATTTGCATTGACCATATTTAATTAAAAAAAATACTAGACTCAGCCCTAAGGACTTCGAGCTCAATAGGACAGAGGACTAGTTATAGGCATCGGCCGTTAATCCTAACATGACTTTGCGGTGTCTAGGCAAGTGTGTCAAGGCATGTGGTTACTTAATTAGGACCGCTACTTGTAGCGGGGAGCCTCCCACTTACCTGGCACTTACCTGGCCGCAATTGGCGGTGAAGAGGCGGTTTTAGGTCCTATCTCTAGCCCTTTGGAACAGTTAGGAGCTGTCTAGCTGACCTAGGTGACCCTAGAGTTAGGCCTGATTGTGCATTTTTGGTTGATCGAAAGTGTGTCTTAGCCCTTTATCAAAAATCTTTTTTGCAAATGGTTCCAAATAAAAAGGGGGAAAAAGAAAAAAAATCTTTTATAAAAACTTGCAACTTGTCGCGTAAAATCCTTGCACCCCACCACCACTCACTTTCTTCTCATTGACGTTATCTTACCTCCACATTCTGTCTTTCATTTTTTTGACTACACTACCCCTTTAGTGTATGTCACTTTGGACTAGGGACACTAGCGCCCGATTAGTCCGTGTTTCGTTGGTACCGACCGACGAACCTTTCGACACCGAAGTCGAAATTCCCTCCATTTCCTTACCTCCACCTTCAAATTCTTCTTCCGAAGGTATGTCGGGACACAATCCCAACAACACCTTACCCACGGGACTGATTCCACCTCCGTTAGGTGCAAATAACCCGAATCTCCTGCCTGTTGTAGCGCCCCAACGAATCGTGCTCCAGGATCTCTTCTACCCTGTCCGCACCTCTTTACCTACCTGTCTTTCATCCCCACCGGCAAATGGGGGCAATTTTGAAATAAAACCCCACTTCATCAATATGCTGCCAAAATTTCATGGATTGGAATCCGAAGATGCTTATATCTTTATCAATAAATTCCAAAACGTTTGCACCATGATGAAAACAACCCAATTAAGTGATGACGCTATAAGGCTAAGGGTCATTTCTTTCATCTTATGTGACTTAGCCGAGAAGTGGCTATACAGCACAGCATCATATTCAATTAGAAATTGGGACGAGTTTGTTAAAGCTTTTCTTAAAAAGTTTTATCCTCATCACAAGACCGCGAGAATTCGCAATGAGATAATACAATTTTCCCAGTTTCCTTCCGAACCATTTTGGAAGTGTTTTGAAAGATTCAAAGACCTACTTGTTCAATGCACTCACCATGGGATCGAAAATTAGCAACTTTGCCAAACATTATACGAGGGATTGAACCCGGCAACGAAGCAGTTGCTAGAAACCATTTGTCAAGGTCACTTTCTAACTAAATCTAGTGAGGAAGCATGGCAGTTTCTCGAGGATCTTAGTGAACAAACAATTCAGTGGGAGAGCACAAAGACCACCTCATCTTCTTCTATTGGTCAATCTAGGGCAGGCATACATCAATTAGATATATCGATTGCTATGAATGCCGAAATGGCTGCACTTATGAAAAAGCTAGAAGCCATTGAGACCAAAATCTCATCGTCTTCTCATGCCCCTGCTTTACCCCCACGAACTGTTTGTGCTTGTTGTTCGGATCCATCACACATTACCGAAGAGTGTCCTTATAATCCACCTGTTCAAGGGCAAGATCAAGTCAATGCTGCCTTTCAGCAATGACAAAGAAATGATCCTTACTCTTCGACCTACAATCCGGGTTGGAGGAGCCACCCAAATTTTGCTTGGAATCAAAATCAGCAACTCCAAGGAAACAACAACTTTCAAAGGCTTCCTCCACAACAACAAGCACCCCAACAAACTCAAAACCAGCAACTTTTCCAACCACAACCTTATCCAAATCAAACGAAAAATTTGGTTCAACCAAATGATGATAAGGTTATCTCGCTAGAAAAAAGTCTAGATGCGTTTCTCAAGCAATCTACAGAATCCGCAGCAAGATTGGAAAATTGCGTCCAGTCTTTAGTGCACAACAATGCTTCACAAGATCAAAGCATCAAATCTATTGAGGCACAAATTGCACAATTAACTGCTGCGTTGAGCGAGAGAGAAAAGAGAAAGCTTCCATCTCAACCATTGCCAAATCCCGGTCACACACAATACGCATATCACAATCACAATGTAAATGCGGTGACCACGTTGAGATCCGGACGAGTGTTGCAGAATAATGTGGGTATTAGTGATGACATCCCCGCCGGTGGTTCTTCTCCTTCTTCTCCTTCTTCTTCTTCACCCTCATATCCTCCGCTAGAGCCTATTCCCCATTCTTCAAAAGACTCTTCTTCTTCTAATCCGAACGGACCCACTTCTCACTTCACGAACACGCCCACACTGGGATCCGTTCCTACTCCACATTCTACTCCACAGATATTGGACTCAACAGATTTTCAAGATGCACCATTTCCAAACAGGTTGAGTCCCAATAAACCAACTGCACAAATAGAAAAGATTGTGGAGTTATTTAAACAGGTTAGCATAAATATACCTCTCTTAGATGCAATCCAACAAGTCCCTTCATACGCAAAAATCTTAAAGGGCTTATGCACCTCAAAGAGAAAGTCGTCTCGAATACCTAAGAAAGTGCTAGTGGCTAGTGCAGTGAGCAATGCTATTAACCAACCTCAACCCTTACCCCAAAAACGAAAGGACCCCGGCTGTCCTACGATTTCAATAACAATTGGTGATAAGAAAATCAATCGAGCACTTTTAGATCTTAGGTCTAGTGTTCACCTGCTTCCCTACTCCGTGTACGAGCAATTAGGGGTTGGAGAGTTGAAACCCACTCGTTGTACTCTCCAAATGGCTGATCGATCAATCACCCATCCTAGGGGAGAGCTAGAGGATGTGTTGATCAAAGTTGGGGATTTCATATTCCCCGTTAATTTTATTGTTATGGACACACAACCTGTTGCTAACCCACGGAACCAAATTCCGGTGATCCTCGGTCGACCATTTTTGGCCACTTCCAATGCCGTAATAAATTGTCACAATGGCTCCATGACTCTATTCTTTGGGAAGACGTCTAGTGAGTTCAATATTTACAAGTTAGGAAGTCTGCCCCCCATGCCTAAAACTAGTACACAAGAAGTTTGCTCTATTCACGAAATCACGCAGGAGGACTGCGAGCTTGAAAGATTTCTATCTGATGAAAACAGTTTTGACGCCACTAGTGCGTCCCTCCTTGAATCCACCACAGTTGACACAACCGATATTGATTATGAAAGTTTCACTTTTTCAGATGATTTTGACGACTCACAGCCAGAATATGAGTCTTTTGAATTTTTGGATGAGTTAGTTGAACCATCCGAATCGGTTGTTTACAGTGATTTCGAACCTGTGTTGGAGTCCTTTGAGTTCGAGGTAGATTCCCCAATTTTACCTATGATTCTTTCGCCTCCGAAATTCGAACTCATGCCCTTGCCGTCTCACCTTAAATATGCTTACATAGGTGAGAATGAGACCTTTCCCATTATCATATCGGCCTCTCTAGCCTTCGAGCAAGAGAACGCTCTTTTAATGTTCTTACAAGATAGGCGGCAAGTTTTCGGCTGGACTATGGCGGACATCGAGGAGATTAGTTCCCTCATAATTGAATATCATATGCATATGATGGATGATGCCAAGCCGATAAAGGATCCACAGAAATATCTTAGGGATAGTGTGGTTAGTCAACCTCTTCCTTTAGAAGTTGAACCACCCACATTTCTTTTAATAAGCTACGAGAATGCCCATATTCCACTGATTGCTGATCATCCACATTCTCGTTTTGATTCATCACCACCTCCTATCTATTCACTTCCACACTTTCCATACCACCACTTCTATCTTCCCCAATTCTTTTTGGATCGGTACAACATATTCTTTCACCAACCGATACTCTTTACAGATAAATTTTTCGACTGGTTGGTGTTGACGTTTGGTCTTTGTAAAGTTTGGCAATGACGTCTAACTCTGTTTCAATGAAGTTTGGGGGGGCCTTTCTGTATATAACAATTCAAAAAATAAAAAAAGTTGTAAATAAATAAACAGGGGAGTGCCGACATTTTGACCCTCTTGGTGTAGCATGACAGTGAGGACACTGTCAAGCTTAAGTTTTGGGGGTATGCTCGGTAAGTCTTTTTCCTTCGCATTCATGTGTATATTTTTGCATTTGCATACTTATTTGAAAACCCATAAAAATTGAAAAAAATTGAAAAATTATAAAAATTATTGTATTCAATTTTGGCTTATTTGACTAAAGTTTGACAGATAGGTTAACTGGCTAGGAACAACTAGATCTTAGATTTAGTAAATTAAAAACCCTAAAAATAACCTTCCTTAAAGTTTAGCGGTAGAAAGTATATGTTTTTGTAGTTTATTTAGAAATAGGCAAATTTTGAGTTCACTTCTTGGGCTAAGTTAAAACAAAGGAAAAGTATTGATATTTTTATTAGAGTATGTTAGTTATATGTATGCCCTAGAGGCCATTACTGTACATACGATGTATATTGTAGTGGATGCTGGGACATATATAGAGAGGACTTTCTTGCTCGACATGATAGTATGCTATCTGGTTGTACTTTATCTTAACATGTACTCTGATTGTCTCTATGTTACATGTTGATAAAGCCCTTAGGATATGTACTCGACTACTGGGACTATGATGAGATCATACTAGTGGGGCCACGGTAGTCGACGAGTACATTCTATAACTGTTCTTAGTCAAGGGTGTATCGAGACAGGGCATCGATACACCAGAGTAGACTAGCGTATACGCATCTTGACCCATATGATGGGCGATGGATGATCCCATATCCATTGGTGTTTGACATCAAAGATGGTGTACGGGTGCTCAGTGGAGACTGGGTACACTGGACGGACTCGCTGAGAACTCCCAGATGGTATTATACCTTACGTCAGATGGCAGTTCTCCGGTGACACTGGTACAGAGTAGTCTGCTGATCCGAGATCGTCATAGAGTCTTGTGTGATTCCCACTGTGCTTTGATTTCCATCATACCACGTCCAAGAGGGCGTGCAAAAAGGTGGCTTTTGGGTACAGTCCCGAATCACATGGAGGCAATGAGCGATAGGAGGGGATTCGTCTCTCCCGGTATAGGGAGTTGATGTTGTGCTGTGTTCGATTGGCTATAACCGAAAATCCCTGGCCAGGGTTGCTGAGATTTACTGGTAAGTGTTATCAGTAGTTTCTCGAACTATTATAGATCTCAAATCGACACGACTTATCGAGCTACTGGGGTCTGACGTTTACCACCCCTAGGCGAGATATGCGACATATCAGACGACGAGACCGGACTGTACGGGAGTGTTACTGTTTGGATTCACAGGAGAATGTACAGGCTTGCTTGTTGATCTTCTGAGCTCTTAATACCTGGGTAGCTATTACGTTTAGCTGACCGCTTGCAGCTTGTGGGTGTTTGATATGATCATCACCTACTGCCGGCGTATTGACGATTCTTTAGAGTCCTACACAGAGGTTTCTTGACTCAGGCAAAACGGAGTAGGGGCACGTATGTGATATGTGCGGGACCGAGGATAATGCGATATGAGATACCGTATTCTATTCTCACGATATTTGATATTAGCCGGGTCATCAGATCAAGTGTTGATTCGATGAATCGGTACGGATAAATATTAGTCGGTTATATGCGATATAGCCGGATTGTCGGATCAAGTGTTGATTCGATAATTTAATGTATAATAATATATATGATATATTAAATTACATTAACTAATATTAGCTCACTAAAAGATTTTTTTTCTCACTCGGGTAATACATTGATATATATGCGATATATGTTAATTGTATTATTTTATTTTGTTACAATAAATATTATATGTGTGATATATAATATTGTAACATGATATGATAACTAATGCAACATGATTAGTGGAGATTAAACATGGTTAGGGTTTGATTTGGGTTAAGTTTTTCTAGATGATTCTAGAAGGTTTAGTTTTGTTTTGTGCAAAGATATTTTCAAGTGACTCATTCTTAACCTAACCCAAACCCTAGCCTTGGTTAATTCTCTACAAAGATTTATTCAACCATAGTTGCATTATTCATCATATTTTATCTTTCATTATTCATCACAAAAGGTTTCGAATGATTTTATTCATCATCTTCTTCCTTCTTCTTCCTTCGAGCAAAAGCTTTCTAGCTTTTTGCTTTGTGATGAAAATGAGTGAGAATATGAAAACAAATGAGAGCAAAAATCCTACTTCATCATCCTCATCTATCTTTGCCATTTAGATGAGGGTGTTCACTTCATATTATGAGTGTTAGCTTGTGTTAACGAAACTTCAAGGTAGATCATTTTTGTATCGAAGATCGGAAGCAAGACTGCATCTTTCTCTTCGTGGAACCTCTCGAGAGTCCGGAACACGATGATCGCAGCGAAGGGACTTCAATACGGAGCTTTAAAAGTGAAGGACCGGATCTACAAAGGTTGTAATCCCTCTCACTTAGTGTTAAAGTGTTTAACATGCTTGTTTTCGCCTAAACCCTAGTTTAAAGATCAGGCTTCGGGTTGTTCGGCACGGCTAAATTTTTAATCGGGCATGGTTGATGCCTCGTAGAACCTTGTGGCAGTGCATAGCAACCCTACAGTGGTATCAGAACCAAGCTAGAGCTTTAGGCGAAGTCTAGACAAAGTTTAAAGTTCGATCGAACCCGAGAACCCCGATAAAACCCCTTCTCTGGATATTTTTTCAAAATGTTGATTTTTCTGAATTAAAAATTCTCACAAAATAGAGCAGGGAAATATAAGGTTTACTGTAGAAAACGACCCCCTGAATCCACTGTAGCGCTGCGGAACCGCGGCCTTAACCTGCTTTTAGTGGCGGTTCCGCGGCCGTATGTAAAGATCATGGACTCGTTTTTCTACTGTAAGTTCCGTAGGTGATCCCTGATTCTTCTGGGAATTTTTATTTTCACTCAAGTGTTGAGTTTTCTGGATTGTATTGGGGACTCGTTGATTCGATCGGATAATTTAATTTTGTTTAGTTTGTCCGGGTAATTTTTAGAAACTGTTAAAAAGTTCGAACGGATATCAATAACTCACTTTTTCCCCAGTCGGAAATTTTTTCAAAAGTTGGATTTTTTCTCGAGTTTGAAACTTTCTAAGTCGTGCAAGTAACGCGGTGGACCCTCTAGAAGACAACAAACCTTAACTCGATTATGTGACCGTCTTGAACTGCCTCTAAACCTTAGGGTTTGCGGCAGTACGGCATGCCACATGTGAGGCGTTGGCTTGACCCTTCTACGGCTGGACCATTGGTACTGTGGCATGTGATGGATGTTTTTAAACTGATTTCAAGTGTTGAGATATATTGGGGAAATCTTAGGTGTTTGATTATTCGATCGGAAAGTTTAACATTGTATATTTATCTGGAATGTGATACAATATTTGGAATCCACAGGTAGTTATGAGATAACTAATTTGAATGTTATAAATCTAGCAGTTCAGTCTCAATTGATCAGTTGCCACGGGATTTTGATGCGATCAAAAGTCCGTCGCAATCACGTAGAGTACGCGAATACTCGCCGGGTAAACTTAACAGACAGCCACGCCCCATAGCCCCGACCAAGTGACTGTAGGAGAACCCCGTCGCCAAAAGCATCCGTTCGAGTGCTCGCGGCAGCGGTGTTCCACCTTAGTGCACTTCGTCGACGGCATCGGGGGTGCGGCCGTCTACTAAAGTTTGCGACGAGCATTCGATTAGGATATCGGAATCTTGTTGAATTGCCCGACTTGATATTGAAAAGAGTTTTCGATAATGAGACTAAAATGCGGGGTTTATAATTGTTAGGCATGCGATGTCTAAGGAATTCATTTGGTTAAGCATGCGATGTCTAAGGAGGTTGCGGATTCCAACTGTTGTAGTTTTACACTTTCTTTTCTGTGACCGTAAGCGTAGTATGTGGTGTATCGCCGGCTTCGTTGCTATACATCAACGACAATCGGGATACGCATACTTGCTTACGTAGATGATATGAGATATTATGTGTTGCTGTGATATGTTATATTGGATTGTCGCGTTCTGAATAGCCGGGGGTTTTATGTGAGATGAGAGTTTTTCTTTTTCATTCATGTAAAATTCATTTGTATGTAATATTCTTTTATTGGGGCACTTCCGGGCTGAGGATGATGTCACCATTGTATATTATTTACTTTTCCGCATTAGGTAGACCCAAGGCGGGGAGCATAAGTAACTGGGTTCTAGGGTCCAGTAGGAGACCATCTCGAGGAGTCGAGACAGGTTCTCCTAACCCTAGAATTGGCAGTGTTGCTTGCCGCTCTCGTAGGGGTCTAGGGATGTGGGTTTGGCTATTCATCACGACCGTGGAATCCGTGTTTTATACAGGCTCGTACTAAAACACGGACGTCCTAGTATATCCAATATTTCATATATGTTCTTCTGCTGCAATGTTCTGTGATGAGATCATATTACTGCCTAAGACGAATGTTTATATTATATATATGAGATATATGTTATATTGCAGATTTCGTTTCAAATGTGATGCTTATGAAGCATAATAAAATGGGACTTCATTAATGAGATTAATGAAACTAAAAGAAACCTAAAGATGTTGTAGAAACTTGTTTAAAAACTGGTAGCTCTAGTTCTTGCTTTGCATAGCGGTGTTCCTTATAGAACATCCAGCACCTTATTCGATAAGGAAAGAGCCGAGATCCCTTCACCGGGAGTGACCTCTTTAGTGAAACTAGCAGATGCTATAAACTCGGTTTGTCTTTTGATTGCTTCTATAGTTCTTACTTTGCATAGTGATATTTATGAAATATCTTGCACCTTATTCGATGAGAAAAGGGCCGACAATCCCTTCACCGGGAGTGATCCCTTTAGCAAAACTAGAAAAGCCTCAAAAACACTCCATTTAAAATCACTCGATTCTATAACGATATCAAGTTCATTACGCAAAGGGTTTTCTTAAAAACCCGTCGTAGCCCTCCGTCATTTCAGATAAGTACTACTTAGTATTCGTGCTGCGGTAGTTTGGCATTCGTCAAGGCATAGTGTGCGGTAGCTAACTAGTATTTATCTGTTTATGCATATGATGCAGATTGGATTAGGGTATTCGTACGGCGTTGTTTGGCATTCGTCAAGGGTCGTGCGGGTGGGTTTAATTCAATCAAGAAATGTACGGGTTGAACTTGACTAGTGGACTATGGATTGTTTGGCATTCGTCAAGGTCATAGAACGCTAGGGGTAAAATATTATTGGGAATTTCAAGTGTTGAAATTTTCAATGAGATTGCATACCTTCTATGAGATAGTTGGATCCCGATACCCGCTGCGAGTAAGAGTTACTCCTGGGAGAGTTTTACACATTACAATTAGCCGATCAAGTAGGTGTCTAGAAAGGTGTTAACGGGGTTATGCCTCTGGGAAAATGAGGTTTACTTTAATTAGGTTCGTGCGAAAGCACGGGGGACCTCCCTCAAAGTACCGACACTGGCCTGGCTGAAAGATTGGCGAACTTGTAGCGCGTAATTAATCCCGGCTAGTCTTTCCTTTTAGGGTTTGAAGGAAGATTTGATTAAAACAGTGGGAGACATCCTGATTAGATATATTAGATAACCAATCTAATCTTGCAAGAGCTTACGCTGAGTGTTTTCTTCTCTCTCTCTCTCCAGGTAGCGACCATATCACGCCTTAATCAAGATAATAATACGGATATTTTGACCGAACCCGCTTGTTATACTGAGCTGGGGAACGTTGGTCCCGCTCCAACTTATAATTTTTATAAGACAGAGCAGAAAATTGGGGAATACCAGATTTCCCATGCCGCCCAAACGAAGAAAGTGCATGTTGATGCATTATCTTCGGGTGTGTTCATTACAGAGAACTGTTTCTCAGTATCCTTTACGTCTTGGGTATGTGATACCGGATCAGGATCCCGCATATGTAATCTGTTACATGGGCTACAGAAAGGTAGAGAACTGAGAACGGATGATAAGTTTCATGAGACAGAAAACGGTGCAAGTGTTGCAGCCAAGTCTGTTGGTCACTATCACCCTGTATTACTAGAATACATTGATTCTGAACGAATGTTATTAGATACCGAACCTGATATACAACATCATATCAGTCTCTTTATTAGTAAAGAAATGATATAATTTTGTATTGTTGGATAATGTTTTGAACATTTCCTATATCAAGAGTTGATCGGTTCAGGCACGTTATCTAAAAGTATTGACGTTCTAAATCAAACTACAGTTCTTAGTATACAGAACACATACGAGAGGAAGAGTTCAGAAATAAACGAATCCTTCTTGAGGCATTGTAGACTAGGTCATATCAATGCGACCCGACTAGCTAAGTTACATTTAGATGCATATTTAAATCTGTTTGAATTTACATCTTGTGAAACTTGCCGGTCATGTCACAAAGATAAGATGACCACATCTCTGTTTATTGGAAACAGAGAAAGAGTTAGTGAACTCTTGGGATTGATAAATGCTGATGTATGAAAGTCCCCTGTCTACACATGCCAAGACCGGTTCTTTGTACTTCATTACATTCTCTGATAATCTCTCAAGATTCAGACATGTGTTCCTGTTGAAACATAAGTCCGAACCTTTGAAGATATTCACAGAATATAAGTTAGAAGTAGAGAACCAAATACGGGTATAAGTATTATGTCTTTTGATGAGATCAAGGAGGAGAATACTTGAGCACGGGATTCCTGGACTATTCTAAAGGAGAATGAGATTCTCTCTCGGCATTACTCCTCCGTATACACCACAACACGTAGGTGTATCGGGGCGGAGCAATCACACCCTATTAGATATGGTGAGCTCGATGATGAGTACTACTGAGTTTCCTATTTCCTTTTTGGGAGTTATGCACTTGTAAAGCTGCATACCTATTGAATAGGGTTCAAATCAAATCAGTTGCCTACCACTTCATATGAGATATGGAAAGGGAAGAGCCCATATCTTAAGTTTGTTAAGATTTGGGGTTGTCCGGCCTATGTCTAAAAGCAAAATCCGGACAAGCTCGAGGCAAAGTCAGATCTGTGGAAGTTTGTAGGATATCCCAAGCATTCGCAAGGGAATATCTTCTACCTAGCCGAGGAACAAAAATGTTTTGTTTCTCAGCATGCCACCTTTGTGAAAGGGAATTTCTTGTGAAGAAATTATTGGTCATGAGGTAGAACTGGAAAGGTTCCAGCTATACAAACTGCAGCTGATGATTTGGTAGAACCAAAAGATTCAATAGTTTCCAACGAACCTCAGCCTCTCCGCCGATCTAGCAGGGTTCCTCACCCACCTGAGAGATACTTCGGTTTCTCTATGACAGTGGGAGCGAGGATTGCATTATGAGATGATGACCCAACTAGTTTCGAGCTGGCCATCAGGAGTGAGACTCTGTAAGAATGGCTGGATGCTTAGTGATCTGAGATGGAATCCTTATACACCAACAAAGTATGGACTTTGGTTGCTTTATCTGAAGGGTTAAATCCCCATCAGGAGCAAGTATATCTTGAGAAGATTACTTGGTGTACATGGAAAAGTTGAGACTTTCAAAGATATGCTTAAGTCCATCCAGATCCTACTTGCCACGGCTACATACCATGACTACGATATCTGGCGGTTGGGTGTCATGACTGCTTTTCTAAAATAATTTTTTAGAAGAGAGCGTCTATAAGTACACAGCCAGAGGGCTTCGTAGACAGTGGGAGCAGCAGAAACGTGTGCAAGATGTTTTATGTGATAAAACAGGCATCGCGGAGTTAGAACATCTGTTTTGATGTGGTAGTCAAAGAGTTTGACTTCATCAAAATGGTAGATGAACCTTGTATATACAAAAAGGTAGTAGAGAGTATGGTGGTGATCCTCGTAGAGTACGTGGATGACATACTCTTGATAGGGAAGGAGTTTCCTACTCTACGCTCGGTCAATCTCCGCTTATCACAAGGATTCTCCATATAGGATCAAAGTGATACCTCCTAAATCCTGGGTTTTGGATCTATGAGATAGATCTAATTGGATGTTAGGATTCTCACTAGTTGTAGTGAGATGGTATCAATCGATCCTGGGAAGAATCACTGGAAAGGTTCCAAAGTGATAAGGACGACTGAATGTCAGTCGCAGGCATTGTCTTTACCCTCAGTGGAGGGACGATATGTTGGAAGAGTTCCAAGCTAGATACCGTGACTTACTAGACGATTAAAGGCAAGATACATCGTTACCAAGGATGCTACCAAAGAGGCAGTCTGGATATATAGGTTCATGAGATGAACTTCGTTCCTACCATTGTGTGACAATGGAGTTATGGCTTTAGCCAAGGAACCCCCGTCCCATCAGAAATCCAGATATAATTCTTAGGCAGTATCACCTGATCATGGAGATGGTTGATCTCCAGAGAGATCGAGATTAGGAGAGTAGATACAGAGGACAACAGCACGGATCCACTCACAAAGGCCTTTTTCCCAGTAGAGACTTTTATGGGATGGTTGAGTATGAGATACTTCAACCGCAGCTAATTGTTGGGTATGTGATACCACAACAGATGGCCCTAGTGCAAGTGGGAGATTGTTAGTTATATGTATGCCCTAGAGGCCATTACTGTACATACGATGTATATTGTAGTGGATGCTGGGACATATATAGAGAGGACTTTCTTGCTCGACATGATAGTATGCTATCTGGTTGTACTTTATCTTAACATGTACTCTGATTGTCTCTATATTACATGTTGATAAAGCCCTTAGGATATGTACTCGACTACTGGGACTATGATGAGATCATACTAGTGGGGCCACGGTAGTTGACGAGTACATCCTATAACTGTTCCTAGCCGAGGGTGTATCAAGACAGGGCATCGATACACCAGAGTAGACTAGCATATACGCATCTTGACCCATATGATGGGCGATGGATGATCCCATATCTATTTGTGTTTGACATCAAAGATGGTGTACGGGTGCTCAGTGGAGACTGGGTACACTGGACGGACTTGCCGAGAACTCCCAGATGGTATTATAATTTACGTCAGATGGCAGTTTTCCGGTGACACTGGTACAGAGTAGTCTGTTGACCCGAGATCGTCATAGAGTCTTGTGTGATTCCCACTGTGCTTTGATTTCCATCATACCACGTCCAAGAGGGCGTGCAAAAAGGTGGCTTTTGGGTATAGTCCCGAATCACATGGAGGCAATGAGCGATAGGAGGGGATTCGTCTCTCCCGGTATAGGGAGTTGATGTTGTGCTGTGTTCGATTGGCTATAACCAGAAATCCCTGGCCAGGGTTGCTGAGATTTACTGGTAAGTGTTATCAGTAGTTTCTCAAACTGTTATAGATCTCAAATCGACACGACTTATCGAGCTACTGGGGTCTGACGTTTACCACCCCTAGGCGAGATATGCGACATATCAGACGACGAGACCGGACTGTACGGGAGTTTTACTGTTTGGATTCACAAGAGAATGTACAGGCTTGCTTGTTGATCTTCTGAGCGCTCAATACCTGGGTAGCTATTACGTTTAGCTGACCGCTTGCAGCTTGTGGGTGTTTGATATGATCATCACCTACTGCCGGCGTATTGACGATTCTTTAGAGTCCTACACAGAGGTTTCTTGACTCAGGAAAAACGGAGTAGGGGCACGTATGTGATATGTGCGGGACCGAGGATAATGCGATATGAGATACCGTATTCTATTCTCGCGATATTTGATATCAGCCGGGTCATCAGATCAAGTGTTGATTCGATGAATCGGTACGGATAAATATTAGTCGGTTATATGCGATATAGCCGGATTGTCGGATCAAGTGTTGATTCGATAATTTAATGTATAATAATATATATGATATATTAAATTACATTATCTAATATTAGCTCACTAAAAGATTCTTTTTCTCACTCGGGTAATACATTGATATATATGCGATATATGTTAATTGTATTATTTTATTTTGTTACAATAAATATTATATATGTGATATATAATATTGTAACATGATATGATAACTAATGCAACATGATTAGTGGAGATTAAACATGGTTAGGGTTTGATTTGGGTTAAGTTTTTCTAGATGATTCTAGAAGGTTTAGTTTTGTTTTGTGCAAAGATATTTTCAAGTGACTCATTCTTAACCTAACCCAAACCCTAGCCTTGGTTAATTCTCTACAAAGGTTTATTCAACCATGGTTGCATTGTTCATCATATTTTATCTTTCATTATTCATCACAAAAGGTTTCGAATGATATTATGCATCATCTTCTTCCTTCTTCTTCCTTCGAGCAAAAGCTTTCTAGCTTTTTGCTTTGTGATGAAAATGAGTGAGAATATGAAAACAAATGAGAGCAAATATCCTACTTCATCATCCTCATCTATCCTTGCCATTTAGATGAGGGCGTTCACTTCATATTATGAGTGTTAGCTTGTGTTAACGAAACTTCAAGGTAGATCATCTTTGTATCGAAGATCGGAAGCAAAACTGCATCTTTCTCTTCGTGGAACCTCTCGAGAGTCCAGAACATGATGATCGCAGCGAAGGGACTTCAACACGGAGCTTTAGAAGTGAAGGACCGGATCTACAAAGGTTGTAATCCCTCTCACTTAGTGTTAAAGTGTTTAATATGCTTGTTTTCGCCTAAACCCTAGTTTAAAGATCAGGCTTCGGGTTGTTCGGCACGGCTAAATTTTTAATCGGGTATGGTTGATGCCTCATAGAACCTTGTGGCAGTGCATAGCAACCCTACAGAGTATGAGTTTGAAAAATAATTCCTAGCTTAAGTCTAGATTCTGAAAATGTATACCCTACAATTTGCACAATCACGCACCTTGAAACTTGGAATAGTAGAGGAGACCTTGAAATGCTCTTGTCCAAAGTCCTTAGTACGAAGAAAAGAAATAAAAAATACAAGTGTGAATAAAGAAAGAAAAAAAATGAACACCGGTTTTTGTGATTACTTAAGACTGTAAAAAAATAGAAAAATATTTAGCGAGGGTGCTTCATCACCTAGTGCCTCAGACCAACTGGTTTGGGAGTCACTGCTAAAGCCTTGGGTGTTGCAAAACTAGGAAGTACGCTTTAAAGTGCTAACGCATCTTGTAATCGGTTGTTGGTACCTCAAGAAGTATTAACAGTCGCATGAAGGATGTGTAAGCAAAAATTCAATTAAAAATTCACCAACTAATAAGTATTTTGGACAACGGACAAGGGTATGATTGCTTGATTTGAATTTCCAAGTGTAGGGATGATTTATACACACACGTGGGGATATGTGATTGGAGATTAGATGAGAGAAAGGAGTGAAGAATAGAACCTGTATCTTTAGTAGAGTTGATAGAAATTCCTAAGTGGAGATGGAACCCTAGAAAAAAAACTTAAGAAATGCCAAAAGCTAAGTAAGTCTACAGAACATATATAATCTTAAGTTAAATGATAAGGAAGCGTGAAAAATACGGGTGGATAATTTATGAGTCGACGATAATAGAATTCCTTGTTAGAAAACCTAAGTGGAAAACAAAAGTCGAAAAAGCCAAATTGATAGGATTTTGTGGGTAGTATCCGCTGAAAACCCTCAGGAGACAACACTCCTCCTACTAGAGACACCTAGAGGTTTAACGGCTTGTTGCACGTGCTCAGTGCAATCGCGTTTCCCTGCGAAAGTGCGGTTAGGTTTTTTGTAGAGAATAAAAAAATAAGTTTGCTCGAGGACGATCAAAAGATAAGTTTGGGAGTATTTGTTCACACCATAATATTGTATTATTATATTCCCCATTCTTATTCTTTTTATAAATAAACAGGTGCTTTTGACGCATGTTTGCTACATATTACAGGATACAGGTTCGTGGAGCAAAAACAGTGAAAAAGATAAAAGACGATGCAAAAGTGGGACTTTAACCAATAAACAGAAGACTCTTGATCAAGCCTATATAAGGATCAGTTCACAAAACAAGATTCAAGGCGTCGACACAAAGCGAACGGTTAAAGTTCAATACAACTACTCACTGTGAAAATCTGGAGAATACCTAGAAGCCAATCTAAGAAAAAGACTGAAGAAACATGAAGCAAACATTCACCAGAACAGCCCCAGAAATTATGAGCACACAAGCATTCTATATAGCCGCGGAACCACGGCCATACCCTGATTTTGGCCGCGGATCCGCGGCCATTAAGGGCCCGTGTCGGCGCGAAATTTTACCAAAACTCTGGAGGTGGCGCAGATCTTTGACTAGGTCTTTTCTTAGAGGGCATTTTTGTAAAAGCAGATGTGCGAATCAATTGTAACTTAGGGTTTTTATGAATCTATAAATAGAACCCTAAAAACCTTTTCTAGCCTATGCCTCTTTTCATTTCACAAATTCAGATCTGTACTGCGTTGATGTTTGGAGAGAGCCATCAATAAAAATTAGTAAGTTACTTTTATTTCTTTGCTTTAGTTATCTTTTAATTTAGAATGTTTTTTAATCCCCTAATGAGCGAGTAGTCTCCTCGCTTGTTAGGGTTAGCCTTAGGGAAAGGTTTGAGAGATGAGATCTCTCACCCCTTTCTTTCCCCTTCACACCTAAGAATTAGAACTCCATGCATACACGCACACACCGCTCCCTGCGGCACCTTACCCCTCGAGGTAACGGTGATACCGTAGTATAAAAGACCGGTTGCGCATGTTTTCCATGGAGGTTAGGGTAAGGATCGATAAAGGAAGGACAAGAACCTAGAGGAAGAAACATCTTCCCAAAAGATTCTAATCCACTTTATTGATAATTACCATAACATCTAATTGATCTAAAATAGGGTATTGAAAGCGGTGAGGAAACCTTTGATCTCTCAACTTCCCCTAAGCCTAACCCTAGCAAGACTTAGATCTAGATAATTTTAGTATAACATAATTTGGTAGTTTTTAGATTTAATAAATCAATCCGAACATTCATCGGAATTAACTCGTTAGCGCGACTAGGAAAACACAAAATCCCTGTAGACCGACCCGTACTCACCGGCTAGCTACAAGCGACGCCGTTCTTGATTGCGGTAAATTATTTTTGATCGATAAAATCCAACTCAAATCACCCCACAGTCCGATGTTAGTTTAAAGACATTACGGTCGAGGTTAAGGACATCATAGTCTGTGGGTTTAAGGACCCCACAGTCCGATGTTAGTTTTAAGACATCACGGTCGAGGTTAAGGACATCATAGTCCGTGGGTTTAAGGACTCCACGGTCCAATGTTAGTTTTAAGACATCACGGTCGAGGTTAAGGATATCATAGTCCATGGGTTTAAGGACTCCACGGTCCAATGTTAGCTTTAAGACATCACGGTCGAGGTTGAGGACATCATAGTCCATGAGTTTAAGGACCCCACAGTCCATGGAAATGTATGATCGTCGGAACCCGTCACCTCTCTGAAAACGTTGAAGGATTACAACGATAAATATCAGAGGAGTAACGAGATGTACCCTCGAACCAGTGTGAATTGTTTGAAAGATCTGTAGCCTAATTTGAGACTAAGATTTGTTAAATATTTATGAGCAGATGTGCTCAGTTCAATATAAGTTGAGGACTTATGGCCAGAATTGGGCTAAGTCCAATTAAAAATGTTTAACATTTTTATTCTTGCTCTGGCTATTAAGCCTTTATTTGGGCCTGGCACTTTTAATAATGCTAAGCATTGAGTTCTGACATCTTTTGTCTTCATCAGAACAAAGTGTGTTCTGACAGCGCACCACGTGGCGCGTCAGGCGCTTTGCGCCAGCTAAACAGCGCATTGCACTTCTGTCGGGTAGCGCACACGAAGAGGACACGTGTCGCGCTTAGCGCTAAGCGCTAGTTTATTAGCGCATTGCGCTTTTAATTTTTGAGCGCGTTGCGCTATTCTGTTGGCGTGCCAGTGAGTGACACGTGGCGCGTTTGGCGCTGAGCGCCAGTCCATGAGTGCAGTGCGCTGCTTCAGAAGCGCAAAGCGCAGATTGTGTCTTTGGTTGACACGTGGCATGTTTTGGCGCTGAGCGCCGGTCCAAGAAGCGCAAAAGCGCAATTCATGAGTGCAAGGAACTTTCTAATAGTGCAAAGCGCATTTGATCAGATTTAAGATCAAAGAACAAATTTATGTTCTTCTTAAAGGAGGTCTTGCCTCAAGATCCAAGAACAAAAGTTCTTGTTTTTATAAAAAGGGCTCTGCCGTTATGGATCAAAGATCTGTGAATGAACTAAAATACTTCTTTTAGTTTTTTATAATTAGATCTTTTGATCTTTTTTTCTTTTTATCAAAGACCTTAGTCTTTTGTAAATCTATGATCTTTTAGAAGATAGTTCTTCTGTTTTAATGAGATGATTTCATCTCTGTGGTTCAAGAACTAGTTCTTTACCTTGAAGATGAAGAAATGATCTTCTTCTTCTAAAGGCTTGCCTTTCTTTCTCTTTGAGTTTTCTCAAAGTTTGCAGAGGGTTTTCTCTATTTCTTCTGTATATATTAGAGTTGAAGTCTAGGGGCCTTTATATAGGGCCAAATGATTTGTTGAATCAGTTTAAGAGATCTTTCTCTGATTGATTTGGGAATATTTCCCACCATTGGATCTTTGATCCTAAGGCTTCTGTTTTACAGAAAATAATATTCTTATTTTAATAAGATTGGAAAGATCTTTTCATTACAGAATTTTAATTCTGATTAATTAATAATTTATTATTATTAGATCTTTTGATCTAACGGTGGGGAATTTTTAATTCCAGCGCTGGCGCACCTTGCGCTAGCGCACCTACGTTCGACACTGGCGCTGGATTTGAAGCGTTGCTTCAATTTTTAAATTTTGAATTTTAAAATAGAGTTTTGCTCTTATTGGAGGTGAGCTGCCTAGGGTGCAGCGCACCTGGCGCTAGCGCGTCTGCGTTTGACACAGGGTGCGCAGCGCGCAGAATCTGAAACGTTGCTTCAATTTTTGAATTTTAAAATTCAAAACAAAGCTTTGCTCTGATTGGGGGAAACAAATGCCCCCCCACCATTGCGCTCACGTGGCGCACACGTGAGTGCAGCGGTAGCAACATCTGAGCCCTTGGATCAACTCAGAAGTTGAAGAGGCGGTTCAGTGCATATAAATAGGACCTTTGGTCCCTTAGATGATTATCATCTTCTTTCTTGAGAATTTTATTCAGAGCCTTGCTCTTCAATTAAGAACTTTCAAGAGTCAGAACTCTTTCCAAACTTAGGTAAAATTATTTTTTTTTAATAAATTAGGGTTTTTACCCATTAACAGAGCCTTGCTCTTCATAGATCTTTGATATAAAGGAAACCCTTTTAGGGTTTCATTAATAGAGCCTTACTCTCATGAACCCATAGATCTAAAGAGATCTTTTCTTGGGGTTTCTTAGCCCATGAAACAGAGCTCTGCTCTTTGATAATATGTGGATCTTTTGATCTTTGATGAAGAACTCTTAAGAGTTTTTTCTTGGATCTTGAAGATCCCAAAATTTTTAATTCTCAAAAATTAATTTTAATTAATTTTTGATGGATTTTCCATCATCATTACAGAGCCAGGCTCTTTAAGGAATTTTATTCCTTCATGACCAGAGTTTGACAAATGTCACTCTGTTACACAGCTTTGCTCTCAAAGGGAGATTCTCTCCTTTTCCCGAGGGATTTCTCATTCAATGAGAATTTCCTTGAGGATATCCTCATTAATTAACAGTCTCATCCAATGATGAGGCTGTTTTATTAATTGATGCATTGTCATCTGGATTTTGTGGGTCCCCCTTTGGTCGCCTTTCCACTGCATTGCGGCGTGGTACAAATTTTAAAGTGCCGAGTGTCAGAATTTTAAAATTAAATTATAGTACTGACAATTGAATTCTGTCCTTTCTCGCAGGCGACATGCCTTCCGATCTCTCTTTCCCGTTTTTTCGTTCAGAGGGAGGATTCCCTGAGGCACCTGTGGACCGGGAGGTTCTCGCGCTCATCAGAGACTATAGAGACTATGACCCAGAACACAAAAGCCTTCACCTGTGGGGTAGGTGGTATGACCAGATTATCAAAGGTCGTCAAAACTTTTCTTGTGCGACGCCGTCGGAGCCGATCTCATCGATTTCGTATGCAGATGCACCCCTAGTGAACTATGCCGTGGAGGTTGTCAATTGGACTTTGGAGGGTCTTCTTCAACCTTCCATTGCCGCCATACCCATGCAGCTGCCGGCAGCTTTGGATACCTTGGGGCGGCGCATATGCCAGGACGAGTCGCGCCCTTGGGGAAAACCCTACAACATCGGGTTGACCCCTCGACATTCGGCCGGGAATTTGCAATGGGCCAGGTACATCTTGTCAGCGAGGAAAACGCAGCTGCTGAAGTTTGGCCTATATCCTGCGGTTTATGCTTCGTTGTTCCAATATTCTGCTCCCCCGACATGGTGGATTAAGGCATTCTTGGAGCAGTGGAACATCCCAACCCACACTTTTCTTCTACTGGACAGAGAAGTCTCCATCTTCTTAGAAGAATTTGCTGAGATTTCCGGTCTGTCGGTTAGGAGGGAGCACTATGAGAAGCTAGTTCCTCCGGATGAATACGTTTTTGCCACCAAGCCGATGGTGATGGGCCTAACGCTAGAGAACGCCATTCAACACCAATTTCCTAGTCTGATAAAGGTGCTGAACATGTACGAGAGCCTCTTCTTGGAATCCAGAGACCGGGGGGTCAGTTTCGCAGAATTCATTGCCCGGTTTCTTCGCCCGGAGATCTTATCGCAATGAGGCCAAAAGTTTGCCAAGCTCGACGACCCCTTCGGCTTCGGCTTGGACCATCGACCAGTACTGGAAGACGATCAGAAAGGCTTTTTCCTTCCTGATGCCGCAATTATTCCTCTGTCAGAAATCGCCGCTCCGGGCATTGACGATGAGGCTTTCTTTCTTGGGTTTCTTAGGCTGTGGTTGTGCTGGTTTGCGCTCCCTATGCACCCTCGCTATATGAGGCCGTCCGTCTTCTACCCAGCGCATCGAATGGTGGCTGGAATACAAGTGGCCATCGGGATCGTCGGGTTAGCCCATCTATACCATGGTCTTAACGTGGCGGCGGATACCACTGAACCGGGGGTGCATCCTGCCAACTTCTCGATGCATTACTTTACTTCGTGGATGGAAATGCACGTGCTCGAGGTATTTGGCATTCATAAAAGATCTTCGTTTTTCGAGAAATGCAAATTCCCGAGAATTATGCGGCTGGTTGATGCTTCTATCGTGAATCCGTCTCAGCGGGAAGTTAGGGGCTTGCTTCTTCATCCGCGCATGGTCGGAGCTGGTATGTCTTTTACGGACAAAGTCCTGACGATCGGCCAGGAAACTTCCAAGACGGTGCTGGCATTGCGCGACGTTTTTAAGAACGGGGCTTCCGTGTTGAAAGCCCGGGAGATTCTACATCTATACTCCATCAGGCCGGGCTTTCTCGTATTCAGGCAAAATGATGCGACGCTTTTTATGAGATACAACCCCCATCATTTTGCCCAGCTGCTGAGTTATAACCAGGGGGTTCCACTGGAGGCGTTCTTGGAAGAACCTGCTGCCACCAAAGAGGGAATACGGGGTGCGCTGCATCACTTTATGCGCTTGAATACGTGCTCCCAATTCTTTAGTAGCGAGCCGAGTTGCGTTCCGAGGGCCCTTAACGTACACGGGGCCTGGTATCAACACGCGATGGGCGCTGTTATCAGGGAAGAGAGGAAGCTGCTGCTCGATCGCAAGAGTACGCCCCCTGCCAGCGATCACAACGTCCCTTTAAAGCAACGGATCGCTGTCCCCCCTCCGCTAAGAGAGGTTGCTGGAGTTGAGCCTCCACGTGTGCTAAGCCCTACGCATGGATTGCCCCGTGCTCCTGTGGAGACGGTGGATGTGCCATCGGTGCCCCGTGCTCCCGTGGAGACGGTAAATGTAGCTTCACCCGAATCTGACGTGGGCTCAGATTTCGAGACTCGCCGTCCCAAAGTGCCCACCAAACGCAAGCTGGTGCTGGCTGCAACCGGAGCTCGCTCGCAGAAGAGGAAGAAGAAGTCGCTCCTCTCTGCCGATGTCGTATTTGGTCAGGAGCCTCATGCTCCTTATAGTGAGGGCTTGACCGAGTATGGGACAAATGAGGGCTTATTCACGCCACCAGATGATACTGATCTGGCGGCTGCCATCGCAGCTTCTGAGCGATTGGCAAGCCGCGAAGAGGGGTTGGCTATCCTCGCACGATCAGGTAATCATTAGTTGTATTTTTTGCCATTGCTTCGTACTTCTATTATTGTGTTTTGACTGACGCTTTTCCTTCTTTAACAAGCATTTCCACTGAAGAAGCTCTCGCAGCTTCTCTCAAGACTTTTGAGGAAGAGGAAAGACTTCGAGCATCCTTAGGCATCGGTATGCTTCGGTTTATCGTGTCTCCGTTCCCATTTTTTTATATAGGTGATCTGACCCCGCTTTATCTTATCACAGGGACCATAATGCCGATCCCGCAAGCTGTCAGTCAAAACAGGGTTAGGATCTGTCACCTAATACTTTTCAACTTTATGAGCCGTGAGGGTCTCATAAAGAATTTTCTCCCTACCGGTCGAGAGGATCCCGTAGGTGTAATTTCTCCTTAAGAATCGTGAGGATTCCTAAGTGTGTTTTCTCTTGAAAGTCGTAAGGATCTCACAAGAGAATTTACTCCCTTACGAGTCATGAGGACCCGCAAGTGATGGGTGAAGTTGTCCTTATCCGCATTTCACGGAGTCAGGAGTTGCTCTGGATGCTTCCCACGGGTTCACTACCGTGTTCTGGGAGGACCAAGCTCCGCTCTGGACGTTTCCCACGGGGTCGTGGTTGACATTATCCGCGTTCCACATGACCAGGAATTTTGCTCTGGATGCTTCCCACGGGTTCACTGCCGTGTTCGGCGAGGACCAGGCTCCGCTCTGGATGCTTCATACGGGGTCATTGTCGTGCTCTGTGAGGATCAGGATCCGCTCTGGACGTTTCCCACGGGTCAGGATTAACATAAGCCGCGTTCCACTTAGCCAGGAATTTTGCTCTGGATGCTTCCCACGGGTTCACTGCTATGTTCTGTGAGGACCAGGCTCCACTCTGGATGCTTCACACGGAGTCATTGCCGTGCTCTGCGAGGACCAGGATCCGCTCTGGACGTTTCTCACGGGGTCAGGATTGACATAAGCCGTGTTCCACGTAGCTAGGGATTTTGCTCTGGATGCTTCCCACGGGTTCACTGCCGTGTTCGGTGAGGACCAGGCTCTGCTCTGGATGCTTCACACAGGGTCATTTCCATGCTCTGCGAGGACCAGGATCCGCTCTGGACGTTTCCCACGGGGTCAGGATTGACATAAGCCGCGTTCCACGTAACCAGGAATTTTTCTCTGGATGCTTCCCACGGGTTCACTGCCGTGTTCGGCGAGGACCAGGATCCACTCTGGATGCTTCACACGGGGTCATTGCCGTGCTCTGTGAGGACTAGGATCCGCTCTGGATGTTTCCCACGGGTCAGGATTGACATAAGCCGCGTTCCACGTGACCAGGAATTTTGCTCTGGATGCTTCCCACGGGTTCACTGCCATGTTCGGCGAGGACCAGGCTCCGCTCTGGATGCTTCACACGGGGTCATTGCCGTGCTCTGTGAGGACCAGGATCCGCTCTGGACGTTTCCCACGGGTCAGGATTGACATAAGCCGCGTTCCACGTGACCAGGAATTTTGCTCTGGATGCTTCCCACGGGTTCACTGCCGTGTTCGGAGAGGACCAGGCTCCGCTCTGGATGCTTCACACGGGGTCATTGCCGTGCTCTGCGAGGACCAGGATCCGCTCTGGACGTTTCCCACGGGGTCAGGATTGACATAAGCCGCGTTCCACGTAACCAGGAATTTTGCTCTGGATGCTTCCCACGGGTTCACTGCCGTGTTCGGCGAGGACCAGGCTCCACTCTGGATGCTTCACACGGGGTCATTGTCATGCTCTGCGAGGACCAGGATCCGCTCTGGACGTTTCCTACGGGTCAGGATTGACATAAGCCGCGTTCCACGTGACCAGAAATTTTGCTCTGGATGCTTCCCACGGGTTCACTGCCGTGTTCGGCAAGGACCAGGCTCCACTCTGGATGCTTCACACGAGGTCATTGTCCTGCTCTGCGAGGACCAGGATCCGCTCAGGACGTTTCCCACGGGTCAGGATTGACATAAGCCGTGTTCCACGTGACCAGGAATTTTGCTCTGGATGCTTCCCACGGGTTCACTGCCGTGTTCGGCGAGGACCAGGATCCGCTCTGGACGTTTCCCACGGGGTCAGGATTGACATAAGCCGCGTTCCACGTAGCCAGGATGGGGTTGACTTTATCCGCATTTCACGGAGTCGGGATTTAACTCTCGGTCTTTTGTGCACCGCCGAGTCATGGAACTGGGAGTTGCCGCTGTTCCGATTTGCTTGATTTTGTGTCTGTTGTAATGAGACGAATGTTGAGATGATCTCCAGGTTATCTGTGAACCGTTGAGATTTGGCTTCTTCTTCTGATGAAACCTGGGGAGGAAAGGTGTGATTCCTTCTTTGTTTGAGCCCCTGGATTGTATACAGGGATTGATGTGATATCACCTGTAGGGCATAAATTTCTCATTTTTTTATTTTATTTCTTTCCGCGATGCTCTATCATTTCAGCTTTTATATCGCGAAGGTCGCGATTGCCCAATCATTTCGGTTATTCTTTGCGGTGCCTAATCATTTCGGCTATTTATTTTATTTTTACTCGCCGCTTTTTATTGCGAGTTGCCCAATCATTTCGGCTATTTATTTTATTATTTTTTTTACTCGCTGCTTTTTATTGCGAGTTGCCCAATCATTTCGGCTATTTTTCGCGGTGCCCAATCATTTCGGCTATTTATTTTATTTTTACTCGCTGCTTTTTATTACGAGTTGCCCAATCATTTCTGCTATTTTGCATGCATACATTTTTATTGTTGATTTTGTTGCGAGCTGCCCCATCATTTCGACTATTTCGTATGCATGTGTGGCTCGCTAGTTTCTTTGTTGCAGGCTTGAAATTAGACACCGATTTCGGTATCAGCACCGCTACAAATGGGATATTGCCAGGAGCGAATCATCATTTGCCTCTGTCGATGTCGAACAAAGGTGGCTAAGTGATCAGGGTTAGGATCCTGTCGACTAAGGCTTTTGACTTCACGAGCCGTAAGGGTCTCATAAAGGTATTTCTCCCTGCGAATCATGAGGATCTCGTAGGTGCGGTTTCTCCTTAAGAATCGTGAGGATTCCTAAGTGCATGTGCTCTTGTAAGTCATAAGGATCTTACAAGAGTGTTTTCTCCTTATAAGTCGAAAGGACTTACAAGGGTTGTTCACCGTATAAACATATCCCTAGTCACGGATGGGACTTTGTTAGGGAAATGTTTATTCGCGCCCGTGGATTGTATACAAGGATCAGCATTGAGCCGCTTGTAGGGCAGTATTGGAGGTTGTGGGGGGGCTGCTTAAGAACAGGTTCAGATCCCTGTAGCTTAAGACTTTTGAATCTTATGAGCCATGAGGGTCTCATGAGAGGGTTCTCCTTACAAGTTGTGAGGATCTCGCAAGTGTAATTTCTCCTTAGGAATCATAGGGATTCCTAAATGTGTTGCTCCCTTGTGAGTCGTAAGGATCTCACGCAGGTGATTTCTCCTTACAAAGTCGAGAGGACCTTACAAGTGTCTTTTAACGAGATTGTGCCCTTTCGGGTTTTCACAAAACTCGCCGGTAGCCCTGCTGTCTTTACTCACGGAGCCCTTCCGAGTTTTCATCCTTGCCCATTTTGCTTATGGACGTACCGTTTTCTTTTTTCTCTCTTTTTTTTACTTTAACGAGGCTGCGCCCTTTCGGGTTTTCACAAAACTCGCCGGTAGCCCTGCTGTTTTTACTCACGGAGCCCTTTTGGGTCTTCATCCGTGCCCTTTTTGCTTATGGAACCGTTTTCTTTTTTCTCTCTTTTTTTTATTCCTTTTTTGTTTGTATCAGGTTTGGGATGCTGCAATCCATCGTAGTTTATCGACATCTCAGTCAACGGCTAGTTTTAGGATATAGTGGTCCGCTGTTAGTTTAAGGACGTTTCGGTCCGTCGTTAGTTTAAGGACGTTTCGGTCCGTTGTTAGTTTAAGGACGTTTCGGTCCCATAAGCCGGCTACTACTTATAAAGTTTGGGCTTCGAAAGATAGTGAGCGGACATAGTCGTCGTCTATCATTAACTTAGGCCGTGACTCGTCAGGCATGGTATTTCTTCTGGAAGCGACATTTATTGGCCTGAAGGGCCTTTCGCCATGCATGTCCATGAGTAGATAGGCTCCACCCTGGTAGACCTTGTCTATGATATACGGGCCTTCATAGTTTGGCTCGAATTTCCCCCGCTTGGCGCGATTAGGGATCATAGGTCTTTTGACCACTAGCACGAGTTCGCCTTGGCGAAATGTTCTCGGCCTAGTCAATCTTTCGTATGAACGCGTCATCTTTGCTTTATAAGCCTCCAGATTTTGTTGCGCTATGAGCCGGGTTTCATCAAGGGCATCGAGCTCCTCAAGCCGAAGGTGAGCGTTCTCTTCGTCCGTTAGCTCGTAATGAACCGCCACTCGTAGAGAGGGTAACTCTATCTTGAGGGAGAGTACCTCTTCTGTACCGAATACCAATGCATATGGCGTTGTGTTCGTGGCCGTTTTAAACGTAGTTCGATATGCCCAGAGAGCTTCATGCAGTCTCTCGTGCCAGTCCTTTTTATTTCGAGACATCGTCTTTTTCACAATCTTTGTCAAGGTCTTGTTGAAAGCCTCAGATAGACCGTTAGCTCGAGGATTATAGACTGAAGAGTATCTCCAGTCTATGTTATGCTATTGTGCGAAGCGGCTTATCTTGTGGCTTCTATAGGCTGGCCCGTTATCGGAGATAATCCATCGTAGAGTTCCAAACCGATAAATGACGTGCGTCTTGAAGAAGTGGAGGATATTCTCCGTCTTCACTTCCCTCAGCGGTACTGCTTCTGCCCATTTGGAGAAGTAATCGATTGTCGCCAAAATGAATCGATGTCCCCTGGACGATGCTGGTTCGATGGGGCCGATTATGTCAGTCCCCCACATCTCGAATGGCCAGCTAGCCACTGTCGGATGTAGTGGATTTGGGTGCTGATGGATGAAGTCCCCATGGATCTGGCACGAGTGGCATTGCTTCGCATCCTCGAGGTAGTCCTGGATCATCGTGGGCCAATAATAACCCATCCGTTTGATCTTCAGCTTCATCTTCGGCCCGGCTTCGTGAGAACCGCAGAGTCCATCGTGAGTTTCTTGGATGACTCTCTTTGCTTCTTCAGGTCCTAGGCATCTTAGCCACAGAGAATCGAATGACCTCTTGTACAGAGTATCATTGACGAAGGCGAAAGATAGGGCTCACTTCATGAGCTGATGTCTTGAGGACGCATCTTCAGGCGTCCGACTGGATTTGAAGTAGTCTATAAAGACTTCCGTCCAATCTTCAACCTTTTCCTGCTCTTTTATTTGCATGGCCGTTTGCTCGGTCGCTCCCTTTTCTTCGGATGACTCCGGGGATATTTCTGCCGGTGCAAGAACCCGATGGCTTTGCACAACGATCCTCACGTCTTCGAGGTTCTCGTCGGCCAGTTCTTTAGCAAGCTTGGCTAATGCATCCGCTTTGCTATTTTCCGCCCGCGGTATGCTTTCCAAGGTGTAGGAAGGTATTTGGGTCAGCAGTTGCTGCACCTTCTCGCCGTACTTCACCAGTTCGGGTTTGCACGTTTGATAATCGCTGTTTACTTGACTAACGACCAATTGGGAGTCTCCGTATATGAGGAGGTTCTCAATCCCCATGTCGATGGCGATCTCGAGACCTGCTATCAAAGCTTCATACTCGGCTTCATTGTTTGTCCTCGGCTCTGTTAAGGAGAAGGCAAAGTGCATTATCCCTCCTTGTGGAGTTACGAAGATGAGGCCTACCCCTGATTTGATATGGGGGTGCTTTGTTTGCGCTTCTTCATGGAAGATGCTCCATCAAAATAAAGTTCCCATCGGGTATCACTCCCGTTAATCGTGTCAAACGCATACTCGTTTGGCAGTTCGCAATTCAGGGGAGAATCGGCAGGTATCGGATGCTCAGCGAGGAAGTCGGCGATGGCTTGGCCTTTCACTTCCTTAAGAGGCTGATAAGTTATTGAGAACTCTATCAAGAGCAAGGCCCATTTAGCGAGTCGCCCGGTCAATATGGCCCTTGACATCAAGTATTTGAGAGGATCCACCTTCGATATGAGACGGACTTCATGCGCCAACGCATAGTGCCTGAGCTTCATTATCGCGAAGATTAATGCTAGGCGGTGTTTTTCAATGGGAGAGTAATTGCTTTCTGCCCCCAATAGAACTCGGCTCAAATAGTAGAGGGCTCTTTCCTTCCCTTGGTCGTTCTCTTGTGTCCATAATGCACCTAAAGAACCTTCGAGGGCAGTTGTATATAGAATGAGAGCCTTTCCCTTGACCGGAGCAGCCAGCACTGGCGGGTTCTGCAGGTATTGCTTGATTTTGTCCAGCGCGCTTTGGCATTTGTGATCCCAGACGAACGGGGTTCCCTTCTTCATCAGGTAACTGTAAGGACGACACTTGCCTGAGAGATTGGCTATAAATCCCCGGATATACACGAGCTTCCCTTGGAGAGACCGCAGTTGCTTGAGAGTCCTTGGCGGAGGCATTTCCATAATCGCCTTGATCCTTGACGGATCTATCTCCATGCCTCGGTGTCAGACGATGAACCCTAGGAAATTTCCCGAGGAAACACCGAACGCGCATTTGAGAGGGTTCATCTTCAAGTTGTATTGCCGAAGGCGTTGAAACACGATCTTCAGATGCTCTAAGTGCTCCTCATATGATTTGCTTTTCACCACGAGGTCGTCGATATAGCATTCGACGATTTCATGTATGAGGTCGTCGAAAATCTTCGTCATGGCCCTCTGATAAGTGGCACCGGCGTTCTTTAGACCGAAAGGCATCACCTTGTAGCAAAATATGCCCAAAGGGGTCCGGAAAGCGGTATGCTTCTGGTCCTCGGGATGCATCTTTATCTGATTGTATCCTGATGATCCATCCATGAAGGAGAAGACTTCGTGAGTGGACGTGTTATCTATCATCAGCTCAGTGACCGGTACTGGAAAGTCGTCTTTTGGACAAGCTTTGTTGAGATCCCGGAAGTCCACACATATGCGCACCGTTCCATTTTTCTTCATCACTGGTATGATGTTGGCAATCCAATCTGGATATTGAACCTCTTGGATGAAGCCGGAGTCAATTAGCTTCTTGACCTCGGCGTTGATACTCATCTCGAGCTCAAGCCGCATCCTTCTCGGCGCTTGTTTGATCAGCTTGACGTCCGGCGATATCGCCAATTTGTCCAAAGCAACCTCTGGATCTAGTCCTGGCATCTCGGAATAGTTCCAGGCGAAGCAATCTTTATGTTGCATTAGCACGTCTTTTAATGTGGCCACCCTTTCTTCAGACAGTAACTCACTGACGAATGTCGGTCGCGGGTCACTTGTCGTTCCCAAATCAATTTTCTTGAGGTTATCTGCAGTGGTATGTATTCTATCTTCCAGCTCTTTTGGCGCCGGTGGAAACTCTGAGATCACTTCGTTATCATCATTTTCGAAGCACCAGGGGAGGTCATCCCTATCCTCAGGTCCTTCTTTTGATAGTGTTATCATATGACAGGTACGAACTCACTTCCAAGACCGATGTTGATCTGGATCTATTCTCGCTGTACGCATGGTTTTTGGTTCGTGCTTCTGCGGCGGAGTTATCCTCCAACTGTCGGATAGAGCGAACTTACCGAGCTGATATTGGTCTTCAACCCAGTTCTTGAAGGTGAAGAAGTTTTCGAGAGGATGTCCTATCGCTCGGTGATAAGAGCAATAGTCTGAGTGAGAGACCTCGTTAGCTTGCTCGGGGTGTTTGGACTCCGGAAGTGTAATCATTCGATATTTTATAGCAAGATCAAGTATCTTCTTTGTCTTGTCTTGGGCAAAAGAGTACGCTCGACCCATCTTCTTTATAAGAGATGAGTCTTGGTTGCTCGGTTCTTGATCGCGTAGCTTCTTGGACCTGCTTTGTCGCTGTCGAACGCCTTTCCCGTTCTTTGGTTTGTTTCTGCCTCTGCGTTGGGCCTTTTGTACAACGAGTTGACAGGGAGGAGCATTTTCATCTTTCGCGGCCTGTTGAAGAAGGCGTTGCGTCCTGGCTTTCTCGTAGATGGCCATTTCGCGATTATGGTCGTCTCGAACCTTTTGACCCGCTTCCCTTATAAGCTTGTCCATTTGTTCTCCGAACGATGGACTGGGCATTTTCACGTCGGGAGCTCTTTCTGGTTCAGGGTTAGCTTCTTCCCATAGAGCATCCCCTTCTTCATCAAAGTCATGTACGACGTAGTAGTCACGGAGCAGCTCCCGTTTCTTGGATTGAACATACCCAAGACCGGTCGTTTCCATTTTCCCGTTGGGCAATTTCCGCTGAGTTCCAGGGATGTTCCAGATCCTGTCATAGAACTTAGCTTTCCGAGCGGTCTGTTTGAAAGGTACGCCTTGGCGCCTTAACAGCCTTTTTAGTCCGTTCGTGTAATATCTAGGCAAACGGATGGGCTGGAGCTTGTCAAGTGTAGAATCCACGCCGTACCAGATTTATTTCTTCACTTTGGTTTCCCCGGATCGGTAGAATAGGATCGCCTCTTCACCTTCTCTCCTGGGAGGGACATAGAACGTCTGTAGCTCTTCCACACTGTAGGTATCAAGCGCGTCTAGTTCTTTATAATGCTTAGGCGGAACTATGGCAACTTGCAAACTTTGCTCTTCATCAGTGAATGTTTGTATTGAAGGCCGAGCAGAGAATATAGCATGGACCTCATCTTCCGAGTCGCTGCCAAAGATCAACATAGGAGCGGACGGTCTGGTTTGTTGCACTGGGGCGGACCTAAGTAAACTATCTCTTCTTCCTCCTCAGTATCACTCCCGAAGACCGGAATGGTAGGGATAGCTTTGTTCTCCGGTTTGTGATATCTCTCCGTGTCCTCGAAATCTGGCAAGAAGTATTTTGCATCTTCATATTTCCGGACTTCGTTCACGGAGAATGGGTTTAGCTCTCCTATCACAGTATACTCGAGACAATCCTTGAAATACTTCATACACTGGTGTTGTGTAGAAGGGATGATGTTGTACTTGTGTAACCAGGGCCGACCGAGCAAAGCATTGTAGCATGTCTTGGCGTCAATGACGTGGAACTTGATATCAGTGACGAGCAACCCAAAGCGTAACATCAGTATCACGGACCCAAGCGTCCGTGATGACTGAGAGTCAAACCCGGAGATGGTGATCTTATCCCGAGCGAGGTGTTGAACGCTCATGCAGATTTCCTTCAATACTCTTCTAGCAGGACAGTGTCGTGGAGTATGTGTGTGTGTAAATATGTATACATATGTATAGATATACATATATATATATATAAAAAAGGGAAAAGACATCCAAAAGATGCGTGGGGCAGCACCTTGGGCGCTGTGCGCCTAGGTGCTGTGCGCTCAGGCGCTAGAGTGCCACGTGTCGGCACGTGGGCGCTCTGCGCTTGAGCGCAAGCGCGCCACGTGTCGGCACGGGGGCGACTTGCGCTCGAGCGCTTGCGCTCGAGCGCTTGCGCTGGAGCGCAAGCGCGCCACGTGTCGGCATGGGGGAGACTTGCGCTCGAGCGCTTACGCTGGAGCGCAAGCGCGCCACGTGTCGACACCGGGGCGACTTGCGCTCGAGTGCTTGCGCTTGAGCGCAAGCACGCCACGTGTCGGCACGTGGGCGCTTTGCGCTCGACCGCTTGAGCGCAAGCACGCCACGTGTCGGCACACGGGCGCTCTGCGCTTGAGCGCCGGCGAGAAAGGGAGGCTTTTAGCCTAAGAAACAGAAGCTATGCTTCAGAAAGGAAATATTTATTATGTATATATGTATGGAGTTAAACTCCTATGATGTTTTGAAGCTGATGAAGGGGTTCTTCTTCTTCCTCATGTTGCTTGGCCGGATCTTGAAGATCAAGAAGTAGGAGATTTTAAAAATCACTCCTTTTTGAGATCTGATGGGAGATCTGAGTTCCCTTTTGTGGGTTTTATGGTGGAAAACTACTTAGTTTTGGAAAAGAAAGAGTAAAACTCTTGATTTAATTCAAGAGAAATGAGAAGGTTTAGAACCTTGGAGAAGGAGCAGAAGGCACCAAGAACCCTAGTTTTGGGGGGAATGAAAAGTATGTTACTTTATTCATCATCATGTTGCCTTTTATAGGCTCACATATTTACATATAACCCCTTGGGCTTTACAAAAATGACATTTTAGCCATCCCATGGCTCATGTGCCATTTCATTTTTGCACATAAGCCATGGGCTTACAAAATATTGGCTTTATGCCCATTTTGCATACATTCATGTATAAAAAATTACATAAAAATTATTTATTACATGATTTTTTTGTTAGCATGGCGGAAGGCCAGACGCTTCGTGTTCGGGCTCGACCTGGGCATTAGCCCACTTGCTTGGGCTTGGGCCCACCTGGCTTGGGGTTGATCTTGACTTTGACTTGGTCAACCGGGGTGCAAATTTTGACTTCAACAAAGTGCCCCACATCAATAAATGCACACTACATATGTGAGTCGTGTGCATGAAATTGATGGATCTTCTTTCACGTGGAGGCGACTTGCCTTGGTTCCCACTTTTTGGGATGCACTGCCCTTTTTACGACGTGGACGGTCGACGCTTGACGCGTCTCCGAGATGGAGTGTCCGTGGTAGAAGTTTCCCTGGCCCGGAGCGATCTGGTTCCTGCTTTGTAGGAAGCCTGCACTGCCCTTTTTGCGACATGGACGGTCGACGCTTGATGCGTCTCCAAGACGGAGTTTCTGCTTGACGTTTCCACGTTACAGAGTGTTTGTTGTCGATGTGCCCCCGGCACGGAGTGTCTGGTTGACGTTTCCCCGAGGCAGAGTATCGGCTGGTTGACGTATCCCCGAGACGGAGTGTCTAATGTCGATGTGCCCCCGGCACAGAGTGTCTGCTTGACGTTTCCCCGAGGCGGAGTATCGGCTGGTTGACGTATCCCCGAGACGGAGTGTCTGTTGTCGATGTGCCCCTGGCACGGAGTGTCTGCTTGACGTTTCCCCGAGGCGGAGTATCGGCTGGTTGACGTATCCCCGAGACGGAGTGTCTGTTTGACGTTTTCCCGGCACGGAGTGTCGCTGATCGACTTTTCCCCGGCGCGGAGTGTCGGTGGTTGACTTTTCCCCGGCACGGAGTGTCGCTGATCGACTTTTCCCCGGCGCAGAGTGTCGGGTTGACTTTTCCCCGGCACGGAGTGTCGCAGGTTGACTTTTTCCTGGCACGGAGTGTCGCTGATCGACTTTTCCCCGGCGCTGAGTGTCGCTGATCGACTTTTCCCCGGCACGGAGTGTCGGGTTGACTTTTCCCCGGCACGGAGTGTCGCTGATCGACTTTTCCCCGGCGCGGAGTGTCACTGATCGACTTTTCCCCGGCACGGAGTGTCGCTGATCGACTTTTCCCCGGCGCGGAGTGTCGCGGGTCGACTTTTCCCCGGCACGGAGTGTCGCTGATCGACTTTTCCCCGGCGCGGAGTGTCGGGTTGACTTTTCCCCAGCACGGAGTGTCGCTGATCGACTTTTCCCCGACACTACTTAGAACGTCGTTAAACTACGGAAAAATCCAACACTTGGAAATTTCCCGACAGGGGAAAAGTTGGGTATTTATATCCGGTCGAACTTTTTAACATATTCTAAAAATTATCCGGAAATACACAAAGACGAAATTTGATACCCCGATCGAAACACCGAATCCCCAAAAGCAACCCCAGAAAATTCAACTCTTGAATAAATTTTAAAAATTCCCAGAAAATCCAACACCAGAAGGTATCAGTTACTGTGCAAAAATTATATAATAATTTAATAAAGCTGCCGCGGATCCGCCGCCTAAGGAGGCTTAGGCCGCGGATCCGCCGCGCTTTAGACTGTTCATAAAGAAATTTTTGCACCGTAATTCATATATTTCCCTGCTGAATTTTTTAGCAATTTTTAATCTGGAAAAATCCCAGAATTTAGAAAAAGTCCAGAGAGCATCTTAAAGTTAGGTTTTCGGGTTCGATCGGGTTTCAAATTGAGTCTAGACTTCGCCTAAGGCTCTAGCTAGGCTCTGATACCACTGTAGGGTTCCTAGGCACACAATAGAGGTCTCAAAAGGCATCGAACATACCAATTTAAAATTTTATGGGTGCCGAGAAACCCTAATACGGATCGTCGGCTAGATTTCTAGGCGAAACTATAAACTAGTTAACACTTTAACTAAAAGTTAGATGCTACAACCTTTGTAGATCCGGATATCCACTTCCTTAGCTCCACGTAGTCATCCTCTCGCTGTCCTTTTCGAATCCTAGACTCTTTCGTCGGCTTCATCGGGAAAACGAGCGGAATAGGTCGTCGGCTTCGTGTCAAAGACGATCTACGTCGAGGTTGCGCAAGTTCAAGCTCCAACTTCACCAAGTTGTGAAACTTGTGAAGAAAACACCCAAAACAACTTGGCAAGTGGTAGAGGGTGAAGAAATAGGAGGTGGGTTCACTTTAGAATTGGATTTCACTCACTTTTTCTCAAGTTGCCATTGATGGCATCTAGTTTTCTCTCTTGAAGAAGAAGGAGAAGATGAAGCTAGTTTATGATAAGTGTTATGATAAATTAAAAAAGAAATCAATACTTATCATAATCTAACCTTAGTTGAGTGTAGAGAATGGACCATGGTTACTTGGATGAGTTAGGGTTAAGCATGAAGACAAGAATGGTCACTAAGGTCAAAGCTTCATGAAGCTTCAACATAAAACAAATAAAGCCACCATTCTTATCTTAATCCATTTCAAATAAATAAATAAATAGATAAATGAATTTGCAAACCCTAATCAACACTTAACCATGGTTTAATTCTTTACACTTAACCATGAAAGCAAGTATCATCAAACATGATACAAACATGTGTACAAAAGTATATCATATATACAACTTGCACATCAAGTGAGAAAATCCATTTAAAGTGAACCTATACTAGCTAATGCAAAGTAATATATCAAATATATAATTACACATTAAATCATTAAATCAACATTTGATTCAATGATCCGGTCATGTCGCACATAACCGACTAGTATTCAATGTATCGATTTATCGAATCAATGATTCGATAACTAGGTCATATCGAATATAACCAATCGAAACATATATCGCGAGAATGAAATGCGGTATCACATACACGCATTATTCTCGGTCCTGCACATATCTCATATGCGCTCCTATTTCGTTTCGCTTGAACCAGGAAACCTCTGTGTAGGACTCTAAAGACTCGTCAATACGCCGGTAGCAGATGATGATCATATCAAGCACCCACAAGCCGCAAGCGGTCTGCTAAACGTAACGGCCATCCGAGTATCGAGCGATCAGAAGACGAGCTAGCCCGCTCACACTTCTGTGAATCCAACCAGTAACACTTACCGTACAGTCCAGTCTATTCGTCTGATATATCGCATATCAAGTCTAGAGGTGGTATACGTCAGACCCCAATAACCGATAAGTCGTGCCGATGTGAGGCTCATAACGGGTCGAGAAACTACTGGTAACACTTACCAGCAAATCTCTGATCAGCCCTGGCCAGGAACTTCCCTGTTACGGCCAATCGAGCACAGCGCAACATCAACCCCCAATACCGGGAGAGACGAAACCCCTCCTATCGCTCATTGCCTCCATGTGACTCAGGACTGTACCCAAAGACCACCGTTTTGCACGCCCTCATGGACGTGGTAAGGTGGAGATCAAAGCACAATGGGAATCACACAAGACTCTATGACGATCTCGGGTCTACAGACTAACCTGTACAAGTGTCACCTGAGAACTGCCATCTGACGTGAGGTATAATACCATCTGGGAGTTCTCGGCGAGTCCGTCCAGTGTACCCAGTCTCCACTGAGCACCCGTACACCATCTCTAATGTCAAACACCAATGGATATGGGATCATCCATCGCCCATCTCATGGGTCGAGAAGCGTATACGCTAGTCTACACTGGTATATCGATGCCCCGTCTCAATACACCCACGACTAGGGACCATGAAGGATGTACTTATGGACTACCATGTCCCCACTAGTATGATCTACATCACAGTCCAGGTAGTCAAGTACATATCCTAAGGGCTTTACCAGCATGTAACTATAAGACAGTATATAGAGACTAGTATACATGTTAAGATAAAAAGTAACCAGATAGCATACTATCATATCGAGCAAGAAAGTCATCTCTATATATGTCCAAGCATCCAATATAATATACATCATCTGTACAATACTGGCCTCTAGGGCATACATACAACTAACAATCTCCCACTTGCACTAGGGCCAGCTGCTGTAGTATCGCATACCGAGCATCCCGAAGAGCCTCTCAAACTGTATCTGGGGAATGGCCTTCGTGAGTGGATCCGCGGTGTTGTTCTTCGTGTCAACCCTCCTGACCTCGATCTCCCGGCGATCAACTATCTCCCGGATCAGGTGATACCGCCTCAGAATATGCCTGGATCGCTGATGGGACCTGGGTTCCTTGGCCAAAGCCACCGCTCCATTGTTATCGCAATACAAAGGTATTGGATGCTCAATGGATGGAACCACACCAAGTTCAGTAATGAATTTCTTGATCCAAACAGCTTCTTTAGCAGCATCGTTGGCAGCGATGTATTCAGCCTCCATCGTCGAGTCTGCCACGGTTTCCTGCTTGGAACTCTTCCAGCTAACCGTCCCTCCGTAAAGGGTAAAGACAAAGCCCGACTGCGACTTAGAGTCGTCCTTATCACTCTGGAAGCTCGAATCGGTAAAGGACTCCACTTGGAGCTCTCCGTTACCATACACCAAGAACATATCTCTAGTCCTTCGCAAGTACTTGAGAATGCTCTTCACAGCTGTCCAGTGACTCTCTCCAGGATCAGCTTGATACCTGCTCACTATACTTAGTGAGTATGCTACATCGGGTCTGGTACATAGCATCGCATACATGATAGAGCCTACTGCCGAAGCATAGGGTATCCCTTGCATGCGAGCTCTCTCCAAATCAGTCTTGGGAGACATCTCTTTGGAGAGAGTGACTCCAGAGATCGTGGGCAAGTTCCCACGCTTGGACTCTTCCATACTAAACCTCTTTGGTATGGTGTCAATGTACCTGGATTGGGACAATCCCAAAATCCGTTTGGATCTATCTCTATAGATCCTAATTCCCAATATGCAGGAGGCATCACCAAGATCTTTCATCGAGAATCTTTATGATAAGAAGAGCTTGACCGATTGCAGCATAGGAATATCATTTCCTATCAAGAGTATGTCGTCCATGTACAATACGAGGAAGACAACCTTACTCTCTACCACCTTCTTGTAGATACAAGGTTCATCTGGATTTTTGACGAAATCAAACTCTTTGATAACGACGTCAAAGCAGATGTTCCAACTCCGCGATGCTTGCTTTAATCCATAAATGGATTTAAGCAGCTTGCACACCTTCCCGCTGCTCCCACTGTCTACGAAGCCCTCTGGCTGAGTCATGTACACACACTCTTCTAAATCACCATTTAGAAAGGCGGTCTTAACATCCATTTGCCAGATTTCATAGTCATGAAAGGCAGCAATGGCAAGCATGATTCGGATGGATTTAAGCATAGCCACTGGAGAAAAGGTTTCATCATAGTCCACACCTGGTCTTTGACGAAAACCCTTTGCTACAAGTCTAGCTTTGAAAGTCTCCACTTTCCCATCTACACCAAATTTCTTCTTGAAGATCCACTTGCTCCCAATGGGTTTTACCCCTTCAGGAGCAACTTCCAAAGTCCATACTTTGTTGGTGTACATGGATTCCATCTCGGACCGCATAGCATCCAGCCATTTCACTGAGTCCCTACTCGTGATGGCCTGCTCGAAGCTAGTTGGGTCATCATCCTCCATGATGCAATCCTCGCTCCCACCGTCCATGAGAAAACCGTAGTATCTCTCAGGTTGGCGAGGAACCCTACTAGATCGGCGGAGTGGCTGGGGTTCATCGGGAACTACGGAATCCTCTGGTTCCACCAGATCTTCTGTTGTAGCTTCTGCAGCTGGAACCTCTTCCAGTTCTACCTCATGACCACTAATCTCTTTTTCAAGAAATTCCTTTTCTAAAAAGGTGGCATGCCGAGAAACAAATACTCTTTGTTCCTCAGGGTGGTAGAAGATATACCCTTGAGAATTCTTGGGATATCCTACAAATTTGCATAGAACAGACCGTGCCTCGAGTTTGTCCGGATTTTTTCGTTTGACATAGGCTGGACAACCCCATATCTTAACATAGTTAAGACATGGTCTCTTCCCTTTCCATATCTCATATGGAGTGGTAGGCACAGATTTGGTGGGGACCATATTCAATAGATGTATGGCTGTCTCAAGCGCATACCCCCAGAAGGAAATAGATAACTCAGCTGTGCTCATCATAGAGCGTACCATATCTAATAGGGTGCGGTTCCTCCGTTCTGATATACCGTTGTGCTGTGGTGTATATGGAGGAGTCAGCTGAGAGAGAATCCCATTCTCTTTTAGGAAGTCCAGGAATTCATTGCTCAAGTATTCACCTCCTCGATCAGATCGAAGGATTTTAATACTTTTTCCGGTTTGGTTTTCGACTTCTTGTTTATATTCTCTAAATTTCTCAAAAGCTTCAGACTTGTGTCTTATCAAGTACACATGTCCGTATCTTGAGAGATCGTCAGTGAATGTAATGAAGTACGAAGAACCATCCCTGGCATGTGTAGACATTGGACCGCATACATCACTATGTACTAGTCCTAAGAGTTCAGTAACTCTTTCTCCGTGTCCCGTAAACGGAATTTTGGTCATCTTGCCTTTGAGACATGACTGGCAAGTGTCATAAGATGAAAATTCGAATGGTTTCAAATACCCATCCTTATGCAATTTAGCCAGTCGTGTCGCATTGATGTGACCCAGTCTACAATGCCACAAGAAGGATTCGTTCAGTTCAGAACTCTTCCTCTTGTGTGTGTTTGTTATGCTCAGAACTGTTGATTGGTTTAGAACATAAATGCCATTGCACAACGTGCCTGATCCAACCAACTTTTGGTTACGGAAAATGTTCATAACATTGTCCTGTAATACAAAATTATATCCCTCTTTACTCAACAAAGAAACCGATATAATGTTGCATATCAGGTTCGGCATGTAATAGCATTCGTTCAGAACCAATGTATTACCTGTTGGTAATACAAGGTGATATTCCCCGACAGTCTTAGCTGCAATAATTGCACCATTTCCAACTCTAATGTCTTTATCACCTTCTCCAAGTTCTCTACCTTTCCTAAGCCCATGTAACTGATTACATATATGGGATCCTGACCCGGTATCTAATACCCAGGACGTAGGGCAAATGGAGAAACAGTTCTCTGTAACGAACACACCTGAAGAAAATGCATCATCATGTACTTTCTTCATTCGGGTGGCATGGGAATCCTGGTATTCCCCTATATCCTGTTCAGTCCTATAACTCTTATAGGAAAGAACGGAACCAACGTTCCCCAGCACAGTATAACATGCGGGTTCGGTCAATACATCCATATTATTATCTTTATTAAGGCATGAAATGGTCGCTACCTGGAGAGAGAGAGAAGAAAACACTTTAGCGTATGCTCGTGCAAGATCAGATTGGTTATTATCTTATCTAATCAGGATGGCTCCCACTGCTTTTTATCAAATCTTCCTTCAAACCCTAAAAGGAAAGACTAGCTGGGATTAATTACACACTACAAGTTCGCCAATCTTTCAGCCAGGCCAGTGTCGGTACTTTGAGGGAGGTCCCCCGTGCTTTCGCACGAACCTACTTAATGTAAACCTCGTTTTCCCAGAGGCGTAACCTCGTTAACACCTTTCTAGACACCTACTTGATCGGCTAATTGTAATGTGTAAAACTCTCCCAGGAGTAACTCTTACTCGCAGTGGGTATCGGGATCCAACTATCTCATAGAAGGTATGCAATCTCATTGCAAATTTCAACACTTGAAATTCCCGATAATGCTTTTGCCCCTAGCATGCTATGACCTTGACGAAAGCCAACAAACCACAGCCCGCTAGTCAAGTTCAACCCGTACATTTCTTGACTGAATTAAACCCACCCGCACGACCCTTAACGAAAGCCAACAAAGCCGTACGACTACCCTAATCCAGTCGCATCATATGCAGCAGATAAACAGCACATAGCTACCGCACACTGCACCTTGACGAAAGCCAACAAATATAGCACGAATACTATATGTAATTTATCTGAAATGACGGAGGGCTACGACAGGTTTTCTGAAAACCTATTGCGTAATGAACTTGATATCGTTGTAGAATCAAATGAAGTTTTAAAATGGAATGATTTTGAGGCTTTTCTAGTTTTGCTAAAGGGGTCACTCCCGGTGAAGGGATCGTCGGCCCTTTCCTCGTCGAATGAGGTGCGGGATATATCATATATATCACTGTGCAAAGCAAAAACTCTTAAAAGCAATCAAAGCCAAACCGAGTGTGTAGCATCTGCCAGTTATTGCTAAAGGAGTCACTCCCGGTGAAGGGATCTCGGTCCTTTCCTCATCGAATAAGGTGCAGGGTATATCATATATACCGCTATGCAAAGCAAGAACTGTAGCTACCTGTTTTGTTTAAAATATGATTCCACAACATCTTAGGTTTCTTTTCTTTCATTAATCACATTAATGAAGTCCCATCATTTAAATACCTAAACATCACAGATAGATATGACGCACACTTATGCCATCCGCATTCGCCTCGATGTCCCCTCGTGCACCGTTAGGTTAGGTAACTAACGACAGAGCAGGGCAGGGCTAGCGCGGGTGCAAAACATAAGTAACGTCTATATAATATATCATATATACTATATACTATATCCATCACAGAACATCTCATGATCACATCACAGATATCGCAGCAGAAGAAACATATGAAACATTGGATATACTAGGACGTCCGTGTTTTCAATACGAGCCAGTATAAAACACGGATTCCACGGTCGTGATGAATAGCCAATCCCACACCCCTAGACCCCTACGAGAGCGGCAAGCAACCCTGCCAATTCTAGGGTTAGGAGACCCGGACTCGACTCCTCGAGTTGGTCTCCCACTGGACCCCAGAACCCGGTTACTTGTGCTCCCCTCCTTGGGTCTATCCTAATGCGGAAAAGTAAATAATATACAAAAGGTGACAACTTCCGCTACCTGGAAGTGCCCCAAATAAAAGAATATTACATACAAGTTTTTACATGAATGAAAATGAAAAACACTCATCTCACATAAAAAACCCCGGCTATTCGAACACGGCGATCCAATGTAACATATCCAGCAACACATAACATCACATGTCATCAACGTAAATAAGTATGCATACCCCAATTGTCGTTGACGTATAGCAACGAAACCGGCGATATGAACATACTACACTTACGGTCACAGAAAAGAAAGTGTAAAACTACAACAATTGGAATCCGCAACCTCTTTAGACATCGCATGCCTAACAGATATAAATCCTGCATTTTAGTCTCATTATCGAAAACTCTTTTCAATATCATATGGGACTAAATTGCTAGATTTATAACATTCATTCAGTTATCTCATAACTACTTGTGAATTCCAATTATTGTATCGCATTCCAGATAAACAGAAAATGTTAAACTTTCCGATCGAGCAGTCGAATACCTAAGTTTTCCAGATACAACTCAACACATGAAATAAGTCTAACAACATTCAGTTCATGCCTCAGTACCAACGGTCCAGCCGTAGAAGGGTCAAGCCAACGCCTCACATGTGGCACGCCGTACTGCCCCAAACCCGAAGGTTCAAAGGGCAGTTCAAGACGGTCACATAATCGAGTTAAGGTTTGTTGTCTTCTAGAGGGTCCATCGCGTTACTTGCACTACTTAGAACGTCGTTAAACTACGGAAAAATCCAACACTTGGAAATTTCCCGACAGGGGAAAAGTTGGGTATTTATATCCGGTCGAACTTTTTAACATATTCTAAAAATTATCCGGAAATACACAAAGACGAAATTTGATACCCCGATCGAAACACCGAATCCCCAAAGCAACCCCAGAAAATTCAACTCTTGAATAAATTTTAAAAATTCCCAGAAAATCCAACACCAGAAGGTATCAGTTACTGTGCAAAAATTATATAATAATTTAATAAAGCTGCCGCGGATCCGCCGCCTAAGGAGGCTTAGGCCGCGGATCCGCCGCGCTTTAGACTGTTCATAAAGAAATTTTTGCACCGTAATTCATATATTTCCCTGCTGAATTTTTTAGCAATTTTTAATCTGGAAAAATCCCAGAATTTAGAAAAAGTCCAGAGAGCATCTTAAAGTTAGGTTTTCGGGTTCGATCGGGTTTCAAATTGCGTCTAGACTTCGCCTAAGGCTCTAGCTAGGCTCTGATACCACTGTAGGGTTCCTAGGCACACAATAGAGGTCTCACAAGGCATCGAACATGCCAATTTAAAATTTTATGGGTGCCGAGAAACCCTAATACGGATCGTCGGCTAGATTTCTAGACGAAACTATAAACTAGTTAACACTTTAACTAAAAGTTAGATGCTACAACCTTTGTAGATCCGGATATCCACTTCCTTAGCTCCACGTAGTCATCCTCTCGCTGTCCTTTTCGAATCCTAGACTCTTTCGTCGGCTTCATCGGGAAAACGAGCGGAATAGGTCGTCGGCTTCGTGTCAAAGACGATCTACGTCGAGGTTGCGCAAGTTCAAGCTCCAACTTCACCAAGTTGTGAAACTTGTGAAGAAAACACCCAAAACAACTTGGCAAGAGGTAGAGGGTGAAGAAATAGGAGGTAGGTTCACTTTAGAATTGGATTTCACTCACTTTTTCTCAAGTTGCCATTGATGGCATCTAGTTTTCTCTCTTGAAGAAGAAGGAGAAGATGAAGCTAGTTTATGATAAGTGTTATGATAAATTAAAAAAGAAATGAATACTTATCATAATCTAACCTTAGTTGAGTGTAGAGAATGGACCATGGTTACTTGGATGAGTTAGGGTTAAGCATGAAAACAAGAATGGTCACTAAGGTCAAAGCTTCATGAAGCTTCAACATAAAACAAATAAAGCCACCATTCTTATCTTAATCCATTTCAAATAAATAAATAAATAGATAAATGAATTTGCAAACCCTAATCAACACTTAACCATGGTTTAATTCTTTACACTTAACCATGAAAGCAAGTATCATCAAACATGATACAAACATGTGTACAAAAGTATATCATATATACAACTTGCACATCAAGTGAGAAAATCCATTTAAAGTGAACCTATACTAGCTAATGCAAAGTAATATATCAAATATATAATTACACATTAAATCATTAAATCAACATTTGATTCAATGATCCGGTCATGTCGCACATAACCGACTAGTATTCAATGTATCGATTTATCGAATCAATGATTCGATAACTAGGTCATATCGAATATAACCAATCGAAACATATATCGCGAGAATGAAATGCGGTATCACATACACGCATTATTCTCGGTCCTGCACATATCTCATATGCGCTCCTATTTCGTTTCGCTTGAACCAGGAAACCTCTGTGTAGGACTCTAAAGACTCGTCAATACGCCGGTAGCAGATGATGATCATATCAAGCACCCACAAGCCGCAAGCGGTCTGCTAAACGTAACGGCCATCCGGGTATCGAGCGATCAGAAGATCGACGAGCTAGCCCGCTCACACTCCTGTGAGTCCAACCAGTAACACTTACCGTACAGTCCAGTCTATTCGTCTGATATGTCGCATATCAAGTCTAGGGGTGGTATACGTCAGACCCCAATAACCGATAAGTCGTGCCGATGTGAGGCTCATAACGGGTCGAGAAACTACTGGTAACACTTACCAGCAAATCTCTGATCAACCCTGGCCAGGGACTTCCCTGTTACGGCCAATCGAGCACAGCGCAACATCAACCCCCAATACCGGGAGAGACGAAACCCCTCCTATCGCTCATTGCCTCCATGTGACTCGGGACTGTACCTAAAGACCACCGTTTTGCACGCCCTCATGGACGTGGTAAGGTGGAGATCAAAGCACAGTGGGAATCACACAAGATTCTATGACGATCTCGGGTCTACAGACTAACCTGTACAAGTGTCACCTGAGAACTGCCATCTGACGTGAGGTATAATACCATCTGGGAGTTCTCGGCGAGTCCGTCCAGTGTACCCAGTCTCCACTGAGCACCCGTACACCATCTCTGATGTCAAACACCAATGGATATGGGATCATCCATCGCCCATCTCATGGGTCGAGAAGCGTATACGCTAGTCTACACTGGTATATCGATGCCTCGTCTCGATACACCCACGACTAGGGACCATGAAGGATGTACTTATGGACTACCATGTCCCCACTAGTATGATCTGCATCACAGTCCAGGTAGTCAAGTACATATCCTAAGGGCTTTACCAACATGTAACCATAAGACAGTATAAAGAGACTAGTGTACATGTTAAGATAAAGAGTAACCAGATAGCATACTATCATATCGAGCAAGAAAGTCATCTCTATATATGTCCAAGCATCCAATATAATATACATCATATGTACAATACTGGCCTCTAGGGCATACATACAACTAACATCGGGTTGACTTTTCCCCGGCACGGAGTGTCGCTGATCGACTTTTCCCCGACGCGGAGTGTCGGGTTGACTTTTCCCCGGCGCGGAGTGTCGGTGGTTGACTTTTCCCCGGCACGGAGTGTCGCTGATCGACTTTTCCCCGGCGCGGAGTGTCGGGTTGACTTTTCCCCGGCACGGAGTGTCGTTGATCGACTTTTCCCCGTCGCGGAGTGTCGCAGGTTGACTTTTCCCCGGCACGGAGTGTCGCTGATCGACTTTTCCCCGGCGCGGAGTGTCGGGTTGTCTTTTCCCCGGCACGGAGTGTCGCTGATCGACTTTTCCCCGGCGCGGAGTGTCGCGGGTCGACCTTTCCTCGGCACGGAGTGTCGCTGATCGACTTTTCCCCGGCGCGGAGTGTCGGTGGTTGACTTGATTCCGAGGCGGAGCATAATTCCGGCAAGGAGGGTAGATATCCCGAGGCGAAGCATGATTTCGACACGGGGTAAGTTCTGGGACGGAGCATGATTCCGCCATAGAGGTTGTTGGTTTGATTTGATTTGGGTTGACATCAGTATCGCTACAATGGAATATGGTACCAGGTGCGAATCATCATCTGTCTTGAGAGGATTTGGGATTTGTTTTTTTTTGTTTGGCATCTGCATTGCTGCACTGGAATAATGCCAGGAGCAACTCATCATTTGCCCCGGGAGGATTTGGATTTGGTTTGTTTGGCATCTGCATTGCTGCACTGGAATAATGCCAGGAGCAACTCATCATTTGTCCCAAGAGAATTTTGGAATGGGTTTTTTGGTTTGGCATCTGCATTGCTGCACTGGAATAATGCCAGGAGCAACTCATCATTTGCCCCGAGAGGGTTTGGGGAATTTTTTGTCGGCATCTGCATTGCTGCACTGGAATGATGCCAGGAGCAACTCATCATTTGCCCCGAGAGGATTTGGGGATTTTTTTTTGTCGGCATCTGCATTGCTGCACTGGAATGATGCCAGGAGCAACTCATCATTTGCCCCGAGAGGATTTGGGGATTTTTTTTGTCGGCATCTGCATTGCTGCACTGGAATGATGTCAGGAGCAACTCATCATTTGCCCCGAGAGGATTTAGGAATTTTTTTTGTCGGCATCTGCATTGCTGCACTGGAATGATGCCAGGAGCAACTCATCATTTGCCCCGAAAGGATTTGGGATTTTTTTTTTGTCGGCATCTGCATTGCTGCACTGGAATGATGCCAGGAGCAACTCATCATGTGCCCCGAGAGGATTTGGGAATTGGTGGCTTAGGAGACAGGTTTAGATCCCTGTCACCTAAGGCTTTTCCATTTTGTGGGCCGTAAGGGTCTCACAAAGCATTTTCTCCCTACGGGTCGTAAGGATCCTGTAGGTGTATTTTCTCCTTAGGAGTCGTGGGGACTCCTAAGTGTGTTGCTCCTTTGTGAATCGTAGGGATCTCACGCGGGAATTTTCTCCTCACAAAGTCGAGAGGACTTTGTGAGTGTATTTCATCTCTTTTTCACGAGTTTGCGCCCTTTCGGGTTTTCACAAACTCGCCGGCAGTCCTGCTGTTTTTACTCACGGAGCCCTTTCGGGTTTTCATTCGTGCCCATTTTGCTTGTGGACATACCATTTTATTTTTTTATTTTTTTATTTTTTTCATTTTTTCATTTTTTTTTGGACTTTGAATGCGGTCTCACCAGTACGACTTGGGAGAGATTGGGATCGTTTTACGCCCGTGGATTGTATACGGTTTTGCAGGATGTATGATCCAGACCGTAGGGCCATAAAAATTTTTGGGGCTTTGTTGGCGTCTGCATCGCTGCACTGGAATATGGTACTAGGAGCGACTCATCATTCGCCGTTGGGGTATGGGATTTGGAATTTGGTTGGCGTCTGCATCGCTGCACTGGAATATGGTACCAGGAGCGACTCATCATTCGCCACTTGGGGATTTAGGATTTGGAATTTGGTTGGCGTCTGCATCGCTGCACTGGAATATGGTACCAGGAGCGACTCATCATTCGCCACTTGGGGATTTGGAAAGCGATGGCTTAGGAGACAAGTTTAGATCCCTATCACCTAAGACTTTTCAATTTTATGGGCCGTGAGGGTCCCATAAAAGCATTTTCTCCCTGCGAGTCGTAAGGATCCCGCATGTGTATTTTCTCCTTAGGAGTCTGAGGACTCCTAAGTGTGTTTTTCCTTTGTGACTCGTAAGGATCCCACAAAGGTTTGTTCTCCTCATGTATCGTGAGGAACATGAGTGGATTTCCCTCGTTCCTAGTTTAATGACTTAGAGGTCGACTGTTTCCAGTTTAAAGACTTAGAGGTCATCTGTTTCCAGTTTAACGACGTGGTGGTCATCTGTTTCTAGTTTAACGACTTGGAGGTCATCTATTTGCAGTTTAACGACTTGGAGGTCATCTGTTTCCAGTTTAGAGACTTAGAGGTCATCTGTTTCCAGTTTAACGACATAGAGGTCATCTGTTTCCAGTTTAAAGACGTAGAGGTCATCTGTCTCCAGTTTAAAGACGTAGAGGTCATCTGTCTCCAGTTTAAAGACGTAGAGGTCATCTGTTTCCAGTTTAACGACTTGGTGGTCATCTGTTTCCAGTTTAACGACTTGGAGGTCATCTGTTTCCAGTTTAACGACTTGGAGGTCATCTATTTCCAGTTTAGAGACTTAGAGGTCATCTGTTTCCATTTTAACGACTTAGAGGTCATCTGTTTCCAGTTTAACGACGTAGAGGTCATTTGTTTCCAGTTTAACGATGTGGAGGTCATCTGTTTCTAGTTTAACGACTTGGAAGTCATCTGTTTCCAGCTTAACGACGTGGTGGTCATCTGTTTCCAGCTTAACGACGTGGTGGTCATCTGTTTCTAGTTTAACGACTTGGAGGTCATCTGTTTCCAGTTTAACGACTTGGAGGTCATCTGTTTCCAGTTTAACGACTTGGAGGTCATCTGTTTCCAGTTCAGAGACTTAGAGGTCTACTGTTTCCAGTTTAACGACTTAGAGGTCATCTGTTTCCAGTTTAAAGACGTAGAGGTCATCTGTCTCCAGTTTAAAGACGTAGAGGTCATCTGTTTCCAGTTTAAAGACGTGGTGGTCTATTGGATTGATTTGGAATTTTAGGATAGGGGCCGGCATCAGCGTTGTTAACACTGAAGCACATGTGCCAGGACACATGAGTAGGTCTTCCCAATGGAGCATAATTCTAAAGGCGGAGGCCAGCCACGTAACTGGTGGTTGCGGTGGGGCATGGGTATGAGGAGAATTATTTGAGCCCGTGGATTGTATACGGCGGTCAATTTGGGGACTGGCCGTAGGGCCGAGGGAATTTTGGAAAATCAGATTTTTGTTGGCGTCTGCATTGCTGCACTGGAATAATGCCAGGAGCAACTCATCATCCGCCCCTTTTTTTTTGTTTTACCGCGATTGCTCTATCATTTCAGCTTTTCTTATCGCGAAGGTCGCGATTGCCCTATCATTTCGGCTTTATTCGCGGTTGCCCCATCATTTCGGCTTTTATTTCATCTTTATTTTACTCACTGATTTTTATTGCGAGTTGCCCCATCATTTCGGCTTTTATTTTTTTTCTTTTATTTACACACATTTTTTTTGCATTTTTTTTTACATTCCCAGTTTAACGACTTAGAGGTCGATTATTCCCAGTTTAAAGACTTGGTGGTCTGTCAATCCCAGTTTAACGACGTGGTGGTCAGCGGGTGTTCCCAGTTAAACGACGTGGTGGTCCTTTTTGCTTATCCCAGCTCCTTGAACTTTGATCTTGGCAGAGCTATGTTGATGACCTAGCTCTGTGGCTTGCCGACACATCCGAGAATTGTGAGGTTTTTCCCAGCTTATATTGGTCCTCTGCCCAATCTTTGAAAATATAGCAATCTTCGATGGTATGACCCACCACTCTATGATATGGGCAGTATATGGGATTGCCGGTCATGTTCATTTCCTGTGGCCTCTTTGAAACAGGCAGTTGCAGACCGTTGTTCAAGGCGTCCATGAATATTTTGCGGACTTCATCCCTCCTGAAGGAGTATACCTTCTTCTTTCTCTCCATTGGAGTAGGTGCCTTTGCCGATGCTGGTCCTCGAGGCACGTGTCTGAGAGGATTAGGTTCCCGAAAGGCTTCGGACTCCATTTGCATGAAATCGGCGATTGTAGCTTGACTGTTTGCTAACACGCCTTTAGACAGTTCTATCTCTCCCATCTTGTATTGCCTTTCGACCCAATCTTTGAAGACGAAGCAGTCCTCAATGGCATGACCTATCACCCTGTGATAGGGGCAATATTTTGGGTCGCCGGTCATATTCTCTTCTTGCGGTCTCTTTGCTTCTGGTAGTTGTAGACCGTTTCTTAGGGCGTCCCTGAATATCTTGTGGACCTTTTCCCTCTTGAAGGAATAGACCTTTTCCAGCTTCTCTTTCAGAGGCGATTCCTCCCCGGCGTATGTATCGGAGGGACTGGAGGCTGATTGCGGCCATTTTCCGCGAAGGCGCTCCGCTTTTAGGTTTAAAGGGATATCAGTTGGCTGCTCTCGGGTACCAATCCCTGGCTCATGAGCCAAAATTTGATTCTGCTGTAATTGCAATCGGGCGACTTGGGTCGCGAGATCTGCCACGACGTTTGCCAGCTCGTCGACTTTGGAATAGACCTCGGTCATCTTCTCATCCCTGTCCTGAAATTGCCTTTGAAGCCATTGGAATAATGCTTGTTCTGTAGCTCCGGCTATGACAACCGGGTAATCTTTATTGCCTGAGCTCCATTCCGTAGGAACCACGGGCTCCTCTGGCTTATCGGCCTGAGCGGGCTCTTCATCATTTAGATCGAGCCGATGCTGGGTAGCGTCAACCGTATCATCACCATGGCTGTGAAGAAGAAGAGGGTTCGTTTCTTCATGTCCGGCCATGTAGACAGTGTGGATAACACATTTAGCCCTCCTTTCACCACTGGCAGCTGGTTTCGCGGAGCGGTCCGGGCTTTGGAAATTCATAAATTTTAACATGGCCATAGCCCTAGCCCTTTTGTTGGCTCTATATCTGAGCCGCTTCTGCCTCAGCTTCTTTTCCTTAAGCGCTTGGCAGGCTTCTGCTCTTCGGGAAGCCGCCATAGGCCGAGTGATGGGGATGCTTGAGAAGATACCCGATTGAGCAATTGTCAAGGGCACCGCCGGAGCTTGCTCGAGAGGCCTTATTGCTTTGTCGGTGTTGATGGCTTTGCCCCCAGCTGGGGCCAAGGAAAGTCGTTCAGATACCGACTTGCGTTTGGGTTGGGGCGCCCTCGAGATCACCACATTTGGTCTCCTGCCTTTCGAGACCGGTTTGTCTGTTGCTGGAGCTTGAGGAGCTGGGATGGCGCCAATTGGTATGAACATAATAGAGCCGAAAGGTAGCAACGGCTCCTCCCATCGTCGCCCGAGACTGGCCGGGAGGACCGTCCTAGAATCTATCCTCATCGTGTAAGAGACGGGAGTCGTGTTGAGAGCTGAGATCGTCCTTGGAGACATTGTTGGAGGTGATTGCTTGAAAACCTGCACGAAAGAGAATTATTTTAGTATAAATACAGACATGTATATTGATTGAGTTCGCATGAATGCTTAACCCGAAATATGGGAGGAGAGATTGGTCCCACCGGGCGTGCCAGAATCTGTAGGGTGTTTTTCGTCACCCCATTGAAATGGGAATACGCGCGCGCTTGTCAGGCGTACTACAGATTCCCCCTGCCTAGGGTAGGCCGGGGTTTAATGATTGTGGGGATCCGAATCTCCGGCAGCCGCGAACTAAGCCGTCGTTAATTACCCCCCGTCTTTAGAGCGAGGGAACCTTCGATTGACGGGTTAAACTGGTCATGCGAACTCAATGTGCAGTGTGCGTGTGTTGTGTTTTAAAAGGGGGGTTTTGGATATATCGGGAGCCATGCGAACCTTCGAAATTTTTTTCTAGCAGTGTCGTGGAGTATGTGTGTGTGTAAATATGTATAGATATACATATATATATATATATATATATATAAGGGAAAAGACATCCAAAGGATGCGTGGGGCAGCACCTTGGGCGCTGTGCGCCTAGGTGCTGTGCGCTCAGGCGCTAGAGTGCCACGTGTCGGCACGTGGGCACTCTGCGCTTGAGCGCAAGCGCGCCACGTGTCGGCACGGGGGCGACTTGCGCTCGAGCGCTTGCGATTGAGCGCAAGCGCGCCACGTGTCGGCACGGGGGCGACTTGCGCTCGAGCGCTTGCGCTGGAGCGCAAGCGCGCCACTTGTCGGCACGGGGAGACTTGCGCTTGCGCTGGAGCGCAAGCGCGCCACGTGTCGGCACGGGGGAGACTTGCGCTCGAGCGCTTGCGCTTGAGCGCAAGCGCGCCACGTGTCGACACCGGGATGACTTGCGCTCGAGTGCTTGCGCTTGAGCGCAAGCGCGCCACGTGTCGGCACGTGGGCGCTTTGCGCTCGAGCGCTTGAGTGCAAGCACGCCACGTGTCGGCACGTGGGCGCTCTGCGCTTGAGCGCCGGCGAGAAAGGGAGGCTTTTAGCCTAAGAAACAGAAGCTATGCTTCAGAAAGGAAATATTTATTATGTATATATGTATGGAGTTAAACTCCTATGATGTTTTGAAGCTGATGAAGGGGTTCTTCTTCTTCCTCCTGTTGCTTGGCCGGATCTTGAAGATCAAGAAGTAGGAGATTTTAAAAATCACTCCTTTTTGAGATCTGATGGGAGATCTGAGTTCCCTTTTGTGGGTTTTGTGGTGGAAAACTACTTAGTTTTGGAAAAGAAAGAGTAAAACTCTTGATTTAATTCAAGAGAAATGAGAAGGTTTAGAACCTTGGAGAAGGAGCAGGAGGCACCAAGAACCCTAGTTTTGGAGGGAATGAAAAGTATGTTACTTTATTCATCATCATGTTGCCTTTTATAGGCTCACATATTTACATATAACCCCTTGAGCTTTACAAAAATGGCATTTTAGCCATCCCATGGCTCATGTGCCATTTCATTTTTGCACATAAGCCATGGGCTTACAAAATATTGGCTTTATGCCCATTTTGCATACATTCATGTATAAAAAATTACATAAAAATTAATTATTACATGATTTTTTTGTTGGCATGGCGGAAGGCCGGACGCTTCGTGTTCGGGCTCGACCTGGGCATTGGGCCACTTGCTTGGGCTTGGGCCTACCTGGCTTGGGGTTGATCTTGACTTTGACTTGGTCAACCGGGGTGCAAATTTTGACTTCAACAGCGGCCGATGTAGCAGATTTCGTCAGATTCCCCCTCGTTTGAGGGGTTTTTTATTGTGGGGACGCTCTTCCCTGCAGGCGCAAGCCCCTGCAGTTAATTACGCTACCGCATCGCGGCAACAACTTTCTCCTTCTCCAGATGGTTACTTTGTGTCGTGGGTGTTTGTTTTGTTTTTGGTTGCCCGTTGATTGTATACGGAGACTAATTTATGTTGTCGCCCGTAGGGCGTGAATTAGTCCAAATCCGTATTTTCTTAGATTTAGGTTTTGGGGTTGGGTTTAAGAATCGTTAATCTCATTTGAGACTAAGATCGACTTAAACGTTTGTTGAGGATACGTTAGTCTAATTTTAGACTAAGATCTACTCAACAGTTTGTTAAGGATACGTTAGTCCAATTTTAGACTAAGATCAACTTAACAGTTTGTTAAGGACACGTTAGTCTAATTTTAGACTAAGGTCAGCTTAACCATTTGTTAAGGATACATTAGTCTAATTTTAGACTAAGATCTACTTAACAGGATCATTTAGATCCAACAAAAGAGCATTTGGGCTCTATTGTTTTAGTTTAGGGACTTTGCGGTCAATTAACAGTTTAAGGACATGGTGATCCATTGTTAGTTTAAGGACATCTCGGTCCATTGTTAGTTTAAAGACATCACGGTCGAGATTAAGGACATCATAGTCCATGAGTTTAAGGACCCCACAGTCCAATGTTAGTTTAAAGACATCACGGTCGAGGTTAAGGACATCATAGTCCATGAGTTTAAGGACCCCACAGTCGAATGTTAGTTTAAGAAATCACGGTCGATGTTAAGGACATCATAGTCCGTGAGTTTAAGGACCCCACAGTCCAATGTTAGTTTAAAGACATCACGGTCGAGATTAAGGACATCATAGTCTGTGAGTTTAAGGACCCCACAGTAACGGTCGAGGTTAAGGACATCATAGTCCATGAGTTTAAGGACCCCACAGTCCAATGTTAGTTTAAAGACATCACGGTCGAGGTTAAGGACATCATAGTCCATGAGTTTAAGGACCCCACAGTCCATAGTTTAGAGACGTCATAGTCTGTGAAATGTGTGGTTGTCGGGACCCGTCACCTCTCTGAAGACGTTGAAGGATTACAACGACAAATATCAAAGGAGTGAAGAGATGTACTCTTGAACCGAAGTTGATTTGGGGATCTGTAGTCCAATTTGGAACTAAGATCAATTAATTAGATTATGAGCACATTGGCTCAGTTAAATCTGAATTGAGGACTTATGGCCAATTTGGGCTAAGTCCAATTAAATTCGAAATGTTGGCCCATTGTTAGACCATTAAACATTTGTCTGGGTTCAACCCCCCCCCCCATTATTTGGCACTGCTAAACAGGGGTTCTGACAACATTTTATCTTTGTTGAGTGTTGGGCACTCATATGCCATATGAGATGATCAATCTTGGAAGACAAGGGTATATTTGAGGCTCAGTCAAAGGGGAGTCTTGCCTCAGAAGGACTTAGCCAATTTAGGCTAGGGTTGATTTGAATATAATGTTAAACACTAACATATATTTTATGGTCACGTGTTCCCACGTGATGCACTGAAAATAGTGTTAAACACTAAGAACAAAACGTTTCAAAAATAGTGTTAAACACTAAAATGGGAATGGTCACGTGGGGCCATGTGAGGGACCAGTCTTCCTTTATTTTGTTCTCAGAATAAATAAGTGTTAAACACTTTTAGTCTTTAAGGCCGTCACGTGTGAGCACGTGATGGACATCCATCCACTGGATATTAAAGGGATTTGTTAGAAGTCACGTGGGGACACGTGAGGGCGCCCTAAATCAATATTGCCTTTGGCTTTGTTCCCTTTATTTTGAGGGTCACGTGGGAGCACGTGAGGCATTGCCTCCAAGTTTTTCTTTCTCATTTTAAGGGATCTGTTTTAGGGGTCGCGTGGGAGCACGTCACCTTAGTCCTTTGCATGCATGGAGATATTTCAAATCTCTTTATTTTTAAGAATTAAATTCTATGTAGGGTTAAACCCTAATTATGGTTTTAGAGGAATTAAATTCCTATGTATGTGAAAGAATTAAATTCTTATATAGGGTTAAACCCTAGTTCTGTCTTGAAGGAATTAAATTCCTATGATTTTGGGAGAATTGAATTCTCATGAAGGGTTGAACCCTAATTTTATTTAGAGGAATTAAATTCCTATAAATTTAGGAGAATTAAATTCTCATATAGGGTTGAACCCTAGTTTTATATTGGAGGAATTAAATTCCTATAACTTTGGGAGAATTAAATTCTCATATAGGGTTGAACCCTAGTTTTATATTGGAGGAATTAAATTCCTATAACTTTGGGAGAATTAAATTCTCATATAGGGTTAAACCCTAGTTTTATCTTTGGGAGAATTAAATTCTCTAAACTCAATTCCCCCTCTAAGTCTTGGATCTGTATGGCAGAATCTCAACCCGATGAGAATTAAATTCTCAACCTATGGGGAGATTTGCTTCTGTAGATCTTCAACCAGAGGAAGAACTAAGTTCTTTTTGCAGAAGAGTTAAACTCTTAGATTGAGAATTAAATTCTCTTTTCGAAGTTTTTGATCCCCTTTCTTTTCTCACCTAGGGTTTTCTTTGTTGAGAATTAAATTCTCCTTTCTTTTCTCTCTGCTATTTGCCTTTAGGAATTTTCAAGATCCCAAAATTCTATATCCCTCAAAATTCCTATCCTTGGCTCCTATTTATAGGAGAAGGAAAAGAATCAATTTGTTTAGTGAATCTTTCATTGAAAGATTTTATTTGTTTTTGTAACTAATGTGATCTTTTAGATCACTCAGTAAATTTTATTCACCATTGGATTTTTAATTCAAAAGATATTCTGTTTGTTATTTTTGGTAAAATTTAGTCTTGTAGCTCATTGGTTAAGTCCAGAACGTTGTAGACCACCTTACTTTTCTTTGGCGGGTCCTTGGCGGTCAGCTCTTTCATGACTTGGTCATCTAGGGCGATATCCTCCGAGACCTTTTCTTTTCCCTTATCTTTTCTGTTTGTGGGTCCGAGATTCTTTTCTGGAAGTGTACGATTGCGCAACTGGATATTTTCGCAGGTCTTCGGTTCTTCCTCTCTCCCCGAGGTAGATTCTTTGAAAAGAAGGCCAAGAGTCATTTCTTCATCGGAGTCACTTCCGAAGGTGAGAACTCGTGACACCCCAGCGTTGACCGTGCAACAGTTGCCGGTAGTTCTTTTATGCTCCTCGGTCGCACTTCTTCGCTCCCGACGAGTTTTGCGTTTCATCCGCTTAAAATGTTGCCGGTGAGCAACATACCCCTGTCACCACCTTTTAAAAGCGTCGCACTCTTCGGTGGGGTGCGAAATCTTTCGATGATATGAGCAGTAACTAGGATGTGTTTCTGTTTCACCGAGAATGTTTCTTTCGGAGGGTGGTAGCTTCATTTCCATTGATATGGCTTTAGCAAACCTTTTCCTCGTCTTGAACTTGTTTTTATCCGCGATGGATGTCCTTTGATTCGGCGGGAGTGTCTCGACTCTTTCATCCAGTTGTCGGCGTTTGTCCTTTTCAAATATGGCCATCTCACGCTCCCGATCAGCCTTACTTTTCAGAAGAGCTTCGTTTAGGAATGCGTTGATTATTTCGTCTGATGGTTCTGGAAGTTCCGGTTCAGGGCCTGCCCCCAATCTCTTGGTGCAAAGGGCTTCTTCATCGTTTATTGATGAGTGAGAGATCATATGGCAACTTGCTACGCAATCCTCAGATTCATCCGACGGGTCTTCTCCATCATCTCCGTCTTCAAGGACATGGCCGAGGAACTGTTGGAGCGTGATTGGAGTCCGCGCCTTCTGGTTATATTCTTCCTGCGCATCAATCTGCTTTTGCAGGTCCGTGCGCTTGTCGCCAGGCTTCACGGGCTTCTTGGATTTCTTCTTCTTTTTCGAAAATTTTGACGGCTGGGTGTGAACACTTTGGCTATCACCACCAATCTTTGGAGTTGGGTGCGGCTTCAGCATTTCTTCGATGATCTGGGGTTCTAGCGGATTCTTCCACCTGATCGCCGGACATGTCTGGAGCTCTTTCAGCATTCTTTTGGTTTTGGCTGAAAGAACGACCTCCCATGGAGCTTCTTCAACAAAAGAGCACGATGCCCCCGGTGCATCCGTCTTTTTAGGAGTGTGCGGTTGTGGTGGGCCTACTTTCTACTTCTCAGACAGCGCAAACGTGCCTTGTAGGTACTGATCCTCGATCCATCCCTTAAAGACGAAGCAATCTTCGATTGGATGTCTTACCGTCTGGTGATAAGGGCAATAATTAGGATTATTCGCTTCACCAGGTTGCAATGGTCGCTTTGAATTCGGGAAATTGATAAGCCTGTTGCGCATTGCTAGTTCGAATAGCCTCTTCGTTTTATCCCGTGGGAACGAGTAAGGACGCTTCATTTTCTCATTATAATAGCGCCGTCTCTCTTCCAGTTGATCTGCTGGCTTTGAGACACTGGGCTGCTGTTGGGTATTTGCAACGAAGGTCGCCTTCCCTTTACCCTTTTCGTTCCGCGGCTCCGGCTTCGGAGGAGACGGTCTATGACCCATCTGGTCCATCTGAGCCAGCTTGTCGATTAAAGCTTGGAATGTGGTCGGTTTGAAGAACATCATGAATTGTGAAATAGTTGCATGAGGGTAGGGTGCCCACGAACATGCCCACCGCTGGTGCTTCTTCGATGCGCTGTTCGCACTTCGACCACAGATTCCGCCATCGGATTGCGTACTGAACCCACGTCTCGCCCGGCTTCACCCTGGCATTGATCAATGTTGTTATTGGGGTGCGTTCACTAGCACTTGCGAATCACTGGGCGAACAACAACTCCATTTCTGCGAAAGTTTTGACGGAGTCGTTTGGAAGTTCGGAGTACCACTCGAATGCCGTATCCGATAGGCCGCCAACGAATTGGCGGAGCAAAAGTTTATCATTGCCACCGGTGTTTCCACAAAGAGCCCTGAACTGAGCGACATGTTGATAGGGATTGCCTGTCCCCTTGTACACATGGAATTTGGGGATCGTGTAGCCCGGCGGGTACTTTATCTGATCATACCAGCCTGGATACGGTCACCCAGTTTTAACAATTTGCCTAGCCGCTTCATTTTCCTGGTGAACTCGTATCTGCTGAGCGATGTAATCATCTAGGGCAGCTTTGGAGATTGTCTCTTCCTTGGCTGTTGACAGAGCCGGCAGAGGGTTTGATGTTTCTCCTCTATCATCTTCAATTATTACTGGAGGATCTTCGGCTGGGAGATCCGGCCGGATCATCAAGCCCACCATATCCTGGAATAGAAGGGCCATTTGCTTTATATTGGCCGCTTGTTCCGCGGCCTCTTTGTCCTTCTTCTCAAGTATTCTCCAAAGGAATTCGGCATCAGTTTCCTGCTCATGGCGTTGCTCCGCGGATGTTTCCGGGATTTCTTTTGGCCCGGTGAGTGCGGCTATCACAGTCATCATCTCCTAAAGCTTCTGCTGCTGCTCTTGGGCTTTTGTCATGGATCGCGTAAGCGGTCGATGACCCATGGAGATACGGCTATCCTCTTTTCCGGATGCCATATAGACGGTATGCACCACCATGCTCCCAGACTTGGGACGTTTAGGCTCAGTGCCCTTGACATTTGTCGCAGACATGGGGGCTTTCTCCGGACTTCTTTTCTTATGAGCGGTCAAAGTTGAGGGGGCCGTTGCAGTGGGCACCCAAGTAGCCGTCGCCTTCTGTGGCTTAACAGGATGGTTTTCTTCCTGTCGGACATTCAGCTTCTTCTGACGGCGGGGATAGTCTTGATTAACCACCGACTCTCGGACTTGCCGCCGGATTTTGTAAACTTTAGAAGACAGCCGTTGAGGGGGTTGTTCCGGCTTCGCTTCTGCGACAGTCTCCACCGGTGGCGGAGATCTTTTCAGTACGGCGGTAGGCGAGTTCCTGCGCACCTTGTTCAGCAGCTCAAAGCTGTTCCTGGTTGGAACAGCAGCATTGACTTCCACCGTTGGGGCTGGTGGAGTTAGCCCAGAGGGGGAGTTGCCCCCAGCCTTCCTTACTCGGCGCCAGTGGCGACGTCGAGCGTGTCGAGCTTTTGAGGTTGGTTCGGGGATGGGGATGGCTTTGTCTTGCCCCCTGTTCAGGTGAGGCACCGCTGGTGCCAGTCTTTTGAAGACTGACGTCTTTTGAGTAGCGGCATCCAATCTGTCAAAGACAGACCTTTGAGCAGGAACGGGAGCTGGGGTGGGAGCTAGAACAGTCAGTCTTGTAAAGACCGACCCTTTGGTAGGCGCAGCCGCCTTGACGACTTCAGGGGCAGGGTTGGTTACTCTTTTCGGAATAACCTTCTCTTGACTCCCAGGCTTCATCTTGGGCCCGCAGGAACTTTGGCCCAATTTGGCAAAGACTGAGGCGCTGGAGCCGGACGACCCGTTGAGAGGGGCTGCAGTAGCTGTAAGCCGATCGAAGACCGACTTCTTGGGAGCTTCTGGTGTTGGTACCGGGGTGCTGAAGCTCATCGGTGGGAGCATAGTCCCAAAGAACAATCCGGTGATGGCCTGAGTCACCTGATCCACCGGCATCATGAACAGCGAAGCCGCCTGAGGTCCATAAGCTAGCCTCCGGATGAGGCGGAACGCGAGTTGCAATTGCAGCCGGAACACTTCATGCAAGTAGACGCCATTGTTTTTTGCGCCAAACAAGACACCAAATCTTAGTACCTCGAAACCCAAGGACAATCATTAGCAAACCGCGATTCGTTCGCGAACACGACACACGAAGTGTGGACTGGAAAGAGGAAAAGGTCCCACCGGGCGTGCCAGAATCTGTTCCCCTCCGAAAGACACGGGGAAGACGCGGCGGACGTCTAGCCTAAATTTTGGGGAAGATGCTGATTGGTGCTATCCGTCCACCTCTCCAAAGATGCCAAGCTGATTTATGGCACCATGTATCGAAGGTTTAAACGGATGCGGCCGATGTAGCAGACTTCGTCAGATTCCCCCTCGTCTGAGGGGATTTTGATTGTGGGGATGCTCTTCCCTGCAGGCGCAAGCCCCTGCAGTTAATTACGCTACCGCATCGCGGTAACAACTTTCTCCTTCTCCAGATGGTCACTTCGTGTCGTGGGTGTTTGTTTTGTTTGTGGTTGCCCGTGGATTGTATGCGGGGACTAATTTATGTTGTCACCCGTAAAGCGTGGATTAGTCCAAATCCGTATCTTCTTAGATTTGGGTTTGGATTTTGGGTTTTGGGTTTAAGGATACATTAGTCTCATTTGAGACTAAGATCAACTTAAACGTTTGTTAATGATGCGTTAATCTAATTTTTTAGAATAAGATCAACTTAACAGGATCATTTAGATCCAACAAGAGAGCATTTAGGCTGCCTCTGTTGTTTAGTTTAGGCACATTGCGGTCGATTAGTTTAAGGACATTACGGTCCATTGTTAGTTTAAGGACATCTCGGTCCAATGTTAGTTTAAAGACATCACGGTCGAGGTTAAGGAAATCATAGTCCGTGGGTTTAAGGACCCCACAGTCCGATGTTAGTTTAAAGACATCACGGTCGAAGTTAAGGACATCATAGTCCGTGGGTTTAAGTACCCCACAGTCCGATGTTAGTTTTAAGACATCACGGTCGAGGTTAAGGACATCATAGTCCGTGGGTTTAAGGACTCCACGGTCCAATGTTAGTTTTAAGATATCACCGTCGAGGTTAAGGACATCATAGTCCATGGGTTTAAGGACTCCACGGTCCAATGTTAGTTTTAAGACATCACGGTCGAGATTAAAGACATCATAGTCCATGAGTTTAAGGACCCCACAGTCCATGGAAATGTATGATTGCCGGGACCCGTCACCTCTCTGAAAATGTTGAAGGATTACAACGATAAATATCAGAGGAGTAACGAGATGTACCCTCGAACCAGTGTAAATTGTTTAAGAGATCTGTAGCCCAGTTTGGGACTAAGATTTGTTAAATATTTGTGAGCAGATATGCTCAGTTCAATATAAGTTGAGGACTTATGGCCAGAATTAGGCTAAGTCCAATTAAAAATGTTTAACATTTTTATTCTTGCTCTGGCTATTAAGCCTTTATTTGGGCCCGGCCCTTTTAATAATGCTAAGAATTGAGTTCTGACATCTTTTGTCTTCATCAGAACAAAGTGTGTTCTGACAGCGCACCACGTGGGGCGTCGGGCGCTTTGCGCCAGCTAAAGAGCGCATTGCGCTTCTGTCGGATAGCGCACACGAAGAGGACACGTGTCGCGCTTAGCGCTAAGCGCTAGTTTATTAGCGCTAAGCGCTTTTAATTTATGAGCGCGTTGCGCTATTCTGTTGGCGCGCCAATGAGTGACACATGGCGTGCTTGGCGCTAAGCACCAGTCTATGAGCGCAGTGCGCTGCTTCAGAAGCGCGAAGCGCAGATTGTATCTTTGGTTGACACGTGGCATGTTTTGGCGCTGAGCGCCGGTCCAAAAAGCGTAAAAGCGCAATGCATGAGTGCAAGGCACTTTCTAATAGCGCAAAGCGCATTTGATCAGATTTAAGATCAAAGAACAAATTTATGTTTTTCTTAAAGGAGGCCTTGCCTCAAGATCCAAGAACAAAAGTTCTTGTTTTTATAAAAAGGGCTCTGCCTTTATGGATCAAAGATCTGTGAATGAAGTAAAATACTTCTTTTAGTTTTTTTATAATTAGATCTTTTGATCTTTTTTCTTTTTATCAAAGACCTTGGTCTTTTGTAAATCTATGATCTTTTAGAAGATAGTTCTTCTGTTTTAATGAGATGATTTCATCTCTGTGGTTCAAGAAATAGTTCTTTACCTTGAAGATGAAGAAATGATCTTCTTCTTCTAAAGACTTGCCTTTCTTTCTCTTTGAGTTTTCTCAAAGTTTGCAGAGGGTTTTCTCTATTTCTTCTGTATATATTAGACTTGAAGTCTAGGGGCCTTTATATAGGGCCAAATGATTTGTTGAATCAGTTTAAGAGATCTTTCTCTGATTGATTTGGGAATATTTCCCACCGTTGGATCTTTGATCCTAAGGCTTCTGTTTTACAGAAGATAATCTTCTTGTTTTAATAAGATTGGAAAGATCTTTTCATAACAGAATTTTAATTCTGATTAATTAATAATTTATTATTATTAGATCTTTTGATCTAACGGTGGGAATTTTTAATTCCAGCGCTGGCGCACCTTACGCCAGCGCACCAACGTTCGACAAGTGGCGCGCAGCGCAAAGCACAACGCAACTGCGCTAGCGCACCCGTTTTTTGACACGTGGCTCAGCGCAGAGCGCAGCGCAACTGCGCTAGCGCACCCGTGTTTGATACCAGGCGCACAACGCGCCTGGCGCTGGATTTGAAGCGTTGCTTCAATTTTTTAAATTTTGAATTTTAAAACAGAGTTTTGCTCTGATTGGAGGTGCGCTACCTAGGGCGCAGCGCACCTGGCGCTAGCACATCTGCGTTTGACACGCGGCGCGCGGCGCGCAGAATCTGAAGCGTTGCTTCAATTTTTGAATTTTGAAATTCAAAACAGAGCTTTGCTCTGATTGGGGGAAACAGTGACGAATTCTCTCCAGTTTGAAATAGAATGTGCGGCTGTGTTATAAAGCCATTTCTCAGCTATATTGCACAATGTGAATGGAGAAGACGTAACCTCATAGCATCCACAGAAAGCTGTGAAGTACCCATCATAGCACATACATTTTCAAATTTGGTAATAAAGACGTATGCGTCTTCAGACTCGAGACCGTGATATTTTGGTAAAAGATTGATGTAGTGGGGTTTAATTTCAAAATTATCCCCGTTGGCTGGTGGAATAGATAGACAAGTAGGAAGTGGACCACGTATAGGATATCATCTTTCTTGGAGAGAGATGCGCGGTGTATTCTGCTCACCTACGGGCGGTGGCTGGGTGGTATTATAATTTGATGGAGTACCGTCCATCTCGGTCGTTGTGGTGGGTGGGTGGTGGGAAAAAAGAAGATGAAGAAGCACCGACTTCGGAGTCGATAGCAGGAACGCGGACAAGACGGACACTAGAATCCCGTGTCCAGCCAAGCATGCACTAAGCGGTTTAGCGCAAGTGGCAGCGTGTGTGTTATTTAAAAATTGGTTTGTTTTTGAAAAGTGTGTCGGACTTAGACAAATCACACAAAAATGCACAAACAACCCTAGAACTAAGGTTACCTAGGTCCAGTCTCTAGACCGCTCCTAGACTTCCAAAGGACAAGCCGCAGGATCAATCCTCTATCACCTCTTTACTACCCTTGCGGCCAGGTAAGTGGGAGGTATCCGCTATACGATTCACCGAAAATAGCGGGCCTAATTAAGTAACCACTTGCCTTAGACACACTTGCCTAGACACCACAAAAGTAATGCGGATAAGCGATAAATTACCCACGACCTTCCTCTGTCCTTAATGAGCGCGACAGTCCTTAGAGTCTTGTCTAGATATTTTTTTAAATTAATGTAGGGTTGATGCAGGTGCTCGTTTTGTGATTTGCGGGGCCTAGGAAGGGTGATAAAATCCCTACCTAATCTAAATTTTTGTCTTGCCCCTTAAAAATCCGTATTAAAATATGAATTAATAAACCGATTACAAAACTTTGCAAAAATATTTTTGAGCGGCAAAATTTTGCAAAGAATCCTGCAGAAAAGATATTTTATTGGATTTCAGAGGAGAGAGAAAGAGTTGAGAAACTGACCAGAGAAGTTACGGCCCCTAACTCCTCCCTTTAGCCGCGCTTCCGCCGCTAATGTGCTACTTTTGCTGCGGTTCCGCCGCAAGGAAGAAGGATCAGTTGATGAATTTTTGCTCCGTGGCCTTCTGTACTCCTCTGGATCTCGATGAATGTCTCTGTCTTTCTGTTTCCTCAAGTTTGTGACTCCAGATCTCCTTGCAAAATTCACCCATTAATCGTTAAATATAAAATTTGCGGTTTTGTTTTATTTATGATATTGATCGAATAAGAATTCAACACAAATAGTAAGAATAAAAAATTACACACGTATCCCCGGCAACGGCGCCATTTGATTGATCTAATTTTTATGTGTAGTAGTTAACCGCAATCAATAACGGTGTCGCATGTAGCTAGACCGAGATGAGTACGGGTCGTCCTCAGGGAAACGTGGAACCTTTTAATCTTACTTTAGGCGTGTTGAGAAAGAGGAAGAATAGAGGAATAAAGAATAGTGGAAATAGTTTCTAAATCTACGTTAAACACGGATGCAAAATATAGATCTAGATTAACTACGGATGTAAGTTTAATATTAAAAGGGTGCTTGTAGGGTTCATTAGGATTTAGTAGTTATGGATGATTAATTAAAGATTGCTCTTTTTATCCTTTAATAGATTTAAAACTAGAACGACAGTGATGCATGTAGATTAGGGTTTCTGGAGGGAAAAGGGTTCCCACTCTTAACCCCTATCTCGACATGGAACTCCGTTCATATCTAGCCTTTACCAAAACAATAGTTAATCTAATCTCTAATCGTGGTCGCGATTATCAATGAATTGATAGCGCGCCCAATTAGGATGTTAACTATTCTTTTGATAAAGTTTATAAACTCTATAGGACTTAAAAAGAGTTTAAGAATTTTCATCATCCATTAACCTACCCTAATCCCATGAACCCTAACAAGTGAAGAATTACTCGCGCATGTTGGGAGAAAAAGAGATGGAGAGGGAAATCATATTAAAACTACAAAGAGATAGAATAAGAAAACAACTAATTTTATTAATCAATAAAATTCATTTACACTTTGTTCCCTTAAAAAATGATTACAAAAATGCTAGTTTGCTTCTCGATCTTTTCTAAGGAGGTTGACGAACCGTTGATGATCAGCCTGGATGCGTGAGCCTGTCGTGGACTTCTTGATCTCTTCATCTTGATGATTTTTCCAAGAGGCTCTCGGTCCTTATTTATAGTCACAGAGCCAGAACCCTAGTTTCCTAATATGGAAACTAGTTGTTAGGATCCTAACCACCAAAATCCCATATCTCAACTCCTCAAATCCGCGGCGGAACCGTGGCCATTGGATAAGTTTGGCCGCGGATCCGCCTCCTTTTGGTGAGATCATGGCCTCTAATTTTTGTAGCTTCATATCTGTAACACTTGGTAATCTTTTGAGTATCTATACTTTGAAAATCTTTTCTACATTTCTGCCAGAATTAGTTTCTTCAATTTACTTGAATATCTTTGCCAGATTTGATCTCGATAATTCGGATTTCCTTGATTCCAATCCTGAAATAATTTCTGCATAATTATCTCAATAAATAATGTTAGTAGAATTTTTTTTATTGAGATGTTATCTTTAACCATTTGTCATGATATTTTAGTTTTAAGAGAATTGGTCAAAGGTATTTAATAAGGTAAGCATATTAAATGGGCCAGATGTTACATGGATATTATATACTTACTTTTTCCTTCATAATGTTAATTATAATATAAAAACACATGAAAATAGTATTTTTACAGATAAACCCTCATATGTGTCATATATTATAATAAACACCTTTTTTATATAGAAATAGTAGGAAAAATGTCATATTAAAAGTGCAGTTTTATCAATTGAACAAATACCCCTAAACTTAACTTTGATCGTCCCGAGCAAACTAGTTATTCAAGAGAAAAAAAGAAAGGAGAAAGCTAAGCACACTTTCGTAGGCAACACGATTGCACTGAGCGCGTGCAACAAGCCGTTTAAACCCCTAAGTGTCCCTAGTATGAGGAGTGTTGTCTCCTGAGGGTTTTCAGTGGATTACACCCACAAAATCTTATAATAAAAAAGAGATGGTGAGGTTACATATAAAGATAAGAACTATAAAAGAAAGAACTTGAAAATAAGTGTTTTCAACTACACCAGTTTTTCAGTTGCTATGAGCCCTATCTTAATGGTCGTGAAAAAATGTTAGAAATCACATCATCCCTCAATAAAACATCGTCTTTATTCTTCATTCCTATCTTTTTTTCAAACATCGATCATATACCCCTACGTGTGTGTAAAAGACATCCCTACACTCGGAGAATTCAATTCAAGCTATCATACTCTTGTCCATCTACCTCAGTACTTTTAATTGATGAATATTTAGATGGAATTTGCTCACACATTTTTCATGCGACCGTTAATACTTCTTGAGGTACTAACTGACCGATTACTCATGTGCTTGTTTATTAGGCGTATTAGTATTTTCCTCGTCTTGCAACACCTAAGGTTTAGCAGTGACTCCCAAACCAGTTGGTCTAAGGCACTAGGTGATGAAGCACCCTCGCTATATTTTTTTATTACTGCCTTGGTGATTACAAAACCAGTGTTCATTTTTATTCACCATTTTATCTTTTTATTCATTTATTATTTCCTTCATACTTTGGCTTTTAAACAAGAGCTTTTCAAGGTATCCTCTACCATCCCGAGTTTCAAGACGTGTGTAAGTGCGTATAGTAGGGTATCAACGTTCAAATGTTTGGCTTCCGGAATAGGAACTATTTTTCAGACTTATTTTTATTCTCAGATTAGTGATTTCCTTCATCTTACTAACCCTTGGGACAACAGCTCATAACTACTTATTACTAGTTTCGTTTAAGAAAACTTCTAACTTTCTTGGTTTTCTTAAATTTTTCTAAACTTTTATATGTAAATTTTCACTTTCAAACTTTCATCATTAAAAATTTTTTTGTGTGCTTATATATAGTATAATGCAAAGTAATACGTAAATAAGCACAAACCTCCCCCAAGCCTGTTTGCAGCAGTGTCCTCACTGTTGTCTTCTGCTAGATCACAAAAACCTATAAGCTTGGGAGGAAATTTTTTAACGGGGCCAATAAATATGATCGTGAAAATCCTCCCCCAAACTTATTTTTGGCTCACAATTTTAAGTAAAAATTTTATTTTCAAGAGCCAGATTATACCCCCTCCAAACTTGAGTTAAACAATGATAAGCTTTGAAAATCACAAGAGGGGTCAAAGTTATTGGTCAATGCCAAACTTTGTAAAGACCGAAAGTCAACACCAACCATTCGAAGATTTTATCAGTGTAGTGTATCAGTTGGTGGAAGAACATGTTGTAGAGAGACAGGAAGAAGTGGGGAAAAGATAAGTGGTGGTATAGAATGTGTTTGCATCTCATTTTGGAGAGACGACACAGTGATTGTGATGGATTACCCGCATTCTCTTTATAGTCCAGAAGAAGGGGCGGAGGTTCAATTTCTTTGTGTTGGGGTAAAAATTTGCACCCCGGTTGACCGAGTCAAAGTCAAGGTTAACCCCCAAGCTAGGTGGGCCCAAGCCCAGGTCAAGCGGGCCCATGCCCAAGTCGAGCCCGTGGCCAGCCTCCCCATGCCAACAACAAAATCATGTAATAAATAATTGTTATGTAATTCTTTATACAAGAATGTATGCAAAATGGGTATAAAGCCAATATTTTGTAAGCCCATGGCTTATGTGCAAAAATGAAATGGCACATGAGCCATGGGATAGGCAAAATGCCATTTTGCAAAGCCCAAGGGGCTATATGTAAATATGTAATCCTATAAAAGGCAACATGATGATGAATAAAGAACACTTTTTCCATTCTCTCAAAAACCTAGGGTTTGTACATCTTTCCCTTTTCTGAAGGTTTCAAACCTTTTTCTTTCTTTGAATTAAATCAAGAGTTTTACTCTTCCTTTTCAAAAACAAGATAGTTTTTCACCACCAAACCCACAAAGGGGAACTTGGATCTGTCTTTAGATCCCAAAAAGGAGAGATTTTGAGATCTCACATCTCTTGATCTTCAAGATCCAGCTAACAGAGGAGGAAGAAGAAGAACCCCTTCCATTAACCCCAAAAACACACTTAGGAGTCCAACTCCACTCTGATTTCTCTTCCGAGAATCTTTTTAGGCTAAAAGTCTCTTTTCCTCGCCGGCGCTCAAGCGCAGAGCGCCCACGTGCCGACATGTGGCGTGCTTGCGCTCAAGCGCTCAGCGCTCAAGCGCAAAGCGCCCACGTACCAAACGTGGCGCGCTTGCACAACAGCGCCCTGCGCTCGAGCGCAAAGCATCCATGTGCCGACACGTGGCGCGCTTGCGCTCAAGCGCAAGCGCTCGAGCGCAAGTCGCCCCAGTGCCGATACGCGGCGCGCTTGCGCTCAAGCGCACAGCGCTCTGGCGCAAGTCGCCCCCATGCCGACACGTGGCGCACTTGTGCTCAGGCGCCTAGTGCTCAAGTGCAAGTCGCCCCCGTGCCGACACGTGGCGCGCTTGCGCTCAAGCGCACAACACTCTAGCGCAAGTCGCCCCCGTGCCGACACGTGGCGCACTTGCGCTCAGGCGCCTAGCGCTCAAGCGCAAGTCGCCTCCGTGCCGACACGTGGCGCACTTGCGCTCGAGCGTCAGGCGCTGAAGCGCAGAGCGCCCACGTGCCGACACGTGGCGCGCTTGCGCTACAGCGCCCTGCGCTCAAGCGCAGAGCGCACACGTGCCGACACATGGCACGCTAGCGCCTGAGTGCACAGCACCTGGGCGCACAGCGCCCAAGGCGCTGGCCCCACGCATCCTTTGGATGCCTTTTCCCCCTCTTTCTTTTATATATATATACATATATACATATATATATATATACATATGCATACATATGTGCGCGCACACACATACACCACGACACTGTCCCTGTTAGAAAAAAATTTCTAACGGGGCGCTGCCCTGCACCCCGCAAGGGGGCTGCTAGCCTCTTTGACCCCCAGCCCGCTATCCGGATAGCGGGACCCCCGTAAAAACTCTGCAGGGCTCCCGATATATCCAAAAACACCCTTTCAAAACACAACACACGTACACTGCACATTGAGTTCGCATGGCCAGTTTAACCCGTCAATCGGAGGTTCCCTCGCTCCAAAGGCGAGGGGTAATTAACGGCAGCTTAGTCCGCGGCTGCCGGAGATTCGGATCCCCACAATCATTAAACCTCGGCCTACCCTAGGCAGGGGGAATCTGTAGTACGCCTGACAAGCGCGCGCGTATTCCCATTTCAATGGGGTGATGAAAAACACCCTACAGATTCTGGCACGCCCGGCGGGACCAATCTCTCCTCCCATATTTCGGGTTAAGCGTTCATGCGAACTCAATCAATATACATACCTGTATTTATACTAAAAATAATGCTTTTTCATGCAGATTTTTAAGCAATCACCTTCCGACGATGTCTTCGATGATGGACTCAGCTCCCGTCTCCTACACGATGAGGATAGACTCTAGGACGGTCCTTCCGGCCAGTCTCGGGCGACAATGGGATGAGCCGCTGCTACCATTCGTCTCTTATGTTCATGCCAGTTGGCGCCATCCTAGCTCCTCAAGCCCCGGTGGCAGACAAACCGGTCTCGAAAGGCAGGAGACCAAATGTGGTGATCTCAAGGGCGCCCCAACCCAAACGCAAGTCGGTGTCTGAACGACTTTCCTTGGCCCCAGCTGGGGGTAAGGCCATCAACACCAACAAAGCTACAACGCGCCCCGAGCAAGCTCCAGCGGTGCTCTTGACTACTGCTCGATCGGGTGTCTTCTTTAAGCTCCCCGCCAATGAGAAAGAGACGACTGGATATGAGGTCCACACTGTCTACATGGTGGGCACGCGCAGCAAGAGCAAGGATGGGGCCACCACATCCCAAATCCAATCTGGCGTGAATATGGCTGCCACATCCCAAGGCCAGCCTCCTCTGGAAGATAATGAAGACCTTCCCAGTGAGGCAGATAAGCAGAAAGACCCTTCAGTCCATGAGAAGTCAGGCTCGGAAAGCGAAGAAGAGCCGACTTTCCGCCCCAGGACCGCGGAGCAAGAGCTGCTTCAAGAGCTCCGAAAGCAGCTCAGAGACAAAGACAAGGAGATGGCCAAACTCTACTCCAAAATCGATGACTTGACGAATGTCATGATGCAGCTCACGGCCCGACTTGCCTCTCAGCCGCCCAATCAAGCGGAGGGCTCTGCTCGTGAACCGGGAAATGGTGTCCCAAAGCAGCCGACGCCTATTCCCTCAAATCCAAAAGTGGGCGAACTACATGAAAGTCAGTCGCATCCTATCTCGGGAAATGTTTTGGCTACCGATGACAGCAGCCCACTAACTCAAGATCAAATCATAGATTTAGTTGCCAGCAAAGTCAAAACATTGGTGGCCAAAGCCGAAGCACAAAAAGATATCAGCAGTAGTGGGAGACCATATCCTGCTCAGTATGATCTGGTAAAATTTCCTAGCGGCTATGTCATCCCCAAATTCAGAAGATTCGATGGGACGGGAAATGTGAATCAACACATCGCCCACTTCAAAGCCTCATTCGGGAATACTGGGGGCAATGATGCGCTTCTCCTCCGCCAGTTCGTTAATAGCTTGACCGATGTTGCTTTCGACTGGTACACGAGCATACCGGATGGCTCCGTTACTACTTTCGTCCAAATGGAATCTTTATTTCGACAAAGATTCATGAGCGTCAGCGATAAGATCACCATTGCCGAGCTCGTAAGGACCAAGCCCAAGAACAACGAAAGCCGCATGGATTTTATAACCCGATGGCGCAATCTCTCCGTCAAATGCGAACCGCCGATAGAGCAGGACCAATCTGTCAGTCTCCTCGTCGGAAATCTCAACAATTGGATGGCCCCTTTTCTATGCACCGCGGGTCTCAAAACATTCCAAGAGCTGACCAGGAAAGTTCAGATGCTGGAGCGCTCAAAACAGGAGTCCTCCTCGGATTCCCAAAATAACAATAGGTCCTGGAGAAACCGAAAGGACGATAATCGCAAAGGCGGAAACTCCGATGATTCTGAATCTTTCAACACTTCGGCTAACCGAAATAAGCAAGGGATGAGCGGGCCTAGCGCCAACCAGCCTCGGAAGCCAGTGTTCGGAGAGGGAGGAGAATCTCCACTCAAAGAGAAGTTAGATAAGGTATATTCCTTCAGAAGGGACAAAATCCGTAAAATATTCAAAGACGCCCTGAGGAACGGTCTACAACTGCCAGAGTCAAAAAGACCGCAGGAAGAGGATATGACCGACGACCCCAAATACTGCCCCTATCACAGAGTGATAGGTCATGCCATTGAGGACTGCTTCGTCTTCAAAGATTGGGTCGAAAAACAATACAAGGCAGGAGAGATAGAACTGTCTAAAGGCGTGTTAACAAACAGTCCAGCTGCGACCGCCAATTTCATACAAACGGAGACCGAAGTTCTTCGTGAAACTGATTCTCTCAGACATCCGTCTTTCTCTGAAAACAATCGACAACCACGTCATTAAACTGGGAACAATCGACCACCACGTCATTAAACTGGGAACAGTCGACCTTTAAGTCGTTAAACTAGAAATGTAAAAAAATATATATGTAACTAAACAAAAAAATGTGTAAATAAAAGAAAAATAAAGAAAAGCCGAAATGATGGGGCAACTCGCAATAAAAATCAGCTAGTAAAAATGAAAATGAAAATAAATCTGAAATGATGGGGCAACCGCGAATAAAAGCCGAAATGATAGGGCAATCGCGATCTTCGCATAAGAAAAGCTGAAATGATAGAGCAATCGCGGTAAAACAAAAAAAAACAAAAAAAACGGCGAATGATGAGTCGCTCCTGGTACCATATTCTAGTGTAGCGATGCAGACGCCAAACAAAAATTCAAATTTCCAAAATTCTCCCAGCCCTACGGCCAGTCCCCAAATTGACTACCGTATACAATCCATGGGCTCAAATAATTCTCATCATACCCATGCCCCACAGTAATCACCAGTTACGCGGCTGGTCTCCGTCTTTGGAATTATGCTCCATTAAGAAGTGTAAGTGCACGGCGGCGCCCCGGCCGTCAATTCGACGCCGGAATGCGGAAGCGGTGAAAAACTAAAATTTTGCGGACTTTGCAAACCGGCACCACCGCGCACTAAACTCCGGATCGTTACCATTAACTAGTCTAAGCTACTTAACAAGATGGGAAAGAGATATACCGACGATCCAAGTCCTCCGGTCTTCATCTCCAATCCGATCTCCTCGCGGGATCTCCGTCCGTCTCATCCTCGTCGCCGGAAGTGCACCACGTCGCCTACATCGTTTACGGGCTCCCACCTCAATGCCGAGGCAACTCGGGCACGAAGCCGGCTACTCGACGTGCCCAAGATTCGTTGTAGAATATGTGAAGAACTTGTGTCTCAATTTGGGGTTGTGGAATTGCCATTTTGGTGGAGGAAATCAAGGAGGTTTTTGGATGAACAAGAGAGCAATTTTCATAGCACCATGAGAACCAAAAATTGCCCACCTCACTAATGAAATGAATCCCCATCTCCTAAAGGAATGGCCGGCCCCCCCTTTTTGCCATATGTGATTGGAGAGAGAAAGAGTGAAGTCAAGGGGGTGGGTGGAACATAATGCAAAAGAGAGAGCAAAAAGGGTATGATGATCAAGAATCATTTTAACCAAAACTCCACTCCAAAAACTCATCAACAACTACCATGATGGCTCACAAAGTCATGCCATCATGACACAAAGAAAATCAAGGTCAAGGGAGAGACTATCATGATACAACAATAAGCAAATACCCCCTTCACAAATGTCTATTTGCAACAATGCAAATAAACCCTCCTCCACCAATCTTCGGCCAATGAACGGAACAAAGGAAATTGGCCGAAACGGAAAGCAAACTGGCAACTCCAAAAACTGGTCCTGTAATAAATTACAGGAAAACCCCGATACTGTGCATACACACCCGCATCTGTATTTCGACCGAAATACAAATGCAATGAGACAAAATCTACACTGTACTATACTAGAATCCGGCTTATACCAAAACCGGATAGTAATATCTGTTCGATCCTGATCCGTGCAATACCGCACGTATCTGATCGAACCCTGCCATATAACCATACGGCCTATAGTACAAACTGTCCGATCCTGATCCGTGCAATACCGCACGTATCTGATCGGACCTTGCCATATCTCCATACGGCCTCTACAACCTTTCGCCCGAAAGCTTGAGTAACTGTAAATGTGGTGGACTCTAAAGACTCGTCAACACCTTGGTTGTGGATTTAACCACTAGCACGTCAGAGGTATAAGCCAATACGTGACGGGCTACCAGGTACTGACCAAATGGGACGTCGATGAGGAAGCTCACCCCGACACCCAACTGAGCCTGTCAGTGACAATATCCGTGCAGTCCGGTCCGTTCGTCTATGAGCATCGCATGGCGGGCCTAGGGGGTTGGTAAAAGTCAGACCCCCAAAAGCGGTACAAGTCGTGTCGGAGTGTAGCCCAGAACACCCTGAGATACTACTGGAATACCTACCAGTAAATCTCCTTGCCTTGGCCAAGGACTTTGTGTAATGGCTCTCCTAGACACAGCACGACCTCACCCCCAATACCGGGAGAGACGAACCCCTGAAGATACGCTCACTGCCTCCATATGGCTCGGGACTGTACCCAACTAAAACCTGTTTGCACGACTCCTTTGAGCCGTGGTAGGGTAGTAATCAAAGTACAGTGGGAACTCACACGAGACAAATGACGATCCCCAGGTCGATGAACTAACCTGCACACATGTCACCAGGGAACTGCCATCTGACGTCTGGTATATGACCAACTAGCATGTTCCCGGCGAGTCCTGTCCGGTGTACTCATAACCCAATGAGCACCTGTATACATCTTAGGTGATCCAACTGACACCAGTGGCTTGTGAGACCGGCCACCGCCCCTCGTCGGGGTCTCGACTGTATACACTAGTCTACTAATGGAGTATCGATGCCCAGTCTCGAAACTCCCACGACTAGGGACCTTTTAAGGATATGCTTGTAGACCCCCAGCTCCCACTTATATGATCGCCCTCATACTGCTGGTGGTCAAGCAAGAATCCTAGGGGCTCTATCAACGTGTAATAGCGACATGTCAGGTCACCTAAAACAGTACACGATGATAAAGGTAAACCAGATAGCATACTATCATCTCGAGTAAGACTGTCCTACCGGGATAGGTCCTCACTCAATCATTACAATCACGTACCTGTGACCTAATAATTGACTCTGAGGGCACTATCTCCAACAATCTCCCACTTGCACTCAAGGCTAATTATTGCGATGTCGCATACTCACAGCCCGTGTGATACCGAACATCCAACTCCTCTACTAGTCAGTCTCACAAAGCTCGTTTGCGGAACTATTGCGTTCGAGGAATAGCCTCAGTGAGTGGATCCGCTTAGTTGTTTCTTTCCATGTCTCTCTATATCTCAAGTTCGCGGAGAAAACCATCTCCCGAAATGAGCAAAATCAGTCTTAGAATATGTCTGGATGTCTGATGGGACCTAGCTCATAAATGAACTCCAAATCCAAACTTCTTAGACTGTTTTGACAACTGAACTTAATCAGTGTCCTGCGCGCCATGCCTCCCTCAGTATTGCCTTGGACCACCTGTCCAAAATACTGCCCCTCATCAGAAGGAAAACTATAACTCTGACAACCTTCTTGTCGTCCATGTCACCTTGGAAGCCTGGAATGATAACTGTCTCCTGAATGAGGCTGTCGTTATCATCTCCCTAGAACATCCACTTATGTTCTAAAACTGCTTCCGACTGTTTCTCCAGGATTGGATTAATGTCAACTTATTGCATCTAGTGCAAGAACAACATCTGGTGTGGTACTTGACATCTCACGATTGACTCAATTGCCTGAGCAAGTGATCTGCCAATCATGCCCGTCCCTCTCCCCTTTAGTCTGTAAGACACCTTTGGAGAGGGTGACTCCATTACCTGCAGGTACACTACCGTGCCAGGAGTCGTCCATCCTAAATACTCTTAGAACGCTGTCAAGTACCCTGATTGGGAAACCACCCAAATCTAGATCTAAGACCATAGATCTAGTAACCAGTATGTCTGATATAAAATCCATTTCCTTTGTGGAGAAACCACTGTGTGACGACCAAAGTATAACCGATCGTAGTGTAGGAGTTTCTTTTCCTACTCTGTGTATATCATCCAAATACCAGGATATCACACCCTACTACCTTCTCAACAGATCCATCCCCTATTCTGATGAAGTCAAACTCATGACTGTCACGTCAGAAACAGATGATCTATCTCCGCTACATCTGCTTTAGTCTATAAATAGACATAAGCTACTTGTCCACCAATGCTTCCGCTGCTCCCACTGACTACGACAACCCTCTGGCAGAGTCATATACACGTACACTTCTGAAACGAGTTCAGAACGACGCTATACTCATCCTCCCGCCGGGTCTCGCAGCCTGGAACAACAGCAATGGTAATTGTGGGTAAACAAGAACTTCCCTGTCACCGTCCTTGAGACTACCGAAGTACCTCTCGGGTGCCTGAAGTTACCCACCTTATCTACGGAGTGGCCAATGGAATGTCAATCCAGATTGAATCTTTAGGTTCCTTATCAAATCTTCAGTAATCGTTTGTGGTTCTGGAATCACTTCCAGTTCTACCATACTCCCACTACTGTTTTCTGAAAAATCCATTTTTAATAAAACTGTGGCGAGTCTAGAACAATATTGCTATTGTTCATCCAGATGGTAGAAAGTCAACCCGCGTCATAGCCTGGGTCAACCCACAAACAGCCATTACAGAAACGTGCCTTGAGTTGTCCAGTGTCTGGTTTTAATCATAAACCGGACAACTCCCCGTACCTTAACATCGTTAAGATATGAACTGTTCTATATCCCATATAGGACCAGAGGCACTGATTTAATTGAACCAGATCCAAATCATGCAACTGTCTCCAGTGCATGTCAACTAAAAGGAAGGAGGCCAGATCAGCGTTACTCAACTTAGGAATGCTTCCAATTATGAGTAACCTGAAAGAGAAGCAATTTCTCTTAATCACTACTATCAACTGAATACCACATACAAGTATCTACATCTTCAATCACTTTGAAGAATCCCGATACTTGCTACACCTGGTTCTCTACTGTATTCAAATACCTATAACTTCTCCAAATTCGGACCCTGTGTTTCCACGAAACACTTGTCTAAAAACTAGAGGAGTCATAAGTAAACCGAATATAGTACGAGGACCAACCCCTCTGTCCTGATGGACCCTGGACAACATACAATACTCTGTATAAGTCCCTTGAGTCTGATTACTCATTCACTGTATGTCGTAGGTTGAAAACTGTACTTATGGTTAAGAAGAATTACACCGCTGTTTAATACTCCTTACCTAACCATCCACTGATATAGGTAAATGTCATCGACATAATATCAAAAGGTATATCTCACTCTATGAAAATAGACGTACAGATATATCAATTTGAGATTGGTGCATAACAGCGGATATTCAAAACCAAATATTTGCCGACCGGCAAACAGCCCAGATGATCTCCTCAAATATCACCGATTACAACGAATCCCGATATAATGAGGATGATCACCCAATTCCCAATAACTTACTCCCACTCATCATCTGTAAAACTATACAGATGTGAGAATCAAACTTGGTAAATACATACCCTGGAGCAAGTGTCCAATCGGGAAATCAGTTTTCTTTTAACAGTACACAGTTGAACCTGAAACATTGAAATGTTTCGATGGGGTATCCTGGTATTCCTAGTAATGCCTCTACCATTATCCAGATTCACAACTATAACCGTATAATTCTTTGCCACCTCTCCAAATCCCTTCATATGTCTTTAGTCATTACCTTCTGTACACCCCTTTGGGCCAAATGGTTTTCTTCTTTCCCTACCGTTCGGCACCAGCCTATGGTTTGGAAGAAGACTATCCAATAAGCATAATGGGTGTACTGTCCCAATCCTAGGAACACTCGCAACACGAGAGAAGGTGAAGATAAAAGACACCTGAATGTACTTTATTCCTATTTCTCCTGAACCAGAATCCATCCCCGAACTGGAACAAGTTCCATTCGAGTTCGTATATAACCATACGATGGAGTATCCAAATAAACTGTGGATCTTCGTAGTGATACGGAGTGTCCTGGAGAAATACAAAGGTGATGTGGGAGTGGTAACGAAATATTTGGTTTGGTCGTGAATATCTGTTGCAATTTACTTTGCCCTCTTACTAATCCCTTGCTTTGTCTGAACTTAATACCTTCTGCACACCATCGTTATGCTAATTGGTTTTCTTCATTCCCTACCGGTCGGCACCAGCCTAAGGTTTGGAAGAAGACAATCCAATTTGCGTAATAGGTGTACTACCCCTAAACCAAGGAGTACTCGTAACCTGAGAGAGGGTAAAAGGAAAAGACAACTGAATAATCCTATCCGTTTTCTCCAGAACCGGAAACCATCCTCGAATAAATTCTTTCGAGTTCGTATCTAACCATACGATGGTTTTGTCCAATGGAAGTGGACGTTCGTAGTAAAACGGGGTGTCCTGGAGAAAAGGGTAAAAGTAGGAGTGGCAATGAGGTTTGCAACTCTGACAATCCAAAAGCCAGTGTTAAGAAGGTTCGGTCAACTTGGTCACTGAGTCAAAGTCTTAGGGTCGGGTCAATGGTCGCTGCCAAAGAGAGAGAGAAAAGAAACACTCAGCGTGCACTCTAACCTAGATCAGAATGGTTACCAATTTATCTAATCTGGAATCCTCCCACTGTACCTCAAATTCTCCTCCAAACCTGAAAGAAGAATTAGTCGGGGTCACCCGAGGAGTAAACTAACTCATCAGTGGGAATCGGGATCCAACTATCATTGCATGATAACGTGACGGAATCCGCTCACGCTATCACACTCCAGAAGGTATGCGCATATCTGGCAAGTTTCAGTTCTTTTGAAACTCCCGATGTGATTTCTGCCCCATGCTCTTATGACCTTGACTTTGGCCAACATATCATAAGTCACATGTCAAGTTCTGCCCGTCATTCTCCAGGTTAATTTGAATCCACCCGTACATACCCTTGACTTTGGCCAAAATGGCAGCACGACTGTCCCAAACCAACGCATCTATCTATGCTGCATATGAATACCCCAATAGCTACCAATCACTGTGCCTTGACTTTGGCCAACATACACAGCTTGAATACTATTGACCACCCATATGAAACGACGGAGGGCTACGAATGGTTTCTGGCGAAAACCTTTAACGTAAAGAACTTGATATCGTCGAAGGAACGGATAGCTTTTTAGAAAATATAGTGACGAAAACCTTTACTAAAGAGGTCACTCCCGGTGAAGGGATCTCGGCTCTTTCCCCGTAGAATGGGGTGCTGGATATTCATAACCGAATATCACTGTGCAAAGCAAAAGTAATCGGCTATAGTGAAGTTAATGCCCTGACGCAAACTTTTTGTCCAAGGGGTCACTCCCGGTGAAGGGATCTCGGCCCTTGCCTCGTCGACTGAGGAGCAGGATATTCCAATGAACACCACGATGCAAAACAAAAGTAAACGTCCTTGCAATAACAGCTTTTTGAAAAGTGTTCCAACAACATCAGATTAGGTTTGTTTTAACTTGCATTGATTCGAATCAATGCAGTCCCATCAATTGATCACACCACAAAGAACGAAAATATACTGATGTACGTATATGCCATCCGCATTCGCCACTGGGTCCCGTCATTACCCGTTAGGTTAGCTTACTAACGACAGAGCGGGGACTGGACTAGCGCGGATGCAAAACATATACAACATCTACTAATATATATACCAATATATTATATTTCGCTCAAGGCGTGAATAAAATGCAACATCACAGAAAATGAACAGCATCACAGAAACAATGCAGATATCTGGGATCCCCGGGTTTCACAGAGCCACTGCTGAAACCCGACGTTCCCCTGGTCGTGTGGATAGCCTGTGCAATGTAATCCTAGACCCCTACGGGCGCGGCAAGTCACCCGCCAAAACCTGAAGCGAGGCAGCCCCCTTCAGCGCCGTGAATGGACCACCCAGCACTTCACGGAATCCGGTAACTTGGGCACCCCTCCTGGGTCAACCTGTACCCCCTACGAGTGCGGCGAATGGCCCGCCAATCCTAGAGTGAAGCCCCCTCCGTCTCAATGCCATGAGATGCGGGCTTGTTGCCCTCCAGAACCCGGCTATCCGTGCACCCCTCCGCGGGGCAACCTAGTACAGAAAGTAAAATATACATACAACGGGTACATCGACCGCAACCAGGTCGTGCCCCAAAATAATAATACAAACAGGCAGTGACGGCAGTCCACATGTCGGACGCTCGCCCCGCAATATCAAATGTACATAATACACCAAAACTGTACTAGCATTGCATCCAGGCTATCCCCCACGACCGATCCGCAACAACACAGCAAATACATAGAACATCAACGTGAAAGTCACGTTCGCAAATCCGTCTAACCGGGCTATAGCAGTTAGACCGGATTTACCGATCGAGTGACATTCACGGTCGCAGATATAATGTAAATACTGTGAAAAATGTGTTTAAGATTTTCCGATTGACCAAAAATTAACAAGTGGGCCCCAAACAAATACTGTAGCACTCACAGAAATAATTGGCCCAATTTTAATATTCCAAAACCCCTAATTACTACCCTGAAGCCCACTGGAAAAAGATAGCCCACTGACCTCTCTAAGTTGCGGCGGATCCGCGGCCCAATAGAAGGGTGAGGCCGCGGTTCCGCGCTCTGGAAGAGGGATCAGTGCGTCGAATTTTCCCAGAGTGCTTAGAATTTCCTGCACATCATTCTGAGACCACCTGAAAAATTTTTGGACACCAAAAAATCTTAACAGAAAACTGATGTGGGTGTATTGGGGTTTTCGGACATTTCGATCGATCGGAACTCAAAAACACATTACACAAAGCTAGACTAAGTTAATGGGGAGGCTCTGATACCACTGTAAGTGCACGGCGGCGCCCCGGCCGTCAATCCGACGCCGGAATGCGGAAGCGGTGAAAAACTAAAATTTTGCGGACTTTGCAAACCGGCACCACCGCGCACTAAACTCCGGATCGTTACCATTAACTAGTCTAAGCTACTTAACAAGATGGGAAAGAGATATACCGACGATCCAAGTCCTCCGGTCTTCATCTCCAATCCGATCTCCTCGCGGGATCTCCGTCCGTCTCATCCTCGTCGCCGGAAGTGCACCACGTCGCCTACATCGTTTACGGGCTCCCACCTCAATGCCGAGGCAACTCGGGCACGAAGCCGGCTACTCGACGTGCCCAAGATTCGTTGTAGAATATGTGAAGAACTTGTGTCTCAATTTGGGGTTGTGGAATTGCCATTTTGGTGGAGGAAATCAAGGAGGTTTTTGGATGAACAAGAGAGCAATTTTCATAGCACCATGAGAACCAAAAATTGCCCACCTCACTAATGAAATGAATCCCCATCTCCTAAAGGAATGGCCGGCCCCCCCTTTTTGCCATATGTGATTGGAGAGAGAAAGAGTGAAGTCAAGGGGGTGGGTGGAACATAATGCAAAAGAGAGAGCAAAAAGGGTATGATGATCAAGAATCATTTTAACCAAAACTCCACTCCAAAAACTCATCAACAACTACCATGATGGCTCACAAAGTCATGCCATCATGACACAAAGAAAATCAAGGTCAAGGGAGAGACTATCATGATACAACAATAAGCAAATACCCCCTTCACAAATGTCTATTTGCAACAATGCAAATAAACCCTCCTCCACCAATCTTCGGCCAATGAACGGAACAAAGGAAATTGGCCGAAACGGAAAGCAAACTGGCAACTCCAAAAACTGGTCCTGTAATAAATTACAGGAAAACCCCGATACTGTGCATACACACCCGCATCTGTATTTCGACCGAAATACAAATGCAATGAGACAAAATCTACACTGTACTATACTAGAATCCGGCTTATACCAAAACCGGATAGTAATATCTGTTCGATCCTGATCCGTGCAATACCGCACGTATCTGATCGAACCCTGCCATATAACCATACGGCCTATAGTACAAACTGTCCGATCCTGATCCGTGCAATACCGCACGTATCTGATCGGACCTTGCCATATCTCCATACGGCCTCTACAACCTTTCGCCCGAAAGCTTGAGTAACTGTAAATGTGGTGGACTCTAAAGACTCGTCAACACCTTGGTTGTGGATTTAACCACTAGCACGTCAGAGGTATAAGCCAATACGTGACGGGCTACCAGGTACTGACCAAATGGGACGTCGATGAGGAAGCTCACCCCGACACCCAACTGAGCCTGTCAGTGACAATATCCGTGCAGTCCGGTCCGTTCGTCTATGAGCATCGCATGGCGGGCCTAGGGGGTTGGTAAAAGTCAGACCCCCAAAAGCGGTACAAGTCGTGTCGGAGTGTAGCCCAGAACACCCTGAGATACTACTGGAATACCTACCAGTAAATCTCCTTGCCTTGGCCAAGGACTTTGTGTAATGGCTCTCCTAGACACAGCACGACCTCACCCCCAATACCGGGAGAGACGAACCCCTGAAGATACGCTCACTGCCTCCATATGGCTCGGGACTGTACCCAACTAAAACCTGTTTGCACGACTCCTTTGAGCCGTGGTAGGGTAGTAATCAAAGTACAGTGGGAACTCACACGAGACAAATGACGATCCCCAGGTCGATGAACTAACCTGCACACATGTCACCAGGGAACTGCCATCTGACGTCTGGTATATGACCAACTAGCATGTTCCCGGCGAGTCCTGTCCGGTGTACTCATAACCCAATGAGCACCTGTATACATCTTAGGTGATCCAACTGACACCAGTGGCTTGTGAGACCGGCCACCGCCCCTCGTCGGGGTCTCGACTGTATACACTAGTCTACTAATGGAGTATCGATGCCCAGTCTCGAAACTCCCACGACTAGGGACCTTTTAAGGATATGCTTGTAGACCCCCAGCTCCCACTTATATGATCGCCCTCATACTGCTGGTGGTCAAGCAAGAATCCTAGGGGCTCTATCAACGTGTAATAGCGACATGTCAGGTCACCTAAAACAGTACACGATGATAAAGGTAAACCAGATAGCATACTATCATCTCGAGTAAGACTGTCCTACCGGGATAGGTCCTCACTCAATCATTACAATCACGTACCTGTGACCTAATAATTGACTCTGAGGGCACTATCTCCAACAAGAAGACCCACTCATGTGTCCTCACGATACTTGAGGAGAACAAACCTTTGTGAGATCCTTACGATTCACGAAGGAAAAACACACTTAGGAGTCCCCACGACTCCTAAGGAGAAAATACACCTGCGAGATCCTTACGACTCGCAGGGAGAAAATGCTTTTATGGGACCCTCACGGCCCATAAAATTGAAAAGTCTTAGGTGGTAGGAATCTAAACCTGTCTCCTAAGCCATCGCTCCCCATCCCCTAAGTGGCGAATAATGAGTCGCTCCTGGTACCATATTCCAGTGCAGCGATGCAGACGCCGTCCAAAACTCAAATTCCTAATGGCGAATGATGAGTCGCTCCTGGTACCATATTCCAGTGCAGCGATGCAGACGCCGTCCAAAACTCAAATTCCTAATGGCAAATGATGAGTCGCTCCTGGTACCATATTCCAGTGCAGCAATGCAGACGCCAACCAAATTCCTAATCCCATACCCTAACGGCGAATGATGAGTCGCTCCTGGTACCATATTCCAGTGCAGCGATGCAGACGCCAACAAAGTCCCGAAATGTTTCCGGCCCTACGGTCTGGATCATACATCCTGCAAAACCGTATACAATCCACGGGCGTAAAATAATCCCAATCTCTCCCGAGTCCTACCGGTGAGACCACATTCAAAGTCCCACCAAAAATAAAAAAATAAAAAAAAGGTATGTCCACAAGCAAAATGGGCACGGATGAAAACCCGAAAGGGCTCCGTGAGGACTGCCGGCGAGTTTGTGAAAACCCGAAAGGGCGCAAACTCGTGAAAAAGAGATGAAATGCACTCACAAAGTCCTCTCGACTTTGTGAGGAGAAAATTCCCGCGTGAGATCCTTACGACTCACAAAGGAGCAACACACTTAGGAGTCCCCACGACTCCTAAGGAGAAAATACACCTACGGGATCCTTACGACCCGTAGGGAGAAAATGCTTTGTGAGAACCTTACGGCTCACAAAAACTGAAAAGTCTTAGGTGATAGGGACCTAAAACCTATCTCCTAAGCCATCGTTTCCTAATAAGCAAACGCAAATGATGATTCGCTCCTGGTACCATATTCCAGTGTAGCGATGCTGATACCAAACAAAAAAAAACAATTCCCAAATCCTCTCATGACAAATGATGATTCGCTCCTGGTACCATATTCCAGTGTAGCGATGCTGATGTCAACCCAAATCAAATCAAACCAACAACCTCTACGGCGGAATCATGCTTCGTCCCAGAATTTACCCCGTGTCGAAATCATGCGTCGCCTCGGGATATCTACCTTCCCTGCCGGAATTATGCTCCGCTTCGGAATCAAATCAACCAACAAGCTCTGCGTCAGAACCATACTTCGTCTCAGAGTGTACCCCGCGTCAAAATCATGCTTCGTCTTGGAGTATCTGCCTTCCCTGTCGAAATTATGCTTCGTCTCAGAATCAAGTCAACCAACAAGCTCTGCGCCGGAATCATGCTCCGTCTCAGAATATACCCCGTGTCGGAATCATGCTTCGCCTCGGGATATCTACCTTCCCTGCCGGAATTATGCTCCGTCTCAGAATCAAATCAACCAACCAGCTCTGCGTCGGAACCATACTTCATCTCAGAGTGTACCCCGCGTCGAAATCATGCTTCGTCTCGGTGTATCTGCCTTCCCTGTCGAAATTATGTTTCGTCTCGGAATCAAGTCAGCCAACAAGCTCTACGCCGGAATCATGCTCCGTCCCAGAGTATACCCCGTGTCGAAATCAATGCTTCGCCTCGGAATATTTGCCTTCCTTGTCGGAATTATACTTCGCCTAGAAATCTACCTCTGCATCAAAATCATGCTTCGGTCAGAATGTCTGCCGCTCTTTGGAATGATGCTCCGATCCCGGGAATCATGCTCCGCCCTTCGGAATGATGCTCCGAACCCTGGAATCATGCTCCGATCTTCGGAATTATGCTCCGATCCTCGGAATTATGCTCCGATCCCCGAAGTTATGCTCATCGGAATTATGCTCCGACCCTGGAATTATGCTCCGCGCTTCGGAATGATGCTCCGATCCCCTGGAATTATGCTCCGCGCTTCGGAATGATGCTCCGATCCTTGGAATTATGCTCCGCTCATCGGAATGATGCTCCGGTCCCCTGGAATTATGCTCCGCAAATCGGAATGATGCTCCGACCCTGGAATTATGCTCCGCGCTTCGGAATGATGCTCCGATCCTTGGAATTATGCTCCGCTCATTGGAATGATGCTCCGATCCCTGGAATCATGCTCCACTCATCGGAATGATGCTCCGATCCCCTGGAATTATGCTCCGTGCTTCGGAATGATGCTCCGATCCTTGGACTTATGCTCCGCTCATAGGAATGATGCTCCGATCCCATAGAATTATGCTCCGCAAATCGGAATAATGCTCCGATCCTGGAATTATGCTCCGTACTTCGGAATGATGCTCCGATCCTTGGAATTATGCTCCGCTCATCGGAATGATGCTCCGATCCCTGGAATGATGCTCCGCTCTTCGGAATGATGCTCCGATCCTTGGAATCATGCCTCTACTCTTCAGAATTATGCTTCGACTCTTCGGAATGATGCTCCGACGTTGGAATTATGCTCCGCGAATCGGAATGATGCTCCGATCCCCAGGAATCATGCTCCCCGGGATGATGCTCCGCCCCCGGAATGATGTTCCACCTCGAAGTCCAGCTTCAAGATCCATCAATTTCATGCACACAACTCAAATGTGCGGTGTGCATTTATTGATGGGGGGCAATTTGTTGGGGTAAAAATTTGCACCCCGGTTGACCGAGTCAAAGTCAAGGTCAACCCCCAAGCTAGGTGGGCCCAAGCCCAGGTCAAGCGGGCCTATGCCCAAGTCGAGCCCGCGGCCAGCTTCCCTATGCCAACAACAAAATCATGTAATAAATAATTGTTATGTAATTTTTTATACATGAATGTATGCAAAATGGGCATAAAGCCAATATTTTGTAAGCCCATGGCTTATGTGCAAAAATAAAATGGCACATGAGCCATGGGATAGGCAAAATGTCATTTTGCAAAGTCCAAGGGGCTATATGTAAATATGTAAGCCTATAAAAGGCAACATGATGATGAATAAAGAACACTTTTTCCATTCTCTCAAAAACCTAGGGTTTGTACATCTTTCCCTTTTCTGAAGGTTTCAAACCTTTTTCTTTCTTTGAATTAAATCAAGAGTTTTACTCTTCCTTTTCAAAAACAAGATAGTTTTTCACCACCAAACCCACAAAGGGGAACTTGGATCTGTCTTTAGATCCCAAAAAGAAGAGATTTTAAGATCTCACATCTCTTGATCTTCAAGATCCAGCTAACAGAGGAGAAGCAAGAAGAACCCCTTCCATTAACCCCAAAAACACACTTAGGAGTCCAACTCCACTCTGATTTCTCTTCCGAGAATCTTTTTAGGCTAAAAGCCTCTTTTCCTCGCCGACGCTCAAGTGCAGAGCGCCCACGTGCCGACACGTAGCGTGCTTGCGCTCAAGCGCAAAGCGCCCACGTGCCAACACGTCGCGCGCTTGCACAACAGCGCCCTGCGCTCGAGCGCAAAGCGCCTACGTGCCGACACGTGGCGCGTTTGAGCTCAAGCGCAAGTCGCCACAGTGCCGACACGTGGCGCGCTTACGCTCAAGCGCACAGCGCTCTGGTGCAAGTCGCCCCCGTGCCGACACGTGGCGCACTTGCGCTCAGGCGCCTAGCGCTCAAGCGCAAGTCGCCCCCGTGCCGACACGTGGCGCACTTGCGTCAGGCGCTGAAGCACAGAGCTCCCACATGCCGACACGTGGCGCGCTTGCGCTACAGCGTCCTGCGCTCAAGCGCAGAACGCACACGTGCCGACACGTGGCACGCTAGAGCCTGAGCGCACAGCACCTGGGCGCACAGCGTCCAAGGCGCTGGCCCCACGCATCCTTTGGATGCCTTTTCCCCCTCTTTCTTTTATATATATATATATATATATACATATATATATACATATGCATACATATGTGCGCACACACACATACACCACGACACTGTCCCTGTTAGAAAAAAATTTCTAATGGGGCGCTGCCCCGCACCCCGCAAGAGGGCTGCTAGCCCCCTTGACCCCCAGCCCGCTATCCGGGTAGCGGGACCCCCGTAAAAACTCTGTGGGGCTCCCTATATATCCAAAACCCCCCTTTCAAAACACAACACACGTACACTGCATATTGAGTTCGCATGGCCATTTTAACCTGTCAATCGGAGGTTCCCTCGCTCCAAAAGCGAGGGGTAATTAACGGCAGCTTAGTCCGCGGCTGCCGGAGATTCGGATCCCCACAATCATTAAACCCCGGCCTACCCTAGGCAGGGGGAATCTGTAGTACGCCTAACAAGCGCGCACGTATTCCCATCTCAATGGGGAGATGAAAAACACCCTACACTTTGTTTTGTAGATAATTCATCTCAACACCCGTGTTTGCTAAAAATGCGAGTTCATCAGCGAAGATTTCCTCAAAGCTTTCATCGATACCCCGAAGAATAATGTCATCAGAAAAAATGGGGTGATCATCAGACTCTATAGAAAGTTCCTCATTAGCGTTAGATGTTGACCCGGACAAGTCGGTGGAAGAGTCCGTGTATGTATAATACATAGTTGGGTCAAACAACAACATATGAAAAGAGTCAGTATCATGAGGCTGATCAAATTCGCTGCAGTCGACATATATTAATTCGACAGAACATGCTTGAGCAGTAGGTTCAGAGGGTACACTTCCTAACTTGTAAATATTCAGCTCAATTGACATCTTCCCGAAAGATAGGGTCATGAAGTTGTTATGACAGTTGATTATAGCATTGGAAGTGGCCAAAAAGGGTCGACCGAGAATCACCAGAATTTGATTCCATAGGTTCACTACAGGCTGTGTATCTAGAAAAATAAAGTCCACAGGAAATACAAATTCCCTGACTTTTATTAACGCATCCTCAAGCTCACCCCTAGGTTTAGTGATTGATCGGTCGGCCATCTGGAGAGTTGTGTTCGAGGGCTTTAATTCTCCGATCCCTAACTGCTCATAAACTGAGTAAGGAAGCAGGTTAACACTTGCGCTAAGGTCAATTAGAGCACGGTTAATGTGTTTACCCCCAATAAAATAGGAATTGTAGGACAGCCAGGGTCCTTACGTTTTCTAGGTAATTGTTGGGGAAAAGCTGTGTCTACAGTACTCGACATGAACACCTTTTTTGGCACTTGAGTCTTCCTCTTCCTAGTGCACAAGTCCTTGAGAATTTTCGCATAAGCCGGGACTTGTTATATAGCATCTAGGAGAGGGATATTGATGTTAACCTGTTTAAAAATTTCAGTGATCTTCTCCATTTGCGGACTTGGTCTGTTTCCCCTTAACCGATTCGGATAAGGAGCTTTACCAATAATAGCTGGGTCCAATATTGGAGAAGATCGTGTGGGTAGGAAAAATCCAAGAATAGGAGTGGGGATCATCTTTGGTGGACTAGAAGAAGTGTGCTAAGGGTTCGAGCCTTAGGGAAAACGGAGAATAGGCTCGGAAGAAAATGGTGGGGTAGACGAACTGGGGTCAGAAGGAGAAGTAGAAGGAAAAGTCTCAGTCGGGGTATCATCGATTGATTCTTCATTATTATCAATCTCTTCACCAACATGGTTGTCAAGCACTCTTCCAGATCTCAACGTGGTGATAGCATCCACATGATGTGAATAGCCAGGATTGGGTAAAGATTGAGCTAGAAGTTTCCCTTTCTCTCTAGCACTCGATTCGGCATTTATTCGGGCAATTTTTGCTTCCATCGATTTAATACTCTCACTTTGGGAGTCAGAGTTTTTCTGGATTTTAGCGACGGAAGACTTCGTCTCAGCCGAAACTTGCATGAAATTTGTCAGAAGCAAATTCATGGTTTGTTCGAGTGAAGAGGAGTTATCAGAACAGGTCAATTGCAAAGAATTATTGTGCAGTGCAAAAGTGTTGACCGGATTTTGAAAGTTTTGTGATTGGTAGGGGTGCTGACTTATTTGAAGTGGTTGCTGTTGTGGTGGAGGGACCCTTTGAAAGTTGTTTTGGTTTGGAACCGTGTTTTGATTTTGTTGTTGGTTCCAAGCAAAATTAGGGTGATTCCTCCAACCCTGATTATAAGTGGAAGAATACGGATCGTTTCTAGGTCTTTGTTGAAAAGCAGCATTGGTATGCATTTGACCTTAAAACGGAGAATTCAAAGAACATTCTTCCGTAAGATGTGATGGATCAGAACAGCATCCACAGACCGTTTTAGGGAGTGTCATCTGATTTAGGGAGGCTACTAAAAATTTATGTTCCATAGTTTTGAGTTTCTTTTGCATTGCTGCCATTTCAGCTCTAACTCCTATGGAAATATCAGATTGATGAATACCACCTCTAGATGATGGTTGGTTTACACTCTCCCACTGTAAAGTTTTTGCAGCGAAATCTTCCAAAAATCTCCAGGCTTCACCATCATCTTTAGTTATGAAGGTGCCTTGACATATGGATTCAAGTATCTGTTTTGTTGTAGGATTAATTCCCTCATATACGATTCTGCACAGATCCCATCTAGGGATTCTGTGATGAGGACATTGAACTAACAGATCCTTGAAGCGTTCAAAACACTTCGAAAATGGTTCATTGGGAAGCTGGGGTAAATTGATTTATTTCGCTACGGACTCGAGCTGTCTTATGATTAGGGTAGAATTTCTTTACGAAAGCTGGGACGAATTCTCCCCAGTTTGAAATAGAATGTGCGGCTGTGTTATAAAGCCACTTCTCAGCTATATCGCACAAAGTGAATGGGAGAAGACGTAACCTCATAGCATCCACAGAAAGCTGTGAAGTACCCATCATAGCGCATACATTTTCAAATTTGGTAATAAAGACGTATGCGTCTTCAGACTCAAGACCGTGATATTTTGGTAAAAGATTGATGTAGTGGGGTTTAATTTCAAAATTATCCCCGTTGGCTGATGCAATAGATAGACAAGTAGGAAGTGGACCACGTATAGGATAGCATTTTTCTTGGAGAGAGATGCGCGGTGTATTCTGCTCACCTACGGGCGGTGGCTGAGTGGTATTATAATTTGATGGAGTACCGTCCATCTCGGTCGTTGTAGTGGGTGGTGGGAAAAAATAAGATGAAGAAGCACCGACTTCGGAGTCGATAGCAGAAACGCGGACAAGACGGACACTAGAATCCCGTGTCCAGCCAAGCATGCACTAAGCGGTTTAGTGCAAGTGGCAGCGTGTGTGTTATTTAAAAATTGGTTTGTTTTTGAAAAGTGTGTCGGACTTAGACAAATCACACAAAAATGCACAAACAACCCTAGAACTAAGGTTACCTAGGTCCAGTCTCTAGACCGCTCCTAGACTTCCAAAGGACAAGCCGCAGGATCAATCTTCTATCACCTCTTTACTACCCTTGCGGCCAGGTAAGTGCCAGGTAAGTGGGAGGTATCCGCTATACGATTCACCGAAAATAGCGGGCCTAATTAAGTAACCACTTGCCTTAGACACACTTGCCTAGACACCACAAAAGTAATGCGGATAAGCGATAAATTACCCACGACCTTCCTCTGTCCTTAATGAGCGCGACAGTCCTTAGAGTCTTATCTAGATTTTTTTTTAAATTAATGTAGGGTTGATGCAGATGCTCGTTTTGTGATTTGCGGGGCCTAGGAAGGATGATAAAATCCCTACCTAATCTGAATTTTGGTCTTGCCCCTTAAAAATCCGTATTATAATACGAATTAACAAACCGATTACAAAACTTTGCAAAAAGATTTTTGAGCAGTAAAATTTTGCAAAGAATCCCGCAGAAAAGATATTTTATTGGATTTCAGAAGAGAGAGAAAGAGTTGAGAAACTTACCAGAGAAGTTACGACCCCTAACTCCTCCTTTTAGCCGCGCTTCCGCCGCTGATGTGCTACTTGTGCCGCGGTTCCGCCGCAAGGAAGAAGGATCAGTTGATGAATTTTTGCTCCGTGGCCTTCTGTACTCCTGTGGATCTCGATGAATGTCTCTGTCTTTCTGTTTCCTTAAGTTTGTGACTCCAGACCTCCTTGCAAAATTCACCCATTAATCGTTAAATATAAAATTTGCAGTTTTGTTTTATTTATGATATTGATCGAATAAGAATTCAACACAAATAGTAAGAATAAAAAATTACGCACGTATCCCCGGCAACGGCGCCATTTGATTGATCTAATTTTTATGTATAGTAGTTAACCGCAATCAATAACGGTGTCGCATGTAGCTAGACCGAGATGAGTACGGGTCATCCTCAGGGAAACGCGGAATCTTTTAATCTTACTTTAGGCGTGTTGAGAAAGAGCAAGAATAGAGGAATAAAGAATAGTGGAAATAGTTTCTAGATCTACGTTAAACACGGATGCAAAATATAGATCTAGATTAACTACGGATGTAAGTTTAATATTAAAAGGGGGCTTGTAGGGTTTATTAGGATTTAGTAGTTATGAATGATTAATTAAAGATTACTCTTTTTATCCTTTAATAGATTTAAAACTAGAACGACAATGATACATGTAGATTAGGGTTTCTGGAGGGAAAAGGGTTCCCACTCTTAACCCCTATCTCGACATGGAACTCCGTTCATATCTAGCCTTTACCAAAACAATAGCTAATCTAATCTCTAATCGTGGTCGCGATTATCAATGAATTGATAGCGCGCCCAATTAGGATGTTAACTATTCTTTTGATAAAGTTTATAAACTTTATAGGACTTAAAAAGAGTTTAAGGATCTTCATCATCTATTAACCTACCCTAATCCCATGAACCCTAACAAGCGAAGAATTACTCGTGCATGTTGGGAGAAGAAGAGATGGAGAGGGAAATCATATTAAAACTACAAAGAGATAGAATAAGAAAACAACTACCTTTATTAATCAACAAAATTCATTTACACTTTGTTCCCTTAAAAATGATTAAAAAAATGCTAGTTTGCTTCTCGATCTCTTCTAAGGAGGTAGACGAACCGTTGATGATCAGCCTGGATGCGTGAGCCTGTCGTGGACTTCGTGATCTCTTCAGCTTGATGATTTTTCCAAGAGGCTCTCGATCCTTATTTATAGTCACAGAGCCAGAATCCTAGTTTCCTAATATGGAAACTAGTTGTTAGGATCCTAACCACCAAAATCCCATATCTCAACTCTTCAAATCCGCGGCGGAACCGTGGCCATTGGATAGGTTTGGCCGCGGATCCGCCCCCTTTTGGTGAGATCATGGCCTCTAATTTTTGTAGCTTCATATCTGTAACACTTGGTAATCTTTTGAGTATCTAGACTTTGAAAATCTTTTCTACATTTCTGCCAGAATTAGTTTCTTCAATTTACTTGAATATCTTTGCCAGATTTGATCTCGATAATTCGGATTTCCTTGATTCCAGTCCTGAAATAATTTCTGCACAATTATCTCAATAAATAATGTTAGTAGAATTTATTTTTATTGAGATATTATCTTTAACCATTTATCATGATATTTTAGTTTTAAGAGAATTGGTCAAAGGTATTTAATAAGGTAAGCATATTAAATGGGCCAGATGTTACATGGATATTATATGCTTACTTTTTCCTTCATAATATTAATTATAATATAAAAACACATGAAAATAGTATTCTTACAGATAAACTCTCATATGTATCATATATTATAATAAACACCTTTTTTATATAGAATTAGTAGGAAAAATGTCATGTTAAAATTGCAGTTTTATCAACTGAACATCTCACAAGTCCAATCGGCGAGTCTACATTTAAAGTCCCACTAGCGATGAAGATCCGCCAATGTAGAAAGAAAAAAGAAAAAAAGGATATGTCCACAAGCAAAATGGGCACGGATGAAAACCCGAAAGGGCTCCGTGAGTAAAAACAGTAGGACTGTCGGCGAGTTTGTGAAAACCAGAAATGGCGCAAACTCGTGAAAAGAGATGAAATACACTCGCAAAGTCCTCTAGACCTGTGAGAAGAAAGTTCCCGCTTGAGATCCTTAAGACTCATAAAGGAGCAACACACTTAGGAATCCCTACGATTCTTAGGGAGAAATACACCTGCAAGATCCTCTCGACTCGTAGGAAGAAAATGCTTTTATAAGACCCTTACGGCTCATAAAATTAAAAAGTCTTAGGTGATAGGGATCTAAACTTGTCTCCTAAGCCATCGTTCCCTAACAGGTACGGTAAATGATGAGTCGCTCCTGGCGCTCCTGGCACTACGCTTCAGTGTTAGCGGTGCCGATACCGACCCAAAACCCAAATCCTAAGTCTTCTCAAGGCAAATGATGAGTCGCTCCTGGCACTACGTTTTAGTGTTAGCGGTGTTGATGCTGACCCAAAACCCAAATCCCAAGTCTTCCCATGGCAAATGATGAGTCGCTCCTGGCACTACGCTTTAGTGTTAGCGGTGCTGATGCCGACCCAAAACCCAAATCCCAAGTCTTCCCAAGGAAAATGATAAGTCACTCCTGGCGTTGCTTCAGCGTTAGCGGTGCTGATGCTGACCCAAAAAACCCAAATCCCAGGTCTTCCCAAAGGCAAATGATGAGTCACTCCTGGCACTACGCTTCAGTGTAAGCGGTGTTGATGCCGACCCAAAAACCAAATCCCAAGTCCTCCCGGGGCAAATGATGAGTTGCTCCTGGCATTATTCTAGTGCATTATGCTGATGCCAAACAAAATCCAAATTCCAAGTTCCTTTCAAATTCAAAAGCCCCGCCAAATAAGACAGAAATCAAACAGATCAAATTAATGTCTCACCCGGTAGCGCTTCCAAGCTCAAAAGTCCCACTGGACGGGTAGGGAACTCCCAACATAAATCAAATCAACCCTGACACCGTATAAAGCGGAGCAAGTCAACTTCAATCCCGACACCGCAGAAAGCGGAGCAAGTCAAATCAAATCCAGACACCTCAAAAAGCGGAGCAAGCAATGACCGTCCACATCGCTAAAATGGCATCACCGACCGTCTAAGTCACAAAAAGGGCAACACCGACCGTACAAGTCACAAAAAGGGCAGCAACGACCGTCCACGTCTCTAAAATGACAACACCGGCCGTCCAAGTCGCAAAAAGGGCAGCACCGACCGTCCAAGTCGCAAAAATGGCAGCACCGACCGTCTAAATCGCAAAAATGGCAGCACCGACCGTCACGTCTCTAAAAAGGGCAGCACCGACAGTCTAAGTCGCAAAAAGGGCAGTACCCACCGTCCAAATCGTAAAAAGGGCAGCACTGACCGTCCAAGTCGTAAAAAGGTCAGCACCGACCGTTCAAGTCGCAAAAATGGCAGCACCGGCCGTCCAAGTCGCAAAAATGGCAGCACCGGCAGTCCAAGCCGCAAAAATGGCAGCACCGACCGTCCACGTCGCTAAAATGGCAGCATCAACCGTCCAAGTCGCTAAAATGGCAGCATCGACCCTCCACGTCGTCAAAAGGGAACCCAACCAAATCAAGTTTCATATAGAACAAGATCCATCAATTTCAAGCACACAACCCACACACGCTGTGTGCATTTATTGATGGGGGACACTTTGTTGAGGTCAAAAATCACACCTCGGTTGACCAAGTCAAAATCAAAGTCAACCCCAAGCAAAGTGGGCTCAAGCCCAGGTCAAGACCGAACATGGAAGGGACCGGCCCCATGAAAAAAAGAATGAAGCCATAAATTGGTTTAATGTAATTCTTTTTTATATAGAAATAAATGTATGAAAAATGGCCAGAAAGCCAAAATTTTGTAACCCCATGGCTTATGTGCAAAAAGAAATAAGCACATAAGGCATGGGGTGGCATAAGTGTCATTTTGCAAAGCCCAAAGAGCTATATATAAAGTATATAGCCTATAAATGCAAACATGATGAAAAAATCAATGACAACTGTTTTCATTCTCTCAAAAATTAGGTTTATGTGCCTCCTTCTCCTTCCTCAAGGTTCTAAACACTCTTTCTTTTTTAAATTAAATCAAGAATTTAACTCTTCTTTTTCCAAAAAGAAACAGTTTTTCACCATAAAACCCTTGAAGGGGGGCTTGGATTTTCCATCAAACCCCCAAAAGGGGAGATTTTTAAGTCTCGCCCTTTTTTCTCCAAAATCTAGCCAACAGAGAGGAGGAGGAAGGAGACCCATTTCCTAAAAACCCTAGTTCGGGAAGATCCAAGGCTCAAAAGAAGATCCAAGCCTAAAGGGGAGAAGAAAGGGGTCCTCTTGGATTCTCTCCTTTTCTGGGAATTTCCAAACTCCCTCATGAGTTTAACTCCAAATTCACATCCAATTTATTACATAGGAGTTTAACTCCAAAATCCAATTTTTTAGGAGTTTAACTCCAAATTTATACCTAATTTCTGTTTAGGAGTTCAACTCCAAAACCTCTCGGGAGTTTAACTCCCAGCCCAGGGGCTAAGCCCCTTCTCCGCTGGTGCTTTTAGCGGTCGTGTGCCGCGTACATGACCCGTTGGTGCCCAACGGTCGCGTGCCGTGCATGTGACCCGCAGGGCGCGTGACCTGCGAGCGCCCAGCGACTACGCGCACGGCGCGTGACCCGCGGGCGCCCATGCGCCACTCACGTAACCCGCAAGCGCCCAGCACCCACTCGCCACTCACACGTCCTTAGGATGCTCCTCAGCTTTTTTTATACACTCCACACTCAAAATGCTTTCCCCACTAGAAAAAAATTCTAACGGGGTGCTGTCCTGCACCCCGCAAGGGGGCTGCTAGCCTCCTTGACCCCCAGCCCACTATCCAGGTAGCGAGCCCCCCGTAAACTCTGCGAGGCTCCTGATATACCCAAGACCCTTCAAAACACAGCACACGCACACCGCACATTGAGTTCGCATGACCAGTTTGACCCGTCAATCGGAGTTTCGTTCGCTCTAAAGGCGAGGGGTAATTAACGGCAGCTTAGTCCGCGGCTACCGGAGATTCGGATCCCCACAATCAATAAACCCCAGCCTGCCCTAAGCAGCGGGAATCTATAATGCGCCTGACAAGCGACGCGTATTCTCGTCTCAATGGGGTGACGAAAACACCCTACAAGGGCAGCTCATGGTTATATCAAGAAGGAGGAAGGGATACCGCCAGCAAAGACTTGCTATTATTGTAAAAAACTCGGACATGAAGTAAAGGACCGTAGGCGAGCTAATGGTCTTTGTATGATTTATGGATCACTTGAACACACTCTAAGGGCATGCTCAAAGTACAGGGCAAACACAAACCCCACACCAAGACTGACTGTAACACCCTAGTTCAGTTATACCATACTCGATTTGATTATTCTATTTATTTTGTGGCTATTTCTTGATTTTATTTGTTTTGGGTGCGGATAGTGTTTTGGTATCTGTGGTTTTTATTCGACCCGACCCACATGCTTGAAACCCATCTTGATTTATATTTACGTGTTATCCTGCTAGTGCTGAGAATCCGTGCACACTTGTTCTATATCTTGTATACCTGCATTATATCTGACATCTGCATTTTTTAATAATACAATTATAATCAAGAAATATATTTTAAAAATATCTAGCATGGCCTGCATCATACCTATGATCCTGTAGTGGTATCCGTACATCTTGTTCTCGTTCCGTTTGGTGAAACGGACTCGCTTGGATCGCTACGTGCACGCTACGTGTATCCGTTCTTGAGGGTATGCATTTTCTTTAACCGGACATCGCTTTTTAGATTTGGTTGACACGTATATTATCCGTATTTTCAAACCGTAATTTTAGACCCAACCTGGGCATAATTTGGAGTATTTTTGTATTAGACAGAAAACTCAAATTTACTTAATATTATAATTTTTAAAATTTAAACTGTTCATTTATACTTTTAAGCAAATGAATATATCCAAATATATTTTAAATTAAAATCCCACTCACCTCTTTCTCAGTCTCTCTACTATAAATATATAATTCTCTATATATTTTATATTCTCTCTTTTTAACCTTATATAAACAAACTCTCACCCATCTCTTTCTCCCGCCTCCGCGAACAAAAGTCCTAACCCTCGCCCTGACTCACGCTCGCCTCTCGCTGCCTCCACTTTCGCCGCCTCCACTCTCGTCCATCACCCTCGTCTCCCTCTCCGACACCACCACCTCACCTCTCTCTCTCCTCCGCTGCAAACCTCGTCGCCTGCAAACCCAGAAACCCCTGAACCCATCTTCACCTCCATCGCTGGCACCCTCGTCGACCATCCCTCACCGTCGTCACCTCCTTCTTCTCCTCTTTTCCTTCTGTCCTTCCTCCTCTCTCTTCTTTCCCCGACGGAGCTCTCCCCTGTACACCCCAAGAACCCGACCCCAACAATCAAGAACCCTTGATCCCCACTGTCATCGCCGTGGACCTCGCCGTCGAAGGCCCATCGTCGACGTCGCCCCCTCATTGCCTTCTGTCACGCCCCGCTTTCCAGAGTACGCTAAAATGGGCACGTGACATAGTCAACCATGATACCTGTGGGTAGGAAGTATCCATCCACAGGCACATTACGGCTATAGAGATATCAAGAACAAACAAACTATCTAAAACATGTCCATAATCCAAGATAACATGAGTCAATAATAAATAAATTCGGAAGCAAAAGATCCAATACAAAATAACTGGAATGTATGTCCCATAATGCGGGCTCACATCAGGAAATAAATGCAGGAAATAAAACTAACTACTGCTGACACTCACAGCTCAGCCTGCTGGCTGAAGTACTCCTGCTCGGACTGCAACAGCGGTATGGAATCTGGGCCATGCAAAACCCAGACGTCAGCGCGTCATGTCATCAAGTAATATAATATGAACATGGTAACAGGTAATGCAATACAAACATGAATAAAGCAAGGGTAACAATAATATGAATCAGAGCAGTACAGGGTAGTGTGCAGTGGGTAAACTAACTGTTCTATCAGGTTTTCTATTCTAAAGTCTTTGAAACCAAATTGATGAATCGTCGATGTAACTCAATAGTATCCCGTACATACCCGGGATCACGGCCTCAATATTCTCGGCTGCATCCGAGACATGCCGCTAGGCACAAAACAGGAATGTGTACACTCGATAGTATCCCGTACATACCCGGGAACACGGCCATAATATTCTCGGCCGAAACCGAGACATGCCGCTAGGCACAAAACAAGAATGTGTACACCCAGAACAGGTAGTGAACTGTCGAGTTACAAGTCAGGTTTCACCTTTGATTTCCCCATACCCCCAAGTTATGTGTGTAAGTCAAGTCAGGTATTCCGAAATCAAGAAACTAATGCCAACACAGGATCAGGTAAACAGGTTTGTCTGGATAGACAACAGGAACGGTCCATGAGGACTACATGTCAGGTTTGTTGGCATTAGACACAAGATCAGGTCACGGGTCAGGTCATGGTACATCAGGTCAAGTCAAGCAGAATACGGTACCATGTCGGGTAGAACAATATCTATGTAGCAAGTCAGGTCAAGATGTAAACGATACATAGGTGTGCTCACAATCAGTTATACAAGCAAACATGGTTATCAACAACATGATATAAGTAATGAATTAAGCAATAGGCAGATTCATTCGATTTGCAATACAGTTATCAATTGTGTCACAGAGATGATTACAAGAGTGCAGTAAGACAATTATAGCAGTTTAGTCATGTTAACAAGTTTAAGAACTTTTAGAGGTGCAATGATTTATATAACGGTTCTGTGCAGCTATTACAGGTTAAAATGCATACGAGTGTCCGAAAGGAATAAAACTACAGGGATAGATGCCATATGCTAAGTCAATGTTAAAAAGATGTGATTAAGCTGGTAAATGTGGTTATTAGGTTCAATTGCAAACTGTAAGTTCCAAGTTTAAAGATAAATGATATATAACAATATTGTACATGAAAATGAGAAATAATTGTACCAAGCTAAATTTACAGGTTTAGGGTGTCATAATGTATCTGTAAATATTGTATAGAATGTAGCAAGGGGTACTTGCCTCGATGGGTCACGACCGGGAAAAACGGAACGTAAAACGTCGGCGGGGAAACTCGCGACGGGCGCACGGTTCACGGATTGAACCCAAACAACGAACAATGGGACCACACGGGTCGGGGTACCTCGCTGGAACGTCAGGTCACGTCGTCGGCATCGTCGGATTCCGACCAAAATGTGAACAGTGAACGATCAATACAATGTAACAAGAAGATAAAGAACAAACAGAGAAAAATGAGGTAGGAACTGAGAAAGGTGCCCACGATGATCCGTGGGACGGGTGGTGACGGTCGACCTTGTCGACGGAGCTCCGGCGGTGACCTACCCGACAGTGACAAGAAGTTTCCAGGTGAAGAAAAATATTTACAGAGAAGAAAGAAGAAATGAAAAGAGGAGGGAGCAATGCTCACAGAGGGGGTGCTTGCGAGGCCGGGGCTACGGAGGCGAGTTCGTCGGCGGCAACAGATCCGGCGTGCAACGCGTGTGCAGGGGGTGCACGGGTCTGGTAGAGGGTGCACCGGGAGAAGGGAGAAGGAGGAAGAGGTGGCTTGGCTGCGACGAGGGCACGGAGACGACTAGCCCGGCGGTGTTGGTGCCGGCGATGGGGTTGCGGCGGCGACGGGGGGACGAGGCGGCCGAGCTGGCGATGGGTTACGTTCTGGTTTTGAAAAAAAAAGAAAGGGAGGAGGGAAATTATATAGAGAGAAGAGAGAGAGAAAAGTTAGAGAGAGAGAGAAAGATTGAGATTCAGGGGGGGAGAGAGAGAGAGAGAGATTGAGAGAGAGAGAGAGAGATCGGGGATGAGGGGCCCATGGAAAAGATTTGAGAGCTTTGATTGGTTGGCAGGAAATCTATGAAGGATTTTTTTTTGAATATTTAAAGAGTTAGAAGAGATTATATGGTTAAGTTTAGAAAAATACATGCGATGGTTTTAATATTAAAATTTGGGATTTTGGCGCAAAATAAAATATTTCCAAATCGCGCCCGGGTCGGGTCCAAAAATTTGAAATTGAAATAATAGGATTTTAAGCGGGATCCAAATTTTAAAATGAAGTGTTTTATGATCAAAAAGCATACCCCCAAAACGGACACACGTACGTGCACGTAGCCATCCAAACTCGCCCGTTTCACTGAACGGGACGAGAACACGATGCACGGACGCTACAACGGGGTTAGGGGTGTCAAGTAGGCCAAGATGAATATTTTTAATTTTATTTTAGATACCAAAATTTGTTATATGCAGAAATGAATTTGCCGGGTAAAATTGTACAGTAAGTAACAGTCAAGCAAGATAAATGAAATAAGTGCCATACTACGTTCAAACGGTAACAGAAATTAGTAGCATTGGGCTCGGGTGTTATATTATACCCAACTACAAAAAGAATTTTGTCCTCGAAATTCCAAGAATACAAAGATAGAAAACTACAGGAAAAGGTGATGAAACTTCTGCCGGATTTCATCTTCTCGTTCCCAAGTGGACTCTCCACGCGAGCGATTACCCCAAGAAACAAGCACAAGAGGGATCACCTTGTTCTTAAGAACCTTTTCCCTTCGATCCACAATTTCAATCGGTCGCTCATCAAAAGTCAAGTCTTCTCGTACTGTTAGCTCCGAATGATCCAATACGTGCGTTTCATCTCGAACATACTTACGGAGTTGAGATACGTGAAACACATCGTGCACGTTCACCAAGGACTGCGGTAACGCCAACCGATACGCTACCTCACCAACACGCTCCAAGATCTCAAAGGGTCCAACGAATCGAGGAATAAGTTTTCCTCGACTTCCAAAACGAATCACCCCTCTAGTCGGTGATGTCTTCACGAATACCAAATCACCCACGGCGAACTCTAGAGGTCTTCTTGACGTATCTGCCCAACTCTTCTGTCGGTCTTGAGCTGCCTTCATATAATTTCTGATAGTGTTAACCTTCTCAACTGTCTGCACAACCAAATCTGGTCTAAACAATCTTCATTCACCGACATCGTCCCAACAAACAGGTGAACGGCACTTACGACCATACAAAACTTCAAACGGAGCCATCTGGATAGTTGCCTGAAAACTGTTATTGTAAGAAAACTCCACCAAATGTAGATGATCCTCCCAAGAGCCCTTAAAGTCCAACATGCATGCTCTCAACATATCCTCAAGAGTTTGGATTGTTCTCTCCGACTGACCATCAGTTTGAGGATGATAAGCTGTGCTAAACTTCAATCGAGTTCCCAAACTTTCCTGTAAACTCCGCCAAAAGTGTGATAGGAACCGAGTGTCCCGATCGGACACGATGCTCACCGGTACTCCATGCAATCTTACAATCTCCTACATGTACCGCTCCGCCAAAGTCTCTGTTGATTGACCAACCCGAAAAGGAATAAAGTGAGCTGCCTTGGTCAACCGATCAACAATCACCCATACTGCATTGTTGCCCTTTGGACTCCGCGGTAAAGCCGTCACGAAATCCATGGTTATATGTTCCCACTTCCACTGAGGAATCGGAAGTGGTTGCAATAAACCAGCAACCCTTTGATGTTCAGCCTTAACTTGCTGACACACCAAGCACTTTTCCACAAAGCGAGCAGTCTCCCGCTTCATGCCCTCCCACCAGAAATGCTGTCGAATATCTCGGTACATCTTTGTACCTCCTGGATGTACAGAATAAGCTGAACTGTGTGCTTCTTTCATAAGCTCTTCACGAATATCTCCTTTTGGCACACACAAACGGCTACCATACCTCAACGAACCATCTTCGTGGATCAATAAATCTGTTCGTAGTCCGGCTTCAACCTGTTCTCGAAAGTTTTGCAATCTAAGGTCCTGCGATTGTGCTGCTTTAATATTCTCGATCAACGATGACTGTACTTGCAGCTGCATCAACTGTCCCGTATAATACGGTAGCACAACCTCCAAGTCAAATCTTCGAAAATCTGCAACGATCTCCTTTTGCGTAGTTAACACCTGAATTGCTGGTAACCGACTAAGCGCATCCGGCACGACGTTAACCTTCCCCGGATGGTACTTAAGATCAAGATCGTAGTCAGCCATCAGCTCCAACCATCTACGCTGCCTCATATTAAGCTCCTTCTGCGTGAACACATACTTCAAACTCTTATGATCAGTGTAAACTTCGACCCTTTCGCCCAAAAGGTAGTGTCTCCAAATCTTCAAAGCGAAAATCACAGCCGCAAGCTCTAAGTCATGAGTTGGGTAATTCTTCTCATGGGTCTTCAACTGTATTGATGCGTACGCTACAACCTTACCATGTTGCATCAAAACACATCCCAGTCCTTTCCCCGATGCGTCGCTGTGAATCACCAATCCTCCGGAATTGTCCGGCACGGTCAGAATAGGGGCGGTTATCAACTTCTGCTTCAGCGTCTCAAAAGCTAACACACACCTGTCCGTCCATACAAAAGGTACCTCCTTGCGTGTAAGCTTGGTCAACGGCTCCGCCAGACGAGCAAAGTTCTCCACAAATCGCCTGTAGTATCCGGCCAATCCAAGGAAACTTCTTATCTCAGCAACATTCTTTGGAATCGGCCAATCTCGAACTGCTGCAATCTTTTCTGGATCGACGGCAATTCCATCGCCAGATACAACATGCCCCAAAAACTTTACTTCCTCCAGCCAAAACTCGCACTTACTCATCTTCGCATACAAGTTCTCATGTCTCAACGTCTGTAGTGCGATCTTCAAATGCTCAGCATGCTCTTCGAAACTCTTTGAGTAGACCAGAATATCGTCAATGAAGACCATGATAAACTGGTCCAAGAATGGTGAAAAGATTCGGTTCATCAAATCCATGAATACTGCCGGCGCATTCATTACTCCGAAAGGGCATCACTAAGTACTCGTAATGTCCATACCGAGTTCGGAACGCCGTCTTGCAAATATCTTCTGCTTTCACTCGGACCTGATGATATCCAGATCGCAAATCCAGCTTCGAGAATACCCTCGCGCCACTAAGCTGCTCAAAAAGTTCTCCAATGCGAGGGATAGGGTACTTGTTTTTGATAGTCATCCGGTTTAATTCTCGATAGTCGATGCACATCCTTCTTGTGCCATCCTTCTTCTTTACTAGAAGAACTGGAGCTCCCCAAGGCGAGTTACTGCTTCGAATCCAACCCTTTTCAAGCAATTCAGCAACCTGTTTCTTGACTTCTTCCAACTCTACTGGTGCCATTGGATAATACGCTTTGGATACTGGCGCTGCACTAGGAATAAGATCAATTACGAACTCCACGTCTCGCTTCGGCGGTAAACCCGATATATCTTCAAATACGTCCATAAAATCACGAACAACAGCCGGCTCTTCACTATTATCAACTTCCATTGCTGCAAGAGTATTGTTTGTCGGCCTAGCCCTAAACTCGACTGGCCCGACAGAACTGCTTCCTCCAGTGAAGGTAAACTCGGGATGTCCGGGAATATGGAAAATTACTTTCTTTGCCCTACAATCAATGTGAGCGTGGAAAGTGCCAAGAAAATCCATTCCCAGACAACTTCGTAGCTGCCCGTATCAATCACCAAGAAATCTGTAAAAAGCTCCCGTCCGCAAACAACAACTGTACAATCTTTACACTCCCTACTAGATATGATCTTCCCATTCCCAGTGTGTATGTCCCAAAAACTAGACAGGGTCGTGCAAGTAATCGAGTGTGTAGTTATAAACTTGGATGACATAAAACAATGGGATGCACCAGAATCAAATAATGCCAATGCGGGAAAACCATGAACGGGTAAAGTACCTAAAACAACTTCTCCTGACGCCCTAGCTTCTTCAGCTGTCAAGGTAAAAGCTCGAGCCTGATTAGGTCCTTGAGTCAGCTGTTTCTGTCCCTGAAACGGTCTCTGCGGAGGCTTCTGAATATCATCTCTCGTACGAAGCTTCGACGGACAAGCACCAACGGCGTGATCTGCCGCTCCACATACCAAACAGAGTCCCAACCTCCTTCGACAATCCTTTTGCATGTGGCCAGGTAAATTGCAATAGTTACAGGTCACGCTCTTTCTTCGATCGACGACAACAGGCTTCTTCATGGGTGCTATACCTCGACGGTCCACTGGAATACCTCTACGACCATGAGCTCGGTTTGGTACAAATGCTGGCTTCCTTACCGCAACTGCTGTCTGCTGCGAACTCCCTTTTATCCCAGATAAACTCTGCTGCTCTCGGGCTGCCGCAAGTACTTGTAAGAAAGTGGTCAAACCCAGGGAGACAATCTGCCGCTGGATGTCCACGTCCAAGCTGCACATGAACCTTCGTGCCCGGTCTGCATCATTGGCAACTAAAGGTCCAGCGAATCTACTGAGTCTTGTCCATTCTGCTGCATGCACATCTACGGGTGCTCCATTCTGCTTTAGCCCGATGAACTTCTCTTCCATTTCCTCCCGTGCAGTCCGCGGGAAGAACTTCTCTAGGAAACTCTTTGAAAAATCCGCCCACTTGTTCGGCTTAGGCAAGCGGTTCTCCTCCACAAGCCACCATTCTCGGGCGTAGTCCACTAACTGAATACGTACCACATCAACTCTTTTCTCATCTGGAATCTGTGCCGCAATAAGAAAATTCTCTGTGTCCACTAGCCACTGCTCCGCTGGCAACGGCTCCTCCAAACCAGTAAATGTAGACGGACCCAAACGTCTGAAATCCGCTACGGTCCCTACTCGGTCAACTGGTTTAGCTCCAACATTGTTCACAGACTGCTGAACGATCTGCAAACCTTCCTGAAACGATTCCGCTTGCTGCTGGATCAGCTCGGTCTGTCTCTTTTGGTTCTCCAGCATTCCCTTTATCACTCCAAGCATGGCGGCTTCGTCCACACGCCTCTGGTACGTCTTCAAATTCTTATCTGCCATATTCCTGAAATCAAAACACCCAACATTAGCATGATGATAGATTCAAAATATAGATCAAGACTAGAACTCCAAGATACTTAAATAGAGTACCGCATTGTAACTATACCGCGGTATCATAGCAACAATTACATAACTCCACCCAAGTCGCCTAAGTCCTAGAGATAACAAGGAATCAGGTTTCGAGTCGATATGCAAAGAAAGTTTGCACATCGTAAAAGATATAATCAGGAAGAATGTGATTCAAGAATGGTAAACAGCAAGGTGGCAGGACATATTTCCTAAACACGGGTATTCTGATTCGTGTATTGGGTACAATACCCAACTACAAAAGAATCAACCCGACTAACCTATGGCTCTGATACCAAAAGAACCATGTCACGCCCCGCTTCCCAGAGTACGCTAAAATGGGCACGTGACATAGCCAACCATGATACCTGTGGGTAGGAAGTATCCATCCACAGGCACATTACGGCTGTAGAGATATCAAGAACAAACAAACTATCTAAAACATGTCCATAATCCAAGATAACATGAGTCAAGAATAAATAAATGCGGAAGCAAAAGATCCAATACAAAATAACTGGAATGTATGTCCCATAATGCGGGCTCACATCAGGAAATAAATGCAGGAAATAAAACTAACTACTGCTGACACTTACAGCTCAGCCTGCTGGCTGAAGTACTCCTGCTCGAACTGCAACAGCGGTACGGAATCTGGGCCATGCAAAACCCAGACGTCAGCGCGTCATGTCATCAAGTAATATAATATGAACATGGTAACAGCTAATGCAATACAAACATGAATAAAGCAAGGGTAACAATAATATGAATCAGAGCAGTACAGGGTAGTGTGCAGTGGGTAAACTAACTGTTCTATCAGGTTTTCTATTCTAAAGTCTTTGAAACCAAATTGATGAATCGTCGATGTAACTCAATAGTATCCCGTACATACCCGGGATCACGGCCTCAATATTCTCGGCTGCAGCCGAGACATGCCGCTAGGCACAAAACATGAATGTGTACACTCGATAGTATCCCGTACATACCCGGGACCACGGCCACAATATTCTCAGCCGAAACCGAGACATGCCGCTAGGCACAAAACAAGAATGTGTACACCCAGAACAGGTAGTGAACTGTCGAGTTACAAGTCAGGTTTCACTTTTGATTTCCCCATACCCCCAAGTTATGTGTGTAAGTCAAGTCAGGTATTCCGAAATCAAGAAACTAATGCCAATACAGGATCAGGTAAACAGGTTTGTCTGGATAGACAACAGGAACGGTCCATGAGGACTACATGTCAGGTTTGTTGGTATTGGACACAAGATCAGGTCACGGGTCAGGTCATGGTACATCAGGTCAAGTCAAGCAGAATACGGTACTATGTCGGGTAGAACAATATCTATGTAGCAAGTCAGGTCAAGATGTAAACGATACATAGGTGTGCTCACAATCAGTTATACAAGCAAACATGGTTATCAACAACATGATATAAGTAATGAATTAAGCAATAGGCAGATTCATTCGATTTGCAATACAGTTATCAATTGTGTCACAGAGATGATTACAAGAGTGTAGTAAGACAATTATAGCAGTTTAGTCATGTTAACAAGTTTAAGAACTTTTAGAGGTGCAATGATTTATATAACGATTCAGTGCAGCTATTACAGGTTAAAATGCATACGAGTGTCCGAAAGGAACAAAACTACAGGGATAGATGCCATATGCTATGTCAATGTTAAAAAGATGTGATTAAGCTGGTAAATGTGGTTATTAGGTTCAATTGCAAACTGTAAGTTCCAAGTTTAAAGATAAATGATATATAACAATATTGTACATGAAAATGAGAAATGATTGTACCAAGCTAAATTTACAGGTTTAGGGTGTCATAATGTATCTGTAAATATTGTATAGCATGTAGTAAGGGGTACTTGCCTCGATGGGTCGCGAACCGGGAAAAACGGAACGTAAAACGTCGGCGGGGAAACTCGCGACGGACGCATGGTTCACGGATTGAACCCAAACAACGAACAATGGGACCACACGGGTCGGGGTACCTCACTGGAACGTCGGGTCACGTCGTCGGCATCGTCGGATTCCGGCCAAAATGTGAACAGTGAACGATCAATACAATGTAACAAGAAGATAAAGAACAAACAGAGAAAAATGAGGTAGGAACTGAGAAAGGTGCTCACGATGATCCGTGGGACGGGTGGTGACGGTCGACCTCGTCGACGGAGCTCCGGCGGTGACCTACCCAACAGCGAAAAGAAGTTTCCAGGTGAAGAAAAATATTTACAGAGAAGAAAGAAGAAATGAAAAAAGGAGGGAGCAATGCTCACAGAGGGGGTGCTTGCGAGGCCGGGGCTACGGAGGCAAGGTCGTCGGCGGCAACAGATCCGGCGTGCAACGCGTGTGCAGGGGGTGGCGGGTCTGGTCAGGGGTGCACCGGGAGAAGGGAGAAGGAGGAAGAGGTGGCCTGGCTGCGACGAGGGCGCGGAGACGACTAGCCCGGCGGTGCTGGTGCCGGCGATGGGGTTGCGGCGGCGACGGGGGGACGAGGCGGCCGAGCTGGCGATGGGTTACGTTCTGGTTTTGAAAAAAAAGAAAGGGAGGAGGGAAATTATATAGAGAGAAGAGAGAGAGAAAAGTTAGAGAGAGAGAGAGAAAGATTGAGATTCAGGGGGGAGAGAGAGAGAGATTGAGAGAGAGAGAGAGAGGATGAGGGGCCCACGGAAAAGATTTGAGAGCTTTGATTGGTTGGCAGGAAATCTGTGAAGGATTTTTTTTGAATATTTAAAGAGTTAGAAGAGATTATATGGTTAAGTTTAGAAAAATATATGCGGTGGTTTTAATATTAAAATTTGGGATTTTGGCGCAAAATAAAACATTTCCAAATCGCGCCCGGGTCGGGTCCAAAAATTTGAAATTGAAATAATAGGATTTTAAGCGGGATCCAAATTTTAAAATGAAGTGTTTTATGATCAAAAAGCATACCCCCAAAACGGACACACGTACGTGCACGTAGCCATCCAAACTCGCCCGTTTCACTGAACGGGACGAGAACACGATGCACGGACGCTACAACGGGGTTAGGGGTGTCAAGTAGGCCAAGATGAATATTTTTAATTTTATTTTAGATGCCAAAATTTGTTATATGCAGAAATGAATTTGCCGGGTAAAATTGTACAGTAAGTAACAGTCAAGCAAGATAAATGAAATAAGTGCCATACTACGTTCAAACGGTAACAGAAATTAGTAGCATTGGGCTCGGGTGTTACACCTTCTCTGACCCCAGAGCATCTTGAGCCCACAACCCCTTCTTCTCCTTTCCTCTTCTTCTTCTTCTTCTCTTTCTTCTTCTTGATTTGTATTTCCCGGCGATAGCCGGAGCCATGCCCGTCGCCGACGATCCGGGAGACTTAGTGGACGTTCTCATCCAGCGTGGTCATGTTCTTGCATAGCTCGGTCCTGTTCTGTACGTGCGTGTGTGTATCGCGACACTTACCCAACGTCGGACGCAGCGTACACATCCTGTCGTGAGATCCGATCAGGCAAGTATTCTTACTTTACTTTTGGTAGATGTACATCGGCATTCCTATTAGAATAAAAGAGAAATATGTTAGTACCTATTTTTCGTTATATTCTACAAAAATATATATATGCAATTTTTATGCAGCAAGTAAGAAAAATTAGGAAGTGTGGTTTTAAAATGAGATTTATTTTAACTACAAATAAAATTCGAAAGTTGTTAACCTATCTCACATTTATATATTCCTAACTAGATTGTGATTAGTATATCCATATTAATGTTGACGGTAAAGATAACAATTGTGACTCATACCAGCTTGTATATCGCCTTCATGCAGTTACTATTATCAGATAACAATTGCATTTGACAAGTCATGACTATTCAATACTCCAGTCTTTAAGAACGAGATCGCCGATTAGAATGCTGAGCTGCATGACATGACACGCTACTATTTACCAGTTTCATTTTTATACAATTACCATACCATAAATTCCAGTTTTTTCAGCATTCTTATTTAGTGATTTAGTTGTTACCATAGTAGATACGAACACGCGCGGTGTTGGGGTAGTTTAAGTGTGCGTTTGTACAACAGGATCTCAGGATTCCCATGCCGGCAGCTTGTACCGGACTATATCGGTCGCATGTTATTACAGCTCGTACCGGGCTATATCGGTCGCTTGTTCATTCTACATTTGGGCCCGTGTTTCCTAGCCCCTTGAGCCCTACTTTTAGGTTAGGAATACTCCTGTAGAGGTTGACGCACACACTCGAACTCATGATATGATACTTTACCTTTTAGTGACCAGTAGAATGTGACAAGACATTGTTTATCTCAATCAGAGCAAAGCTCTGTTCAAATTCCAAGGGGGGAAAAGAAGCAATGCTTCTGTTTTTCTCCAATCAGAGTAAAGCTCTGTCCTGAAAATTAAAGAGAAAATTAAAGTTAAAATAAATAAAATAACGCTTCAGATCTCCTGCGCTGCACGCAGAGCGCCATGTGTCAAAATCAGACACGTTAGCGCAGAGAGCGAAGCGCCCAAAGTAGCGTACTCCATAAGATCAAAGCTCTGCAAAAAAAAAAAAAAAGTTGCGCACGTCCGCGCAGCGCGACACGTGTCCGCGCAGCGCGACACGTGTCCGCAGCACCAAAAAAAAAACATTGCGCAAGCGCTCCTGCGCTGCGCGACACGTGTCAGCGCAGCGCAACTGTGCGCTGCGCGACACGTGTCCACGCAGCACAACTGTGCGCAGCGCCAAAAAAAAAAAAATATTGCGCAAGCGCTGCTGCGCAAGCGCTGCACGTGTCGCGCAGCGCAACTGTGCGCAGCGAAAAAAAAACCAACTTTGCGCAAGCGCTGCGCGACACGTGTCAGCGCAGCGCAACTCTGCGCTGCGCGACACGTGTCAGCGCAACTGTGCAAAAAAAAAAATGCGCGACACGTGTTAACGCAGCGCGACACGTGTCACGCTCTGGAGCATTTGCGCCAAACAGAATTAAAATTCTGAGAAATCTTTTCTGTTCTTGTTAAAACGAGAAGATTTTCTTCTGTAAAACAGAGACCTTCGGATCAAAGATCCAACGGTGGGGAAAATTCCCCAAATCACTCAGAGAATGATCTCTTTAACAAACTTTAACTAATTTATGGGCACTATAAAAAGGACCCTAGACCTCAATTCAAAGGCATCAACATTTTTCTAAAAAAAAAAGAGAGAAAGAGGACTCTGAAGAAATCCTCAAGAATAAAAAAGGTAAAAACCTTTGAAAGAAGAGAAAGTTCTCTTATGAACAGATCAGTGATCTAAGAACAAGATCATTGATTTTCAATAAATAAATAAATAAATAAAATAAAAATAAAAATAGTGCCTTGCACTTGTTATGAACCTTTGGTTCTCTGAAACAAGGAAAAACTTGTTTAGATCAAGGGATCAAAAAGTGCTTTGCACTTCTGTTTTGAATCTAAAAAGATTCTTAGTGCTTTGCACAAACGCAGTGCATTACTTAAAGGGCCAGGCCCAAGTCAAGAAGACCTAACAGGCCTAAATAAATTGCAAGGCAATAAATGGGCAGAGCCCAAATAAATTGATGCTTTGCATCCTTTATACAAGGGCAGAGCCCAAATAAAATTGATGCCTTGCATTATTCCTAAAAGGACAGAGCCCAAAACAAATTGATGCTCTGCATCCTTTCTGGGCAAAGCCTAAATAAAAATAAAAAAAAAGAAATGCAATGCAATGCAATGCAAAAGCAAATAAAATGTTGAACATTTTCAACTGGACTTAGCCAATTTTGGCCGTAAGTCCTTAAATTAAATTGACTAAGAAAGATTGCTCTCTTAAATCAATTTACTATCGGTTCGAAGGTACATCTCCGAACTCCTCTGACACCTGTCGTTGTAATCCTTCAACGACGTCAGAGAGGTGACGGGTCCCAACGAACACACGTATATGGACTGCGGGGTCCTTAAACTCGTGGACCGAAACGTCCTTAAAATAATATCGGACCGAAACGTCCTTAAACTAACGGTGGACCACTATGTCCTTAAACTGGTATTGGACCACCATGTCCCTAAACTGGCACAATAGAGCCCAAATGCTCTTTTGTCGGATCTAAACGATCCCGTTAAGTCGATCTTAGTCTCAAATTGGGCTAACGTATCCTTAACAAACGATTAAGTTGATCTTAGCCTCAAATATGGCTAACGTGTCCTTAAATCAAACCTTCAAACAAACTTTAGTCCCAAATTGGACTATAGATCTCTCAACCAACTTTGGTTCAAGGGTACATCTCTGAACTCCTCTGATATTTGTCGTTGTAATCCTTCAACGTCATCAGAGAGGTGACGGGTCCTGACAACCACACATTAATACGGACTGTGGGGTCCTTAAACTCATGGACTTATGCGTCCTTAAACCAATATCCGCCCCCAAAATGGGAATGTTGGACCACTATGTCCCTAAACTGGAACAATAGAGCCCAAACGCTCTTTTGTCAGATCTAAACGATCCCGTTAAGTTGATCTTAGTCTCAAACTGGACTAACGTATCCTTAACGAACGTTTAAGTTGATCTTAGCCGCAACGCGACTAATGCATCCTTAAACTAAAAACACCAAACCCAAATCTAAGTAAATACGGATTTGGACTAATCCACGTCCTACGGGCGACGACATTACTCAGTCTCCGTATACAATCCACGGGCAACCACAAACAAAACAAACACCCACGACACGAAGTGAAATTCTGGAGAAGGAGAAAGTTGTTACCGCGATGCGGTAGCGTAATTAACTGCAGGGGCTTGCGCCTGCAGGGAAGAGTGTCCCCACAATCAAAAACCCCTTAAGGGAGGGGGAATCTGACGAAGTCTGCTACATCGGCCGCATCCGTCTAAACCTCCGATACACGGTGCCATAAATCAACTTGGCATCTTCGGAGAGGTGGACGGATAAAACCAAATAGCATCTGCCCCGAATCTCAGCGTCAGGACATCGCAGTCTTGTGCGCCGCCATTCGGAGGGGAACAGACATGTTTACATGTCTGTTTCAAAGTTTTAATGCATATATATTTACATCTATTTCTACTTGCGCACACGGGCTTCACTACATTCATATATTCATGTTATCATACCATACACACACCTTATACGTTGAGTACTTGCTGGGATGTTCTGACATCCCTGAGATTTGCCACCTCAGGTTTAGAGACAGATTTTCAGGCCGAGCAGGATTGCAGCTGCTATCAAGACTTTGCCGAAGATCAGTAACCCTTAGGTTTATTTCCTTTCTATTAGTATTTAGAATGTGCGTCCTTGTGGGACATTAGGACTTTTGTATCTTTCCAGATTTGTTTTTTTTCCGAGCCTATTGTATTGGGTATTTATTTGCATCAATTATCCAGTAGGCCCATTTTTAGTATTCCTTGTGGTTTCATTACAGCATGATTATCAGTATTATCCCTTTTGGTATTGGATTTTATTTTGACAGGTTAAGCTAGACAACCTTATGTGACTATGGAAGGATCTTTTCTTACCGTAGGTAGCACGGCTGGCCTTCGTTGCTCTCCGCATTCCGTATTTTGGGAAGCGGGGCATGACACTGACTATACAAGCTCATATTACTGCACCACCTTCGCGAGGACCACCATTACCTCGTCAGTCCGAAATGCACCAACAGGCACAGAAAAGAGTGCCAGGAGGCCAGACATACACGATACCGGTTGAAGAAACCGAAATCACTGGCCAAGTTATCACAGGTAATTCTCAATCCTTTTATCTTTTCAAATCCTTGTATACCTCTATATTTTTCCTTATATCTAAAACCAACCCCACACAACTTAAGCACTATACTAGTAGCCACTATTCCTGCACTTACACTGTTCGACACTGGAGAGTCACAATGCTTCATGTCGCAACTTGAGAGAATTTCGCGGACAAAATTCTTTTAAGGAGGGAGACTATAACGCATGTAATATAATTGTATTCTTTTGAATCTTTTCTTATTTTCCCTGATAATCTTGTCTCGACGTAATACGAAATTACAAATTCTTGATATTCCTTTGATTTTTCTTGATTGTTTCTTAAACCTTATCACCTTGACTCTGATGGTAGGATTTGAGTGATTTAAATGGAGTTATGTGATTGTAACTATGAACTGCGGTATAATTACAATACGGTATTCTACATGAGTGACTTAGAATTCTGTCTTTGATTATCTTTCCTCTTAATTTAGTTTTACCGTATATTATTGAACCATATTTTCTTTGTTAACTTATATCCCTTCCCATCTGTTCAGCCTTTTCAAAACCCTTGCATCCTTTCATTCTTTCAAACATATTTTTCATGCATTTTCAGTAGCTGTTTCACCACCACTGTAATCAATTTTTTCTTGAATCTGTTACAACTTCCTTCTATAAATTTCGAGGACGAAATTTTTATGAGGGTAGAATGTAATGACCTTGAATTTTCTGTACAATTTTTTTTCCTTTTTTTAAAAGTACAGAAAGGAGTTTTCAAGCTTGAGTACAATTTAAAAGTTATTTTTGTTTAAGAACAGCAAAAAATAACTTGTAGCTCATTGGTAAAGCCTTGCATTGCTGTGAAATAACCCCTGTGTTCGAATCCCATCAGCCACATATTATTTTTCTGAATTTTTCTTTTAAACTTTTTGGAAGCCCAAAAGTTTACACGTGCACTGCATATAAGAAATGAAAAGTCAGAGAAATCTAACATGTGCAAAATGTTGTATGAACTGAGATGGACACGTGGCGATGATCCAACAACACCTCGACGTGAGGCCGGCGCCGATGGTCCAACCGTGATCAATAGTGCCCGTGTCTTGCACACAAGACCTTTGGCATACCCCCTTTATCCCTGCACTATTTGTTTTCTCTACAATTTAATAGAGAATTCAATTTCACCATAAAATCCATTTTAAACGCATTTTAATTCATTCTTTCAATTCCAAAACCCTAATTTCACACTATAAATACAACCCCATGCTCTAACCCCTCATTCTGAAATTTCTAGCCAAAATTATCAATTTTTTCTAAGCACAAGTGGAGTAGAAGTGGAGTTAGCCTAAGATCAACTTCCGGTGAGAATTCGAGGCAATTCCGGCGACCTTGCAACACCACGACAAGCTCAACCTCTTTCTCTCTCTATTCTTAACCCAAGTCTCTTGTAAGTCCCACTCCATTTCTCTCATTTCTACAATAAAAGTTCTCTTTTTTCAAAATATGTCGGTAAGTGGAGTTATACCGATATTTGATTCTAAAATTTTTTAAACTACAACTTTTCTTAAGAATTGCTCATTCATGTTTCTATACCTTGCTTTTTAATCATTAAACTAGTATTTAGAAACAATTTTCATTCTAAAACTCCATGTTAAATAATTTTAATTAAACTTTTACATTTAAATACCATGAATTTTATATACGTCATCTTTTAAATATTTTGCTTAGCATACCTTTAGAAAACTTCACGGGGTAATGACTTACCCCCCACATACACATATTAATATAGCACGATTCTCTTTGAAACATATTTTCGTGGCAAATATAATGTTTCATTTAAATACCATGAACTATAAAAACCAATTTTTCTTTGAATTGTATTATCAAACTCTTTGCAATTATGCCTCTACAACCCATTTTGGGGAACCCGGTATTAGATGGTGCAGATTATCGCACATTCTTGGGCTAGTAGAGCGAGATACAGACCTCCTCATGGAGCATTCGGTCTCGAAAGATTTTAATACGATTTTTAAGAAAAACGTAATTTTCACCTTTAATAAAATATAATTTTTAATAATTATATAAATATTATCAAACCACATATTTTCAAGTTATAATAAAATTCTCTGTTTTTCTAAAAATAAAAGAATGATAAGTTTCACCAAAATACCATCAAGTATCAATACAAGGCAAGTCTTACACTAAAATATCTTGAACTATTCAAGATAAGTTAATATCCACTAAAAAACCTCAAATCTTAAAAGTTACATCCAAGAAATCCTAAATACGATAAATAAATACTCGAGATTTATTTTGAAAGTATATAAAATATTTTTCATATAACCCCCTCGAGTTATATAAATTACATTTAAGGATCTTAGTAAATATAGGTTTAAGCGGGATCAATTCTCTTGAGTCCTAGGGAGCCGGAGAAAGTGAGTGCTTACCTATTTAAGATAGAAAACTAAAACGGAGTTATCAATGGTAATTGTCTTAGAAAAAACATAAATCATGTCATTCATGTGCACTAGTTACCGATAATTCCTTAACCTAAATCAGGATCCAAATCAGTTCTAAACGTCTGACTCAAGTCTGAGTTCAAATCAATCTGAATCCAATACAAACATGAAACCTATTCAACATGAATCCAAACTATAACGTGTATGCTTGAGCCTGAATCTGAATACCAGAACAATATGCAAACATGACTTGACCTGACCGAACCATGGTTATGACTTGACTTGACTACATGACTGATTGATACAATCCTGAAACCGTTTACACGAATAACTTATTCCATAGTCTCGACAAGTCTGATAACTGCAATCTATACAATATACATTACGTGGTTTTAACGGGGTAGGTTGGTACGGAATGTATTAAAAGTTGCACGATGATGGACACTAAAAAACGTAGATAAACATCCATTGCTGTTGTCCCGTAGGTTTTGACCGGGCCTTGTACTTTCCGTTTCCCACAGTCCACGGGATAGTTAGACTCCTCTCGTATACACTGATACATTATGTACCAAATTACAAACAACTACGTTAGTATAACAAATATATATTTGTACCAATTACCAGTTCTATTTCCTTTATTTGAACTATTCCTATATCTCTTTTGGGACTTACCGAGCGCTAGTTCACTGACGATATTCATGTTTCTTTTTTTCTATGGAATGTTCGTCAGGAGGACCCGACTCTCAGGAGACCAAGCCCAGCCAGGAGGACTTAGATCAGTTCACAGAGGAGCCAGACTTTTAGTCTTTACTTGTACTTACCTTTTCTTTTGTATGCCACTGTTTAGGCATTGCTTTTATCATTATACATTTTCTTTTCAAATCAGTTGTAATGTAAAGAAAGAATGTTAATAAGAGTTGTTGTTATTATTATATCTCTTATTGTTCTTGTGTATGCATTTATATTGCTTATTTACGCTTAACGTGTTTACTTCTGAGTAAATACGTCGCGGCCCGTCCCGTCTACTTCTCCGTATACTGGGAAGCGGGACGTGACAGTAAGAAAAACAGGTAACAAGTATCAGCAATATAACAATAGCAGTAGGTTGCAAGCAATGTCAGGTACTGTGTACTAACGGGTGAAGTATTCACTCGTACAATAAATCATAATAAAAGCAAGAATATAATGGTCATGGTTATCAAGCTGTAATGGAATTTATACATCCATTATTACTTGTTTAAATATATATCTAACCGTAATTGTAATAGCGTTTTACGATTATATAAATTAAACCGTATAAATTAACCCATATTAAGTTCTACTTATACATGTAACTTCGCATAACTTTATCACTTGTAACTACACACATGATAATGTTAATAAATAAATAAAATATGTATTATCTCTACAAAATTGTATATTGATAAAATTTTGCAACATTATAAATATGCGATATAAATAACAAAATACGAATTGTCTTTATAAAATTATACGTTGATAATAAATTGCAATATATATAGGTAAGTATCGTAAAACTAGCATGTAGCAAAATAAACTTGTCTCGATCTGTATAATTACGACGACAAATAGAAACCCGCGTGACGAACACCGAACGACAACAACGACGTAAAACACGATGCAAGCTAGTCTCGGCCAACAACGACGATGTGATTGTGCTGGGGCGGCTGCTTATCGGATCAAGACTGTAGAGGGCTCGATTGAAGATGTTGTGGTTGCGGCAATCCCCACGGCGAAGGCGAGTGCTCCGTCGAAGGTGGTGCCGAGGTTGTGAGATAAAGGAGGCTGCGGGGTTTTATTGAAGATGAGGTAGAAGGAGTCGACGACAACGACGAGGAAGACGAGGTGAGGGAACATGGCGCAGGCGTCGGCGAGGAGAGGAAGAAGGAGTTGATAAAGGGCTGAGGATGATGATGGTGGTGGTGGAGCTCGGGGTTCTTGGTTGAGGGCGAAGGTGGTGAGATCGACGGCGAGGTGATGAAGGCAGTGGGTTAGGGCTGTAATGGTGAGGTCGGAAAGATAGGGCGACTGTGATGGTGAGGTCGGAAAAATAGGATGAGGCTGGAGGCATCGCGGTGAAGTCGAGAATGGGTGCAAGGGAAGATGAAGAGGAAGAGAACGGTGACGAGGGCGACGAAGCCGGGGGTTGGGGTTAGAGACGAGGAAGGGGGTGAGGAAAAGGGTGCAGACGACGGTGGCGTGGGTTAAGGCTCAGGGAGAGGGAGGGAGAAAGAAAGGGTTTGTTTTCATGAAAAATATAAATAATAAATAATGGTATATATATAGTATAGTGTGTATGTGTGTATATTTTAAAGTGTATGGATTTGTAATTTATTTTAAACTTCGATCCATCTCCACCAAAATCTCACTGTAAAATATATTTGAACAATAATATATATACATAAACCTTTTAACCATAATGCAAGAATATAATGCAACAATAACTTATACCCTTACTTGAGATCTAAAAGATACACACACACACACACCATGTATTATCTGGTATACCCATTTATATTAGATAAGTATGGGGACCCACTGTAAAACAATGGGGAATTTTCAGAATACATTCCGAAAGAGGACAGATCTGTACTATAAATGGAATGATACCGCTTTTCAATACAAAGGCGCCTTTTAAGTGAACTGGCACTACAGGAGTTTGAGAACTCCGTAATTAAGTGTGCTCGGGCCAGGGAAGTCCTGGGATGGGTGACCTCTTGGGAAGTGGCCCCTGGTCGGGTCCGGTTCGCTCCGATGTACAAAATCGTGCGGTTTCGACCAGAGCGGACAATACTCTCTGTATTGGGGTGGGGCGTGACAGAATGGTATCAGAGCCGGTTCCTCAATAGTAGGTCTCTAGTTCGAGGACGAACCATTGTTCTAAGTGGGGGAGAATGTAATACCCAATGTATTATCCGGTATACCCATTTATACCAGATAAGCATGGGGACCCACTGTAAAACAACGGGGAATCTTCAGAATACATTCCGAAAGAGGACAGATCTGTACTATAAATGGAATGATACCGTTCTTCAATACAGAGGCGCCTTTTAAGCGTGCTCAGGCCAGGGAAGTCCTAGGATGGGTGACTTCCTGAGAAGTGGCCCCTGGTCGGGTCCGGTTCGCTCCGAAGGACAAAACCGTGCGGTTTCGGCCAGAGCGGACAATACTCTCTGTATTGGGGATGGGGCGTGACAATAAATCTAAGAAATATTTGGTATTTATATTTCATGAGCTTTAAACGTAATAGATAAAAGCCAAAATAAGATATGGGATACTTGACCATATGATGACACTTAATAAATATAGATTATCCTTAAGTTGTGGCTACCCAAAGTGTATAGAATTTTAATACTATAAATATCAGTTATGCTAGATTCTTAAGGATTTGGTTTTCTAATAAAAAAATATATAATCTAACACCATAATGAGTTTCACACATGCGGGTCAGGTCGGATAACTACTTCTACTATTCGAATCAATCTCAACCCAAACAAATAAATAAAATATAAAACGAGATTTAAAATACCAATTAATATTGTATGAACATGCTAGAGTGTTACATAGATAGTGGATAATATGGTCCGTCTTGTATCCAATAAGAGTCTCAGTAGCTTACGTGGATTCCACCGCGCACCGAAATGAAAAGTAATACTCATATTTAAGGGTTTTTTTTGAAATATTATTATTATAAAATTATATTATTAAAATAGGGTATAAAAAATTAAAATTAGCAATATAGGGTGGTTTGCATCCCCACCCCGCTGTCCCACCCCCACCCCCAGAATAGGGGGCGGGTTCTGGGAACCCGCCCCTTATACAAATGTATAGGGGGCGGGTTCCCAGAACCCGCCCCATTTGTTTTTTTTAATCGTTAATTATTAATTATAATTATTAATTATATAATTATAATATTATTATTAATTATATAATTATAATTATAATTATAATTATAATTCTTAAAAATTAAATTAAATTAAATAGACGAAAAAGAACATTTAAATTAAATAATAAAATTTCACTATATCAATGTTTTTTACAGAATGAATCCGTCAAAATTTACAATGTAAAAAAATCCTATCCGATTTCTATCTCGACGGTCAAATTTATAATATCAAAATTAATCCGTCAAATTTCCAATGTGAAAAAATCCTATCTGTTTGTAAAATTTAAATACTATTTTTTTCCTTTTCCTTTTCCCTTATGAAATCCGAGAAGGCTTGACATAAGCCTATGCCTCCTGGGATGAATGGAGGAACCACCTGTTTCTTGGATAGATGGCGGCGGCGGCGTAGGCGTCTGCTCTGCTGCTTCGGGTTCGGGTTCTGCTTCAGCTTCGTCTTCAGCAGCGTCTTGGACAGGCTGTTGATCCACAAATCCTGAACCTGAATGTGGGACAGGTGTCGGATATGTGCTGCTTCCCAACGAATTTGCGTAGGACGCTAAATCCGTGTCCCAACTGGGCAGTTGTAGCGAAGAACCTATCCCGGTTTCATGCGGCTGATGTTGCACAAAACCTTGGCCCCATGGCTGCGCAAATCCTGACCCCCAAGGGTGCTGTTGTTGCGCAAAACCTGACCCCCAAGACGGCTGTTCTGCAAAACCTGATCCCCAAGACTGGTGTTGTTGCGCCTGTCCGGTATGCCAGGATTGCTGCTGACGGTATGGTGATCCAAACCACCGATCCTGCTGCGCTGGATCTCCTTGATGCTGCGGCTCTGGTGCCGGGTCATACTCCGGCTGCGGTGCCGGTTCATACTGCGGCTCCGGTGCCGGCTGATACTGCGGCTCCGGTGCCGGCGATAAATGTTGAGAAATACCATATGAACCAAATACATCACCAATTAATTGGTCGACATTTGAAAATCGAGTCTGAGATGTCGGACCAGCATCAGTCGGGTATGGTTTCTGCACCATTGTTTGTACGAGATGCAACCCACGAGCCTGTCGTGTTAGTGTATATGCCCTAGAGGCCATTACTGTATCATACTAGTTTGTATATTACTTAATGGATGCTTGGGATATTCACCTTGTATATACAATCTTGCTCAAAATAGTAGTATGCTACTTGGTTTGTTTCTACTTCAATGTGTACTTGTGTTTATTTCAGTATATCACTTATACGCATTAGTGGAGCCCTTAGGATCTTTGCTTGATTACCAGCGTTGTGATGGCAGTCACACTAGTGGGGGCTGGGTAATCTATAAGCACATCCTTATTCAGGTCCCTGGTCGCAGGACTATCGAGACAGGGCATCGATACTCCGGAGTAGACCAGCGCATGCGCTTCTCATCCCAGTGTGGGAGACGGTCTGTCCCACAGCCGTCAGTACGTCGTACTTGAGATAGTATGCGGGTGCTCGTTAGGTTACGGGTACACTGGACAGGACTCGTCGGGAACTGACTAGTTGGTATTATACCTATCGTCAGTTATCAGTTCCCAGGTGACATGAGTACAGCTTAGTCCGCTGACTTGACACTGTCACTTCGCCTCGGGTGTGTTCCCACTGTACTTTGATCACTACCCTACCACGGCTCAAAGGAGTCGTGCAAACAGGTGGTAGTTGGGTGCAGTCCCGAAGCACTTGGAGGCAGTGACGGTTAGACAGGATTCGTCTCTCCCGGTATTGGGGGTTGACATCGCGCTGTGTCTAGGAGAGCCATTACACGAGTAGTCCCTGGCCAGGGCAAACGAGATATACTGGTAGGTTTCCAGTGTTATCTCAGGGTGTATTGGGCTTCACTCCGGCACGACTTGTACCGCTATTGGGGGACTGACGTTTACCGCCCCCTAGGCCCGCCATGCGATGTATCAGACGAACAGACCGGACTGTACGGAGAATGTCACGCTCAAGCTCAGTAGGAGTTCAGATGGGTTTTGCCTCGTCGGTCTTCTTGTCGGCATTACCTGGGGACCGTTACGCACAGCTAGTGCCGCTTGCGGTCTGTGGTTAAACCCACTGCCAGCGTAGTGTCGAGTCTTTAGAGTCCCACACAGAAAGCTTTTCGCCTTTAGGCAAAAGAGTAGAGGTCGCATGGTATTGCGACAGGTCGCATGGTTTTGCGACAGGGTTCGGTCACATCCGTGCACTTGTGCACGTACAGTGTCCGGACAGTTTACACTAGCGGGCTTTGGTTTAAGCCAGATCCTAGTGTACCTTATGGGATTGGATTTATCCAGTTTGCATTCGTGTTCCTCGGAACGCGGATGCGGGTGTGTATGCACAGTTGACAGGGAGGCAGAGGCAGCGGATTCTCATTAGGGTTGTTGACAGTTGACCGTTGACTTTTTGACTTTATGCTCAACCCTAATGAGAATATGATTTGTGATTAACTATTATATTAATTAAGTATTATGGTGATATGGTTGTTGACTTGTTGACTTTTGTTGACTTGTTGACTTTGGTGACTTGTTGACTTTTGTTGACTTGTTGACCGGTTGACTAGGCTTGACTAGTTGACCATCATGATGACCATGGTTATCATTTCATGCCAAAGACTTTTTTCTTGCTTGCTTTTTGAGTAAAATGAGTGCATGATATGATAACCTTATGGTTGCTTCTAACCATTACCAAAAGACTTTTTTTGATATGATGAGTTATGATCACTTTGGATTATGAGAGGGTGAAAGGAAAAAGAGAGCCTCATTCTTTCTTGCTCATTCTCTCTCTTGTTCTTGAGCTCTCCCCTTGCTCTCACCCTCAACCTCTTGCTCCCTCTCTTGATCTATGGTTCTCTTGTCTCATGAGTTGAGAATCAAGAACCATAGATAAAATCCCATTCTATTTCCTCTCTACTCATTCTAGTTCACTAGGTTTAGCAAACCAAGTGAACTAGTTTCTTCAAAGACCGAAGAAGGAGCTAAAGGTTGGAGCTTTCAAGTGGATCTATCTTCGGCGTACGGAGACGACGAGAAGGAGCCATCGGACCACCACCGGAGCTTGAAGACGAAGGAGTTCAAGACAAGCTAGGTATAACCATCTCTATCCGAGTAGCTAAATATCTTTAGCTTAGTATGCTAGTTTTAGTTTAGGTAAAGATCCCGACCTAGCTTAGTCCATGTTGCCTCTTGCGTTAAAATTTTGATTTTATACCGTTTCCGCCTCCCCGTAAGAACCGGGGGTCGCAACGTGGACTTACAGTGGTATCAGAGCCTAACTAAACTTAAACTAGCTTGGTAGTGAAGTGTAACGAAGTTCGGAACCGAAAAAAATCACAAAACCGGATAATCACAAAAACTGAGTTTCTGTTGAAATTTTTTCTGCTCAAAATGAAAAACTTTATACTCCTAAATTCGGCTCAGGGTTTTGTGTGAACACCCAAGAAAAACGATACAGTGATTCGCCTAAAGTGCCGCGCTTCCGCCGCGTGATCCTTCTTAGACGCCGCGGAACCGCCGCGACTTGGTGTCTTCTCTGCATCGTTTTTCGTGCAGTGTGTTTGTGTGTTGGTTTTGGGATTTTTAAAATATATTATATGTGCCCAGATTTTCCAGAAAAGAAATTTCCTTTTGGGGTCCTATAATTCCGTATTTTTTTCCGAACTTCACTGCACTTTGACTATGATGGTTATATCTGTGATGCTTGCATGTATTGAACGTCGGCTAATCGCTATAAGTCGATTAGTCGGGGTTATACATGATCTGTAATGTGCTGGAATGTGTATATGAATGTGTTGGACTGTCGCGGGTGAATAGCCGGGGTGGATGTGAGATGAGCTTTTGTTTTTCTTTCATTCATTGTAAATGTAAATTGATGTAATAATATTATTTGTTTGGCCGCACAACCGGGTCGGGGTTGTAGCCGTCATTGTATAATTCTTTTTACTGTTTTTGCTCCTAGGATAGACCCATGGAGGGGTGCACAAACTACCGAGTACTTGGCGGGTAGTTTGCCGCACCCGTAGGGGTCTTGGGTGGGGTATTTGGCTATTCACCGCGACCGTGTTATCCGCTTTTCGTTTCAGGCTCGAAAGGATTGCGGATTGCTAGTATATCCAATGCATTCATCTGTGATCTGTAATGTCTATCATTGCTTACTATTTAGGCGTTGCTTATGTTTTACAGACGCGCTAGCCCAGCCCCCGCTCTGTCGTTAGTTAAGTAACCTAACGGGTAATGACGGGGCCCAGTGGCGAATGCGAATGGCATAAGCGTACGTCATATTTTGGTTGTTTTCTGCAATGGTAGGGTTAAATGATGGGACGCATTAAAAGTACTAATGCAAGAATATCACGCATTAAAAGAACTAATGCAAGATAATAAACCAAGTTAAAGTCGTTGGAACACTTTCGAAAAACCACTCGGTTCTTTTCAAAATAACTTTTAAATGCGGAGCTTGAGCCACTCCTTCTAAAAGCTATCTCGTTCCATCGATTAAATCAAGTTCACTACGTTCACGGTTTCGCCAAAACCATTCGTAGCCCTCCGTCGTTTCGTATGAATATTCAATAAGTATTCAAGCTGTGTTTGTTGACCTTCGTCAAAGCATAGTGATTGGTAGCTATTGGGTATTCATATGTAGCATAGATAGATGCGTTGGTTTGGGACATTCGCATTACCTTGTTGACCTTCGTCAAGGGTACATACGGGTGGATTCAAATTAACCTGGATAATGACGGGCAGAACTTGACATGTGACTTATGATTTGTTGACCTTCGTCAAGGTCATAAGAGCATGGGGCAAAAATCCACATCGGGAGTTTCATAAGTACTGAAACTTGCTAGATTTGCATACCATTTGGAGTGTGATGATTCTGGTAGGATTCCTTCAGTTTCGTCACGCGATGATATTTGGATCCCGATCCTACTGTGAGTATATGCTACTCTTCGGGAAATTTCTCACTTAACGATCAATGCTATAAACCTAGTAGGTGCCTAGAAAGGTGTTAGCGGGGCTACGCCCCCAGGGAAAAGAGGTTCTCTAATTAAGGAACTTCGCGAAAGCGTTGGAAAACCTCCCTCGAAGTACCGACACCGGCCTGGCTGAACGGTTAAGCAAGTATTGTACGGTGGGATTGATCCTGACTAATTCTTCCTTTATGGTTTGAGGAGGGATTCGAGAAACAGTGGGAGCCATCCTGTTTAGACAAACTAAAAACCACTCTAAACTTGCAAGAGCATCATGCTGAGTGTTTCTTCTTCTCTCTCCTAATTGCAGCGACCAATCAACATGACTGGACTTAAGTTACTCCTAGATAAAAACAAACTGACAGGGCCAAACTACAAAGATTGGCTCAGGAATGTCACGATAGCAATCACTTATGACAAGCTGGGGTATCTTCTTACCACCAAAGCTCCCCCTGTCCCTGGTCCAACTTCCAGTGTCGCGGATAAGGAAATCCGCAAGACTTGGGAGATTGATAGCGCGAAGGCCAAGTGCCTCCTGCTTGCCTCGATGGACAACGAACATCAGAGGAGGCATGAGAATATGGACATGGAGTCCATATTGCTCCATACAAAAGAACTGTATGGAGAGCAATCACGTATCGCAAGATACGAAGCGTCGAAAAAGTTATTTTCGACAAGAATGGCCGTCGGATCATCAGTAGCCGAGCATGTGCTAAAGATGATCGGCTTCATTGAGGAGCTCGCTGACCTAGGGATCACATTGGAGAGTGAGCTATATACGGATATAGTTCTCCAGTCCCTTCCTTCCACTTACGCCCAGTTTATACTGAACTTCAACCTACAAGAAAAAGAGGTTGAACTATCAGAGCTCCTCAACATGCTGAGGAGCGCAGAGGGCACCCTACAGAAAGGTAGGGAAACATCCACTTTGTTTGTAGGAGGATCATCTTCTTCTAGGTCCAAGGCGAAAGCCAAGGGAAAGAAGAAGAAGGCCCCCGCCAAACCAAGGGACGGTGTTGGTAAAGTGGATACGAAGGGAAAAGGCAAAGCAACAAAGATAGCGGGGAAGCTTGTGGATAAGGAAGAATGCTTCTATTGTCATAAGAAAGGACACTGGAAGAATGATTGCAGGGCCTGGAAGGCCAGAACACAGGAATTGAAGCAGGTTGCAGCTTCAGCTTCAGGTGTGTATGTTATTGAAAACTGTCTTTCAATAAACTCTACTTCCTGGGTATTGGATACCGGATCAGGATCTCATATCTGTAATTCTTTGCAGGCGTTGAGAAACCGTAGGGTTTTGAAGGCAGGTGACATGACCCTCAGAGTTGCAAACGGAGCTAGCATGGATGCTAAAGCCGTGGGGGACTATCACCTGGGAATGTCAGATGGACATGTTTTGGTTTTGCGTAATTGCTTTTTTGTACCCAACGCAACTTGTAATATCATTTCTGTATCTTTAGTTTCTAAAGAAGGTTATGAATTTGCGTTTGTAAGTAATGTTGTAAACATTCACCTTAATCAAGTTTTGATTGGGTCAGGTACATTGAGTAATGGTATATACGTGTTAAACCAACCACAGATTTTCAACGTCCAGAATACACACAAAAGAAAGTCTCTGGAAATAAATCAGACTTTCTTATGGCATTGTAGATTGGGTCACATCAATGAGAGAAGGTTGACTAAGTTACATACAGAAGGATATTTGAATGCGTTCGAATATCAATCGTATGCCACTTGTCAATCTTGTCTCAAAGGAAAGATGACAAAGACTCCGTTTACTGGACAAGGAGTAAGAGCGAGCGAGCTCTTAGGACTCGTACACAGTGACGTGTGCGGTCCAATGTCTACACATGCCCGAAGCGGACATTCTTACTTCATTACTTTTACGGATGACTTCTCAAGGTACGGTTATGTCTTCTTAATGAAACATAAGTCCGAGGCCTTTGGAAAATTCCAGGAGTATAAGAATGAAGTAGAGAAACAGACCGGCAAAAGTATTAAGATTCTAAGATCGGATCGAGGTGGAGAATACTTAAGTGCCGAATTCCTGAATTACTTAAAAGAGAATGGTATTCTCTCTCAGCTTACTCCTCCATACACTCCGCAACATAACGGTGTATCGGAGAGACGGAACCGAACCCTATTGGATATGGTTCGGTCCATGATGAGTAACGCTGAGTTACCGCGATCATTCTGGGGATATGCACTAGAAGCAGCTGCGTATCTCTTGAACAAGGCTCCTACCAAGACTGTGCCCACCACCCCATATGAGATGTGGACTGGGAAGAAACCCTGTCTTAATTATCTTAAGGTATGGGGATGTCCAGCTTTTGTAAAAAAGCAGCATGCGGACAAGCTTGAGGCACGTTCAGTACAGTGTAAGTTTGTGGGATACCCAAGGAACTCCAGGGGGTATCTTTTCTATTCCGCTGAGGAACAAAAGGTTTTTGTTTCTCAGCATGCCCGCTTCTTGGAAACTGAGTTTTTGGAAACCCAGATAAGTGGGAACACAATAGAACTGGAAGAAATTCCAGAACCACAGACTGTTACTGAAAGCTTAGTGGAACCAGAGGGTTCAACAGAACAGGACATTCCTACGCCGCTCCGCAGGAGTAGTAGGCAGTCTCATCCGCCCGAGAGATACTGCGGTTTTCTCATAGACGGGGATAGAGAGGATTGCATCATAGATTATGATGAGCCTACTAGCTTCCAGCAGGCCGTTCAGAGCGTTGACTCAGTGAAATGGCTGGATGCAATGCGGACCGAAATGGAGTCCATGTACACCAACAAGGTATGGACGTTGGACATTGCTCCAGACGGGGTAAAACCCGTAGGATGCAAGTGGATCTTCAAAAGGAAGATTGGTGTAGATGGACAGGTTGAGACCTATAAAGCTAGGCTGGTAGCAAAGGGTTTTCGTCAAAGACCTGGCTTGGACTACGACGAAACCTTTTCTCCAGTAGCCATGCTGAAATCCATTCGGATCCTTCTTGCCATTGCTGCCTTCCACGATTATGAGATTTGGCAGATGGACGTAAAAACCGCTTTTCTAAATGGAAATTTAGAGGAGTGTGTCTATATGGATCAGCCAGAGGGTTTCATTCAGAGTGGGAGCAGCGGAAAGGTGTGCAAGTTGCTTAAGTCCATCTATGGACTAAAGCAAGCATCGCGGAGTTGGAACATCTGCTTTGATGAGACGGTCAAAGAATTTGGCTTTATCAAAAATCCAGATGAACCATGCATCTATAGTAGATTTGTAGCGAGAACTGTAGTATTCCTCGTTTTATACGTGGATGACATTCTCTTAATAGGAAATGACATTCCTATGCTACAATCTGTCAAGGGGTTCTTGTCACACAGGTTCTCCATGAAAGACCTGGGTGATGCCTCGTACATTCTGGGTATCCGGATCTACCGTGACAGATCCAAGAGGATATTAGGACTTTCACAGTCCAGGTACATCGACACCATACTGAAGAGATTCAGTATGGAAGATTCCAAGCGCGGTAACCTACCGGCTTGTCACGGGATCACCCTCTCTAAAGAGATGTCTCCCAAGACTGATTTGGAGAGGGATCGCATGTCTATTATACCCTACGCTTCTGCGGTAGGCTCTATAATGTATGCGATGTTGTGTACCAGACCGGATGTAGCTTATGCACTGAGTGTGGTAAGCCGGTATCAGTCTAACCCTGGGGAGAAACACTGGATAGCGGTAAAGAACATTCTCAAGTACCTGAGAAGGACTAAGGAGATGTTCTTGGTGTATGGCGGAAAGGACCTCCAGATCGAGGCCTTTGCTGACTCCAGCTTCCAGAGTGACAAGGATGATTCCAAGTCCATGTCGGGTTTTGTCTTTACCCTCAATGGAGGGGCGGTGTGTTGGAAGAGTTCCAAACAGGAAACCGTTGCAGACTCGACGATGGAAGCGGAATACATCGCTGCATCTGATGCCGCAAAAGAAGCTGTCTGGATGAGGAAGTTCTTGAAAGAACTTCAGGTGGTTCCGTCCATTGTTGATCCAATACCTCTGTATTGCGACAACAACGGGGCTATAGCTTTAGCGAAGGAACCCAGGTCCCATCAGAAATCCAGGCACATCTTAAGGCGGTATCACCTGATCAGGGAGATCGTGGATCGCCAGGAGATCGAGGTTCGGAGAGTCGCTTCAGAAGATAACACTGCAGATCCATTCACCAAGGCCTTGCCCCAGACTCAGTTCGAGCGGCTGATCGAGATGATAGGTCTTCGATACGCCAGTACATGGCCTTAGTGCAAGTGGGAGATTGTTAGTGTATATGCCCTAGAGGCCATTACTGTATCATACTAGTTTGTATATTACTTAATGGATGCTTGGGATATTCACCTTGTATATACAATCTTGCTCAAAATAGTAGTATGCTACTTGGTTTGTTTCTACTGCAATGTGTACTTGTGTTTATTTCAGTATATCACTTATACGCATTAGTGGAGCCCTTAGGATCTTTGCTTGATTACCAGCGTTGTGATGGCAGTCACACTAGTGGGGGCTGGGTAATCTATAAGCACATCCTTATTCAGGTCCCTGGTCGCAGGACTATCGAGACAGGGCATCGATACTCCGGAGTAGACCAGCGCATGCGCTTCTCATCCCAGTGTGGGAGACGGTCTGTCCCACAGCCGTCAGTACGTCGTACTTGAGATAGTATGCGGGTGCTCGTTAGGTTACGGGTACACTGGACAGGACTCGTCGGGAACTGACTAGTTGGTATTATACCTATCGTCAGTTATCAGTTCCCAGGTGACATGAGTACAGCTTAGTCCGCTGACTTGACACTGTCACTTCGCCTCGGGTGTGTTCCCACTGTACTTTGATCACTACCCTACCACGGCTCAAAGGAGTCGTGCAAACAGGTGGTAGTTGGGTGCAGTCCCGAAGCACTTGGAGGCAGTGACGGTTAGACAGGATTCGTCTCTCCCGGTATTGGGGGTTGACATCGCGCTGTGTCTAGGAGAGCCATTACACGAGTAGTCCCTGGCCAGGGCAAACGAGATATACTGGTAGGTTTCCAGTGTTATCTCAGGGTGTATTGGGCTTCACTCCGGCACGACTTGTACCGCTATTGGGGGACTGACGTTTACCGCCCCCTAGGCCCGCCATGCGATGTATCAGACGAACAGACCGGACTGTACGGAGAATGTCACGCTCAGGCTTAGTAGGAGTTCAGATGGGTTTCGCCTCGTCGGTCTTCTTGTCGGCATTACCTGGGGACCGTTACGCACAGCTAGTGCCGCTTGCGGTCTGTGGTTAAACCCACTGCCAGCGTAGTGTCGAGTCTTTAGAGTCCCACACAGAAAGCTTTTCGCCTTTAGGCAAAAGAGTAGAGGTCGCATGGTATTGCGACAGGTCGCATGGTTTTGCGACAGGGTTCGGTCACATCCGTGCACTTGTGCACGTACAGTGTCCGGACAGTTTACACTAGCGGGCTTTGGTTTAAGCCAGATCCTAGTGTACCTTATGGGATTGGATTTATCCAGTTTGCATTCGTGTTCCTCGGAACGCGGATGCGGGTGTGTATGCACAGTTGACAGGGAGGCAGAGGCAGCGGATTCTCATTAGGGTTGTTGACAGTTGACCGTTGACTTTTTGACTTTATGCTCAACCCTAATGAGAATATGATTTGTGATTAACTATTATATTAATTAAGTATTATGGTGATATGGTTGTTGACTTGTTGACTTTTGTTGACTTGTTGACTTTGGTGACTTGTTGACTTTTGTTGACTTGTTGACCGGTTGACTAGGCTTGACTAGTTGACCATCATGATGACCATGGTTATCATTTCATGCCAAAGACTTTTTTCTTGCTTGCTTTTTGAGTAAAATGAGTGCATGATATGATAACCTTATGGTTGCTTCTAACCATTACCAAAAGACTTTTTTTGATATGATGAGTTATGATCACTTTGGATTATGAGAGGGTGAAAGGAAAAAGAGAGCCTCATTCTTTCTTGCTCATTCTCTCTCTTGTTCTTGAGCTCTCCCCTTGCTCTCACCCTCAACCTCTTGCTCCCTCTCTTGATCTATGGTTCTCTTGTCTCATGAGTTGAGAATCAAGAACCATAGATAAAATCCCATTCTATTTCCTCTCTACTCATTCTAGTTCACTAGGTTTAGCAAACCAAGTGAACTAGTTTCTTCAAAGACCGAAGAAGGAGCTAAAGGTTGGAGCTTTCAAGTGGATCTATCTTCGGCGTACGGAGACGACGAGAAGGAGCCATCGGACCACCACCGGAGCTTGAAGACGAAGGAGTTCAAGACAAGCTAGGTATAACCATCTCTATCCGAGTAGCTAAATATCTTTAGCTTAGTATGCTAGTTTTAGTTTAGGTAAAGATCCCGACCTAGCTTAGTCCATGTTGCCTCTTGCGTTAAAATTTTGATTTTATACCGTTTCCGCCTCCCCGTAAGAACCGGGGGTCGCAACGTGGACTTACATGTCGTTACATTAGAAATAAGAAATAAGTATTGACTCATACCGCCGGATGTTAAAAAGTAATATGATATAAAGAATTCAACTTACCAAATCTCGTTCCATGTGGCCTCTAGGCTCGTACCGCGAGATGTTTGGGAAGTTTTTGGGAGGAGCAGAAAGATATCTTATGGTGACACGCTTATACCACTGTAGATATACTTTGGTAGCGTCGGTGGCTGTGTGGTCACCTATTTGCTGTAAGGCAATACTACGCTGCCTATCCTTCCATCTCAGCAAATACTGATGATGATGCTCCCTCCAATCACACTCCGTATTTCCTCCTCGCATGTCTCCCTCTACTGTCATAGGCGAAGGCGGCGGGACAGGAATATGTTGCAATCTATCAAACTGTCGCAATACCCTATCCGGGAGGTGCATAATAACGACATTAATGCAGAGGAGTGGGCATCGAGCCCGCCAAACCGGCTCTCCTTCGAGACAGATGCAGGCTAAGTGTTGTAGACGATCTGCTGTATAAGGCGTCCACAGAAACTGCGCAAATAACATAGTAAAAAAATTGTGATTAAGGTATTTCAAAATTGTAAAACAAATTTAATTACCTAAATTATGATTACCTGAGCCGCCTCCATGTGATCCAACACATCTCTATAGTACCTAAGCACTCGACGAGGAGCCTTATACGCTTTCTTCCCATTCCACCAGCAGCCGAGCGGCTTTCCGGGGATATCCAAGCCAGTTATATTAATATTCTCTGGTCTTCCTATATACATATGCTCCCACGACCAGATTTATAAATAAAGTTTCAGATTATAAGAGAGAAAACCAATATTGCAAAATTCTAGCTGTGAAAAATAAAGAATTTACCTGAAGTAATGTAATCCATCCATAAATTTTATTCTTCGTAGGAGCACATGCTTTATCGAGTTCCTTATAAAGAAAGGCCAGGATCCCTGCTCCCCAAGCATATTGGCCACAGACATCAAAATCCGCTAGGAAGCCAAGGTATAACGGATGGACATGTGTTGCTGATTGGTCCGGCATCAACCAAGAACCGATCATGTACAGAATGTAGGCACGTGCATGTCTATCCAAAACTTCATCGGTGGCTTCATCAGGGATATTACTAAATGTATCTCTTAACCAGTTTAAATTGATTTTATACCCCTTACTGTGGCCTCCTGGTGCCTAATATTAGCATTTTTTTTAAATATTAAAGCTAGAAATAATGTAATACATAAAATAGGTACACTAAATAGGGAAATCAGAATGAAATTGTTTACCTGTCCGAGAGCAGACTCGGCATATGTATCCCAGTATGGGTGGTCGGTATCTGGACCAACAATTTTTCCTCCGACCAACCCAAGCCCATTGACCCGTAAACCGAGTGAGAGGCCAATATCCTGGAGTGTGATTGTGGCCTCACCCCATCTTAGATGAAAGGTGTGAGTCTCTTTTCTCCAACGCTCGACCAGAGAGGTGACGAGGGCGTAGTCGATTTGGATATAACGAATCAACGACGCTTCATAAAATCCGGCCCGTCTAAGCCGATGGTTTATTCGTTGGTCGCTAACTATCCATTTGTCTGAGCTATGCGTGACGACGGTGAGATTATCTCCATCCTGCAAAATTAAATAATGTTATTTTCAACTATTAGAATTAAATGAAAGGTGTAATTAAAAAAAATTAACTAAGTTTAGAATATTTCCTCCCCGTGTAATATATTGAACGATCTGTGTTCGTTTTGATGCACAAGTTGAGATTTATTGAGTGGTTGATTCTCCATTGAAATGTACTGGAGCAGATATTTGTCGAGAGTTTTATCAAGTAGAGATTAGAAAGTGTGGTTGATTCGATACTTGGCTTTTATAGAGGGTGAACGGATTCCAGGAACCCGCTACAGTCTTTGTTCTCAAAGAGGGCGGGTTCCAGGAACCCGCCCTCTTCAATAATTAGTCAAATCAATTACTAATTAATGAAGAGAGCGGGTTCCTGGAACCCGCCCTCTTCAAAAATTACCAGAGAGCTGTTAAATCAGTTCCTATTCACAAAGAAGAGGGCGGGTTCCAGGAACCCGCCATCTTCATTAATTAGTCAAATCAGTACTATTTGCACTCTTCAGTAATGTGAGATGTCAAATCAGTACTATTTGCATTCTTAAGTAATGTGATAGGTCAAATCAGTACTATTTGCCCTCGTCTTTAATTACGAGAGGTGTAAGAGAGCTGTCAAATTTTGTTTTTTTATATTGTCTTGTCAAATCAGTACTATTTGCCCTCAGAGAGGTGTAAGAGGGCGAGTTACTGGAACCCGCCCTCTTCATTAATTTTGTTTTCTCTTGTCAAATCACTTTACATCATATTGAAGAGGGCGGGTTATTAAAACCCGCCCTCTTCAATAAATATTTGTACCAGTGTGCCAGAGTCGGTCAGGTCAATTAAGAGGGCGGGTTGTTAGAACCCGCCCTCTTCAATATCTTGCCGCCCTCATATCCTATAAATATGTCTCCGCTATACATTTCACTACCCATTTCATCTCTGTCAAATTTTCATCCTACACCGGTCACTATCCATTTACTTTGATCAATTCTTCTCCGCTATCAATTTTGTGTAAGTGTGGAGTTTTAGAAGAAGGTCAAGTTCAGTACCATAGTCTGCGAGTAAGCAATCTTCGAGCAGTGGAACGGTTCATAAAATATTGGAAGTAAGCAATTTTCGAGTTTGAAAGTTTTTTGCAATTTCAACACAACATAAAAAATGTAACTGTTTTTTATGCAGGATTATGGCCTCCCCAAGTATATTTGTTGTATGTAAATACGATGGTCAGGTTATCACAAGTGCACAAGGTCCCGAGTATATGGGCGGGTCTGCACGAATCATGCGATTGGAAGCATCGACTTATGATGAACTAGAGACTAAAGTGTTCAAAATTACGAAATACGATCCCCGTGAAAGTAGGGTTAAGTTAAGTTGTATATGGCCTATGTTCAGTGGAAATACATTGGTTGAAATTATAGACGATGCATCAATATCTTCGATGATAGATTTCGGTCTCTCAAGCACCCAGCATTCTTTTGAACTTTTGGTTCAGAAGGAGCAATTGGAAGTATCAGATACCCCTCCAACGGGTAATTTTGATGGTAATACTGGAGATAGTTCTTGGGGGTACGGTCACATGGTCAACGATGATACCGTCAGTGCCGGTGGATATGACTATACACAACATTATTCAAACCTTCAAACTCATGGGTAAACATTTTATAAACCCATAATTAAACATTTTAGTAATACCTATATACTAATATTCAAACATTTAATAAAATCCATAAATCCAGGTTCTTCCAGTTGACTGCTGCAGTTACATGCACCCCAGAAGAACAGCAAGAATTACCATACACAGCCTTCCACATGTAAATAAATTTGAAACAAGTGATGATTTAGTTACGAAAATATTAAGGAATAATATTATAATAACAATTTATATACTAAACGCAGATTTTCCCACACCTCCGCATCATTCCAACACGATCCAAGCAGCGCATTCCAAGCATGTCCGTCCACATCTTTCCGGTCTTCTCACCCCGAACCATCCACATTACACCGACCACAACCATCATATATTGCACCCGAGCCTTATGTTGCTACGGGTGATATTGATATGTGTGGCAGTGATGATGATGAAATCGGTGAAGGTCATCAGGGGGAGGATAGCGTGGAATATGCTGCTGGATTGAATGAGGTAGCATTCTTTGATGGTATGGTTGCGAATAACGATTTTGTCGAACTAGAAGATCCCGGCCTCGATCCGCTGGAAGATGATGGTTGGGTAGACTTAGCCGTGGCAGAAGTAAATACGGCACCCTATTTGGACGCGACAGCAGCAAGCGAAGATTGCATCAGCGTCGGGGATTTGTTTCAGGAAAAAGGAGATCTTATTTGTAAGCTGAAGTCGTGGTCCATTCAGCAAAACGCTACATTTAAAACCGAAGAGTCAAATAAGACGTACTATACTGTGGTATGTACGAAAGCTCCTGAATGTCAGTGGAGATTGCATGCATGTTGTTCCAAAAGAGCCAAGGCTTGGAAGGTCACGAAATACAGCCAAGAACACACTTGCATCAATTCTATTATGTTACAGGATCACCGGAATTGCACTTCATCTTACATTTGCTCGCTAATCATGCCCCTGATCCGTACAGATGTGGCGATGACTCCCCGAGAGATACGGCTCTTGGTTAGCGGAGAGCATAAAATTCAGATTTCGTATGTGAAGGCATGGGATGCTCGTAGAAAGGCTTTGTGCAAGATATTCGGGGACTGGGAAAGCTCGTACAACTCACTAGTCCCTTTTATGGAAGCCATGAAAGCATCAAATCCGGGGACCGTATACCGGTTAAAAACCACAGAAGCAGACGTCGAGGGCTCTGTCAGGTTTCAAAAAATTTTTTGGTGCTTTGGTCCATGTGCGGCTGGTTTCACACACTGTCGGCCGGTATTGTGCGTTGATGGTACGTATCTATACGGTAAGTACAGAGGCTGCATGTTAATTGCTACAGGTGTTGATGCTAATAACGGTATATTTCCGTTGGGATTTTCTATTGTCGAGGGTGAAAATACATCATCCTGGTCATGGTTTTTCCATAACCTCAAAAATATCCCATCTGTTCTTCATAGAACGGATTTATGCATCATATCTGATAAACAACCGGGAATACTAGCTGCAATGAGATCTGTATTTCCGACGACCCCACATAGATTTTGCCTACGACACTTCAGGCAAAATTTTGATCGAAAATTTAAAAATTCGGATCTACATAAACTTATGTACAGAGCCGGTGAAACGCCTGACCCTAATGTTCACGACATATACATGACGAAAATTGGGGAGATAAGTCAAGCCGCGAAAGCGTGGTTAGATGAGTATCCAGTACGCATGTGGTCACAAGCACATGATGATGGGTGCAGATATCTCCTAATGACGACTAATATGTCTGAAAGCTTCAACGGGGTCCTTAAAGGGGTTAGAGGCTTACCGATACAGGGGTTGATTGTTCGAACCTTTTTCCGGATGAATACTTATTTTGTGCACAGAAGAGAAAAGTCCTTGGCGATGGACACTCCGCTCACCGCGTATTACGAAGATATCTTTCGGAAAAGAGAGCGCAGAGCACAATACTACAGATTCGAAAGGTTTGACACGGCGGAGTTTCAGGTAACGGACGGTAATGGGAATCAATATACCGTGAACTTTAGAGATGAAGGGCTCTCTTCGTGTACATGCGGTCTTTTCCAGCAACAACATTTACCTTGTGCCCACGCAATTGCTGCTGCGAGCAGTATGCATACCTCACATTACAATTTTGCTTCCCATTACTATACAGTTTCTAATTACCAAGGTGCATACGATCCAAAATTTCATCCTATACCGGACAGTCGCTATTGGCACTATTATACTGCCAACATGCAAACACCGACTGTATTACCGCCGGAAAAAAATATAAGGCCCGGAAGACCTAAGGTGCGTCGAGATCGAATGACAATGGATGCTGATCCTCAGCAAAGGCAATCCAGATGTAGCCTATGCAAACAACCAGGCCATTATAGGACCAGATGTCCAGGATATGCATCAGGGGCGGGACCTTCAGGATCGTGACAAGTGCACTCAGATTTTTTTGTATTATAAATTTGACGGATTCATTTTGTTATTATAAATTTGACCGTCGATATAGTATTTACATTTTACAAATAGATAGGATTTTTTTACATTGTAAATTTTGACGGATTCATTCTTTAAAAAACATTGATATAGTGAAATTTTATTATTTAATTTAAATGTTCTTTTTCGTCTATTTAATTTAATTTAATTTAATTTTTAAGAATTATAATTATAATTATAATTATAATTATATAATTAATAATATTATAATTATATAATTAATAATATTATTATTTATATAATTATAATATTATTATTAATTATATAATTATAATTATAATTATAATTCTTAAAAATTAAATTAAATTAAATTAAATAGACGAAAAAGAATTATAATTATAATTAATAATATTATTATTTATATAATTAATAATATTATTATTAATTATATAATTAATAATTATAATTAATAATTAACGATTAAAAAAAAACAAATGGGGCGGGTTCTGGGAACCCACCCCCCATACAAATGTACAGGGGGCGGGTTCTGTGAACCTGCCCCCTATACAAATTTATAGGGGTGGATGTGCAAACCACCCTATATTGCTAATTTTAATTTTTTATACCCTATTTTAATAATATAATTTTATAATAATAATATTTCAAAAAAAAACCCCATATTTAAATCAGCGTTCCACATATGTGCCATATTTTCATTAATCCCAAGCAATTCATGTTATTTATTTGTAATTTATAGAAGTTAAGGTGTTTATCTGATCAAGGTCTCAGTATCCCCTTTTGCGAAAGACCATCAGCCGCTGGAGAATTTCTCTCCGAAGAGCTCGCCGCCGCCGCCTCCTAACCGCCGCCTAAACCCCGCCGCCTTCGACAGAGACCCGCATCGATCAAGCTCGTCAGCAGAGCTCGAGCTCTCTGATCTCCCTTAGGTGAATCTCGTCGCCATTGCTGCCCTTTGCAACGACTCATTTCCTTTGAAAAAAAAGGCGATTTTGAATAAGTCTGTAGCTGTTTATATGAATTTTGATCCTTGTCTTTTCGCTCTGCAGGTTGAATGTGAAGGGGATCGGTCCATCATGGATCCAAGACATCATCTTTGCGTCAAAATTTTGGTTGTGATTGCCCTTTATCTCAGCTATGGCAGCTGCGATCCCGATGATTCGTGCACTGAAAAGGTTATATTTTGTTGCAAAATGCAAATTTGAGATTCGAATAGTTAGCTATCTTCTTGATGTTAATGACACGTCTATTGTTTATAGTGAAGATGGTGTTATTGTCAAATTTTTGTGCAAGTTCTCCAAACTCTCATACTTTGTATGCTCATGAATTATTAATGAAAGTCATCCTCTACTTTTCCTCATTTACGATATTCTTCTTCCATCGTGTGGTGTGAGTCTTAGGCCAGTGTGAACTTTTGTTCCACCATTGTAGAATCGGATTCCATGTATTTCGGGTCCGTATTTCTTCACAGTTATTTAGTTATATATTATGAGCATATTATTATCTTGAGTAGCAAGGAGCATAATAAAATCATGGAAGAATTAAAATTTAATGCTTGGCTTTCTTCGCTTTTTAACCCCCTTTCTTCATAGATAATTTGAGTTACACAATGAACCTTCCCATGTTTAATTATACTAACCAGTTAGAAAAGTCCACTTCTAGATATTTACTCTTTTTAGAGGTACTTGTTAAGCCACCTTAAGTGAAAATAAACATAATAAAATCATGGAAGAACTAAAATTTAAGTGGCTCGTCGATAATCAACAAAAACTTAGACCGATTTGGAGCTTAAAACGACTCGACTCATCTTCTCTTGTCTGTCTTCATATCGACTTTGCTATTTACGAATTAATGGCTGCACCAATACACACGGGCTTTACACTCGTTTAACTTATGTGTATCCTCTTATCCAAGTGTTTTTGAATCTCTCTTAATCGACCTAAACCTTGTTTATTTTTTGTGTTCTGTTTTCACCAAAATATTTACAGATCATCATTCCTTAACCAACACTAATCATTTACACTTGATTTTTTTCCCAGATGGAGACTTGTGATGTCGGCCTTATAAGAAATAGCACCCCAAATATTATCGGATGCATGCCTTGCTCTCAGGAGTATCTCACTGCGTCTTACTTTAATGACCATGATAGCCTATTAGACTCAGATTTTCATGGCTTCTTAACCCAAAGGATTGGTTCTGATGACCCGTGTAAAGGGCTGGTTAACAATACTAATGTGCTTGAGCTTTCAGAACTAAAACGGCAGTTGATTGGTGGAGGGTCTCACCGAAATTTAGTTTCCACAATGAGATTTGACATGCAACTGAACTCTTTGAATTGGATGAATGATAGTTCCTGTGAAGCAATAATTATTGAAAGACTTCCAATTGGGGTCTTTGCAGACCCATTCGAGCTGCAACATCTTGTTGAACGAAAGGGTGAGAAGCTTGACTATTAATTAATTTTTCCAACAATTGTCTTTTATTACTTCTTGAGTTTTGATAATCCATGTTATGAAATGTAGTACGCAGCCCCATGCGCTTGAGGAACACAATTTTGCATTTAAAAAAAAAGAAAAATCGGAATTATATATAAATGGAAAAAAAGTATTGAAATGAGCACAAAGTATATAGAGTTCCACAATGTGAGTATAATAAAGCTGAATAATCATTAACTAGTTTATTTCAAGTGTACAAATATGCAAAATAGATAATTATATCATATTATAATACAACTCAAGTTCATTATATTTTTCATTTTCCCTTGCTGCAGTTTTTCTGGCTGCTGCTGTGTTTGGAGGCGTGAATCTGGAACTACCATCTGTGCTCTCCAACAGATCGATTGTAGAGTTCCACACGGATATTGAGTGTAACTTTGCACTGAAGAGCTGTGAAACTGTAGTTCAATTGCCATTGCATGCCAGATATCCTGTGAGTTTTGAAGTAGTGTTGGAAATGAGATGGTGTAATCTTCACTGTAATTATCTACTTGAATCAGCTTGAGATTCATATGTTTCTTTCTATTTTCCGGTGAAAAGAAGGGTAACCATAAAGAAGGGATAGCATCAGGGATGTAGCTAGGATCTCAAACAAAATTGTTGCAACATGTCGAAAAGATAATTGCTAAAATTAAAAGTTATAGCCTGAAATATTGTGTGCACAATAACCATGTGTGCTCTTCTTATATGTTTAGACTTATTTATAGCAATAACATTTCATCTAAACCTAAAATTAGGGAATTCTACAAAAAAAAATATTTGGTAATGGAATAAGTTGAAAATCAACTTTTTATGCGTAAATTGAACTTACATTCATGAAAATGGAGAATCATCATATTTAATGACTTGGAAGTACTTGAAAAAAGCCATCATATGTCACAATGCCTGATTTACCCTACCCATTAGGATAATCTAGTATTTGAAGTTTTCTCAAGACCGATACGTGTCTTTGAAATTACAGGCTTCATAAAATTAATATTTATTCTCAATATCGAGATTCTTTTCCAAGCTTGGTACGTGGTACTTGTATTTGATATCGTCTCTTCTGTAATCCCTTGAAGAAAATTTGGACATTCGCAACATCATATGCAAATTTCGAATAGGCCTTTAACTCTCTTTCTTATCTTGTATATCATTATAGTGGTTGTACTGAAAATCTTATTGTCTATGGTTTTTATCTGTTCGTTTGTCACCAGTGTTAGAAGACAGAAACAATAGGTTCAAAGTCCATAACTGCTGTTATCAGGAGGCTGCTTTATGAACCCTCTTCCAATATCTGGAAGATGATTTTTTTATTCACTTTAAATATAATTGTTCTATTTGTTCTCGTTCAGCAAATTTCTGTTCACAAATATATAAAGTACTTATAATCTAAATTTTCTGCAGCCCCTTGATGCTAGCGGCTATGCGCGAGTTGCAATTGGGAAGCCAGATTTGTTCTTGCGCTGCAAACTGAAAAAATTGCAGAACGAGACCTGTTCATGGGCAGTTAGTAATTTGGGTTCTGAAACAAACAGTGTCCTTTGGAGAATACCTTGTGGTGATGCAGCGCTCACCGGAATTGTATCTAGCGTCACTTTCGGTTCTGCACTACTATGTTCTCTTACAATTGTTTTCTCTGCCGTATATTTTTCCAGGAACAGAGAAACTAAAGCCAAAAAGTGAGATTGAAACATTATTGCTTGTCTTAATATTTCATTGGGAATCCATAGCTTATACTCCATAATATATATTAAAATCAAAAGGCTTCAGCGATTATTGAAATTTTGTGTCAGTGAAGAACATATATACAATGCAGCACAGAGAAGAACTATGTCTATATTCTTTATTCGGAGATTTACAGGTATGCCAGAATACTCCATAGCTGAATGTTTATTAGCTTGTTTTCAACAGCTTATGAGTTATTGCAACATATATGTCACAATTTATTCTTGTAATTCTAGCCGATAATTAAGAAATGCTGTTATTATCATTGGTGATGTGTTTTCAGTCATAATTTTTGCTCTTCTGTTTCCACATGCGCTTAATATATAAACAACCTTATATGCGTCAGAAATGTGCAATCTGGAGCAAATTACGTAAGTGATGCTGATGTGAGTAAAACGCCCAAATCACGACAAGATTCAAATATCAGAAAAACCATATAAAATTTTGTGTTCTTTCAATATAGGAGCGTACTTGTATGATTCATATGAGCAACTCGTCAGGAAGAACACATGGTAAAACCATAAAGGATATACATTAAAAGCCAAGCAACCCAGAACTTGATCCTTATTAGAAAGAGTGAGGTTTGTAGCGAACGCTACAAGAACTATCGGAAATTTGCATTACTTTGAAGTTACGACACCCTGCGGTGGCTTCATCGAGCAATCTATTAACACAACGTATGCCTTGGTTTTCATCGCAAAAGCTTACTACTTTGCCATAAACAGTTTGGTTAAACCTCCTACTGGTGGAATAACCTTGTCTGAATTCACTATTGACCGAACTTGAGATCTGAGCATGCCAGGTCCCAATCCTGCTATTCTTGATGCTGCCACTGCCGCACAACCCAGCTGCATTAGAATATATAAAGCATCGAGAATTGAAACATTGTTATCAGAACTTGCAGCCTCGGCAATGTAGGGATTATTGCTATGATATTCTTTTTTTAAAAATAAAATAAAATTTTAAGTAGAATGTGATTGTATATATAATAGGAAGTTAGGGTTGTGCTGAAAAATTGCAGGAGAGTTTGCTGATGTCTACAGTAGTTGTTTTTGTTGCTGGCAGCACAAAAGAAAATGTTTGTTTGGAAATAGGCCTGCTTAGCAATAGGCAACATTCTTTATCATGATGTTTGATCAAGAACAAAAGTTTTACAGAAACACAAAAAACAAACACAAATCAAAACTAAAGCAACCTCAAACTCTATGACTCCGCATCACAAAAGAGCTCGATCTTTATCAGAAGAATCGGTATGGCTCATCGCGAACACTGCAGTCATCATCAGAAAGTTGTGCGCCTTTAAAATTAGGACAGCCCAGGACCATTCGGTCAAGAAGTCGATCCACACAACTTATGCATGAATCTTCATCCTTGTAGCATACATTTTCACCATAGCAACCGTTGTCAATTATTTGTGCATCAGTGAAACTTTTTCTTAGCTCTCCAATAACGAATTGCGAATGATAATCGTATGGATCACCATTGCTGTAGGTGCCACTGCCACACAATCCGTCATCAGCATCAGAAGAAATAAGCATCAATAATATAATCAGAACTAGCATCTTTGATGATGTAGAAACCATTACTATACTATATATCAACCGAGTTCATGGTGCTCTTTATAGAAAGTTAACAGGCTGAGGAAATTGGCGGCACTCTCAGCATTTCCTCAGGTGCAGGAAGATGCCTGATTGTTGTTATGTTTAGTTTTTTCCTTTGTTTAGTTGAATGAGAGTATAAAAGTGGTCGGTGTTATCTTTAATTGGAAATGTTACTAGGAGAGGGCTCCTCATAAACTACAATGATTTCCTCTGAAAATCCAATGCATGATTCTTCTCTGTGTTTGTTTGTTGTAGGCCTGTAATTTTCAGCAGGAAGCATAGAGCTATGATGTACAGATAGTTTGCGGAATGCGACAGTTTTATGTAGCATATCTTCATCTTCATCATTATCAATGCATTTTGTGAGGTTTAGATTTACAGAATTTTTGTATTATTGTGCTTATTTAACGACCTGAACATTCAAATATGTAATACGTGATAATATGCTCATTTTCTATAGTAATGTAAGCTTGGTTTTGCAGTTGCAAACCCACAGAAAGAGGAGCGATCTTCTTGGAAAAATATTTCTGGGTAAATTACAGAAAACACCATGGTACTTCATCTCTTATATCATCTCTTCTTACGGACAGTTGGACACGGCTGAATTTTGGAACACACAACTAACGCCACTGATCTTTTTGTTGTTACACGTGACATCATTACCGTGTTAACAGATGAAGAAGATTTTACCAAATTTCTCCTTCATTCTCCTCCTAACTTACCATAGGGGTAATTGCTTTTTTATACAGTCGCATAAATGGTACATGCTAACTCAATTAATATTTGCATGTGAAATGACTGTTTGGTTTTCTTAGGTTCATTTGCATTTCATTGAAAAGCTAAAATGTTTGATGGTGCTTAATGCGTTGTATCCGACTTTTATTTCAAATTAGCTTCTTCTTCTTTTTTCTTAAACTTGCAGTCTTGCAAAAAAATCATGTCTTTTAGGCTTTGCCGGCTACCTTTCAAATTCAAAAATTATGTTGAGTCATCTGAAGCAGAAACCCATGCTTTTAGTGCTATCTCCAACACTTGTACTACCTTGAAAGAGCATTTTCAAATATCCCAGTGTCTTTTGGAGGGTTAATTGATTCAAACTTATAAGTGGAACTAGAACTTCAAGTGCTTTATTTACTAGCTCACACAAGCATTCGAATGCTTTATTTTCTTATTTTATGTTTCCTTTATAAGGTCAGGGATGCATTTATGTCCTATTTGTTTTTTTTCTTTTCATTTTTTGTCTCAACTAAGATAGAGAAGAGTTGTATAAGGCAGCCAATAGTCAGTATATAAAATACAGCTACTGAGATCTCTAAGAACTGAAAACATCAAGTCACCCGTCACCGACGCATAAAGCAATTTAATGACCGATAAGAACACAGTTTTCATTGAAACACAAAACAAACACACATCAAAACTAAAGCAACCTCAGACACAAGATAAAACTTTGACTCCACATCACAAAATGAGCTCAATTTTTATCAGAAGAATCGGTATGGCTCATAGCGAACACTGCAGTCGTTATCAGAAAGCTGCGCGCCTTTAGAGTTAGGGCAGCCCGCGACCATTCGGTCAAGAAGTCGATCCGCACAACTTATGCACGTATTTTGATCCTTGTTGCATACGGTTTCACCGTAGCAATCGGGGTTAATTATCTGCCCGGTAGTGTAACCTTTTTTTAGCTCTCCGATAACGAATTGCAAATGAGCATCATATACATCACCATTGGTGTAGGTGCCACTGCCGCACAATCCATCGTCAGCATCAGAATAAATAAGAGTCGATAATATAACGAGAGCCAACATCTTTGATGATACAGATGCCATTGCTACTATATATCAACTAAGTTTTTGGTGTTATTTATAGAAAGTGAACAGGTTGAGGAAATTGCCGGCAGTTTCAGGATTTCTCAGGTGCAGGAATATGCCTTATTCTTGTTGTGTATAGCATTTTAGTAGATTTTTGTTTTCCTTGCTTGGTTGAATGAAAGTACAAAAATTGTCTGTTTTTTCTCTAATTGGAAATATTACAATGAAAGGTCTCCTCATAAGCTCCAATGGTTTTCTCGGAAAATCCAATGCATGATTGTTCTGTGTGTTTGTTTGTTGTAGGCCTGTAATATTTAACAGAAAGCATAGAGCTATGATGTAGAAACAATTTGCGGAATGCAATAATTTTATCTATTTATTATTATTGTTGTTATTATATGCATGCGTTTTGTGAGGTTTAGATTTTTGGAAATGTTGCATTATTGTGTTTGTATAGCCATCTGAATATTCAATTACTTAACAGTATGCATATTTTCAATGTGGGATTAAATGGGGCTGCGGTGTAGCACGCCACCATCACCTGCTCTGCCAGTGCGAAAACTGGGGGGCGGTCCCCGCCCAACAGTTACCACCATGCAGGGCCCAGCCCCCTGTATGACCCTCCTCATGCTCTGCATAGCGCAGCGAGCGGCGGTGCGGTATATACTGCAACGCTATCAAGCCCTTCCATGTTAATGTATTTAATATGAGAGTAAGCTGGTTTTGCAGTGTCAATGGCATGGCTCATGAGGGTGGCGACCACGGCCATGAAAGTAACGGAAGAAAGAGAAGTGATCTTTTCAGAAGAATGATTTTAGGGTAAATTACATGAAACACCATTGTACTTTATCATCTTTTATTACAAACACCATTGAATTTTGAAATTTACAACTACATTGATCTTTTCGTTGTTACAGGCCACATCATAAATGTGTTAACATATAAAGATAATCTTACCAAATTTCTCCTTCCCTGATCCTCCTCCTAACTTACCATACAGGTAATTTTTTTCCAAAGCTGCATAAAAGACACATGTTAACTAGAGTGATGTTTGCAAATGGACAGATAGTTCAATTGGGTTTATTGAAGTTTTCTTAGGTTCATTGGTGTTTCATTGAAAAGCTATAACGTTACATGGTCTTTTATGCATTCTACCCAACTTTTATTGCAAATTTAGCTTTCCCCCTTGCAGTCTTGGAAAAAATCAGAAGTCCTGATCAGGTTTTTTTTGGCTATCTTTCAAATGCAAAAATTATTATGATGAGTCATCCAAAACAGAAACCCATGCTTTTGGTGCTATCTCCAACACTTGAACGACCTTGAAAGAAAATTTCAATTATTATGGAATCTATCGGAGGGTTAGTTGATTGAAACTTATAAGTGGAAGTAGAACTTATTGGACAAGAGACAAGTTTAGTGTTAGATAATTAGAACTAGAACTTTTTTGAGTAAATTTACTAGTTTGCCCATAAACTAAATACCATTCTTTTTCCAAGATTTTTTTTGAGATAATAGGAGTGATAAATTAGAACTGGAACTCGTTTAACAGGGGCTTGGAGTAGCTCATTTGTGGGGTTTGGAGTAGCCCAAGAGGGAGACCCGGGATCGAGCCCGGGTCTCCCATTTATGAGGAGGCTGACCCTACCAAGTACCCATTTTTTCCTCTCTTGCTAATGGTAAACGAGTTCCATATGATTTTTTGCTGCTTGGTTAAGCGTCTAACTTCGAGAATGTGATGTCTGTTGGCAGTCTCAGGTCAGGATATTCCTGGTGGAATCTGTGCCTGTTGGGGAACTTCCACCATTCGCAGAAAGTATAACGCTGAAATGACGCCTTTCCGCCAAGTTCCGCCCTGCTCCCTTCCCCTTCTCATAACCCTTCCAAGTACCAATTAAAGAGTGCAAAGTTATATATGGTCACACATTTGTCATATTGCACTTGATACTTTTGACAAATATTTGTCAATATTTTCTTTCCCATGCAGAGATGGTGGGGTGCACACAAAATCATTGGTACAAATACAACTATCTTCATCTTTAACTTTCAAATAAATTTGTCTACGAGGCATGATAATACACTTTAAGAATACAATAAAACTACGAAATTGGCAAGTTACATAAATATCTAATTCACAAATAGCTACATAAATACTAAATCTAAAAACATGCCAACAACAAGAGTCAACACAGCAACAAGCCTTTATCTCAAATCTTTTGGGTCTGTTGTATGAATTCATTGCTTTTGTTAAGAGCCGCCTTCTTGGTTAAATTGACAATTACCATATTGTCAACAACAAGTTATAAGAATTCAAGTAGTAAATGCGAAGCTAGCACACATCAAAAGCCAAAAGCAAACTTGAAAAAAAGAGCAACACTAATTAGACTCTGATCATAACAAATTCGAAGGCGACAACTCGATCCTTTTGAAAAGAAAATGGCTTGTAAGGAACACTGCAGTCGCTGTCGGCAAATTGAGCCCTTTTAAAGTTAGGACAAACCACAGTAACTCCACCAAGCAATCTCTTAGCACATCTTATGCATGCATCTTGACCTTTGAAGCATACATTTTGGTCATAGACCTCAGAGTTAATTCTTTGACTAGTAGTGTAACCTTGTTTCAGTTCATTCTGCATTTAAATTCTTTTCATAGTCACTGCCATCTTCGTATTGGCTGCTGCTGCTGCAACAAGCAGCAGCAGTATCAGAATAAATAAGAATCGCAAACAGAATATAAAATTAGCACTTTCGATGATTTAGATGATGCCATTGCTAGTTATATTTTGGGATCTTTTTCATTTTCAATTTTTTTGGAGTAGAAATGGCATGGGATTTGATGGCATTTATATTAAGTGAGCAGGTGGCACGTTGGAGATCTTGCCTCATTTTATTAATTTTTTCCCCTAGTCTTAGCTGAGTGAATCTAGCTGAATTAGATTGGGTGAGAGTACAAAAAATTCCTGTGTTTTATCTAATTAAAAAGAGGAGGTCTCTAATAAACTCCAAGGTTTTCTTGGCAAATCCAATGCACAGGTCTTCTCTGTGTGTGTTCGTTCCAGGCCTTTCGTTTTCAGGTAAATAATTTTTGTTTTCTGAAATACAGTATGAAATTAATGATGACAAGTTCGGTACATAGAATGCTGCATTATTATCTTAGTATTTAATTTCCATGATGATGATTTGCAGGGCACGAATCTATAAAATTGTAGCAGAATCGTGTTTGCATGATCAGAACAATTCTAAAATTAGACGATGACAAATATTTTTATGTTTGGATATCCAACGCCTGCTGCGACTTGCTCTGTGTTTGTTTGTTCTTGGCCTGTAACTATTTGGAGGTAACATGTTTTTGTCAACTCTCATCACATGCTTACTCAGTTCGTACAGTTTCTCTCTTTTACTCATATGTGAATGTTTTTACCTGCGAGCTTAGTACATTAATGTTTTTGTTATCTTTGTCAAAATATTTTGTAAAACTTTGATTTATAGCCGGCTATATTTTGATGAAAGTTTAAGATGTCGGTGTCAGCCTATGTCACAAAAGAATGAAATGTTATTGCTCTGGTTGTATCTGAGATCAATAGTGCATGAGATTTATCTCAAACTCTTACTTTAGCAACTTCTCACGATTGAGAGCCTTGCCATGCAACCTGGAAGCAGGTCGACAGTTAGGGAACCTGCCATTTTGACATGTAGTTTAAGCTCATGCAGAGTACACAAATCATTTGGCGATGGCGAGATGTAGATAAAGATGGTGAGATATAGATAAAGATGGTGAGAACTCACACATGTAATTAACAGTTAAAAACAAATTAATATGCCGATTGTCTATTATGATTAATCAGTTTTTCTTTTGTTGGTATTTGATTTGATTTGATTTGATTTTGTTTTTTTTTAATTTTTGGAGTTATGAGGTGTGATCCATGCTGGACCCCGCCCCTTTCGCTATTTAATATATATAGTTGGTTTCTCTGTCATACTTAACTAAATTTGAAACGAAAGAAAAGATGAGTTACGGGACTGTGAGCATAAAAACTTGAATAAAGATCTAAAGAGAGTACATAATAAAAACACTCTTGTCTCATGTTTATTATTATAGCAATCTTTTTTGTGTCTTTCGAAGCACAAACCTATACTGTCAAGTCATGTAATCCGCTAGCTCATTTTCCTATATTGCTGTTTCTTTTTTAAAATTTCATTTATGTTTTGCATCTTTGACTTGTCACCATGAGAAGATCCAAGCAGCTCCATTGCTTAGAGCTTAGTGCTTATACCACAACAGGGTTCGCTTAAAAATATTCGATAAAATATCTAATCGCTTGTGGATGCAAAGCTCATCCTGTTCATTCTCTTATTATCATGTCCATTATATACTGATGAAGATGAATGCTACTTGTTGAGTGTACATTTTCCATTTAACTTTTGTGTTTTTCTGGTTTTTTTTGGGGTGGGGGGGTGGGGGGGGGGGGGGGGGGGAGGGGCTGGGCTGGGCTGGGCGGCAGGCCCACCCCCGTTTGTAAGATGAATACCAATAAGCTTTATAATTTGCATGTCCATACCATGAACTTACCATACACCATTTTCCAATTTCAAGTGTTTGTATGGAATTAATCCAAAGGCCAAACTGGAAAATGGTGTATTGTGTTTAGTTGAAACACACCAAAAGTTTATGGTACTTATTTTAAAATGAATTATAGCTTGGTATTCATTTGCAATTTATAAATACCATGGTATGTCTGGAAAACTATGATAGTTCATGGTATTTTTGTGAAATTTAGCCTAAAGTTTATTATGAGAGATATCAATGGCAAAAGAGCTCAAAACTCAGTGCTCATAAAACGAAATACAGCTACTGAATCAAACTTGCATGCAACAAGTACAAATTAATAAGACAAGTAGGAAAACACAAAACACAAAGCAAAATTCAAAAGCAACACCAAACACACAAGAGCAACACCAACGCCACTTGTTCCGAATCAGAAAGAATAGGGCTCGTAGCGGACGCTGCAATCGCTATCAGCGAGCTGCGCACCTCTAAAGTTCGGGCAACTTGAGGCGAGTCTACCCAGCAATCTCTTTGCACAACTTATGCATACATCTTGATCTTTGACGCATACATTTCGGCCATAGACGTCGGGGTTGATTCTTTGCCCAGTAGTGTACCCTTGTTTCAGTTCTTTAATAACCTCTCTCAAATTCTCATCATAATCGCTGCCATCTTCGTACTTGCCACTGCCGCACAGCGCAGCAGCGATATCAGAATAAATAAAAATTGAGATCAGAATCAAAGCTAGCATTTTCGACCTGGTAGAGGCCATTGCTAGTTAATTGTTAGGAAAATTTCTTTTTCTTTCTTTTTCCCTTGTGGAGTGAAATGTGATAGGATTTGGTGGTATTTATAGCAAGTGAGCAGGCCTTATGTCGAGGATCTTGCATGATGGATTCGGATCCTCTTCAGACAGGATGTCTGTAATAGTTGTCGTATGTACTGTTTATTTTATTTATTTATTAGTCGATGAGTGTTTTGTGGCTCAATTTGATTGAGTGAGTCCAAAAATAGCCGGGTTTCTCTCTTTTGGAGCGAAAAAAAAAACAAAATAAAAGAAGAGCTCTCTTTCATTAGCTCCAATGATATTATTGGGAAATCCAATGCCCAGTACTTCTCTGTGTTTGTTTCATGCAGGTCTGTAATTTTCAGGAGAACCGTTTTGAATTAACTTCTGTTTTTTAATACATTATTTTATTTTATTGTTTCTAATGAGTGTTCTGAGATCATAAAGTTTGCTATGCAGAATTAATTAAGGGTGAAAGCGGGCAGGTCCGGTGGGGGGGTTTGCCTAAACCTGAAATCCTGTCGGAACCCGACGGGTTTGCAATAGCGAAAGGGACGGTTTTCGGGTATGGGCGGGTTTTCGGATTTAAGCGGGTAGGTCATGTTTTGTGGTGTTTCGGGCTTGACTCGTTATAAATTATTGAAATAGTTTAAGGGGTAAAACTTGTGGTAAGTTCTACAAAGTATATATGTAAAATGTAAGGTTGAAAAATGATGTTGAATTGTAGGTTATATTATAAATTAGATACGATACAATAAACTAAAACGGTAACATTTTGTCTATGGCGTACACTTTGGTTCGAGTCGGGTTGAATATTGGAAGCAGGTTTGGTTTGGCCTGGGTTTAGGGTTTGGGCGAACGGGATTTGTCCTATATACGATCCTAAAAATTTGTAACTAATTTTAAACCTGCCTGAACAGGTATAGTATAGCATACCGTACAAACCGGAAATATCGGGTTGGGTAGGGTTGGGTTCGGGTCAAACCCAACCCGACTTTTACCCGTCTGCAGGATGCAACATTCATAATCTTGCATTTGGTTTGATGATAATTATAATCATTTGCCTGTAAACTAAATATCAATTTACCAGAAAATTGAGCTAAAGAATTATAGAGTCTGGTTTTGGTGAATGTAGTTATAATTTGACAATCATTTTCCTATAGTTTCTTTCCGTAAAAGCTTTGAAGAAAAAAAACGGTTGTATAACGGCTAATGGCCACCAATATCCTAAGCTAGTTAGAATCGAAATGCAGTTTTCTTTTTTGAAATGTGGAAATGGAATGCAATTATAGCTAAATTTAGACACTTTCTTCTTTTCCATAACCAATGGCCCAAACTGGCGATTTCTGAAGGAAATTTTCCAGTTAAGGCTTTGCACCAAGCTCTTGCAATTGCTACAATGTGCATTCAAGAGGAAGATACAACTCGGACACTGATTAAAGATGTTGATGATACTCATATGTGGGAATTTTCCAGATCTCGACACGTAGCAGATGACGTGTCATCCACGTAAACCTGCTAGATTCCTGAGGGCTACGGAACTGGAATAAGTATGATGCATTAGGACATTCCTCGACGTCTCGTCTCCGAGGTTGCACCCGATCTTTTAGAAGGACTCCCATGAGTACATTCCTTATCAGTCTAACAACCAGCCAATAGCTCGCCTCCGAGCTATCCTACTGCTGAGCTTCCTCAGCTTCCACGCTCGTCTCCGAGCTGTCACAGAGTTGAGCTTCCTCAGCCTTCTCACTCGTCTCCAAGTTGTCACTAAGCTGAGCTTCCTCAGCTTCCACGTCAGGCCGGGAGAATGGAGCACGGGCGTCCTCATAACGGTTTCGTGTATCTCGCTACGACGAGATCTTCGTCGTTCTACGTCCCGCATCCCACGCTAGCGTGTCTCGCCATTAATGAGTGTATCCCGCTATCTACATGAACGTGACGCGGGGGCAAAACAGACGGCGAGAATCTCATATCGGCTTGCTCCAATGCGGCCCCTATATAAACCCCTCCTCCAGACGACTCAGGTACGTTGAACTCATTCCCAAGACACTGCTATTCTGCCCAAATACTTCTCCATACTTGATTGTCGAAGGGTCCTACGGTGGTTTTCCATCCCGTGACTTCCTTTGCAGCTAGCTCGGTCTCAGCAACAACCGACAGCCCATTAAGACCCACACACTCAATTCTTAAACCGAATCTCAACCGTTCAGCTCCGCTGACAGTAAAATCAACGGAGAACAACATCTGAGGGAGATTCCGACCTTCATTAGTTGGCGCCATCTGTGGGAACGAGAAGCTTTTCCAACCAAAAAGTTGATCTTCTGCCTTCGATTCAATGGCTAGCGATAATCGCAACGATCCCAACACGAGCTGCCCCGTCTTCCACAATGGAGGCGGGGTGGTTCTACTCTACCTCCCAATATCGTTGACGTCTTATCTGCACGAATCAACAGGCTCACGGTGATAGTGGATGCGCTCGCTTGTATTCAAACGGCCAGCCATGCCCTCCAAACCGCTATCCCCACTCCCCGGAACGACGACGTGCGTGGGGCAACGGAGTGGCGCATTCAGGCATTCGACCTCGCTCACGCCCATCTTGGTGTCATGGAACACCGGCGTGCCGATTCCGGCAGTCAAGACCCATTCACGAGGAATGATTTCATGACTCGTTGGGTGCCGGACAGTTCAACATCGAGATCTCGGGAGTGACCAGACTACCGCTTCAATGCTCGCCGCGCTTTCTCGCCTCCTGAAGAGACATCAGTCAGGTCACCTGACTCTAGACAAGACCGACGTCACCACTCAACGAGACCGCACACATAGCGAACGTCAGGGCCAACCACGAAAGGTCCATCCTGAGGATTTGAGGAATGTGATAGAGCGAAACCGAAACCGCTCCATTGCGCAAGCCCGAAGCAAAAACATCAGGCACTCCGACTATGGAGAATCAACAACGAATCGAGATCTTCGAGTAGAAAATTGAGAACATGCGACTTGCCACCCGTTCGTCCGGAGGATCGGCAAAATACTCCGCGGATTCTCTCATGAGGCTCTTTACGGAGCAGTTACTAAGTGAGCGGGTCTCATCTCGGAACAAACCGTCCAAGATGGCCCTCTTCGACGGGAAGTCCGATCCAAAGGACCACTTGGACGAGTTTACGGCGGGCATGAGCTTCCAAGATAACTCGAACACGGCTCAGTGCCGAGCGTTCCCCACCACCCTCATCCGGGCCAAGCGAGATTGGTTCCGCGGCCTTAATCCGCGTTCAATCTTAACTTTTGAAGAATTGGCCATGCGGTTTCTCAATCATTTCTCGGCAACCGACGATAGAAGAGGTCGGTTGACTACCTGTTCACCATCAAGTGTGGGGATATGGAGTCTTTCAAAGACTATATTGCTCATTTCTACAATACCCTTCTGGAGGTACCCGAGCACCGAGATGAGACGGTCATAACTGATCTGAGGTCTGGTCTTAGGCATAAAGAGTGACTCCGCTCTTTTGCATTGAAGCAACCTAAGACCCTGGCCGAGGTAAAGGTCTGGTCCGAACGGGAAATCCAACTTGAATCCGAAGTTAACGCTCATTTTCCCGAGGATACCGGACGGACCAAAAGAAAAGGGACCTGGAAGAAGACAAGAAGGCTGATTGGTCGAAACCTTATACGCCTAGGTTTCACGAGTACACGCCTCTTAATATCTCGCAGGTCGAGCTGCTAGATGAGGAAATGAGTGAAAGATTCTTCAAGTTTCCACCGATGACACAAAAGCCGGGCAAGCGACTCGGCGGCCTATATTTTGCCTATCATCGGACGCAAGGGCACCTGACTGAGGATTGTAAACAGCTACGTGATTACATCGAGGAGCTGATCTGCTCCGGTCACTTAGCAAAATACCTGCGAGACAAACGTCAAGCAGATAGGGGCAAGCCGACCAACTTGAAACCGGAGAGTTGACAATCGAAAAAATCATGGTCGTCATCGACTGATCCGAGTCCGAGCAACAAAGGCACCCGCCGTATCCGGTCATTCAATACAGAAGAGTTTAAATTGGCCGGCGAGTAGCTTCCTGCCCATCAAACAAAGACCAACCCTTCACTCAACTAAATGAAACTCGGAGGTGCTTATAAGCAGCCGACTAAAGCCCTCATCACGAGGCCGCCGGGCAGATTCCTGCTCGGCCATCCACAATGGGTAGCTTCCTGCCTAACGAAGACATGGATCTAAAGTCCTCATCATGAAGTCGCCGGGCAGCTTCCTACTTGGCCTATCAACGGTGGGTAGCTTCCTTCCTAACAACACTGTGGATCCAAAGCAGTCATCACGAGGCGGCCGGGTAGCTTTCTGCTCGGCCCATCCACAATGGGTAGCTTCCTGCCCAACGAAGACGTGGATCTAAAGCCCTCATCACGAAGCCGCCGAGCAGCTTCCTGCTCGGCCCATCCGCAGCGGGTAGCTTCCTGCCTAACAACGCTGTGGATCCAAAGCCCTCATCACGAGGCGGCTGGGTAGCTTCCTGCTTGGCCCATCCATAATGGATAGCTTCCTACCCAACGAAGACGTGGATCTAAAGCCCTCGCCACGAGGTCGGCGGACAGCTTCCTACCCGTCGCAACCATTTACAGCGGGTAGATTCCTGTCCAACATAAGTTGTGAATCTTAAGCCCTCGCCACGAGGCCGGCGAACAGCTTCCTCCTGTCCGTCGCAACCATTCACGGTGGGTAGATCCCTATCCGACTTAACCCGTGAATACTTAGCCTTCGCCACTAGGCCGGCGAGCAGCTTCCTGCCCGATGATATGCCATATGGACTCGGGGATCAAAGAGACACAACCGCCGAACGCCATATCGTTCTCGGACAAACCGCCACGGAGAATCCTCGACACCAAGCTGAACAGTGAAAACCGAGCAGACCACTCTCGACCCGACCCATAAATAGGTCGGAACGAGAGTGGGTGTCACGCCCCGCTTCCCAGAGTACGCTAAGATCGGCACGTGACAGAGCCAACCATGCTACCTGTGGATAGGAAACATTCCTCCACAGTCACATTACGGCTGTCTATAAGATATCAAGAACAGGAAAATAAAATAAACTATCTAGTACATGTCCATATGCCAGAATAAACGAGTCAAGAAATAATATGCGGAAGCAATAGATCCAATAAACAATAATAATCTGGAAAGTAAAATTGGATACTAACTAGATCCTCACTGCTCGGCCTAACGGCGGAAGTATTCCTGATCAGCCTGCGACAAAGGTAGAGGATCTGGACCATGCAAAACCTAGACGTCAGTGCGTCATAATATCAATAATAATATAATCAGGGGGTAACAAGTCATGCAAGCATGAGTATGAACAGTAATAAGGGTATAACAGTAACACGAATATGTAAAAGTGAAGTGTATAGGCACATGTGACGTGCGGTGAATAATTTGAACTAAGCTACTGGGTTAATTACTCTCAAGTCTTTGAAATCGATTTAATGAATCGTCGATGTAACTCAATAGTATCCCGTGCATACCCAGGACCACGGTCCAGACTCTCCGGGATGAATCTGAGACGTGCCGCTAAGCACAAACAGGAAACATGTACAGACGAATGATGTCAGCAACATCATCCCGGCACTGGCCTACCCCCCAAAACTGATCAGTATAAGTGTCGAACTGTTGAGTTACAAGTCAGGTTTCATCATTGATTTCCCCATACCCTAAGTTATGTGTTCAAGTCAGGTATTGATAAATCTGGAGCTAATGCCAACACAGGATCAAGCAGAAACAGGTTTGTCTATACAGACAACAAGATATGTCCATCGGGACAACATGTCAGGATTGTCGGCATTAGAAACAGGATCAGGTAACATGTCAAGTAGTGGTGTATCAGGTCATGTCAAGTAGTACACAGTGTAACAAATGGGTGCCCAACAGTAAGATGTAGCAAGTATGAAATCAGGGTAAAAGTACGGATGTACGATAAAAGTATGGATGCACAAATATCTATCAGAAAGCAACACCAAACACACGGGATTTGTCCTATATACGATCCTAAAAATTTGTAACTAATTTTAAACCTGCCTGAACAGGTATAGTATAGCATACCATACAAACCGGAAATATCGGGTTGGGTAGGGTTGGGTTCGGGTCAAACCCAACCCGACTTTTACCCCTCTGCAGGATGCAACATTCATAATCTTGCATTTGGTTTGATGATAATTATAATCATTTGCCTGTAAACTAAATATCAATTTACCAGAAAATTGAGCTAAAGAATTATAGAGTCTGGTTTTGGTGAATGTAGTTATAATTTGACAATCATTTTCCTATAGTTTCTTCTTTTCATCGGTATTCAACTTTGGAGAATGTGGCACGTGGATAGTATATAAGAGTCAGTTTGGACCTACTTGTAGGGCCACCATGGGTTAGGAAACAGGTTTAGATTTGTTGCCTAAAACTTTTCAACTTTATGAGCCGTGAGGGTCTCATAAAGAATTTTCTCCCTGCGAGTCTAGAGGATCTCGTAGGTGTATTTTCTCCTTAGAAGTCGTAAGAACTCCTAAGTGCGTTTTCTCTTGAGAGTCGTAAGAATATCACAAGAGAATTTTCTCCTTACGACTCGAGAGGACTCGAAAGTGGCTTCTTCTCCTCATCGGTATTCAACTTTGGAGAATGTGGGCCGTGGATAGTATACAAGAGTCAGTTTGGACCTACTTGTAGGGCCACAGTGCTTAGGAAATAGGTTGATATCCCCGTCGCCTAAGGCTTTTCTGTTAGTTATGCGTATGCCCTAGAGGTCATTATTGTACATATGATATATATTATAGTAGATGCTTGGACATATATAGAGAGAACTTTCTTACTCGACATGATAGTATGCTATCTGGTTGCTCTTTGTCTTAACATGTAGACTTGTATTGTGATACTGTCTTGCTCTCACATGTTGATAAAGCCCTTAGGATGAGTACTTGACTACTGAGACTATGATGGAGATTATACTAGTGGGGCCAGGGTAGTCCACAAGTACATCCTTTAATTGTTCCTAATCGAGGGTGTATCGAGACATGACATTGATATTTCAGAGCGTATACGCTTCTTGACCCATATGATGGGCGATGGATGATCCCATATTCATTGGTGTTTGACATCAAAGATGGTATGCGGGTGCTCAGTGGAAACTGGGTACACTGAACGGACTCACCGAGAACTCCTAGTTGGTATTATACCTATCGTCAGATAGCAGTTCTCTGGTGACACTGGTACAGGTTAGTCTGTAGACCCGAGATCGTCACAGAGTCTTGTGTGATTCCCACTGTGTTTTGATTTCCACCTTACCACATTCAAGAGAACGTGCAAAACAATGGCTTTTGGGTACAGTCCCGAATCACATGGAGGCAATAAGCGATAGGAGGAGTTTCGTCTCTCCCGGTATTGGGGGTTGATGTTGCACTGTGCTCGATTGGCTATAACAGGAAGTCCCTGGCCAGGGCTGATACGGAGATCTACTGGTAAGTGTTATCAGTAGTTTCTCGACCCGTTATGAGCCTCACATCGGCACGACTTATCGGTTACTGGGGTCTGACGTTTACCACCCCTAGACTGGATATGCGACATATCAGACGAAGAGATCGGACTGTACAGTAGTGTTACTGACAGACTTTACAGGAGTATGAGCAGGCTTACTTGTTGATCTTCTGATCGCTCAATATCCGGGTAGCCGTTACATCTAGCTAGTACCGCTGACGGCTTGTGGATGCTTGATATGATCATCACCCACTGCCGGCGTATTGACGAATCTTTAGAGTCCTACACAGAGGTTTACTGGATCAGGCAAAATGAAGTAGGAGAACATATGTGATATGTGCGGGACCGAGAATAATACGTGTATGTGATACCGTATTATATTCTCGTGATATGTGATATCGGTCGGTTATATGTGATAATGTGATATAGCCGGATTATTAAATCAAGTGTTGATTTAATAATTTAATGTATAATTGTATATTTGATAATCTAATTTACATTAACTAATATTTGCTCACTTATACATTTCTTTTCCTCACATGTGCACACTTAATATATATGTGTGTGTGTGTGTGTGTGATATATTATTTGTGTTTTCTTTTTTGTGTCATGCTTGATGATACACACTACATGGGTGTATGAGACTCACACCATGCTCATGATAATGTGAGGTTTATTTATTTAAAGTAAATCTAAATTAGATGGAAATTGGTCACATGGCATGAAGCTTGTAGAAGCTTAAAGATCTATTGACTTAGTCCATTAATTTTGTTTTACTTAAAATATTTATTAACCGAACCATTCTCATTAGCCATGGTTAAGTCTCTATATGAGTTATATGAGATATTATCTCACTCATGGTTGCCTCATTCATTCACTCATTCTATTCTCTTCATCTTCATCTTCAACAAGAGAAAGCTCTTTAGGTTTTGGAGAGGTGAGAAAAAACAGTGAGAAAAAGAATTCTAAAGTGAGCAAAATTCCTACTTTATCATCCTCTACTAGATTAGCCATTTAGTTTAGGGTGTTAGTTTTACTAATCCCTAATTAGTGAAGAGATAGCTTGGGTCAGTGTCTCCTCGACGTAGATTATTTTCGGCCTCGAAGACTTCGTGCAATCTTGTTCCTTTCTTCTTGTGAAGCCATTCTAGAGTCCGGAAGATCACTACTTGGAGCGAAGTACTACACGGAGCTATTGAAATGAAGGACCGGTCTACAAAGGTTGTATTCCATATTCACTTAGATGTAAAGTTGTTTACATGATGTATTGTCTAAATCTCTAGTTAAGATTCTAGGGTTAGGGTTGTTTAGCATGTCAATTTTTTTAAAATGGCATGGACGATGCCTCCCGAAACCTTGCTGTCGTGCTAGGCATTCCTACAGTGGTATCCAAGCTAGAGAATTAGACGATATTTGTTAGATTACGAAACCGAAACTACTCCGTAATTTGAAACATTGAAATCTAGTTTCTGTCGATTTTTAAATGGCCTCTAAATTTTTTTAAGCAATTGCAGAATGTTATATGAGATGTAACATGAACACTGAACAAATACGAACCCATTCCACCTGTTTTCACCCGGCGAGATGCCTCTAAAATCCGAGCTGGCCAGCCCCCTCATGTCAGTTTGGGTTCGTTTTCGTTCTGTGTTCTGGTATCTGGGTTTTGGTGTTTCAGGTATTGCTTGTTTTTTCTAAAATTGCATGAGATGTTAATTTTCTTTAAAGGCAATTCGGAGTGTTTCGTAGTCGTAATTCTAACATTATTTCGGGTTATTTAGACGGTGTTAAAAAGTTTGAATGGATATCAATAACCCAATTTTTCCCTCGACGGAAATTTTCCAAGAGTTGGATTTTTCCAAGTTAAAGAACATTCAAAAATCATGCAAGTAATTGTAGGGTTCCTAGGCAGTCATACAAGGGTCTATAAGGTATCAACCATGCCCGATTTAAAATTTAAACATGCCGAAACAACCCAAAGCCGGGATCTTTGCTAGATTATTAGGGTTTAACATGCAAGTAAATATCTTTATAACTAAGAGTGAGGGATTACAACCTTTGTAGTCTGCTCCTTCGCTTCATAGACTCCGAGTAGAAGTCCCTTCGCCGCGATCCACGATCTCCCGGACTCAAGAGAGGCTCCACAACCCGAATGATCCATGCTTGCTTGTAGTCTTCATTTTCTCCGATGATCTACCTCGAAGTTCCTTTAACTCAAGCTCTTTCTCACTAATGAGGTGAACACCCTAATCTAATTGGCTAGATTAGGTGAGGATGATTAAGTAGGATTTATGCTCTCTTTTATTATCAAATTCTCACTCTAATTCATCACATAAAGAAAACCTAGAAAGCTTTCTCAAAACTCAAGGAAGAAGAAGAAGAAGGAAATTCCTTTTGTGATGAATAAAAAAATATCATCATGATTAATAATGCAACCATGGTTGAATATGAAAAGGCTAACTCATGTAGAGACTTAACCTAGGGTAAAGGGTTTGGGTTAGGTTAGAAAATATCAAGCAAAATATCTTTGCTAGAAACAAATTAAAAGCTTCTAGAAGCTACATGAAAAAGCTAACCCAAATCAAACCCTAACCTTGTTTAATCTCCACTAAACATGTTGCATTAGTAATCATATCATGTTACAATATTATATATCACATATATAATATATATTTGTAACAAAAGAAAATAATACAATTAACATATATCGCATATATATCAATGTATTATCCGGTGAGAAAATAAAATAATAAAGCGAGCCAATATTAGATAATGTAATGCAATATATCACATATATTATTATATATTAAATTATCGAATCAACACTTGATCCGACAATCCGGCTATATCAAATATAACCGACTAATATATCATGTACCGATTCATCGAATCAACACTTGATCCGATGACCCGGCTCATATCAAAATATCACGAGAATATAATACGCTATCCCATATCGTATTATCCTCGGTCCTGCACATATCACATATGTGCTCCTACTCCGTTTTGCCTGAGTCAAGAAACCTCTGTGTAGGACTCTAAAGAATCGTCAATACGCCGGTAGTAGGTGATGATCATATCAAATACCCACAAGCTGCAAGCGGTCAGCTAAACGTAACAGCCACCCAGGTATTGAGCGATCAGAAGATCAACAAGCAAGCCTGTACATTCTCCTGTGAATCCAAACAGTAACACTCCCGTACAATCCGATCTCTTCGTCTGATATGTTACATATCTAATCTAGGGGTGGTATACGTCAGACCCCAGTAACCGATAAGTCGTGTCGATGTGAGGCTCATAACAGGTCGAGAACCTACTTATAACACTTACCAGTAGTACTCAATATCCGCCCTGGCCAGGGACTTCCAGTTATAACCAATCGAACACAGCACAACATCAACTCCCTATACCGGGAGAGACGAATCCCCTCCTATCGCTCATTACCTCTGTTTCCTGATTTAAAATCAGGAAAGCTTCTGGGAAAAGCTTCAAAAAGGGGTCACGTGTTGGCACGTGACACCTAAAAGGCATCATCAAGTCAAGTGCAGTTTCCTGACTACGCTGAAGAAAATGGGCTTCAGAAAGAGTCACGTGCTCCCACGTGACCAGGGTCACGTGGCGACACGTGACATTTAAACGCAAGCGTCAAAAACACACAAGTTCTCTGATCAAGTCAAGAAAAGGCTTCAGAAGAGGTCACGTGTTCCCACGTGACCAGGGTCACGTGTTGGCACGTGACGTTCAAGACAGCAGACTCGTTCTCCAAACGAACCAAGGAAAAAGAGTTCAAACAAGGGTCACGTGCTCACACGTGACCAGGAGTCACGTGGTGGCACGTGATGCTTAACCAACGATCAGAAGACAGAGCGCAAAAGAAAGGAAAAGGCTCATGCCAAAGGGGGTCACGTGCTCACACGTGACCATGGGTCACGTGGTCACACGTGACCGGCTTTCAAAGCCCATTGTGTTAACAGAATTAAATTCTGAAGGAAATTCAAATCTTTCCGAAAGAAAGCAACTATCTTGAACCAATCAAATTAAAGATTCAGAGGTGATGAAATATCATCTATCTATGGGAAAATCTCGGGTTTGGAAAGATTTCCCCTTTAAATCTAATCAAAATAACAAGGGAGAATCTCTGGATTTAAAATCCAATGGTGAATAAAATTCACCTAATAATCCAAAGGTCCAAAATGAATGATGAATGCAAATCAAATCTCAATGAAGATTCGTCAAAAAACTGATTGATTCGGCTGCTTCTCCTATAAATAGGAGCCAAGAGACATACATACGGATAGATGCGCAGAGAAGAAAAAAAAAAGGAGAAGAGCTTTGATACTTTGAAAAGACTCGGATCTTCTGCGAAAAACCCTAGGTAAGAAAGGGAAGGCCTTTTGAAAGAAAGAGAATTTAATTCTCAGCAGAGTTTAACTCTGATAATGTAAAAACAGAAGAACATATTTCTTCTCTCTTTGATGGAGGATCTGCAAAGTGCACATCTCCCCTTAAGGTTGAGAATTTAATTCTCAATGGGTTGAGATCCTGCCATGCAGATCCAAAACACGGAGAAGGGATGCAAGCACGAGAATTTAATTCTCACAGAACTATAGGAATTTAATTCCTTTAAAATAAAAGGAGGGCTTGACCCTACATTATGGGAATTTAATTCCTCCAGAACAAAAAAGAAACAGGGTTTAACCCTAATTAAGAACCTAGTTCTGTTGAAACAGCAGGAATTTAATTCCCTTAATCATACAGAGGATGGAAGTTTAAACTCCTTAAAAACTTTTATTAGGGTTTAACCCTATTCAGCCCTTCACGTATATGAGGAATTTAATTCCTACAGAAAATTCAGAGTTAAACTCTATTCCAGAAAACAAAGTCTTCGAAAGGAAGTAGGAATTTAATTCCTCTAAAATTTATAGTTCGAGGAATTTAATTCCTAAAAGAAGATTAACAAAGCCTCTAAACAAAATACCTAGAGGCAGGGTCACGTGTCATCACGTGACCCCCCCCAAGAGAGCTACAGAAAGCCCCTTTGAGGCAGCACCCCATGTGACCCACGTGACCCTCAGCAGAAGCTCTAATCCATAGGCATTTGAATGCCCATCACGTGATGGCACGTGATGCTCTGGAAGACGCGATAATCTCAGCAGAACAAAGGAAGGGAGGGCGCTCTCACGTGCGGCCACGTGACCCCTCTTACCTTAGTGTTTAAACACTAAACTAAAACTCTCGAACCCAGTGTTAAAACACTGTTGGGCCTTAGTGTTCAACACTAATTAAACAGCTTTATTTGCAGTGTTCAACACTGATTACCTTAGTGTTTAAACACTAATTTGAGATCTTCATTTGCAGTGTTCAACACTGATTACCTTAGTGTTTAACACTAACCTGAAAAAACATTGTTGCTGGTGTTCAACACCAAATATTCTCTTAGTGTTAAACACTAACTTGTCAACCCCATTCCCAGTGTTCAACACTGACTGCTCTGTAGTGTTTAACACTAGACTTTGGCCCAATTGGCTTAAATGGATGGAGGCAAAGCCTCTCCTGATTGGACTTAGCCCAAGATGGCCATAAGTCCTCAATTTGTGATTAACTGGTCCAATGGACTCATAACATAATTAATTCGTCTTGACCCCAAATTGGGCCAAGGGCTATTTAATCCACTCCGGTTCTAGGGTACATCTCTTCACTCCTTTGATACTTGGCATTGTAATCCCTCAATGCCGTCAAAGAGGTGACGGGTCCCGACGACCACACATTGATATGGACTGTGGGGTCCTTAAACTCATGTCTAATGCAAATTCCTGGTTACGTGGAACGCGGATAATGTCACTCTTTGACCCCGTGGAAAACGTCCAGAGCGGAGCCTGGTCCTCGCCAAGCGCGGCAGTGAACCCGTGTGAAGCATCCAGAGCACATACCGGACTGTGGGGTCCTTAAACCCATGGACTACGACGTCCTTAACCTTGACCGAGATGTCTTAAAACTAACAATGGACTGTGGGGTCCTTAAACCCATGGACTACGACGTCCTTAACCTTGACCGAGATGTCTTAAAACTAACAATGAACCGCAATGTCCTTAAACTACCCATGGACCGCAATGTCCTTAAACTACCCATGGACCGTAATGTCCTTAAACTAGAACAATAGAGCCCCGCATGCTCTTTTGTCGGATCTAAACGGTCCCGTTTAAGTTGATCTTAGCCTCAAAGATGGCTAACGTATCCTTAAACCTTCAAACAGAGTGGACTATAAATCCCCCCAATTGACTCCGGCTTGAGGGTACATCCTTGAACTCCTCTGACATCCGTCGTTGTAATCCTTCAACGTCGTTAGAGAGGTGACGGGTCCCGACGGCCATACATTCATGGACCACTATGTCCCTAAACTGGAACATTAGAGTCCAAACGCTCTTTTGTCGGATCTAAACGATGCCGTTAAGTTGATCTTAGTCACAAAGTTAGACTAACGTATCCTTAACAAACGTTTGAGTTGATCTTAGCCTCGAGTAGGGCTGACGTATCCTCAAACCAAAACCCCCCCCAAACCCAAATCTAAGATAATACGGATTTGGACTAGTCCACGCCCTACGGGCGACGACATAACTCAGTCTCCGTAAACAATCCACGGGCAACAAAATACAAAACAGACACCCACGACACGAAGTGACCATCTGGAGAAGGAGAAAGTTGTTACCGCAATGCGGTAGCGTAATTAACTGCAGGGGCTTGCGCCTGCAGGGAAGAGCGTCCCCACAATCAAAAACCCCCTCAAACGAGGGGGAATCTGACGAAGTCTGCTACATCGGACGCATCCGTCTAAACCTTCGATACGTGGTGCCATAAATCAACTTGGCATCTTCGGAGAGGTGGACGGATAGCACCTATTAGCATCTGCCCCGAATCTCAGGCAAGACGCGGTGTCGCGCCGTCTTTCGGAGGGGAACAGATTCTGGCACGCCCGGTGGGACCTCTTCCTCTTTCCACTCCACACTTCGTGTGTCGTGACTCGCGAACCAATCGCGGTTCGCTAATGGTTGCCCTTGGGTTTCAAGATACTAAGAATTGGCGTCTGGCTTATTGCAGAAAGCAAAGGATCGATGGCTTCTACTTCCGTGAAAGTGTCCAACTGCTCAGGCTGCAATTGCAACCAACGCTCTGCCTCGCCAGGAGGTATAGCCTACGGACCCCAAGCTGCCTCGCTATTCACAATGCCCGTGGAACAGGTCACTCGCGCCACCACAGGATTGTTCTTTGGGACCATGGTCCCGCCGACAAACTTTGCCGCTCCAGTGCTGACAACGGAGGCTCCCAAGAAGTCGGTCTTTGATCGTCTTACCCCTGCCACGGCTCCTCTCAACGAGTCGCCCAACGTCAACGCCTCGGTCTTCTCTAGACTGGGCCAGAAATCCTGCAGACCCATCGTGGGACCTACAATCTCAGAGAAGATTGCTTCTAAGAAAGTGGCCGCTCCTGTCCCAGAAGTCGTCAAGGCAGCCTCTCCGGCCAAAAGGTCGGTCTTTACAAGATTAACGGCTTCAGCTCCCGCTCCTACTACCCAAAGGACATCGGTCTTTGACAGGCTAATACCAACTGCGACCCCACGCCCAGACAGAGGGCAAAACGAAACCGTTCTTACCGCTGACCCTACACCGTCCGCTCGACACGCTCGACGTCGCCATTGGCGCCGAGTGAGGAAGGCTGGGGGCAACTCCCCATCTAGGTTGACTCCATCAGTCCCGGTGGCAGAAGTTAATGCTGCTGTTCCAACTGGGAACAGCTTTGAAATGCTAAATAAGGTGCGAAGGAATTCTCCTACAGCAGTGCTGAAGAGGTCTCCTCCCTCATTAAAAGAGGTTGTCGAAATAAAACCCGAACAACCCCGATCTCCTCAACGGCTGTCTTCCAAAATCTATAAGGTTTGGCGGCAGGCCCGAGACTCGATCATCGATCCGAACTTCTCCCGCCAACACAAGAAGCTGAAAATCCAACCGGAAGCTGGTCACCAGGCCAAACCCCAAAAGGCTGTTGATCAACTGACTCATAAAAGAAGGAGGCCGGAGAAGACCCCACAGCATGCAGCGACGGCTAAAAGCACTGAGCCCAGACGCCCTAAGTCTGGGGACATGGTGGTGCACACTGTTTACATGGCCTCTGGTAAAGAGGAAAGCCGCACTTCTACGGGCCACCGACCGTTAACCCGATCCGTGACGAAAGCCCAAGAACAGCAACAGAAGCTGCAAGAAATGATGAATGCTATGGCCGCGCTCACCGGGCCAAAAGAAAACCCAGAAACGTCCTCAGACGCGCGCCGGGAGGAAGAAACCGACGCTGAATTCCTTCGCCGGACACTGGAGAAAAGGGACAAAGAGGCTGCTGAACAAGCGGCCAACATACAACGGATGGGCCTTCTCTTCCAAGATGTGATAGGAATGATGATCCAGCAGGACTTACCCGCCGAGGATCCCCCAATCGTTCTTGAAGACGACCGAGGAGAAACGTCAAATCCACCACCAGCCCTCTCAACGGCCAAGGAGGAGGCAATCTCTAAGGCTGACTTGGCTGATTACATAGCCCAGCAAATCCGAGTTCATCACGCTACTGAGGCAGCTGGTCAAGTCGTGAAAACGGGGCGGCCGTATCCGAGCTGGTACGACCAAATCAAATACCCGCAAGGCTATACGATACCAAAATTCCATGTGTATAAGGGGACCGGCAATCCCCATCAACATGTCGCCCAGTTTCGGGCCCTCTGCGGTAACACCGGCGGTGATGATAAATTGTTGCTCCGCCAGTTCGTGGGCAGCTTATCAGAAACAGCGTTCGAATGGTATTTGGAACTCCCGAACGATTCTATCAAAACGTTCGCTGAAATGGAGTTGTTGTTCACTCAGCGATTTGCAAGTGCCAGCGAACGCACTCCAATAACTGCACTTATTAACGCCAGGGTAAAACCGGGCGAAACCTGGGTCCAGTACGCTATACGCTGGCGGAACTTATGGTCGAGATGTGAGCAACGCATTGAGGAAGCACCTGCGGTGGGCATGTTCGTGGGAACTCTAGACCCTCACGCAACTATCTCCCAGTTTATGATGTTCTTTAAGCCAACCACATTCCAGGCCCTGATCGACAAGTTGGCTCAGATGGACCAGATGGGTCATAGACCACCTACACCGAAGTCGGAACCTCGGAATGACAAGGGTAAAGGAAGAGCAACATTTGTTGCAAATGCCCAAGAGCAACCTAACGCCCCGAAACCGACAGATCAACTGGAGGAAAGACGTCGGTATTATAATGAGAAGATGAAGCGTCCCTACTCGTTCCCACGGGACAAGACGAAACGGCTATTCGAGCTGGCAATACGCAACAGACTTATAAACCTGCCAAATCCAAGGCGACCGCCGCAACCCACCGAGGTGAATAACCCTAACTATTGCCCTTACCATCAAACGGTAGGCCATCCGATTGAAGATTGCTTCGTCTTCAAAGGATGGATTGAAGACCAATACCTCCAGGGGAAGTTTGTACTGTTCGAAAAGTGGAAGGTGAACCCACCACAGCCGCATGCTCCGAGGAAAGCGGATACACCGGGGGCAACATGTTCTTTTATTGAAGAAGCTCCATGGGAGGTCGTGCTATCAACTAAAACCAAAAGAATGCTGAGAGACCTTCATGCGTGCCCTGCAATCGAATGGAAGGACCCTCTTGAATCTCAAATTATCAAAGGAATGTTGAAGCCCCGCCCAACTACGAGGACTCGCGATAATGGCCCAAATACTCACGCCCAATCGTCAAAATCTTCGAAGAAAAAGAAGAAGAAATCCAAGAAGTCCGTGAAGCCTGGAAAAGAGCACACGAACTTGCAGAAGCAAATCGACGCCCTGGAAGAGTACAATCAAAAGGCGCGAACTCCTGTCACACTGCAAGAGTTCCTCAACCACATCTTTCAAGAGGAAGATGATGGAGAAAGCTCGTCGGACGAATCCGAAGGATATGTGGCGAGTTGTAACGTAATCTCCCACTCGTTTACCGATGATGGGAAAACTCCTGGCATTGAAAAGTTGGAGACAGAGCCTGTACCAGGGCGTGCATGGCCAACAGATGAAATGATCGACGCTTTTCTAGACGAGATTCGTCTAAAATGTAAAGCGGACCACGAGCGTGAGATGGCCACATCGGAAGGAGCCAAATGCGGGCAGCCGAACGAAAGAGTTGAACTACCCCTGCCGGAGCATAAGGCATCCGAAGCAGACAAGAAGATACTCAAGATGAGAAAAAGGTTTGCCAAAGCCATGTCATTGGGAATGAAGCTACCACCCTCGGAAGGAAACACACACGATGGGGTAGAGACGCACCCTGACTATTGCGCATATCATCGAAAAATATCACATCCCATGGAGGAGTGCGACGCCTTTAAGATATGGTGGCAAGGATATGTTGCTCATCGGCAACATTTTAAGCGCATGAAACGCAAGATCCGTCGGGAGCGAAGAAGTACTGTCGATGGGCACAACAGAACGACTGGCAACTGTTGCATGGTTAACGCCAGGGGGTCACAAGTTCTCACCTTTGGGAGCGACTCTGACGAAGAAATGGCTCTGGGCCCTCTCTTTAAAGAATCCGTTTTGGGGAAAGAAGAAGAATCGGAGGCCTGCGAGAACATTCAGCTGCGCAATCGCACACTCCCAGAAAAGAATCTCGGGCCCGGGAATAGAAAAGATAAGGGAAAAGAAAAGGTCACTGAAGATATCACGTTAGATGACCAAGTCACGAAAGAGCTGGCTACCAAAGACCCTCCTAGGAAGAGTAAAGTGGACTATAACATCCTCGCGCACCTAAGGAAGCTACCTTCTCAGCTTAGCATTCTCGATGCCCTCCTATTATCAAAAGAAGCGCGAGACTCACTAATTAAGGCGTTACAAGAACCCGAGCAATTCCAAGCCTTCCTCGCCACTGAAAGGATGAAGGATGAACTGGAGGAAGTGCATACAGCCGACATCACTTTCGGGGATGAAGACCTCTTTCTCGGGACGTGCGACCACAACCGGCCCCTATATGTCTCCGGATACTGCCATGATATCAAGATAGGCAAGATCCTGGTGGATAATGGATCATCCGTCAACCTCCTTAATGTTCGGGTGTTGAAGGAAATCTGCATGAGTGTGCAACACCTTGCTCGTGACAAAATTACTATCTCCGGTTTCGATTCACAATCGTCACGGACTCTCGGATCCGTGATACTAACATTACGCTTCGGACTTCTCGTCACAGACATCAAATTCCATGTCATTGACGCCAAGACCTGTTACAACGCCTTGCTCGGCCGCCCTTGGCTACACGAGTACAATATCATCCCTTCTACACAACATCAGTGTATGAAGTATTTCAAGGATGGTTTCGAGTATACCGTAACAGGTGAGTTAAACCCATTTTCCGTGAACGAAGTCCGGAAATACGAAGATGCGAAATACTTTTTGCCAGATTTCGAGGATACAGAAAAGTGTCGCAATCCGGAAAACAAAACCGCCGCCACCATCCCTATTTTCTGGAGCGATACCGAAGAAGAGAAAGAGATAGTTTATGCAGGGCCATCTCAACGCAACAACCTGAGGACACCCGCCCCCGTATTAGTCTTCGGAAGTGATTCAGAAGATGAAGTTAATGCTGTGTTCTCCAATCGGCTGTCAATACAAGCACCCCTTGGCGATGACCATAGTTTGCAAATCACCATGGTACCGCGAGAACACTACAAGGATCTCGACGCGCTTCAGGCTCACGATGTGCAGGACCTGCAAACATTTTACGTCCCTCCCAGGCGAAAGGGCGAGAAGGTGATCCTATTTTACCGATCCTCAGAGTCGAAAATAAAGAAAGAGATCTGGCATGGCGCAGATACTACGCTCGACAGGCTCCAACCCATCCGTCTGCCCAGATACTATACGGACGGATTAAAGAAGCTATTGAAGCGCCAAGGAGTACCCTTAAAACAGGCTGTTCGGCAGGCTCGGTTCTACAACAGGATTTGGGATGTCCCCGGGACTCAACGCAAGTTGCCCAACGGGAAGATGGAAACACTCGGGCTCGGATACGTAAGAGCTGGAAAACGGGAACGGACTCACAGCAGCTACACTATATATACCTTTGATGAAGAGGAGGACGCCCTGTCAGGAGATGCCAACCCTTCATTAAAACTAGACCCTGCGATTGAAACATCGAGTCCGTCGTTTGAAGAGCGAACGAACAAGCCTATCAGGAAAACGGGTCAGAGAGCTCAGGAAGACCACAACCGCGAGATGGCCATCTACAAGAAGGCCAGGACGCAACGTCTATCTCAGCGTACCGAAAAAGACAAAGACGCTTATCCCCGTCAATCCGTTGTACGAAAGGCCCCACGCAGAGATGAAAATAAATCAAGAAGCGGCTCGGGTTGGTCCCTCGTGAAGAAGATAAGTCGAGCGTATTCCTTCCTCCGAGACAAGACGGAGAGGTTACTCAACCTCGCTATAAAACATCGAATGATCACGCTTCCAGAGTCTAGACATCCTGGGCAAGCTGGCAAGGTCTCTCATCCGAGTTATTGCTCCTATCACCGAACCATAGGACATCCTACCGAAGACTGCTTCACCTTCAAGAACTGGGTCGAGGACCAGTACCGACGGGGTAGATTCGCTTTATCCGACGGCTGGAAGGTAACGCCGCCGCGAAAGCATGAGCCCAAGGCCGCAAGAGAAGAACCGGGTCCACTTCAGTCCACAGAGCGGGTTCGCACTTGTTATACGATTACGATATTAGGGGAAGAGCCCGAGAACGTAGGTGACCTTTACCGGTGCTTTGAGAACAGCGATGATGAGGTGATCTCAGAATTTCCGCCCGCTCCGAAAGAACTGGAAGATGGTATACATACTACTGCAGATAACCTCAAGAAGATTGAGTTGGGATCGGCAGACGACCCGCGACCGACATTTGTCAGCGAGCTATTATCCGAAGAAAAGGTGGCTGCGCTAAAGAACGTGCTTCTACGGCATAAAGACTGCTTCGCGTGGAACTACTCCGAGATGCCAGGATTAGATCCGGAGATTGCTGTGCATAGATTAGCAATATCCCCAGATATCAAGCCAGTCAAACAGGCGCCAAGGAGGATGCGACTCGAGCTTGAGATGAGCATCAACGCCGAAGTCAAGAAGCTGATCGATTCTGGATTTATCCAAGAAGTCCAATACCCCGACTGGATCGCCAATATCGTCCCGGTAATGAAGAAGAACGGGACGGTACGCATATGCGTGGATTTCAGGGATCTCAATAAAGCCTGTCCAAAGGATGATTTCCCAGTACCGGTAACCGAGCTAATGATAGATAACACGTCAACTCACGAGGTTTTCTCCTTTATGGACGGTTCATCAGGATACAATCAGATAAAGATGCATCCCGAAGACCAGAAGCATACCGCTTTCCGCACCCCTTTGGGTATATTTTGCTACAGGGTTATGCCCTTTGGCCTAAAGAACGCTGGCGCTACCTATCAAAGGGCCATGACAAAGATCTTCGACGATCTCATACATGACATCGTCGAGTGCTATATCGATGACCTCGTAGTAAAGAGCATGTCGTACGAGGAGTATTTAAAGCATCTGGAGACTGTATTTCAACGCCTTCGGCAATATAATTTGAAAATGAATCCCCTCAAGTGCGCGTTTGGAGTCTCCTCGGGCAAATTTCTGGGATTCATCATTCGACACCGAGGTATTGAAATAGATCCGGCAAAGATTAAAGCGATCATGGAAATGCCTCCGCCAAGAACCCTCAAGCAGTTGCGGTCTCTCCAAGGGAAGCTCGCATACATCCGGCGGTTTATCGCTAATCTTTCGGGCAAATGCCGTCCTTACAGCCACCTGATGAAAAAGGGAACTCCATTCGTTTGGGATCACAAATGTCAAGGTGCACTAGACGAGATCAAGCAGTACCTGCAGAACCCTCCAGTGTTGGCTGCTCCAGTGAAGGGAAAGCCTCTCATTCTTTACACGGCCGCCCTCGAAGGTTCTTTGGGCGCATTATGGGCACAAGAGAACGATCAGGGGAAAGAAAGAGCACTTTACTACTTAAGTCGAGTGCTGCTGGGGGTAGAAAGCAACTGTTCCCCCATTGAAAAGCACTGCCTGGCGTTGATCTTCGCAATAACAAAGCTTAGACATTACGCGTTAGCACATGAAGTCCGTCTTATTTCGAAGGTGGACCCTTTCAAATATCTGATGTCGAAAGCCATATTGACAGGACGACTTGCTAAGTGGGCCCTGCTCTTGATGGAGTTCTCGATAACATATCAACCTCTCAAGGCAGTGAAAGGCCAGGCCATTGCCGACTTCCTCGCCGAACACCCGATACCGGCCAATTCTCCTCTGAATTGCGATTTGCCGGACGAGCATGCATTTGATGCGATTAACGGCGGAACCACCCGATGGGAACTCTATTTCGATGGAGCGTCCTCCATAAAGAAATAGAAACAAGGTATCCCAATGATCAAATCAGGGATAGGCCTCATCTTTGCAACTCCACAAGGAGGGATAATGCGCTTCGCCTTCTCCTTAACAGAGCCGAGGACAAACAATGAAGCCGAATACGAAGCCCTGATAGCAGGCCTCGAGATCGCCATCGACATAGGAATTGAGGACCTCCTCATATACGGGGATTCCCAGCTGGTCGTTAGTCAAGTAAATGGTGACTACCAAACGTGCAAGCCGGAGTTGGTAAAGTACGGCGAAAGGGTGCAACAACTATTGACCCAAATTCCTTCCTATACTTTGGAGAACATACCGCGCGCGGAAAACAGCAAAGCAGACGCGTTGGCTAAACTTGCTAAAGAACTGGCTGACGAGAACCTCGATGACGTCAGAATCGTGGTACAAAGCCGTCGAGTGCTCGCCCCGGCAGAAATATCTCCGGAATCATGCGGAAAAAAGGGAACGACTGAGCAGATGACCCTACAAATAAAAGACCATGAGAAGGCCGAAGACTGGAGGGAAGTCTTCATAGACTACTTTAAGTCCCACCGAATGCCCGAAGAAGCGTCCTCAAGACATCGGCTCATGAAACGAGCCTTATCTTTCGCTTTCGTCAACGATATTCTATACAAGAGATCGTTCGATTCTCTATGGCTGAGATGCTTGGGACCTGACGAAGCAGAAAGAGTCGTTCAGGAAGTTCATGACGGACTTTGCGGTTCTCACCAAGCAGGCTCAAAGATGAAGTTAAAAATTAAACGGATGGGTTATTACTGGCCCACGATGATCCAGGACTGCCTCGAGTATGCGAAGCAATGCCACTCATGCCAGATCCATGGAGACTTCATCCACCAACATCCGAATCCACTGCACCCGACATTGGCTAGTTGGCCATTCGAAATGTGGGGGACTGACATAGTCGGCCCCATTGAGCCAGCATCATCCCGGGGACACCGTTTTATCCTGGCGATAACCGATTACTTCTCCAAATGGGCAGAAGCAGTACCGCTGAAGGAAGTGAAGACAGAGAATATTCTCCACTTCTTCAAGACGCACGTCATCTATCGGTTTGGAACTCCACGGCGGATTATCTCCGATAACGGGCCGGCCTACCGAAGCCATAAGATTAGCCGCTTCGCACAGCGGCACAATATAGACTGGAGATATTCTTCAGTTTACAATCCACGAGCTAACGGTCTGGCCGAGGCTTTCAATAAGACCTTGACGAAGATCATAAAAAAGACCGTTTCCAGGAATAAGAGAGACTGGCACGAAAGGCTGCAAGAAGCCCTTTGGGCTTATCGAACTACGTTCAAGACAGCCACAAACACAACGCCGTACGCGTTGGTGTTTGGGACGGAAGCAGTGCTCCCCCTCGAGATAGAGTTACCCTCTCTACGAGTAGCAGTCCACCACGAGCTGACGAACGAAGAAAATGCTCACCTTCGGCTTGAGGAGCTTGATGCCCTCGACGAAACCCGGCTCATAGCGCAACAACATCTAGAAGCCTACAAAGCAAAGTAGGCGCGCTCGTACGAACGATTGACCAGGCCGAGGACATTCCGCCAAGGCGAACTCGTACTAGTGGTCAAAAGACCTATGATCCCCAATCGTGCCAAGCGGGGAAAATTTGAGCCAAACTATGAAGGCCCGTATATCATAGACAAGGTCTACCAAGGTGGAGCCTATCTACTCATGGACATGCACGGTGAAAGGCCTTTCAGGCCAATAAACGGCCGCTTCTTAAAGAAATACTATGCTTAATAAGCCGCAGCCTGGGTCAATGATAGATGACGACGACTATGTCCGCTCACTATCTTCCTAGGCTCAGACTTTACAAGCAGCAGCCAGCCTTCCCATATCGGCGGACCGAAACGTCCTTAAACTAACAACGGACCGAAACGTCCTTAAACTAACAACGGACCGGAACGTCCTTAAACTAACGACGGACCGAAACGTCCTTAAACTATCGACGGACCGAAACGTCCCTAAAACTACTACCGCAACGTCCTTAGGTCGACGAGATGGATGAACAAAGAAAAAAAAATAAATAAAAAAAAATAAAAATAAAAATAAAAAAAACGGTATGTCCATAAGCAAAATGGGCACGGATGAAAACCCGAAAGGGCTCCGTGAGTAAAAACAGCAGGGCTGCCGGCAAGTGTTCGTGAAAACCTGAGAGGGCGCGACCTTGTAAAAAAATAAAAAATATATATATAAAAAAAAATAAAAAACGGTATGTCTATAAGCAAAACGGGCACGGATGAAAACCCGAAAGGGCTCCGTGAGTAAAAACAGCAGGACTACCGGCGAGTGTTTGTGAAAACCCGAAAGGGCGCAACCTCGTTAAAGGACACTTACAGAATCCTCTCGACCTTGTAAGGAGAAACCACCTGCGTGAGATCCTTACGACTCACGAAGGAGCAACACACTTAGGGATCCTCACGATTCCTAAGGAGAAAATACACTTACGAGATCCTTACGACTCGTAAGGAGAATTCTCTTGTGGGACCCTCACGGCCCATGAGATTTGAAAGTCTTAAGTTACAGAAACCTAAACCTGTTCTTAAGCAAATCCTCCATAACCTCCGATATTGCCCTACAAGAGGCTCAATACTGACCCTTGTATACAATCCACGGGCGCGAATAAACATTTCCCCAGCAAAGTCCAACCCTTGTGGGTCCTCTCGACCCATAAGGTGAAAACCCTCTTGTAGGATCCTTACGACTTACAGAGGAACATACACTTAGGAATCCTCACGATCCCTAAGGAGAAAATACACCTGCAAGATCCTCACGACTTGTAGGGAGAAATACCTTTGTGAGACCCTTACGGCTCATGAAGTCAAAAGCCTTAGTCGGCAGGACCTTAACCCTGTTTGCTAAGCCACCTTTGTTCAACACCGACAGAGGCAAATGATGATTCGCTCCTGGCAATATTCCAGTTGCAGCGATGCTGACGCCTAAACCGGTATCAAATCCTAAGTCCTTTCATGGCAAATGATGATTCGCTCCTGGCAACATCCCAGTTGCAGCGGTGCTGATGCCGAAATCGGTGTCCGAAATCCGAGCTTGCGGCGAAAAAGCTAGCAGGCCACACATGCCTACAAAATAGCCGAAATGATGGGGCAACTTGCAATAAAAAGCAGCAAGTAAAAATGTATGCATGAAAAATAGCCGAAATGATGGGGCAACTCGCAATAAAAAGCAGCGAGTAAAAATAAAATAAATAGCCGAAATGGTTGGGCACCGCGAAAAAAAAATAGACGAAATGATTGGGCAATCGCGACCTTCGCGATATAAAAAGCTGAAATGATAGAGCATCGCGGAAAGAATAAAAGAAATGATGGAAAAATGAAACCTTTATGCCCTACAGGTGATACTACAACAATCCCTGTATACAATCCAGGGGCGCAAACAAAGAAGGAGTCGTACTCCTCCCCCCAGGTTTCGTCATGAGAGGAAGCCAAATCTCGACGGTTCACAAATAACCTGGAGATCGTCTCGTAACAACGGACACAACTTCAAGCTAAGCGGAACAGCGGCCACTCCCAGTTCCATGGCTCGGTGGTATACATATCGCCAACAGTCAAACCCTCACCCCGTGAAATGCGGATACATTCAGCAAAATTCCTGGTCACGTGGAACACGGATAATGTCACTCTTTGACCCCGTGGAAAACGTCCAGAGCGGATCCTGGTCCTCGCAGAGCATGGCAGTGAACCCGTGCGAAGCATCCAGAGCGGAGCCTAGTCCTCGCCTAACGCGGCAGTGAACCCGTGTGAAGCATCTAGTGCAAAATTCCTGGTCACGTGGAACGCGGATAATGTCACTCTTTGACCCCGTGGAAAGCGTCCAGAGTGGATCCTGGTCCTCGCAGAGCATGGCAGTGAACCCGTGCGAAGCATCCAGAGCGGAGCCTAGTCCTCGCCTAACGTGGCAGTGAACCCGTGTGAAGCATCTAGTGCAAAATTCCTGGTCACGTGGAACACGGATAATGTCACTCTTTGACCCCGTGGAAAACGTCCAGAGCGGATCCTGGTCCTCGCAGAGCATGGCAATGAACCCGTGCGAAGCATCCAGAGCGGAGCCTAGTCCTCGCCTAACGCGGCAGTGAACCCGTGTGAAGCATCTAGTGCAAAATTCCTGGTCACGTGGAACACGGATAATGTCACTCTTTGACCCCGTGGAAAACGTCCAGAGCGGATCCTGGTCCTCGCAGAGCATGGCAGTGAGCCCGTGCGAAGCATCCAGAGCGGAGCCTAGTCCTCGCCTAACGCGGCAGTGAACCCGTGTGAAGCATCTAGCGCAAAATTCCTGGTTACGTGGAACGCGGATAATGTCACTCTTTGACCCCGTGGAAAACGTCCAGAGCGGAGCCTGGTCCTCGCCAAGCACGGCAGTGAACCCGTGTGAAGCATTCAGAGCAAATACCGGACTGTGGAGTCCTTAAAATCCACGGACTATGACGTCCTTAACCTCGACCGTGATGTCTTAAAACTAACGATCAACCACCCCGATTCCCTACAGACTTTGCCTTGGTTTAAGGGTACATCTCTTCACTCCTTTGATGCCCGGCGTTGTAATTCCTCAACGTCTTCAAAGAGGTGACGGGTCCCTGCAACCAAACACCGGACTGTGGAGTCCTTAAATCCACGGACTATGAGGTCCTTAACCTTGACCGTGATGTCTTAAAACTAACAGCGGACTGTGGAGTCCTTAAATCCACGGACTATGAGGTCCTTAACCTTGACCGTGACGTCTTTAAACTACGATACCTTGAGAAACTCCCAACTCCGTGAAATACGGATAAGGGTGATCACATCCGGCACTTGCAGGCCCTCACGACCTGTAAGGAAGAAAAACTCTCTTGTGAGGTCCTTACGACTCTCAAGGGAAAACCCGCTTAAGGATCCTCACGATCTTTAAGAAGAACTCACACCTATGGGATTCTCTCGACCTGTAGGGAGAAAAACTCTTTATGAGACCCTCGTGGCTCATAAGATGCAAAAGCCTTAGGAAGCAGATCTTAACCCTGAGTCCTGAGCCATTGCTGTCCTGCAAGGAGATCAAGATAGAATACCCACAGAATACATTCAATGAAAAGGAGACACATCATTGACAAGAAAAAATGTATCTTTTATTCATAAACCAAAATGGGTACAAAGTACAATTCATGAAAGAAACAAAAAGAAAATACTCTCATCCATGAGTATGTACAAAAGGGAAGAAAAAGATACAAATATTTCAGGCCGGTGGGCGATTCAGCAGCTTGGTCAGCTCATCCTGCTTTTGTTGAGCCACGGCTTCATGACGCAAGATCTCCAGAAGACGAGCCTCCGCTTGAGCTTGCTGAGCCTGATACGAAGCGAGCCGGGCTTCAAGCTCTTTCTCAGTGGCCTTATGAGCCTCGACCCTCTCACGAGTGAACATGGCAGCTTTATCGAGAGCCACCACCTCTTTGATGGACTCCTGAAGCACCCGCCAGAGTTCATACGCTTTGTTGGCCTTGGCTGTGAGATTGGCTTGAAGCTCGCTCAGCGCCTTGGAGGCTAGCTCCCTTTCCGAGAACTTGCGACCGAGCCTCTTCTCACATGACGTCATGTTGGCCGCGCACCGTACTATCAGCCCTCGCAATTCCGCCTTTGCAGCCATGGCCTCCGAGGAAAGGCGAGAACACTCGAGAGTGTGCAGGCAAGCCTCCACTCGCCGGCAGAACTCCACCCAGACTCGCACCACCTCTTCGCTGTGGTAGGTGGCAAGAAAAGGAAGAGAACCGTTAGCCTCGGCAGCGAACGCTTCAGCCGTGGTCGTGCTGCCAGCACGAAGCTCCTCGATCAGAGACGACAAGGAGACGAGGCTTAATTGGGCCAAGCGTTCTGAAGCCCGCAAGGCATAAGGGCCGGGTGGCATCACGATGCGCGACTCCAACGCCGTGGAGACTGGTAGAGCTGTTTAAATTAAAAAAAAAACGTCAACAAAACTCTTAAGCAAGGAACGGGTGAGAGTGCAATGAAATGTCACTCACCGACAGTCGTACAAGCAGGAGCTGAAGGCTCCCCTGGCCCTTCGAGAATCTCGACCTCGTCATCGGCTTCCAGAACTGCAAGAAACGTCAATGTCAGTACGCAAAAATAACGACGATGCTATGAGAAGGGATGGACGACACCAACCTTGCCCAGACGAAAGGACAATGCGCTGAGGGGAGATCGCCTGCGGAGCTGCCATCTCCAATAAACGCTGAAATGACTGTCGAGGCGACAGATCCGCGATCGTGGCCGCCAAACCGCGCAATTCTGGGAAAGATAAAAGAGTTCGGACTATGAAGGGGTTGCTAAATTAAAATGCGGAGGGATACCTTCAACACTCCTCCCATTCTGAACCGGGGGGATAGCAGCTTCAACGGTCTCCGCCGTAACCTCGGGCTCCAACAAAGGGAGAATAGTCCCGACTACCTCACTCCCAGCCTTTGGGTTGCCCTCGGTAAGAGTCATTGGGGCGTCGGCCTCCAAAGGAGCCTCCTCCAAAGGGGCAAGCACGCCCTGGCCAAGAACCGCCGCTGGAAGTTCCATCATGAGAGGAACAGCCTCGTCAGCCCCTTCCACGTCCAGCAAGGCCTCATTGGGAGTTTCGGCGGGCTTTAGCTTTAATAGGCCCGTAGGAAGCTCCCCCAGCGTCGAAGATTCTGCATGATCCAAGTAAGAATAATGATGTATATGCATGGGCATAAATAATCAGAGAGACTACAAAGGAAGCACAACATACCTACGCGCAAAGAAGCCCTCAATATGGCTTCTTCAAGCCGCTGCTCCTTCTCAAGGAGGTGGGCTCGCCGGGGTTCGAGCGTAGACTCATGACCGCCAGTCCACAAAGAAAGTGCATCAGCTGCGTCTTCTGAAGCGGCCTGCTTCAGAGCCCTCTCCCCCCATTCCTCCAAAGGGCCGATAAATCGCCGCCGAATCCACGAAGGGTCTTCGTAGAAAATTACAGCGGGGTAAGACTTCTTCGGAACCTTGGCGTTGTGAGACGCGTCTTTTGAGCGCCGTATGGCCTCGGCCAACTGCGCAGCCTCCTCATCCACTGAACTCGGGAAGAGAAGTCCAGCGTCCGACTCTTGCACGGCCAATGGTTCGTCCTCAAGGATAGGCTCAGACTCCATCACAGAATCAAGGGGGGCAGTAGCCGCTTTCTTCCGCCGTTTAGACCCGGAGCCGGTCGCCGAGGATGACCGCTTCCTCCCTCGTGAAGCCTTAGGGCGGCGCTGGCCCACATCGCCCTCAGCGCCCTCATCCTTGTTTCTATCGCTCGGTGCCACAACCGAGGATGATACCGCCATCGTCGACACCACGGGGGTTGGCGCCGCCACCGGCGGGGGTACTACTACCGGAGCCCGCTTACCCCGTGAGCGAGAACCCAAAGGCATACCAGCTATCGGAGTAAGGTCTACCCCGGACTCTCCTGGAATGAGCGCGGTGCCAATCTCCCTCAAAGGAAAGCGGACTGGAACCCTCGGTCGTAACTCAGCCCCAGGAACCAGAGGAGGGGCATCGTGGCCAAGAAGCACCCTCCTTTCCTCGAGAATGATTGGGTTGACCCGATGAAGATACCAGCCCGTAAACGCGCCCACGCATCGAGGCATGTACTCAGCTTCAGGGACCATGAAATAAGAGCCGGTGTTCAGCCTCATAAAATGATGAGCAGCATCGCGAACAGCATCAAGCGAAGGGATCGGGGCGACCATAAAAGCCTCGAAAGGAACACCCTGGTCGTACCCGAACTGCCGGGCAAATCGATGCGGATTGTACCGCATGAAAAGAGCCGCATTGTCCTGGCGAAACACCAAGTAACCCGGTCTGATTGCATACAAATGCGTGGCCTCCCGGGGCTTCAGAGAAGGTGCGTTATCTTTCGACTGGTCCCAGAGTTGTTGGACGGGACCCGAAGGAGTAGACAAGACCCGATCAGTAAAAACCAACCCGCCAGCGGTGGCATGAGGAGAAATTAGCACCCGAATGGCCCCGAATTGAGTCGGGTCGACGGCAGAAGCATCCACTAGCCGCATAAGTTATGGAAAGGGGTAGGCATCGTAAAATGAGGGCCTCTGATGCATGGCGAACGCCCCCAATACATGTATTTCGATTCAGGACGTGAAATAATGAAGCGAAAAGTTCACCACATCCACGCCAGGCGTAGAGGTATTAGCTGCGGTGCCCAATCCATTATAGAGGTGTGCCAAGGCCTGGATGCCGATGGCCAACCGCGTCCCCTCAGCAATACGATGAGCCGGGTAGATGACCGAGGCTCTCATGAAGCGGCAATGCATGGGGATAACGAACCAGCTAAGCCAAACACTGATAAACCCCACAAAGAATGTTTCCTCATCCATACCAGGTGCTGCAACGGACTCAAAAGACATCGGCGACACGATGGGAATATAATACTGTGGCAGGTCCGATTCAGCAGTCGGTAACTTCTTCGGACCAAACCCAAAGGGGTCTCTGATGTTAGAAAACTTCGGAGCAGTCTTCGATATGATATCCTCACGAAGGAAGCAGGAAATAAAGCTTTTAAAAGTAACACCCTGCTCCTCAGACTCAGTGAACAATTGATCAAAAATACCCAGCGCCTTGATCAAGCTGGGGCGCTTATGGCGAACAGCATTCTCAGCGGACAGGCCGTCAATCGGTGCAGACTCGGGCTCGAAGACATATTCGTCAGAAGGCAACAACTCCTCATACAGTGCGCCCCTGATTGGCAATCCTGAGATTTCATAAAATTCTGCAAGAGAGATCGAGACCTCGCGATCCCCCAGAAGAAAAGTATTAGTGGGAAGATTCCACTGGTTCAAAAACGCCTTGACCCACCAGGCATGCGGGGACTTGTAATGGAACAGTGACGCATATATGGCCTGATAAAGCCCAACTTTCTGCAACCGCGCCCGATGGGCGGAAAGGATGTAGCGAGCCCAGAGAAGGTAGCCCGTAGGATGCCTGGGAGTGATCCCTATCTTATAAATTTGCCCCCATGGGTGGGCCTCACCCTGACAGATATGCCGCCCCAAGATGTCTATGGCCGGAATCGGATGGTTCGGAATACCGGTCGTCGAAGGCTCAAGCCTCCCCGTTGGAGTCCAGTTGGGCATTTCCACAGCGAAAGCTGTCCTTGGAGGATCCATCGGTAAAAAGGGGAAAGTGGGCTCCGTTGGCACCGCGCAGAGAAAACTCCGACGACCCTGAATAATCTGACTATACCAAGACCCCCACTGAAGAAGGTCGGTGCAGTTTGGGTCATGAGCCCGAATCATCGCCATCACTTCCTCATCAGACGGTGACTGAGGAAAAGCCGCCTCCGAGCGAGAAAAGGGAAAGCATGGAGCGGAAGCCATCGCACCTGAAATCCAATAAAAGAAAACCGTTAAAAGGAAAGTCAGCGATATATATTCATGCATGAACATGAAGACTAGTGGGAGAAAGCAACAGCAAAGTTTCCTGGGACCATTGGCTACAAAACACATGGGCCCCACAGAATCCGGATGACGGCTCATTAATAATGAGACCAAACAGTTACAATAAAACAAAAGGGAATATCCTCATTTAATAAAAAAATGATGGCCATGCACATTCCCCCAACGGGATCTGTCTCGGGCTCTACAGTGGATCCAATAAAATCAAAGGAATTAAATTCACACAAAAAAGACATCATTACAAAGCCCCCATTGCATTAATTGCAGAAGAACAACCTCGGGCCAAGAGACCCCAGGAAGCCTCTGTGTGAAGAAATCGAGTTCTTCGTTGGAATTAAATTCCTTATTGAGAAAAGGGAATTAAATTCCCAGAAGCATTTTGGATGGAATTAAATTCCATGGATTTGAACCGTCATCATCATCTCCCCAAAGATCATCTAAACCCTAAGAGATCTTCAGTTGAAAGATTAAACAGTTTCATGTTCTTATGGAAAATATGAAGAAAAAAGGGTAAAAACCCTTGTTTTGGATTTAAAATCCAGGGAAATGTGAAGGTCCATCGTTGTCCAAGAACATTACCTGAGGAAAAAGGATTCCTTTCGAACAGAGTTAAACTCTGAAGATTGTTTCAAGACAGAGAACTAAGCTCTGAAAGCGAGAATTAAATTCTCAAAGAAGAAGTTCTCAGAAGAAGAAGATGAACAAAGTGAAGGCTCCTATGAAGAGACAGAGGTATTTATAGAAGACAATGGAAACGCTTCGTCTCCCCAGATCCCTAGAGGAATCCAACGGTCACAAGAGGTGACAGCGTTGCACTCACGTGCAGACACGTGAGAACAACGCTGTGGGGGCATTTGTTTCCTGATTTAAAATCAGGAAAGCTTCTGGGAAAAGCTTCAAAAAGGGGTCACGTGTTGGCACGTGACACCTAAAAGGCATCATCAAGTCAAGTGCAGTTTCCTGACTACGCTGAAGAAAATGGGCTTCAGAAAGAGTCACGTGCTCCCACGTGACCAGGGTCACGTGGCGACACGTGACATTTAAACGCAAGCGTCAAAAACACACAAGTTCTCTGATCAAGTCAAGAAAAGGCTTCAGAAGAGGTCACGTGTTCCCACGTGACCAGGGTCACGTGTTGGCACGTGACGTTCAAGACAGCAGACTCGTTCTCCAAACGAACCAAGGAAAAAGAGTTCAAACAAGGGTCACGTGCTCACACGTGACCAGGAGTCACGTGGTGGCACGTGACGCTTAACCAACGATCAGAAGACAGAGCGCAAAAGAAAGGAAAAGGCTCATGCCAAAGGGGGTCACGTGCTCACACGTGACCATGGGTCACGTGGTCACACGTGACCGGCTTTCAAAGCCCATTGTGTTAACAGAATTAAATTCTGAAGGAAATTCAAATCTTTCCGAAAGAAAGCAACTATCTTGAACCAATCAAATTAAAGATTCAGAGGTGATGAAATATCATCTATCTATGGGAAAATCTCGGGTTTGGAAAGATTTCCCCTTTAAATCTAATCAAAATAACAAGGGAGAATCTCTGGATTTAAAATCCAATGGTGAATAAAATTCACCTAATAATCCAAAGGTCCAAAATGAATGATGAATGCAAATCAAATCTCAATGAAGATTCGTCAAAAAACTGATTGATTCGGCTGCTTCTCCTATAAATAGGAGCCAAGAGACATACATACGGATAGATGCGCAGAGAAGAAAAAAAAAAGGAGAAGAGCTTTGATACTTTGAAAAGACTCGGATCTTCTGCGAAAAACCCTAGGTAAGAAAGGGAAGGCCTTTTGAAAGAAAGAGAATTTAATTCTCAGCAGAGTTTAACTCTGATAATGTAAAAACAGAAGAACATATTTCTTCTCTCTTTGATGGAGGATCTGCAAAGTGCACATCTCCCCTTAAGGTTGAGAATTTAATTCTCAATGGGTTGAGATCCTGCCATGCAGATCCAAAACACGGAGAAGGGATGCAAGCACGAGAATTTAATTCTCACAGAACTATAGGAATTTAATTCCTTTAAAATAAAAGGAGGGCTTGACCCTACATTATGGGAATTTAATTCCTCCAGAACAAAAAAGAAACAGGGTTTAACCCTAATTAAGAACCTAGTTCTGTTGAAACAGCAGGAATTTAATTCCCTTAATCATACAGAGGATGGAAGTTTAAACTCCTTAAAAACTTTTATTAGGGTTTAACCCTATTCAGCCCTTCACGTATATGAGGAATTTAATTCCTACAGAAAATTCAGAGTTAAACTCTATTCCAGAAAACAAAGTCTTCGAAAGGAAGTAGGAATTTAATTCCTCTAAAATTTATAGTTCGAGGAATTTAACTCCTAAAAGAAGATTAACAAAGCCTCTAAACAAAATACCTAGAGGCAGGGTCACGTGTCATCACGTGACCCCCCCCAAGAGAGCTACAGAAAGCCCCTTTGAGGCAGCACCCCACGTGACCCACGTGACCCTCAGCAGAAGCTCTAATCCATAGGCATTTGAATGCCCATCACGTGATGGCACGTGATGCTCTGGAAGACGCGATAATCTCAGCAGAACAAAGGAAGGGAGGGCGCTCTCACGTGCGGCCACGTGACCCCTCTTACCTTAGTGTTTAAACACTAAACTAAAACTCTCGAACCCAGTGTTAAAACACTGTTGGGCCTTAGTGTTCAACACTAATTAAACAGCTTTATTTGCAGTGTTCAACACTGATTACCTTAGTGTTTAAACACTAATCTGAGATCTTCATTTGCAGTGTTCAACACTGATTACCTTAGTGTTTAACACTAACCTGAAAAAACATTGTTGCTGGTGTTCAACACCAAATATTCTCTTAGTGTTAAACACTAACTTGTCAACCCCATTCCCAGTGTTCAACACTGACTGCTCTGTAGTGTTTAACACTAGACTTTGGCCCAATTGGCTTAAATGGATGGAGGCAAAGCCTCTCCTGATTGGACTTAGCCCAAGATGGCCATAAGTCCTCAATTTGTGATTAACTGGTCCAATGGACTCATAACATAATTAATTCGTCTTGACCCCAAATTGGGCCAAGGGCTATTTAATCCACTCCGGTTCTAGGGTACATCTCTTCACTCCTTTGATACTTGGCATTGTAATCCCTCAATGCCGTCAAAGAGGTGACGGGTCCCGACGACCACACATTGATATGGACTGTGGGGTCCTTAAACTCATGTCTAATGCAAATTCCTGGTTACGTGGAACGCGGATAATGTCACTCTTTGACCCCGTGGAAAACGTCCAGAGCGGAGCCTGGTCCTCGCCAAGCGCGGCAGTGAACCCGTGTGAAGCATCCAGAGCACATACCGGACTGTGGGGTCCTTAAACCCATGGACTACGACGTCCTTAACCTTGACCGAGATGTCTTAAAACTAACAATGGACTGTGGGGTCCTTAAACCCATGGACTACGACGTCCTTAACCTTGACCGAGATGTCTTAAAACTAACAATGGACCGCAATGTCCTTAAACTACCCATGGACCGCAATGTCCTTAAACTACCCATGGACCGTAATGTCCTTAAACTAGAACAATAGAGCCCCGCATGCTCTTTTGTCGGATCTAAACGGTCCCGTTTAAGTTGATCTTAGCCTCAAAGATGGCTAACGTATCCTTAAACCTTCAAACAGAGTGGACTATAAATCCCCCCAATTGACTCCGGCTTGAGGGTACATCCTTGAACTCCTCTGACATCCGTCGTTGTAATCCTTCAACGTCGTCAGAGAGGTGACGGGTCCCGACAGCCATACATTCATGGACCACTATGTCCCTAAACTGGAACATTAGAGTCCAAACACTCTTTTGTCGGATCTAAACGATCCCGTTAAGTTGATCTTAGTCACAAAGTTAGACTAACGTATCCTTAACAAACGTTTGAGTTGATCTTAGCCTCGAGTAGGGCTGACGTATCCTCAAACCAAAACCCCCCCCAAACCCAAATCTAAGATAATACGGATTTGGACTAGTCCACGCCCTACGGGCAACGACATAACTCAGTCTCCGTAAACAATCCACGGGCAACAAAATACAAAACAGACACCCACGACACGAAGTGACCATCTGGAGAAGGAGAAAGTTGTTACCGCAATGCGGTAGCGTAATTAACTGCAGGGGCTTGCGCCTGCAGGGAAGAGCGTCCCCACAATCAAAAAACCCCTCAAACGAGGGGGAATCTGACGAAGTCTGCTACATCGGACGCATCCGTCTAAACCTTCGATACGTGGTGCCATAAATCAACTTGGCATCTTCGGAGAGGTGGACGGATAGCACCTATTAGCATCTGCCCCGAATCTCAGGCAAGACGCGGTGTCGCGCCGTCTTTCGGAGGGGAACAACCTCCATGTGATTCGGGACTGTACCTAAAAGCTACCGTTTTGCACGCCCTCTTGGACGTGGTAAGGTGGAAATCAAAGCACAGTGGGAATCACACAAGACTCTATGACGATCTCGGATCTACAGACTACCATGTACCAGTGTCACTAAAGAACTGCCATCTGACGTGAGGTATAATACCATTTGGGAGTTCTCGGCGAGTCCATCCAGTGTACCCAGTCTCCACTGAGCACTCGTACACCATCCTTGATGTCAAACACCGATAGATATGGGATCATCCATCGCCCATCATATGGGTCAAGATGCGTATACGCTAGTCTACTCTGGTGTATCGATGCCCTGTCTCGACACACTCTCGACTAGGAACAGTTATAGGATGTACTCATCGACTACCGTGGCCCCACTAGTATGATCTCATCACCAGCAGTCGAGTACATATCCTAAGGGCTTTGTCAACATGCGAGAGTAAGACAGTAAACTAATATAAGTCAACATGTTAAGATAAAGTGAAACCAAATAGCATATTATCATGACGAGCAAGAAAGTCCTCTCTATATATATCCAAGCATCCATTATAATATACATCATATGTACAACAATGGCCTCTAGGGCATATACATAACTAACAATCTCCTACTTGCACTAAGGCCAGCTGTTGTAGTATCTTATACCTAGCATCCCGAATAATCTCTCAAACTGTATCTGGGGAATGACCTTTGTGAGTGGATCCGCAGTGTTGTCCTTCGTATCAACTCTCCTGACCTCGATCTCCCGGCGATCAACTATCTCCCTGATCAGGTGATACCGCCTCAGAATATGTCTGGACTTCTGATGGGACCTGGGTTCCTTGGCCAGAGCTACAGCTCCATTGTTATCACAATACAGAGGTATTAGATGCTCAATAGATGGAACCACACAAGTTCACTAATGAACTTCTTTATCCAGACAACCTCTTTGGCAGCATCGTTGGCAGCGATGTATTCAGCCTCCATCGTCGAGTCTGCAACGGTATCCTGTTTGGAACTCTTCCAACATACCGCCCCTCCATTGAGGGTAAAAACAAATCCCGAGTGCGACTTAGAGTCATCCTTATCACTTTGGAAGCTCGAATCGGTAAAGGACTCCACCTGGAGTTCTCCGTTACCATACACCAAGAACATCTCCTTAGTCCTTCGCAAGTTCTTGAGAATGTTCTTCACAGCTGTCCAGTGACTCTCTCCAGGATCTGCTTGATACCGACTCACTACACTTAGTGAGTATGCTATATCGAGTCTAGTACATAGCATCATATACATGATAGAGCCTACTGCCGAAGCATAGGGTATCCCTTGCATGCAAGCTCTCTCCAAATCAGTTTTGGGAGACATCTCTTTGGGGAGAGTGAGTCCAGAGATCGTGGGTTGGTTACCACGCTTGGATTCTTCCATACTAAACCTCTTTAGTATGGTGTCAATATACCTGGATTGGGACAATCCCAGTATCCGTTTGGATCTATCTCTATAGATCATAATTCCCAATATGCAGGAGGCATCACCTAGATCTTTCATTGAGAATCTTTATGATAAGAAGAGCTTGACTGATTGCAGCATAGGAACATCATTTCCTATCAAGAGTATGTCATCGACGTACAATACGTGAAAGACAACCTTACTTTCTGCAACCTTCTTATAGATACAAGATTCATCTACGTTTTTGATGAAGTCAAACTCTTTGACTACAACATCAAAGCAGATGTTCTAACTCCGCGATGCTTGCTTTAACCCATAGATGGATTTAAGCAGTTTGCACACCTTTCCGCTACTCCCACTATCTACGAAGCCCTCTGGCTGAGTCATGTACACGCACTCTTCTAAATCACCATTTCGTAGTCATGGTATGCAGCAATGGCAAGTAGGATCCGGATGGACTTAAGCATAGCCACTGGAGAAAAGGTTTCGTCATAATCTACACCTGGTCGTTGACGAAAACTCTTTGCAACAAGTCTAGCTTTGAAAGTCTCAACTTTTCCATCTACACCAAATTTCTTTTTAAAGATCCACTTGCTCCCAATGGGTTTTACCCCTTCAGGAGCAACATCCAAAGTCCATACTTTGTTGGTGACATGGATTCCATCTCAGATCGCATTGCATCCAGCCACTTCACAGAGTCACCATTCGTGATGGCCTGCTCGAAACTAGTTGGGTCATCATCTTCCATGATGCAATCCTCGCTCCCACCATCAATGAGAAAACCGTAGTATCTCTCAGGTGGATGAGAAACCCTGCTAGATCGGCGGAGAGGCTGGGGTTCGTCGGGTACTACTGAATCCTCTGGTTCCATCAAATCATCTGTCGTAGTTTGTTCTGCTGGAACTTCTTCCAGTTCTACCTCAGAGCCACTAATCTCTTTAGCAAGAAATTCCTTTTCTAAAAAGGTGGCGTGCCGAGAAACAGACACTTTTTGTTCCTCGGTGTGGTAGAAGATATACCCTCACGAATGTTTAGGATATCCAATAAACTTACATAGAATAGACCTTGCCCCGAGCTTGTCCGGATTTTGTGTTTTCACATATGCCGGACAACCCCATATCCTAACATAATTAAGATATGGTCTCTTTTCTTTCCATATCTCATATGAAGTGGTTGGCACAGATTTGGTGGGAACCATATTCAATAGGTCTGCAGCTGTTTCCAGTGGATATCTCCAGAGGGAAATAGGTAACTCAGCCGTACTCATTATAGAGCGTACCATATCTAATAGGGTGCGATTTCTCCGCTCTGATACACCGTTGTGCTATGGTGTATAAGGATGAGTAAGCTGAGAGAGAATCCCATTTTCTTTTAGATAATCTAGGAACTCATTGCTTAAGTATTCCCCTCCTCGATCAGATCGAAGGATCTTAATACTTTTGCTCGTTTAGTTCTCTACTTCGTGCTTATATTCTCTGAATTTCTCAAAAGCTTCAGACTTGTGTTTCATCAGGAATACATGTCCGAATCTTGAGAGATCGTCAGTGAATGTAATGAAGTAGGAAGAACCGTTCCTGGCATGTGTATATATGGGACCGCATACATCACTATGTACCAGTCCTAAGAGTTCCGTAACTCTTTCTCCGTGTCCACTAAACGGAGTTTTGGTCATTTTTCCTTTGAGACATGAATGGCAAGTATCATAAGATGATAATTCGAACGGATTCAAATATCCATCTTTATGTAACTTAGCTAGTCGTGTCGTATTGATATGACCAAGTCTACAATGCCACAAGAAGAATTCGTTCATTTCTGAACTCTTCCTCTTGTGTGTGTTTTGTATATTAAGAACTGTATTTTGATTGAGAATGAATATGCCAATATGTAATGAGCCTGATCCAATCAAATTTTGATCCAGGAATATGTTCATAATATTATCCTGTACTATAAAATTATATCTTTCTTTACTTAATAAAGAAACTGATATAATGTTGCACATCATGTTCGGTATATAATAGCACTCATTCAGAATCAATGTATTACTACTTGGTAATACAAGGTGATATTCGCCAACTGCTTTGGCTGCAATACTTGCACCATTCCCTACTTGTACGGAATGATCACCTTTTCCCAGTTCTCTACCTTTACGTAGCCCACGTAACAATTTACATATGTGGGATCCCAATCCGGTATCTAATACCTAGGACGTAGGGTGAACTGAGAAACAGTTCTCAATAACTAACACACCTGAAGAAGACGCATCAGCATTCTTGCTCTTCGATTGGGCGGCATGAGAATCCAGATATTCTCCTGTTTCCTACTCAGTCTTATAACTCTTATAAGAAAGAACGGGACCAACGATCCCCTGCTCAGTATAATAAGCGGGTTCAGTCAATACATCCATTTTATTATCTTGATTAAGTCCTGACATGGTCGCTACCTGGAGAGAGAGAGAGAAGGAAACACTTTAGCGTATGCTCTTGCAAGATTAGATTGGTTATTATCTTATCTAATCAGGATATCTCCTACTGTTTTTATCAAATCTTCCTTCAAACCCTAAAAGGTAAAATTAGCCGGGATTAATCACATCATACAATTTCGTCAATCTTTCAGCCAGATCAGTGTTGGTACTTGAGGGAGGTTCCCCGTGCTTTCGCACGGACCTAATTAAAATAAATCTCGTCTTCCCAGAGGCATAACCCCGTTAACACCTTTCTAGACACCTACTTGATCGGCTAATTGTCCTGTGTAAAACTCTCCCAGGAGTAACTCTTACTCGTAGTGGGTATCAGGATCCATCTATCTCATAGAAGGTATGCAATCACATTGCAAATTTCAACAGTTGAAATTCCCGATAATACTTTTACCCCTAGCGTCCTATGATCTTGACGCAGGCCAACAAACCACAGTCCGCTAGTCAAGTTCAACCCGTACATTTCTTGATTGAATTAAACCTACCCGCACGACCCTTGACGCAGGCCAACAAAGTCGTACGGCTACCCTAATCCAATCACATCTCATGTTGGCAGATAAGTATTAGTTAGCTACCGCACACTACGTCTTGACGCAGACCAACAAACGTAGCACGAATACTAAGTAATATCTATCTGAAATGACGGAGGGCTACACATGTTTTTCAGAAAACCATGAGCGTAATGAACTTGATATCGTCGTAGAATCAAGTGATTTTGAAAAGGAGTGTTTTTGAGCCTTTTCTAGTTTTGCTAAAGAGGACACTCCCGGTGAAGGGATCTCGGCTTTTTCCCCATCGAATAAGGTGCAGGGTATATTATATATACCACTGTGCAAAACAAGACCGTAGCTACCTTTTTATAAAGTTTTGATTCTACAACATCTTTTAGGTTTCTTTTCTTTTATTAATCTCATTAATAATGTAACACCCTAGTTCTACCAGTTCTTTTTCTGAGTATTTCTTTATTATGGGTGTTTCTTGTTTTGCTGTGTTTTGGGTGCAAATAGTATTTTTTGACATCTGCATTGTATCCGTGATCCGACCCGCTTGCGGGAAACCGTCTTGATTCTTCTCTTTGTGATATCCTTGCTAGTTTGTGGATCCGTGCATTTTCTTGTTGCATATCTTGCATGCTTGCATTTATATCTGGCTTTTACATTTTTTAATAAAACAAATAAAGCCAAAGAAAATATTTTAAAAATAGTTAACATAGCCTGCTTGATACCCCAAACCCTGTGGTAGCATCCGCGCATCTTGTTCTCGTCCCGTTCAGTGAAACGGACGTGTTTGGATGGCTACGCACACGTACGTGCATCCGTTTTTGGGGGTGTATATTTTTGTTACCTGGGCATTCATTTTGAAATTTGGATGTTGCATATATTTTTCATATTTTAAATCTGAATTTTTAGACCCAACCCGGGCGCGTTTTGAAATATTTTTATTCCGTCAAAATTCCAATTATTTAATATTTAATTTCCATCTAACAGTTTAAATTTTTCATTCATACCTAACCATATATATTATTAAATTAAAATCCTAACGTTTAAACAAACCAAAATCTTTTTAACCAATCATCGCTTCTCTCTTCCTAACCAGGCCCCACTCTTCCTCTCTCTCTCTCTCTCTCTCAGTCTCTCTCTCCCCTTCTAATTTGTTTTAATCCCTTCATTATTAATCACATATATATACCTCTCTCTTTTCTTTATTTTCCTTCTCTCTCTCATCAACCGCGCCTCTCTCTTTCTCTCTCCCCGCAAAAAACCAAATTTCTCTCTCCTCTCGAGTTTCTCTATCTTATCGCGATTCCTATTCCTCGCGATCCACTCACCCTCCTTCATGCGCTATCATCACCTCCCTCTCTTCCTTTCTTCTTCTTCGTTCTTTTGAAAAACCCCCGCGCTCACATAAAACCCTAGCTTTCCTCTTCGTCGCCGTCGTCGTTTCCATCGCAGCCGCCTCGCCTGCATCCCCTTACCCTCGTCAACACGTCCTCGCCTCTTCTCTTTCTCTTCTCTCTCTCCTCACCGCCTAACCCACAGAACCCATCTCCTCCACCTCTTCTGTCTCCGTCGACACCGCCGCCGACGACCTCCCCCATCGTCTCCACCTCTTCGTTTTCCTCCTCTCTTCTTTCTCCTCCCTCGACCAACCCTCGATCCACCTCACTTTCTTTCTCTCTCCCGACGCCTGCAAACCCTGCACGTACCCATCTCCATCAACTTCTCCCTCGCCGCGATCTCCTTCGTCGGCCTCGTCACCACCACCATCACCTTTCCCTCTCCTCTCTTCTCCTCCCTCTCCCTTGTAACCGAGCACTCTCCCCATTGTAAACCCTAGAACCCTGCAACCATCACCCGAACCCTCACCTGCACGCCTCGCCGGAGCTTCAACCCATCGCCGTCGTCGCCCCTTGTCATCTCCTCCAACCCTGAGCGAACTCCAGACCCCAAGACACCATCACCCACTTCCTCTCTTCTTCTTCTTCTTCGTTTCTCTTCTCTTCCTCTTTCTTGATCTTGTACTTTTCCCGATGATCGCCGGAAGAACATCATCGTCGCCTTCGTTTCCCTTGCCTCGCCTCTGTCCCCAAATACGAACCACAGAGCAGCCACAACCTCATCTCTTCTTTCTTCTTTTTCTTCTTCTTCTTTTTTTTCCTTCTTTTCTTGTTCTAGTGTTTCTTGATTCCGTTTTCCGGTCACCCGCCGGAGCCGTGCCGCTGCCGACGACCCGAGAAACTCGATGGACGTTCCCTACCTGCATGGTTACTCTCTTGCATTTCCTGGTCCTGTTCCGTACACGCGAGCGTGCATAGGGACTTTTGCCGACGCCCGACATGCTGTACGCTTTCCGTTCTGTGATCCGTCCAGGCAAATGAAACTTACTACATGCTATTCATAATATTTTATATTTATTTGATTGCATGTTAAACCTATAGATTTAATCCAATGTCTCATGTTACATTTTAACATTCGATGTCCATTTTATCATTTTAGATTCATAACTCGGAACATACCATGTTGCATTTTGATTTACTATACCTAGTACCCATATCCATATTTAAATCATATAATAATTATTTACATGGCACATAGTACCCTTTTAGATAGTTTATAATGTTTCAAACACCCGTTTGCATCCATCGCGTCTAGTATACATATTATTGCATCAATAGATCACTTGAATGTATAACCGTGAAATATTCGCATTCCACATTTGATAAAGTGTAGTTTAATTAGTATTGGAATTTAAACTTTAACCCTAATCATAACTGTGCATCTATATACCTTAATCTGTACCTGATTGCATTTCACATTACAATATTCCAGTTTATTGTTCTATTAGTACCCATGCTTGTTTTGTATACCCATGCTTATGTTAGTTTGATTATGAGCACCCACATGACATCTTGTGCACCCTGACATGACTTGTTACGCCTACTACTTAACACGACATGGTACCGTGCACCTCTCGACATGACATGATGCCTATATACTCCCTGGATCGACCTGATGTAGCATGGCTTTACCTGTTACCTGATCTTGTGTCTAATGCCAACAAACCTGACCTGTTGTCCTTACAGACAGTTCCTGTTGTCTATCCAGACAAACCTGTACCTGCCTGATTCTGTGTTGGCATTAGCTCTAGATTACTTAATACCTGACTTGAACACATATAACTTGGGGGTATGGGGAAATCAATGATGAAACCGGACTTGTAACTCGACAGTTCTCTACCTTTTCTGATCAGTCTTACGGGCTAGGCCAGCCCCGGGGTGATACTGTTGACATCACTCGTCATTACCTACTACCCTTTTACTGCCTTGCGGCACGTCTTGGATTCAGCCCGAGAGTCATAGACCGTGATCCCGGGCACGCACGGAATACTATTGAGTTATATCGATGATTCATCAAATTGATTTCAAAGACTTGAGAGTAGTTAACCCAATAGACCAGTTTAAATTACTCACTGCACATTACCCCACTACCTTTACTTATACTACTGTTATACCTGTTTTACCATTTATGATCATACCTGCATGTGTTGCTACCCCTGTTTATAGTATTGCTTGATATTATGACGCACTGACGTCTGGGTTTTGCATGGCCCAGATACTCTACCTTTGTTGCAGACTGATCAGGAGTACTGCCGCTGTTAAACCGAGCGGTGAGGATCCTGTTGGTATCCAGTTTTACTTCCCAGATGTTTTATTTATTGGCTCTTTTGCTTCCGCATATTATATTATTTCTTGACTCGTTTATTCTGGCTCATGGACATGTACTAGATAGTTTAGTTTACTTTCCTGTTCTTGATATCTCTACAGCCGTAATGTGACTGTGGAGGGATTTTCCTATCCACAGGTAACATGGTTGGCTATGTCACGTGCCTATCTTAGCGTACTCTGGGAAGCGGGGCGTGACAAATAAAAATCCCATCAATTAATGCTTCCTAAGCATCACAGAAGAAACGAAAGCAGTAATATTTATATATCAACATATATATATAGTATAAGCATTCGTCTCAGGCAGTAATATGATCTCATCACAGAACATTGCAGCAGAAGATAACATATGAAATATTGGATATACTAGGACGTCCGTGTTTTATTTCGAGCCTGTATAAAACACGGATTCCACGGTCGCGATGAATAACCAAACCCACATCTCTAGACCCCTACGATAGCGGCAAGCAACACTGCCAATTCTAGGATTAGGAGACCCGGTCTCGACTCCTCAAGATGGCCTCCTACTGGACCCTAGAACCCGGTTACTTGTGCTCCCCTCCTTGGGTCTACCTAATGCGGAAAAGTAAATAATATACACCGGTGACATCAACCTCATGCCGGAAGTGCCCCAATAAAAGAATATTACATACAAATGAATTTTACATGAATGAAAATAAAAACCCTCATCTCACATTAAACCCCCGGCTATTCAGAACACGACGATCCAATATAACATATCACAGCAACACATAATATCTCATATCATCAACGTAAGTAAGTATGTATACACCGATCGTCGTTAATGTATAGCAATGAAAACCAGCAATACAACTATATACTGCACTTACGGTCACAGAAAAGAAAGTGTAAAACTACAACATTTGGAATCCACAATCTCTTTAGACATCGTAAATCCGAAATATCACATACTTCGCATTTCATGCCTAACTATATGAATTCCACATATTGTATCACATTCCAGATAAATAGACAGTATTAAACTTTCCGATCGAATAATCAAATACCCAAGATTTCCTAAATAGCTCAACACTTGAGCGGAGTTCAAAAAGTCCTAGAATACGTCACAGTACCAATGGTCCAGCCGTAGAAGGGTCAAGCCAACGCCTCACATGTGGCAACGCCGTACTGCCCCAAACCCTAAGTTTTAGAGGCGGTTCAGACGGTCACATAATCGAGTTAAGGTTTGTGTTCTTCTAGAAGGTCTGCCGCGTTACCTGCACGTTTTTCCGAAAGATTTAAACTCAAGAAAAATTCAACACTTGAAAGTTTTTCGTGCCGGGAAAAAGTGAGTTAATGATATCCGTTCGAACATTTTAACAGTTTCTAAAATATCCGGAAAACAAAACGAAATTAAACTATCCGATCGAATCAACGAATTCAAAATAATCCCCAGAACACTCAACACTTGAGTCAGATTAAAAATACCCAGAAATATGCAGTAACAGCTACGGATATTACTGTGCCAAAACCAAAGTCCAATTCAACTGTACGGCCGCGGATCCGCGGCGCAAGCAAGGTATTGCCGCGGTTCCGTGGCGGTTTGTACGAATTACATGCTCGTTTTCCACAGTAATGCTTATAATTCCCTGCTGATTTTTTTGAGTAATTTTAATGCAGAAAAAATTACATTTTTACAAAATTTCCAGAGAGGGGGTCATTTTCGATGTTTCGGGGTTCAATCGGAGTTTTAACTTCGTATACACGTCGCCTAATGCTCTAGCTTGGCTCTGATACCACTGTAGGGTTCCTAGGCAGTCATACAAGGGTCTATAAGGTATCAACCATGCCCGATTTAAAATTTAGACGTGCCGAAACAACCCAAAGCCAGGATCTTTGCTAGATTATTAGGGTTTAACATGCAAGTAAATATTTTTACAACTAAGAGTGAGGGATTACAACCTTTGTAGTCCGCTCCTTCGCTTCATAGGCTCCGAGTAGAAGTCCTTTCGCCGCGATCCATGATCTCCCAGACTCAAGAGAGGCTCCACAACCCGAATGATCCATGCTTGCTTGTAGTCTTTCTTTTCTCCGATGATCTACCTCGAAGTTCCTTTAACTCAAGCTCTTTCTCACTAATGAGGTGAACACCCTAATCTAATTGGCTAGATTAGATGAGAATGATTAAGTAGGATTTATGCTCTCTTTTATTATCAAATTCTCACTCTAATTCATCACATAAAGAAAACCTAAAAAGCTTTCTCAAAACTCAAGGAAGAAGAAGAAGAAGGAAATTCCTTTTGTGATGAATAAAAAAAATATCTTCATGATTAATAATGCAACCATGGTTGAATATGAAGAGGCTAACCCATGTAGAGACTTAACCTAGGGTAAAGGGTTTGGGTTAGGTTAGAAAATATCAAGCAAAATATCAAGCAAAATATCTTTACTAGAAACAAACTAAAAGCTTCTAGAAGCTACAAGAAAAAGCTAACCCAAATCAAATCCTAACCTTGTTTAATCTCCACTAAACATATTGCATTAGTAATCATATCATGTTACAATATTATATATCACATATATAATATATATTTGTAACGAAAGAAAATAATACAATTAACATATATCGCATATATATCAATGTATTATCCGGTGAGAAAATGAAATAATAAAGCGAACCAATATTAGATAGTGTAATGCAATATATCACATATATTATTATACATTAAATTATCGAATCAACACTTGATCCGACAATCCGGCTATATCAAATATAACCGACAAATATATCATGTACCGATTCATCAAATCAACACTTGATCCGATGACCCGGCTCATATCAAAATATCACGAGAATATAATACGGTATCCCATATCGTATTATCCTCGGTCCTGCACGTATCACAAATGTGCTCCTACTCCGTTTTGCCTGAGTCAAGAAACCTCTGTGTAGGACTCTAAAGAATCGTCAATACGCCGGTAGCAGGTGATGATCATATCAAACACCCACAAGCTGCAAGCGGTCAGCTAAACGTAACAGCCACCCAGGTATTGAGCGATCAGAAGATCAACAAGCAAGCCTGTACATTCTCCTGTGAATCCAAACAGTAACACTCCCGTACAGTCCGGTCTCTTCGTCTGATATGTTGTATATCTAGTCTAGGGGTGGTATACGTCAGACCCCAGTAACCAATAAGTCGTATCGATGTGAGGCTCATAACAGGTCGAGAACCTACTGATAACACTTACCAGTAGTACTCAATATCCGCCCTGGCCAGGGACTTCCAGTTATAGCCAATCAAACACAGCACAACATCAACTCCCTATACCGGGAGAGACGAATCCCCTCCTATCGCTCATTGCCTCCATGTGATTCGGAACTGTACCCAAAAGCCACCGTTTTGCACGCCCTCTTGGACGTGGTAAGGTGGAAATCAAAGCACAGTGGGAATCACACAAGACTCTATGACGATCTCGGGTCTACAGACTACCCTGTATCAGTGTCACCAGAGAACTGCCATGTGACGTGAGGTATAATACCATCTGGGAGTTCTCGGCGAGTCCGTCCAGTATACCCAGTCTCCACTGAGCACCTGTACACCATCCTTGATGTCAAACACCGATGGATATTGGATCATCTATCGCCCATCATATGGGTCAAGATGCGTATACGCTAGTCTACTCTGGTGTATCGATGCCCTGTCTCGACACACCCTCGACTAGGAACAATTATAGGATGTACTCATCGACTACCGTGGCCTCACTAGTATGATCTCATCATAGTCCCAGTAGTCGAGTACATATCCTAAGGGCTTTATCAACATGTGAGAGTAAGACAGTAAACTAATATAAGTCAACATGTTAAGATAAAGTGAAACCAAATAGCATACTATCATGACGAGCAAGAAATTCCTCTCTATATATATCCAAGCATCCATTATAATATACATCATATGTACAACAATGGCCTCTAGGACATATACATAACTAACAGTAATACGGTGGACCCTCTAGAAGAACGAAACCCTAACTCGATTCTATGACCGTAAGAACCGCCGCCAAACCCTAGGGTTTGCGGTAGTTCCGCGGTACCATAGGTGAGGCAAGGGTTGGCCCTTCTACGGTTGGTCCATAAGTACTGTGGCATGTACCGAGTATTTTTAAACTACGCTCAAGTGTTGAGCTCTTTGGAAAATTTTGGGTGTTTGTTGATTCGATCGGAATGTTTAATATCGTCTAGCTATTTGTGGAATGTGATATAATATTTGGAATTCATTTGGTTAGGCATGAAATCCGAAATATATGATATTTCGGTTTTATGATGTCTAAGGTGATTGTGGATTCCAAATGTTGTAGTTTGATATTTTCTTTTCTGCGGCCGTAAATGTAATATGTGGTGTATCGCCGGTTTCGTTGCTATAGGTCAACGACAATTGGGATATGCATATTTACTTACGTTGATGACATGTGATGTTATGTGTTGCTGTGATATGTTATATTGGATCGTCGTGTTTTGAATAGCCGGGATTTTTTATGTTAGATGAGAGTGTTTCATTTTCATTCATGTAAAATTCATTGTATATAATATTTTTTTATTGGGGCACTTCCGGGATGAGGATGATATCACCATTGTTGTATATTATTTACTTTTCCGCACTAGGATAGACCCAACGTGGGAAGCACAAGTAACCGGGTTCTAGAGTCCAGTGGAAGACCATCTCGAGTAGTCGAGACCGGGTCTTCTAACTCTAGAATTGGTAGGGTTGCTTGCCGCTCTCGTAGGGGTCTAGGGATGTGGGTTTGGCTATTCATCGCGACCGTGGAATCCGTGTTTTATACTGACTTAATTTAAAACACGAAATTCCTAGTATATCCAATATTTCATATGTTATCTTCTGCTGCTGATATTCTGTGATGTGATCACTTTATATGTTTGAGACGAATGCTTTATTATTATATATATGATATATAATAAATGTTGCTTATGTTTTACACCCGCGCTAGTCCCGCCCCGCTATGCCGTTAGTTAAGTAACCTAACAGTGCATAACGGGACACTGAGATGAATGCGGATGGCATAAGCGTACGTTATATTTTCGTTTCTTCTGTGATTCTTAGGAAGCATAATTGATGGGACTTCATTAATGAGATTAATAAAAAAAAAGAAACCTAAAAGATTTTGTAGAATCAAATTTTCAAAAAGGGTAGCTTTAGTTTTTGCTTTGCATAGTGTAACAACCCTAAACTTTCTGTATAATTTTTTTTCAAAAATACAAAAAAGGGGTACTTGAGCCTGAGTACAAGTTATAAGTTTGATTTTTTTTTGAACAGCAAGAAGGAGCTTGTAGCTCATTGGTAAGACCTTGCACTGCTGAACCAAAGCACCAGAGTTCAAATCCCATCAACCACATATTTTTTAATTAAATTCTTTTAATTTTTTAGAAGCCCAAGAGTCTACACGTGCACTACACGTAATAGGGTAAGTTACAGAATAAACAAACGGGTCCACGAGTCAAGACGAAGAGACGGGGACACGTGGCAAGGAGACGCGGCCCGACTCGGCCAACTCGGGCCGGCGACTCGGCCGACTCGACCGGCGCCGCTGATCCGACTCAGTCGGAACCCAATTTCTCTCAAATCCTCTGCAACCTTTGGCCTACCCCATAACCCATGTATTATTTAAATTCCCTGCACATTTACAGAGCAAATTAAATCACATATTTAATCCATTTTAATACAAAATTTTAATACACCCTTTCATTACCCTAAACCCAAATTTTTTCTATAAATACCACACCTAAAATCACCCCTCCTCACTCCCAAATCCCCGCCCAAACTCTCAAGAAAATTCCCAAGACTTTTTGTGTGCAAGTGAAGTTAGCAAAGGGCGAAACTCCGACGAACTTCCGATGGCAATCCGAGGAGTTTCCGACGACAAAACGACGCACCGGAAACTCCCATCTCTTCCTATTTCTCTTCTCTAGCTAATCAACCTGTAAGTCCCTACTTCTTATTCTTTTCTCTATTCTAAAAACATTCAAAACTAAAAGCCGATGGAAGCGGAGTTAATCCGACTTCCGATTCGGTTTTCCTTAAAAAGTTCTATTTTTTATAAACACAATAATACCAAACTCTTATGTCATGACCATTAAACATTAACTAAGACAATAGATCAAGTTTGACATTAAAATGATAATCATAGCCAGTTTTATTTCAATTTTACATTAAAATACCTTTATATTTCATATCGACATGTTTATACCTTTTAACCATACTAGGTTTAGAAAACTCACGAGGTAATGATCTACCTCCTCACAACACTCATATGTAATATAGCACAATGATATTTAAGAACATAGATTTGGAAAAAATACGATTACAACCTATTTCAAGAGGTGTATTTTAACAAATCTTTACAAATACGCCTCTACAACCTATTTCCGGAAACCCGTTCGGTATGGTGCGGATTATCTCACATTCTCGGGCCTAGTAGAGTGAGATGCAGACCTCCGCAATCGAAAGATTTAAAATACAATTTTCTTTAGAAAATGTGATTTCTATTATAAATAAAACTTTTATTTTTAATAAATAAATATATATGTAATTAATATCAAAATACCTATTTTTAATATTTATAATATTCCACATTTCCAAAATTCAAGAAAAACATTCCATTTACAAGAAAATACCATACAAATCCAATATTACAAATAAATACCGTATATTATGAAATTAGGTTTTATTCACTAGAAATGTCACATTGATAAAATATACATAAATGAAAACTCTAAAGACGATAATAAAATACTTGAGGTGTATTTTGAAAACTATACAAAATTATTTTACATAAAACCCCATCAAGTTATACTAAATTACAATAAGGACCCTAGTAAACATAGGTTTAAGCGGGACCAGTCTCTTGAGCCTCAGGGATCCGGAGATATGGGTGCTTACCTATTTAAGGTAGGCAACTTAACAAACAGTGTTATCAATACGGTAATCGTCTTTGAAAAATACACAAATCCTGCCGTCCATGTACAGCGGTTACCGATGGCACCAAAACATAATTCAGGATTCAATTTCTTTTCAAATTGTCTGACTCAGACTGAGTCTCAATATAATCAATCTGACTTGAATATGATTCAAGTACAAACTACAATTCAACATGAATCTATGAATTCATATATTCAATCTATTCAATCTATATAACTTGACCGAACCGAACCATGGATATACTCCATTTACAAGTTCATCCATTATATCCGTTCCATTACCGATATCATGGTTTCGGCAAGTCATCCATCTATACAATTCAATTTACAAGACAATACAATACAAACAATACAAACAAGACATCGCGGGGTTTATAAGGAGTAGATTGGTACGGAAGGTGTTAGAAGTGGCACGAGACAGTAACCATAAGGACACCTAACCTGAATTCAATTGCCGTTGTTCCGTGGTATTATCGACGGAGCCTTGTACTCAGTATACTGTAGTTTCTGGTCTAGTGAGACTCCTCTCGTATACACTGGCCTCTTCTGTACCAAGCTACAAATAACAGCGTTAACAATATAATACAACTTTAAAAGTTACACTCTCTCTCTGTCTATTCTACTTCTCCTTCATCTTTGGGACTTACCGAGCAATTTGTTCGCTGACGACATTCTCTTTCTTTCTTCTTTGGAATGTCGTCAGGTGTTTTGGACCTTCAGGAGATCGAGCCCACCTTCAAGGACTTGGATCAGCTAGCCTTCGACCCGGAGCTCTAGTTACTTATACACATTTACATTCTGTATTTTCCATTTCTTTTATGCCACTGTTTAGGCATTTATTTCCATTCCATGTATTTACTTTTCAATTGTATTGTAAAAAAAATGTTTAATAAATAAAGTTGTTATTCAATTATATCCATTGACATTGTCTCTTATGCATTTTACTTATATTGCTTAGATACGCTGAGCGTGTTTACTTCAGAGTAAATACGTAGCGGCCAGTCGTGTCCCCTTCGCCGTACACCGGGTAGCGGGACGTGACACATAGCGATATTCCTTATATAATATCCAGCACCTTATTCGATAAGGAAAGAGCTGAGATCCTTTCACCAGGAGTGGCCTCTTTAGCGAAATTAGCAGATGCTACAACTCACTCGGTTTTGTTTTTGATTGCTTCTATAGTTCTTGCTTTGCATTGATGTATTTGTGAAATATCATGCACCTTATTCGATAAGGAAAGAGCCGAGATCTCTTCACCGGGAGTGACCTCTTTAGCAAAACTAGAAAAAGCCTAAAAAACACTCCTTTTCAAAATCACTCGATTCTACAACGATATCAAGTTCATTATGCAAAAGGTTTTCATAAAAACCTGACGTAGCCCTTCGTCATTTCAGATAAGTGTTACTTAGTATTCGTGCTACGTTTGTTGACCTCCGTCAAGGCGTAGTGTGCGGTAGCTGACTAGTGCTTATCTGCTGCATATGATGCGATTGGATTAGGGTAGTCGTACGATCTTGTTGACCTCCGTCAAGAGTCGTGCGGGTGGGTTTAATTCAATCATGAAATGTAGGGGTTGAACTTGACTAGCACCTTATGGTTTGTTGACCTCCGTCAAGGTCATAGGACGCTAGGGGCAGAATATTATCGGGGATTTCAAGTGTTGAAATTTGCAATAAGATTGCATACCTTCTATGAGATAATTAGATCCCGATACCTACTAGGAGTAAGAGTTACACCTGGGAAAGTTTTACACATTACAATTAGCCGATCAAGTAGGTGTTTAGAAAGGTGTTAACGGGGTTATGCCTCTGAAAAAACGAGGTTTATTTTAATTAGGTCCGTGCGAAAGCGCAGGGAACCTCCCTCAAAATACCAACACTGGCCTGGCTGAAAGATTGGCGAACTTGTAGGGTGTAATTAATCCCGGCTAGTCTTACCTTTTAGGGTTTTAAGGAAGATTTGTTAAAAACATTGGGATCCATCCTGATTAGATAAGATAATAACCCATCTAATCTTGTAAGAGCATACGCTAAAATGTTTTCTTCTCTCTCTCTCCAGGTAGCGACCATGTCAGGCCTTAATCAAGATAATAATATGAATGTATTAACCGAACCCGCTTGTTATACTGAGCAGGGGAACGTTGGTTCTGCTCCAACTTATAATTGTTATAAGTCCGAGCAGGGAATAGGGACATATCCGGATTTCCACGCCGCCCAAACGAAGAATAAACATGTTGATGTATCTTCTTCGGGTGTGTTAATTACCGAGAACTGTTTCTCAGTACACTCTACGTCCTGGGTATTAGATACCGAATCAGCATCCCACATATGTAATATATTACATGGGCTAAGGAAAGGTAGAGAACTGGGAATGGGTGATCATTCCTTAAGAGTAAGGAATGGTGCAAATGTTGCAGCCAAAACAGTTGGCGAATAACACCTTATATTACCAAATGGTAATACATTGATTCTGAACGAATGCTCTTACATACCGAACCTGATATGCAATCTTATATCAGTTTCTTTATTAAGTAAAGAAGGATATAATTTTGTAGTACAGGATAATATTATGAACATCTTTCTAAATCAAAAGTTGATTGGATCAGGCTCGTTGAATAATGATATATACGTTCTAAATCAAACCACGGTTCTTAACATACAAAACACACACAAGAGGAAGAGTTCAGAAATGAACAAATCCTTCTTGTGGTATTGTAGACTAGGTCATATCAATGCGTCGCGACTAGCTAAGTTACATAAGGATGGATATTTGAATTCGTTCGAATTTTCATCTTACACTTTCCAGTCATGTCTCAAAGGCAAGATGACCAAAACTCCGTTTACTGGACACGGAGAAAGAGTTACGGAACTCCTGGGACTGATACACAGTGATGTATGCGGTCCCATGTCTACACATGTCAGGAATGGTTTCTCGTACTTCATTACATTCACTGACGATCTCTCAAGATACGGATATGTGTTCCTGTTGAAACACAAGTCTGAAGTTTTTGAGAAATTCAAAGAATATAAGCATGAAGTTGAGAACCAAACGGGTAAAAGTATTAAAATCCTTCGATCTGATCAGGGAGGAGAATACTTGAGCAATGAGTTCCTGAACTATTTAAAAGAGAATGGGATTCTCTTTCAGCTTACTCCTCCGTATACACCACACCACAACGGTGTATCGGAACGGAGGAATCACACCCTATTAGATATGGTGCGCTTTATGATGAGCACCACTGAGTTGCCTATTTTCTTTTGGGGTTATGCGCTTGAGACAGCAGCGTACCTATTGAATAGAGTTCCAACCAAATCAGTGCCTCCCACTCCATATGAGATATGGGAGGGGAAGAGACTGTGTCTTAATTGTTAAGATATAGGGTTGCCCGGCGTATGTTAAAAAGCAAAATCTGGACAAACTTGAGGCAAGGTCATTTCTGTGTAAGTTTGTAGGATATCCCAAGAATTCGCGAGGACATATCTTCTACCACCCTGAGGAACAAAAGGTGTTTGTTGCTCAGCATGCCACCTTTTTAGAAAAGGAATTTCTTATGAAAGAAATTTATGGCGAGAAGGTAGAACTGGAAGAAGTTCCAGCGACACAAACTACGACAGAAGATTTGGTAGAACCAGAGGATTCAATAGTTCCCAACGAACCTCAGCCTCTCTGCCGATCTAGTAGGGTTCCTTATCCACCTGAGAGATACTACGGTTTTCTTATTGATGGTGGGAGCGAGGATTGCATCATGGAAAATGATGACCCAACTAGCTTCGAGCAGGCCATCACGAGTAGGGACTTTGTGAAATGGATGGATGTAATGCGATCTGAGTTGGAATCCATGTACACCAACAAAGTATGGACTTTGGAAGATGCTCCTGAAGGGGTAAAACCCATTGGGAGCAAAGGGATCTTTAAGAAGAAACTTGGTGTAGATGGAAAAGTTGAGACTTTCAAAACTAGACTTGTTGCAAAAGGTTTTCGTCAACGACCAGGTGTGGATTATGATGAAACCTTTTCTCCAGTGACTATGCTTAAGTCCATCCAGATCCTACTTGCCATCGCTGCGTACCATGACTACAAAATCTGGCAAATGGATGTTAAGACCGCCTTTCTAAATGGTGATTTAGAAGAATGCGTGTACATGACTCAGCCAGAGGGCTTCGTGGACAGTGGGAGCAACGGGAAGGTGTGGAAGCTGCTTAAATCCTTCTACGGGTTAAAACAGGCATCACAGAGTTGGAACATCTATTTTGATATGGTAGTCAAAGAGTTTGACTTCATCAAAAACGTAGATAAACCTTGTATATATAAGAAGGCGGCAGAGAGTACGGTTGTCTTCCTTGTAATGTACGTGGATGACATACTCTTGATAGGAAATGATGTTCTTATACTGCACTCGGTCAAGCTCTTCTTATCACAAAGATTCTCAATGAAAGATCTAGGTGATGCCTCCTACATCTTGGGGATTAATATTTATAGAGATAGATCTAAACGGATACTGGGTTTGTCCCAATCCAGGTACATTGACACCATACTAAAGAGGTTTAGTATGGAAGATTCCAAGCGTGGGAATTTACCCACGATCTCATGACTCACTCTCTCCAAAGAGATGTCTCCCAAGAATGATTTGGAGAGAGCTCGCATGCAAGGGATACCCTATATTTCGGCAGTAGGCTCTATCATGTACGCGGTGTTATGTACCAGACCCGATGTAGCATACTCACTAAGTGTAGTGAGTAGGTATCAAGCAGATCCTGGAGAGAATCACCGGACAGCTGTGAAGAACATTCTCAAGTACTTGAGAAGGACTTAAGAGATGTTCTTGGTGTATGCTAACGGTGAACTCCAGGTGGAGTCCTTTACCGATTCGAGCTTCCAGAGTGATAAGGACGACTCTAAGTCGGTGTCGGGATTTGTCTTTACCCTCAATGGAGGGGCGGTTTGTTGGAAGAGTTCCAAGCAGGAAACCGTAGCAGACTCGACGATGGAGGCTGAATACATCGCTGCCAACGATACTGCCAAAGAGGTTGTCTGGATGAAGAAGTTCATAACCGAACTTGGTGTGGTTCCATCCATCGAGCATCCAATACCTTTGTATTGTAATAACAATGGAGCTGTGACTTTAGACAAGGAACCCAGGTCCCATCAGCGATCCAGGCATATTCTGAGGCGGTATCACCTGATCCGGGAGATAGTTGATCGTTGGGAGATCGAGGTCAGGAAAGCTGACATAAAGAACAATACGAAGGATCCACTCACGAAAGCCATACCCCAGATACAATTTGATAGACTCTTCGGGATGTTGGATATGAGATACTACAATAACTGGCCTTAGTGCAAGTGGGAGATTGTTAGTTATGTGTATGCCCTAGAGGCCATTATTGTACATATGATGTATATTATAGTGGATGCTTGGACATATATAGAGAGGACTTTCTTGCTCGACATGATAGTATGCTATCTGGTTGCTCTTTGTCTTAACATGTAGACTTGTATTGTGATACTGTCTTGCTCTCACATGTTGATAAAGCCCTTAGGATGAGTACTTGACTACTAAGACTATGATGGAGATCATACTAGTGGGGTCAGGGTAGTCCACAAGTACATCCTTTAATTGTTCCTAGTCGAGAGTGTATCGAGACAGGGCATCGATATTCCAGAGTAGACTGGCGTATACGCTTCTTGACCCATATGATGGGCGATGGATGATCCCACATCCATTGGTGTTTGACATCAAAGATGGTATGCGGGTGCTCAGTGGAGTCTGGGTATACTGAACGGACTCGCCGAGAACTCCTAGTTGGTATTATACCTATCGTCAGATAGCAGTTTTCTGGTGACACCGGTACATGTTAGTCTATAGACCCGAGATCATCATAGAGTCTTGTTTGATTTCTACTGTGCTTTGATTTCCACCTTACCACGTTCAAGAGAACGTGCAAAACGGTGGCTTTTGGGTACAGTCCCGAATCACATGGAGGCAATGAGCGATAGGAGGGGTTTCGTCTCTCCCGGTATTGGGGGTTGATGTTGTGCTGTACTCGATTAGCTATAACAGGAAGTCCCTGGCCAGGGCTGATACGGAGATCTACTAGTAAGTGTTATCAGTAGTTTCTCGACTCGTTATGAGCCTCACATCGGCACGACTTATCAGTTACTGAGGTCTGACGTTTACCACCCCTAGACTGGATATGCGACATATCAGACGAAGAGACCGGACTATACGGAAGTGTTATTGACAGGCTTTACAGGAGTATGAGCAGGCTTACTTGTTGATCTTCTAATCGCTCAATACCCGAGTAGCCGTTACGTCCAGCTAGTACCGCTGACGGCTTGTGGGTGCTTGATATGATCATCACCCACTGTCGGCGTATTGACGAGTCTTTAGAGTCCTACACAGAGGTTTACTGGCTCAGGCAAAACGAAGTAGGAACACATATGTGATATGTGCGGGACCGAGAATAATACGAGTATGTGATACCATATTCTATTCTCGCAATATGTGATATCGGTCGGTTATATGTGATATAGCCGGATTATCGAATCAAGTGTTGATTCGATAAGTTGATACATATAATATTAGTCGGTTATATGTGATATAGCCGGATTATTAAATCAAGTGTTGATTTAATAATTTAATGTATAATTGTATATTTGATATGCTAATTTACATTAACTAATATTTGCTCACTTATACATTTCTTTTCCTCACATGTGCACACTTAATATATATGTGATATATATTATTTGTGTTTTCTTTTTTGTATCATGCTTGATGATACACACTACATGGGTGTATGAGACTCACACCATGCTCATGATAATGTGAGGATTATTTATTTAAAGTAAATCCAAATTAGATGGAAATTGGTCACATGGCATGAAGCTTGTAGAAGCTTATAAATCCATTGACTTAGTCCACTAATTTTGTTTTACTTAAGATATTTATTAACCCAACCATTCTCATTAGCCATGGTTAAATCTCTACATGAGTTATATGAGATATTATCTCACCCATGGTTGCCTCATTCATTCACTCATTCTATTCTCTTCATCTTCATCTTCAACAAGAGAAAGCTCTCTAAGTTTTGGAGAGGTGAGAAAAAATAGTGAGAAAAAGAATTCTAAAGTGAGCAAAATTCCTACTTCATCATCCTCTACTAGATTAGCCATTTAGTTTAGGGTGTTAGCTTCACTAATCCCTAATTAGTGAAGAGATAGCTTGGGTTAGTGTCTCCTCAATGTAGATCATCTTCGGCCTCGAAAACTTCGTGCAAGCTTATTCCTTTCTTCTTGTAAAGCCATTCTAGAGTCTGGAAGATCACTACTTGGAGCAAAGGGACTACTACATGGAGCTATTGGAGTGAAGGACCGGTCTACAAAGGTTGTTTTCTATATTCAATTAGATGTAAAGTTGTTTACATGATATATTGTCTAAATCTCTAGTTAAGATTCTAGGGTTAGGGTTGTTTAGCATGGCAAATTTTTAAAAATGGCATGGACGATGCCTCCCGAAACCTTGCTGTCGTGCTAGGTATTCCTACATTTTCACCTTCATGAGCCGTGAGGGTTTCATAAAGATATTTTTCTCTACGAGTCGAGATGAGTCGAGAGGATCCCGCAGGTGTATCCTGACGTTAAATATAGATAACCCCTATTCTTTACTACAGGGGTCCATTAGGTTTGTGATGCTAGGGTTTTAGTCCGTGGTACCATCGCATTGACTGATGTATTCCTCGATATGCGGTCTTTAAGCTGCTGTTCGAGTAGCCCCACGACTGTCGTGTCTCTGATATCTTCTGAGGCCGGACAAGACGTCTTCAAGTAATCTCTTTAGATCATATTACCGTTGGAAGAGCAAACGTTAGGAATTTGCCATGACGCTTTTTACTTGAGCTTGGGCTCAATTTGGAACCCCGATGAGTCATAACCACTCCGCTCTGGTGTGGGATGATCTCCGATAGTCTTTTATCCTTTATATGAGTTGCCTTCAAGACCCGAAGCTGGAAATATGCCGTTACTTCATTTTTTTTAACGACGTCGCGCCGATTCTTTACTAAAGTTGGATAGACATCTGTAAGACCTATATACTGTATGTATTGCAATTGATGTCCGGAGCTAAGAATATGCCATCGCCCCACGATTGTAGTGTCTCTGATCCCTTCGGAGGCTGGACAAGACGTCTTCAAGTAATCTCCTTAGGTTATATTACCATTATAAGAGCAAGCGTTAGAAATTTTCCATGACACTTTTTACTTGAGCTTAGGCTCAATTTGGAGCCCCGATGAGTCATAACCGCACCCTTCTGGGGTGGGATGATCTCCAATGGTCTTTCGGGTTTTATATGAGTTGCCATCAAGACCCGAAACTAGGAATATATTGTAACTTAGTTTTTTTCTTTGACGATGCCACGCCGATTCTTTGCTGAAATAGGGTAGACATCTATAGGGCCTCCATGCTGTTGGTTTTTCGCCTGTGTCCTGGCCATCTATCATGGCCGATGCGGAACAAAAACTGGCGTTTAAAAAATTTGGCGCAAACAAAACTCGCTCAAGATCGAACCATAAACCTATACTGACATATACAAAGAACTAAACTACTAGGTTTAGAAATGTTATACCGAATGAACCAAGTCCTTCGGTCTTCCATCAACTTCCTTAGCTCCTTAAGGTGTGCTTGAACAAGCTTGGCCGCCGGTCTTCTTCCGTCGAAGATGATCCACCCGAGAGATGTAGCTCATGGCTCTAGCTCCACATCAAAAGCAAGTCAAGCAACTAGGGTTTCTAGGTTGCTAATCTAGAAAGCCTAGGATGTAGTGATCTAAGTGTTTATCTATCTCATCTCACATCCTCTCATGATTCTCAACACATGAGAGGGTTGAGAAGAGGTGAATGATGAAGGTGGGATGAACTCAAGAAAGCAAGAGGAGGGAAACTCAATGGTGAGAAGATGAGAGCTGAAGGAAAAATGAACCATCTCCTTTTCCAATAAGTGACCAAGTCAAGAAAATTCTCACATCAAGAATTGGTTTTGTAAAACATATCTTTCATTTTTAAATCCAAGCCATACTTGAATAGTATGCACAAATAAATTAATAATTCATTTGTGCACACTATGCAAGCATAGTCCTCACCATACTCCCCATCTCATAAATTCCACCTCATTATCCATTTATATAAATGGTCAAATCTAAATGAAGTGTCCACCTTCTAATGTTATCTGTAAAAAATACGGATTATATTCTACTGTATATACATAGCTGTATTCGTACCGAAACACGAATACCCAAAGAGATAGAATAACACAAAGAATATAATACTAGAATTTAAATCAATACCTGATTTAATAATCCGGCTTAAACCCGAGCCGGCTAGTATCATCAACTGTCCGATCGAAAGTCCGGATACAAAGTACAATCGATCGATCGGAACCCTGCACGTATCCAATACGGTTACTATATCATTTCGCTAGAACCAGGAAAACCCTCTGTGTGGGACTCTAAAGACTCATCAATACGCGGGCAGTGGGTTTAGCCATAAGTACGTCAGCGGCATTAGCTGTACGTAACGGCTACCTAGGTATTGAACGAAAGGAAGGCCGACGAGCAAGCTTATCCAAACCCCTAATGAGACTGTCCGTGACAATCTCCATACAGTCCGGTCTGTTTGTCTAAGAGTATCGCATATCGGGTCTAGGGGGTGGATAAAGTCAGACCCCTAATAACGCGATATTTCGTGTCGGTATGAATCCCATCACCCACTGAGAAACTACTGATCCAAATTAGTAATTCTCATCTACCATGGCCACGGATTTTTAGTGATGGCCACCCGTGCACAACGCGACATCAACCCCCAATATCGGGAGAAACGAATCCCCGACGATCTGCTCACTGCCTCCATGTGGCTCGGGACTTTACCCAACTAAAACCTGTTTGCACGACTCTTTTGAGCCGTGGTAGGGTAGTAATCAAAGCACAGTGGGAACTCACACGAGACAAATGATGATCTCAGGTCGACAGACTAACCTGTACTCATGTCACCTGGGAACTGCTATCCGAAAATAGGTATAATACCAACTAGTATATTTCCAGCGAGTTCGTCCAGTGTACTCATAACCCAATGAGCACCTGTATACTATCTTAGGTGACTAACTGACATCAATGGCTTGTGAGACCGGCCACTGCCCCTTGTCAGGGTCTCGATAAGTATACACTAGTCTACTCCGGAGTATCGATGCCCGCTCTCGATACTCCCACGACTAAGGAAATTTAAGGATGTGCTTATAGACCACCCAACTCCCACGTATATGATCGCCATCATAATGCTGGTAGTCAAGAAAGAATCCTATGAACTCTATCAACATGTAATAGTGATCTGTAATGCCACCTAATACTGTACATGATGATAAAGATAAACCAGATAGCATACTATCATCTCGAATAAGACCGTTCTCCCCATATAGGTCCTCCCTCAATCATCACAATCGCGTACATGCGATTCAATAATTGACTTGAGGACACTATAGCCAACACAAGCTGTATGTATCGCAGTTGAAGTCCGGAGCAAGGAATATGCCATTGCTCCATTTTTGTTTCGACCCTTGGGTCTTTTGTTGACGTTGCGTCTACATCCTGCTGGAGTGAGAAGGAACGCTGGGATAGTCTCTAGGTTGTATTTGAACCTTCAAGATTTAGAATTAGGATTTTGCTGTGACTCCATTTCTATTTGACCCCTGGGTCTTTGTTGATGTCGTGTCTGCACCCTGCTGGAATGAAAAGAACGTCGGGGTGATCTCTAGGATTTAGATATTGCCATTAAGATCTGAAGCTAGGACTTTGCCATCACTTCATATTTATTTGATTGTTGTGTCTGCATCCTGCTGAAATGTAGAAACGTCGAGCTGGAGCTAGGATTTTTGCCATCACTCTACTTTTTGTTTGTTGACGTTGTGTCTGCCCCGAGAGGGAACGTCGAGTTGGAGCTGGGATTTTTCCATTACTCCTTTTTTATTTCGACCCTTGGGTCTTTTGTCGACATTACGTCTGCATCCTGCTGGAATGAGAAGAAACGTCGAGCTAGTCTCTGAGTTGTATATGAACCGTCAAGACTTGGAGCTAGGATTTTGTCATGGCTCCATTTTTGGTTTCGACCCTTGGGTCTTTTGTTGACGTTACGTCTGCATCCTGCTGGAATGATACGGAACGTCGAGATAGTCTCTGGGTTGTATATGAACCGTCAAGACTTGGAACTAGGATTTTGCCATAGCTCCTTTTTTGTTTGACCCTTGGGTCTTTGTTGACGTCGCGTCTGCACTAAGAAGGAATGCCAGGCTGGTTTTTAGGCTGTAGATGTTGTCATCGAGATCTGGAGTTAGGGATATGCCGTTGCTCTACTTTATTTTGGTGATGTCATATCGATTCTTTGCTGAAGTTGGATAGACATCCAAATGACCTTTATGCTGTATGTATCCCTATCGAGGTCTGGAGCTAGGAATATGCCATTGCTCCAGTTTCATTTGACAGTTACGCCCACACCCTGCTGGAATGAGGAGAATGTTGAGCTGGAGCTAGAATTTTTTCCATCACTCTACTTTTATTTGTTGACGCTGCGTCTGCACCGAGAAGAAACGTCGAGTTGGAGCTAGGATTTTGCCATTACTCCTTTTTGATTTGGCTCCTTGGAGCTTTGATAATGTCACGTCTACACCATGTTGGAATGAGAAGAGCGTCGAGCTGATCTTTAGGCTGTACATATTACCATAAAGATCTGGCTCTCCTTTTGACGGAGCCTGATGGGAAAATATAGTTCCCTTTCTTTCATTTGTGCCCATGAATCGTATACAAGAGTCAATATGGACATACTTGCACGGCAGAGGAAATTTTATTTTATTTTATTTTTTATTGCCGCGATGCTTTATTTTTTCAGCTTTTCATATCGCGAAAGTCGCGATTGCCCAATCATTTCGGCTTTTTATCCGCGGTACCCAATCATTTCAGCTATTTTTTTATATCTTTACTCGCTGTTTTTTATTGCGAGTTGCCCAAACATTTTGGCTGTTTTTATATGCATATTTTTTGCTCGCTGATTTTTATTGCGAGTTGCCCCATCATTTCGGTTATTTCATATGCATTTTTTTGCTACCCGCTGCCGTTTTTATTGCGAATTTGGAATTTGATACCTACCTTGGCATCAGCATCGCTACGACTGGAATATTGCCAGGAACGAATCATCATTTGCCGTGAAAGGACTTGGAGTTTGACACCTGTTTAGGCATCAGCATCGCTGCTGTAGGGTGTTTTTCGTCACCCCATTGAGATGGGAATACGCGCGCGCTTGTCAGGCGCATTACAGATTCCCCCTGCCTAGGATTGGCTGGGGTTTATTGATTGTAGGGATCCGAATCTCCGGCAGCCGCGGACTAAGCTGCCGCTAATTATCCCTCGCCTTTGGAGCGAGAGAACCTTCAATTAACCGGTTAAACTGGTCATGCAAACTCAATGTGCAGTGTTGTGTTTCGAACGGGTTTTGGATATATCGGGGGCCTTGCAGAGTTTTTACGGGGGTTCCGCTACACGGATAGCGGGTTGGGGTCAAGGGGGCTAGCAGCCCCCTTACAGGGTGCGGGGCAACGCCCCGTTAGAAATTTTTTTTCTAACGGGGGACAGTGTTGTAGAGTATGTATGTGTGTGTAAGGGAAAGGGCATCCAAAGGATGCGTGGGAGAAAGCGCCAGCACTTCATGTGCATGGCACGCGGGCGCTGGCGCTATCGCCTTGGGCGTTAGCACTTTGGGCACCAGGGCGCTAGCGCCTCACGTGCTAGGCACGTGGACGCTCAGGCGCTAGCGTTTTGGGTGCTAGCGCCTCACGTGCCAGGCACGTGGGCGCTCGGGCGCTCGCGCTTTGGGCGCTTGGGCGCTAGCGCCACACGTGTCAGGCATGTAGGCGCCCGGGCGCTAGCGCCACACGTGCCAAGCACGTGGGCGCTCAGGCGCTCGCGCTTTGGACGCTAGCACCTCACGTGCCTGTTGGGGTAAAAATTTACACCCCGGTTGACCGAGTCAAAGTCAAGCTCAACCCCCAAGCTAGATGGGCCCAAGCCCAGGTCCCCCGGTTGACGCGTGCATGGCAATGGTCACGTGCGCGCACGTGACCCCGGGCACTAAAGCGCCCATACGCGCGCACGTGACCCCGGGCACCATGCCCCATATGCCATGCACGCGTCTTTAAGATGCTTTCCCCCCTTTTTTTATGCACTCCATACTAAATATGTCTCCCCCGTTAGAAAAAATTTCTAACGGGGCGCTGCCCCGCACCCCGCAAGGGGGCTGCTAGCCTCCTTGACCCCCAGCCCGCTATCCGGATAGCGGGACCCCCGTAAAAACTCTGCGGGGCCCCCGATATATCCATAACCCTTCCAAAACATAACACTGCATATTGAGTTCGCATGACCAGTTTAACCCGTCAATCGGAGGTTCCTTCGCTCCAAAGGCGAGGGGTAATTAACGGCAGCTTAGTCCGCGGCTGCCGGAGATTCGGATCCCCACAATCATTAAACCCCGGCCTACCCTAGGCAGGGGGAATCTGTAGTACGCCTGACAAGCGCGCGCGTATTCCCATCTCAATGGGGTGACGAAAAACACCCTACAGATTCTGGCACGCCCGGTGGGACCATCTCTCCTCCCATATTTCGGGTTAAGAATTCATGCGAACTCAATCAATGTACATGTCTGTATTTATACTAAAATAATGCTCTTTCATGCAGGTCTTCAAGCAATCACTTTTCAACCATATCTCCAAAGATGAACTCAGCTCTCAGCACGACTCCCGTCTCCTACACGATGAGGATAGACTCTAGGACGGTCCTTCCGGCCAGTCTCGGGCGACAATGGGAGGAGCCGTTGCTACCATTCGGCTCTATTATGTTCATGCCACTTGGCGCCATCCCAGCTCCTCAGGCCCCGGTGGCAGACAAACCGGTCTCGAAAGGCAGGAGACCAAATGTGGTGGTCGTGAGGGCACCTCAGCCCAAGCGCAAGTCCATTCCCGAACGGCTCTCCATGGCCCCAGCTGGGGGCAAGTCCATCGACACCAACAAAGCTGTAAGGCGTTTCGAGCAAGCTCCAGCGGCGCCCCTGACAAATGCTCGGTCGGGTGTCCTCTCTAAGCTCCCCACTGATCAACTCACAATGGCTTCCCGGATAGAGGATGCCCGCCAAGCCTTCAAGATTGAGAAGCTGAGGCAGAAGCGGCTCAGATATAGAGCCAACAAAAGGGCTAGGGCTCTGGCCATGTTAAAACTTATGAATTTCCAAAGCCCGGACCGCTCCGCGAGACCAGCTGCTAGTGATGAAAGAATGGCTGAATGTGTTATCCACACTGTCTACATGGCCGGACATGAAGAAACGAACCCTCTTCTTCTTCATAGCCATGGCGATGATACGGTTGACGCTACCCAGCATCGGCTCGATCTAAATGATGAAGAGCCCGCTCAGGCCGATAAGCCAGAAGAGCCCGTGGTTCCTACGGAATGGAGCTCAGGCAATAAAGATTACCCGGTTGTCATAGCCGGAACTACAGAGCAAGCATTATTCCAATGGCTTCAAAGGCAATTTCAGGACAGGGACGAGAAGATGGCCGAGGTCTATTCCAAAGTCGACGAGCTGGCAAACGTCGTGGCAGATCTCGCGACCCAAGTCGCCCGATTGCAATTACAGCAGAATCAAATTTTGGCTCATGAGCCAGGAATTAGGACCCGGGAGCAGCCAACTGATATCCCTTTAAACCTAAAAGCGGAGCGCCTTCGCGAAAAACGGCCGCGATCAGCCTCCAGTCCCTCCGATACATACGCCGGGGGGGAATCGCCTCTGAAAGAGAAGCTGGAAAAGGTCTATTCCTTCAAGAGGGAAAAGGTCCACAAGATATTCAGGGACGCCCTAAGAAACGGTCTACAACTGCCAGAATCAAAGAGACCGCAAGAAGAGAATATGACCGACGACCCAAAATATTGCCCCTATCACAGGGTGATAGGTCATTCCATTGAGGACTGCTTCGTCTTCAAAGATTGGGTCGAAAAGCAATACAAGACGGGAGAGATAGAACTGTCTAAAGGCGTGTTAGAAAACAGTCAAGCTACGACCGCCGATTTCATGCAAATGGAGACCGAAACATTTCGGGAACCTAACCCTCCCAGACATGTGCAGGGCGAACCAAAGATTGATCGGCCTCAGGGACCGGCGTCAGTGAGGGCACCTACTCTGATGGAGAGAAGGAAGAAGGTGTACTCCTTTAGGAGGGATGAGGTCCGCGATATATTCAAGGAAGCCCTGAACAATGGCCTGCAACTGCCTATTCCAAAGAGGCCACATGAAATGAATATGACTGGCAATCCCATATACTGCCCATACCATAGAATGTTGAGTCATACCATTGAAGACTGCTGTGTTTTCAAAGATTGGGCAGAGGACCAATATAAGCTTGGAAAAACCTCTCAATCCTCGGATGTATCGGCAAGCCACAGAGCTAGGTCATCAACACAGTTCCGCCAAGATCAATGTTCAAGGAGCTGGGATAAGCAAAGAGGACCACCACGTCATTAAACTGGGAACAATCGACCTCTAAGTCGTTAAACTGGGAATGTAAAAAAAAAATATGTAAAAATGTAAGTAAAAAAAAATGTGTAAATAAAAGAAAAATAAAGAAAAGCCGAAATGATGGGGCAACTCGCAATAAAAATCAGCGAGTAAAAATAAAAATGAAAATAAAGCCGAAATGATGGGGTAACCGCGAATAAAAGCCGAAATGGTAGGGCAAACGCGACCTTCGCGATAAAAAAAGCTGAAATGATAGAGCAATCGCGGTAAAACAAAAAAAAACAAAAAAAACAAAAAAAACGGCAAATGATGAGTCGCTCCTGGCACCATATTCCAGTGCAGCGATGCAGACGCCAACCAAAATCCAATTTCCCAAAATTCTTCCGGCCCTACGGCTAGTCCCCAAATTGACTGCCGTATACAATCCACGGGCTCAAATAATCCTCGGCATACCCATGCCCCACCGCAACCACCAGTTACGCGGCTGATCTCCACCTGTGGAATTATGCTCCATTGGAAAGACCCACTCATGTGTCCTGGCGCCTCTGCTTCAGTGTTAGCAACGCTGATGCCGACCCCTACCCTAAAATTCCAAGCTAGCCATCAAAAGACCTCTAAGTCTTTAAACTGGAAACAGATGACCTCTAAGTCTTTAAACTGGAAACAGATGACCTCCACGTCGTTAAACTGGAAACATATGACCTCCAAGTCGTTAAACTGGGAACAGATGACCTCTACGTCGTTAAACTGGAAACAGATGACCTCTACGTCTTTAAGCTGGAAACAGATGACCTCTAAGTCGTTAAACTGGAAACAGACGACCTCTAAGTCGTTAAACTGGAAACAGACGACCTCTAAGTCGTTAAACTGGAAACAGATGACCTCTAAGTCGTTAAACTGGGAACGAGAGAAATCCACTCATGTGTCCTCACGATACATGAGGAGAACAAACCTTTGTGGGATCCTTACGACTCACAAAGGAAAAGCACACTTAGGAGTCCCCACGACTCCTAAGAAGAACATACACCTGCGGGATCCTTACGACTCGCAGGGAGAAAATACCTTTATGGGACCCTCACGGCCCATAAAATTGAAAAGTCTTAGGCGATAGGGATCTAAACCTGTCTCCTAAGCCATCTCTCCCCAACCCCCAAGTGACGAATGATGAGTTGCTCCTGGTACCATATTCCAGTGCAGCGATGCAGACGCCAACCAAATCCCAAATCCAAATTCCCAAGTGGCGAATGATGAGTCGCTCCTGGTACCATATTCCAGTGCAGCGATGCAGACGCCAACCAAATTCCAACTCCCATACCCCAACGGCGAATGATGAGTCGCTCCTGGTACCATATTCCAGTGCAGCGATGCAGACGCCAACAAAGTCCTGAAATGTTTCTGGCCCTACGGTCTGGATCATACATCCTGCAAAACCGTATACAATCCACGGGCGCAAAACAATCCCGATCTCTCCAAAAAAAAAAAAAGAAAAAAAAAAGAAAAAAAAGAAGAACGGTATGTCCACAAGCAAAACGGGCACGGATGAAAACCCGAAAGGGCTCCGTGAGTAAAAACAGCAGGACTGCCGGCGAGTTTGTGAAAACCCGAAAGGGCGCAAACTCGTAAAAAAAAAATGCACTCGCAAAGTCCTCTCGACTTTGTAAGGAGAAAAGTCCCACGTGAGATCCCTACGACTCACGAAGGAGCAACACACTTAGGAGTCCCCACGACTCCTAAGGAGAAAATACACCTGCGAGATCCTTACGACCCGTAGGGAGAAAATGCTTTCTGGGACCCTTGCGGCCCATAAAATGGAAAAGCCTTAGGTGACAGGGATCTAAACCTGTCTCCTAAGCCACCAATTCCCAAATCCTCCCAGGGCAGATGATGAGTTGCTCCTGGCATTATTCCAGTGCAGCAATGCAGATGCCAAAACAAAACCGAATCCTCAAATCCACTCAGCGCAAATGATGATTCGCTCCTGGTACCATATTCCAGTGTAGCGATACTGATGCCAAACAAAAACCAATTCCCAAATCCTCCCGGGGCAAATGATGAGTTGCTCCTGGCATTATTCCAGTGCAGCAATGCAGATGCCAAACCAAAACCAAAATCCCCAAACCCTCTCATGATAAATGATGATTCGCTCCTGGTACCATATTCCAGTATAGCGATGCTGATGTCGACTCAAATCAATCAAATCAAACCAACAACCTCTGCGGCGGAATCATGCTTCGTCCCAGAATTTATTCCGTGTCGAAATCATGCTTCGCCTCGGGATAACGACCTCCTTGCCGGAATTATACTCCGCCTCGGAATCAAATCAACCAGCAAGCTCTGCGTCAGAATTATGCTTCGTCTCAGAATGCACCCCGTGTCGAAATGATGCTTCGCCTCGGTGTACCTGCCTTCCCTGTCGAAATTATGCTTCGTCTCAGAATAAAGTCAACCACCGACACTCCACGCCGGGGAAAAGTCGATCAGCGACACTCCGTGCCGAGGAAAAGTCCATCAGCGACGGGGAAAAGTCCATCAGCGACACTCCGTGCCGGGGAAAAGTCAACCCGACACTCCGCGCCGGGGAAAAGTCGATCAGCGACACTCCGTGCCGGGGAAAAGTCAACCCACGACACTCCGCGCCGGGGAAAAGTCCATCAGCGACACTCCGTGCCGGGGAAAAGTCAACCCGACACTCCGCGTCGGGGAAAAGTCCATCAGCGACACTCCGTGCCGGGAAAAAGTCAACCCGCGACACTCCGCGCCGGGGAAAAGTCCATCAGCGACACTCCATGCCGGGGAAAAGTCAACCACCGACACTCCGCGCCGGGGAAAAGTCGATCAGCGACACTCCGTGCCGGGGAAAAGTCAACCCGCGACACTCCGCGCCGGGGAAAAGTCCATCAGCGACACTCCATGCCGGGGAAAAGTCAACCACCGACACTCCGCGCCGGGGAAAAGTCAACCCGACACTCCGCGCCGGGGAAAAGTCGATCAGCGACACTCCGTGCCGGGGAAAAGTCAACCCAAGACACTCCGCGCCGGGGAAAAGTCCATCAGCGACACTCCGTGCCGGGAAAAAGTCAACCCGACACTCCGCGCCGGGGAAAAGTCCATCAGCGACACTCCCTGCCGGGGAAAAGTCAACGCGCGACACTCCGCGCCGGGGAAAAGTCCATCAGCGACACTCCATGCCGGGGAAAAGTCAACCACCGACACTCCGCGCCGGGGAAAAGTCCATCAGCGACACTCCGTGCCGGGGAAAAGTCAACCCGACACCGCGCTGGGGAAAAGTCCATCAGCGACACTCCGTGCCGGGGAAAAGTCAACCCGACACTCCGCGCCGGGGAAAAGTCCATCAGCGACACTCCGTGCCGGGGAAAAGTCAACCCGCGACACTCCACGCCGGGGAAAAGTCCATCAGCGACACTCCGTGCCGGGGAAAAGTCAACCCGACACTCCGCGCCGGGGAAAAGTCGATCAGCGACACTCCGTGCCGGGGAAAAGTCAACCCGCGACACTCCGCGCCGGGGAAAAGTCCATCAGCGACACTCCGTGCCGGGGAAAAGTCAACCCGACACTCCGCGCCGGGGAAAAGTCGATCAGCGAAACTCCGAGCCGGGGAAAAGTCAACCCGCGACACTCCGCGCTTGGGAAAAGTCCATCAGCGACACTCCATGCCGGGGAAAAGTCAACCACCGACACTCCGCGCCGGGGAAAAGTCGATCAGCGACACTCCGTGCCGGGGAAAAGTCAACCCGACACTCCGCGCCGGGGAAAAGTCGATCAGCGACACTCCGTGCCGGGGACACGTCAACCAGCGACACTCTGCATTGGGGAAACGTCCAACACAGACACTCCGCATCAGGGAAACGTCAACTAGCCGATACTCCGCCTCGGGGAAACGTCAAGCAGACACTACGTGCCGGGGGCACATCGACAACAGACACTCCACCTCGAGGAAACGTCGACCAGCGACACTCCGTGCCGGGGACACGTCTACCAAATCGCTCCGGATCAGAGCGTCGACCGTCCATGTCGCAAAAAAGGCAGTGCAGGCTTCCTACAAAGCAGAAACCGGATCACTCCGGGAAAGGGAAACGTCTACCACGGACACTCTGTCTCGGAGAAGCGTCAAGCGTCGACCGTCCACGTCGTAAAAAGGGCAGTGCATCCCAAAAAGTGGGAACCAAAGCAAGTCGCCTCCACGTGAAAGAAGGTCCATCAATTTCATGCACACGACCCACATGTGCGGTGTGCATTTATTGATGGGGGCAATTTGTTGGGGTAAAAATTTACACCCCGGTTGACCGAGTCAAAGTCAAGGTCAACCCCCAAGCTAGGTGGGCCCAAGCCCAGGTCAAGCGGGCCCATGCCCAAGCCGAGCCTGCGGCCAGCCTCTCCCATGCCAACAACGAAAATCATGTAACAAATAATTTTTATGTAATTTTTGTGTATGAATGTATGCAAAATGGGCATAAAGCCAAATTTTTGTAAGCTCATGGCTTATGTGCAAAAACAAATGACACATGAGCCATGGGATAGGCAAAAAGCCATTTTGAAAAGCCCAAGGGGCTATGTGTAAATATGTAAGCCTATATAAGGCAACATGATGATGAATAAAGTATAGACTTTTCATTCCCCCAAAAACTAGGGTTCTTTGTGCCTACTGCTCCTTCTCCAAGGTTCCAAAAACCTTCTTCTTTCTTTTGAATTAAATCAAGAGTTTAACTCTTCCTTTTCCCAAAATAAATAGTTTTTCACCACAAAACCCACAAAGGGGAACTCAGATCTCCCACCAGATCTCGAAAAGAAGAGATTTTTAAAATCTCACATCTCTTGATCTTCAAGATCCGGCCAAAAGACAAGAAGAAGAAGGAGACCCATCTCCAAGAATCTAACTTCGGACAGACCCAAGGCTCAAAAGAAAAAACCAAAGATTCCTAGGAGTTTAACTCCTTTCTAGATCTGCTGGAGTTTAACTCCATAAATCAAATTTCTGCTAGGAGTTTAACTCCAAAAATCCCCTTTGGGAGTTCAACTCCTCAACCCAGGGGCTAAGCCCCCTTCCCGTGGTCACGTGGGTGCCACGTGACCCCGGGGCGCCAAGGCGCCCATAGGTCACGTGTGCCCACGTGACCCCCGGACGCCGAGGCGCCCAATGGTCACGTGTGCCCACGTGACCCCCGGGCGCCGAGGCGCCCAATGGTCACGTGTGCGCCACGTGACCCCGGGCGCCAAGGCACCCTTCGGTCACGTGTGCCTACGTGACCCCGAGGCGCCAAGGCGCCCTTGGGTCACGTGTGCCCACGTGACCCCGGGCGCTGAGGCGCCCTTCGGTAACGTGTGCCCACGTGACCCCGAGGCGCCGAGGCGCTCTTTGGTAACGTGTGCCCACGTGACCCCGGGCGCTGAGGCGCCCAATGGTCACGTGTGCGCCAGGTGACCCCGGGCGCTGGGGCGCCCAATGGTCACGTGCGCGCACGTGACCCCGGGCACTAAAGCGCCCATGCGCGCGCACGTGACCCTGGGCACCATGCCCCATATGCCATGCACGCGTCTTTAAGATGCTTCCCCCCCTTTTTTATGCACTCCATACTAAATATGTCTCCCCCGTAAGAAAAAATTTCTAACGGGGCGCTGCCCCGCACCCCGCAAGGGGGCTGCTAGCCCCCTTGACCCCCAGCCCGCTATCCGGGTAGCGGGACCCCCGTAAAAACTCTGCGGGGCCCCCGATATATCCATAACCCTTCCAAAACATAACACTGCATATTGAGTTCGCATGACCAGTTTAACCCGTCAATCGGAGGTTCCTTCGCTCCAAAGGCGAGGGGTAATTAACGGCAGCTTAGTCCGCGGCTGCCGGAGATTCGGATCCCCACAATTATTAAACCCCGGCCTACCCTAGGCAGGGGGAATCTGTAGTATGCCTGACAAGCGCGCGCGTATTCCCATCTCAATGGGGTGACGAAAAACACCCTACAGTGCCAAACACGTGGGCGCTCCGGCGCTGGGCGGCAAAAGGGACTTGGTCCTTGCACTGGGAGTTGTACTCCCAGAAAGAAATACTTATTATTTTGTGTGTGTTTATATATATATATATATATATATATATATATATATGAGGAGTTAAACTCCTAAGATATTTTTGAAGCTGATGAAGGGGCTTCTCCCCTTGACCCCTGGATCTTCCCCAAAGTCGGGTCTTTGGAGACGGGTCTCCTTCTTCCTCCTTTGTTGGCCGACTCTTGAGAAACAAGAGATATGAGATTTAAAAATCTTCCCTTTTTGAGATCTAATGGAAGATCCGGATTCCCCTTTGTGGGTTTTGTGGTGAAAAACTATTAGTTTTGGAAAAGGAAAAGTAAAACGCTTGATTTAATTGAAAAAGGGGAAGAAGGTTTAGAACCTTGAGGAAGGAGAAGGAGGCACAAAGAACCCTAGATTTTTGAGAGAATGAAAAGTCTCTTAGATATTTTCATCATGTTGCCTCTTATAGGCTTATATATTTACACATAACCCCTTGGGCTTTACAAAATGGCATTTTGCCCATCCCATGTCTCATGTGCTATTTCATTTTGCACATAAGCCATGGGCTTTACAAAAATTTGGCTTTATGCCCATTTTGCTTACATTCATGCACAAAAAATTACATCAAAATTATTTGTTACATGATTTTTATTTTGGCATGAGGGGGCCGGTCGCGGGGCTCGACTTGGGCATGGGCACACTTGCTTGGGCTTGGGCCCGCTTACGTGGGGTTGACCTTTGACTTTGACCCGGTCAACTGGGATGCAAATTTTGACCCCAACAAAGTGCCCCTCTATCAATAAATGCACACCGCGCATATAAGTTGTGTGCATAAAATTGATGGATCTTCAAGCTGGACTTCGAGGTGGAACATCATTCCGGGGGCGGAGCATCCCTCGGGGAGCGTGATTCCCGAGGATCGGAGCATCATTCTAATTTGCGGAGCATAATTCCAGGGTCGGCGCATCATTCCAAAGGATCGGAGCATCATTCCGATTTGCGGAGCATAATTCCAGGGTCGGAGCATCATTCCGAAGATCGGAGCATCATTCCGAAGAGTCAGAGCATAATTCCGAGGGTTGGAGCATAATTCCGGGGATCGGAGCATCATTCCGAAGAGCGGAGCATGATTCCAGGGACCGGAACATCATTCCGAAGATTCTAGGGTTCGGAGCATCATTCCGAAGAGCGGAGCATGATTCCTGGGATCGGAGCATTATTCCGAAGATCGGACCATCATTCCGAAGAGTCGATGCATAATTCCAAGGGTTGGAGCATAATTCCGGGGATTGGAGCATCATTCCGAAGAGCGGAGCATGATTCCAGAGATCGGAGCATCATTCCGAAGAGCGGAGCATGATTCCAGGGTTCGAAGCATCATTCCGAAGAGCGGCAGACATTCTAACCGAAGCATAATTTCGATGCAGAGGTTGATTCCCAGGCGAAGCATAATTCCGACAGGGAAGGCAGATACTCCGAGGCGAATCTTGATTTCGACGCGGGGTATACTCTGAGACGAAGCATGATTCTGACGCAGAGCTTGTTGGCTGACTTGATTCCGAGACGAAGCATAATTTCGACAGGGAAGGCAGTTATGCCGAGGCGAAGCATGATTTCGACACGGGGTACACTCTGAGACAAAGCATGATTCTGGCGCAAAGCTTGTTGGTCGACTTGATTCCGAGGCGGAGCTTAATTACGACGGGGAGGTCGTTGTTGACTTGATTCCAGGGCGAAGCATAATTCCGACGAGGAGGTCGCTGGTTGATTCCGAGCCGAAACATAATTCCGACAGGGAAGGCAGATACACCGAGACGAAGCATGATTTCGACACGGGGTATACTCTGAGACGAAGCATGATTCCGACGCAGAGCTTGTTGGTCGACTTGATTTCGAGACGGAGCATAATTCCGACGGGGAGGTCGTTGGTTGACTTGATTCCAGGGCGGGGCATAATTCCGACGAGGAGGTCGCTGGTTGATTCCGAGCCGAAGCATAATTCCGACAGGGAAGGCAGATACACCGAGGCGAAGCATGATTTCAACACGGGGTACACTCTGAGACGAAGCATGATTCTGGCGCAGAGCTTGTTGATTTGATTTGGGTTGACATCAGCATCGCTGCACTGGAATATGGTACCAGAAGCGAATCATCATCTGTCTTTGAGAGGATTTAGGGATTTTGGTTTTGGTCGGCATCTACATTGCTGCACTGGAATAATGCCAGGAGAACTCATCAATTGCCCCGGGAGGATTTGGGAATTTATTTTTGGGTCGGCATCAGCACCGCTACACTGGAATATGGTACCAGGAGTGAATCATCATTTGCTTTTCCCTGTTGGGAAGCGATGGCTTAGGAGACAGGTTTGGATCCCTATCACCTAAGGCTTTTCAATTTCATGGGCCGTAAAGGGTCCCATAAAAGCATTTTCTTCCTACGAGTCATAAGGATCCCGTAAATGCATTTTCTCCTTAGGAGTCGTGGAGACTCCCAAGTGTGTTACTGGAGGTCCTTATTGACGAGGCTCCATCGAAGTAGAGCTCCCAACATGGCTCATCTTCCTCGAGGTGCAGCACTTGTTCATCGGGTAACTCACAATTTAGCGGCGACCCTTCTGGTATGGGATGAGCAGCGAGAAAGTCTGCAAGAGCTTGCCCTTTTACTGCTTTCTGATGAGTATAAACTATGTCAAACTCAAGTAGCATGACAGCCCATCTTGCCATTCTGCCGGCTAGGCTTGCTTTGGTCATCAAGTGTTTGAGCGGGTCGACCTTGGAGATCAGCATAACCCGATGAGCCAGCAGATAGTGCCTCAGCTTCTTCACAGCAAATATCAGAGCCAGGCATTGCTTTTCGATTGGGGAATAGTTGTGTTCCGCCCCGACTAGAGTTCGACTGAGGTAGTAGAGGGCATTTTCCTTTCCCTCCTCGTTATTCTGGGCGAGGAGCGCACCGAGTGACTCATCTAGCGCGGCAGTATAGAGAATCAACGGTTTATTTGGAATGGGAGCGGCCAGCACTGGAGGGTGCAACAAGTATTGTTTGATGCTTTCGAACGCTGCTTGACATTCGGTATCCCAGATAAAAGGAGCTCCTTTCTTCATGAGCTTTGAGAAGGGCCTACATCTCCCTGATAAATTTGAGATAAACCTCCGTATATAAGCAAGCTTGCCTTGAAAAGATCTTAGCTGCGTCAGACTCTTCGGAAGGGGCATCTCCATGATGGCCTTTATCTTTGATGGGTCAACTTCGATCCCTCGATGTCGGACTATGAAGCCCAGGAACTTTCCCGATGACACGCCAAAAGCGCATTTCAGAGGATTCATCTTCAGATCAAATTCCCTCAGTCTGGTGAGAACGGTCCTAAGATCCTGGATATGATCGGCCTTGGTTTCAGTCTTAACGACCAGATCATCAACATAACATTCGACGACTTTATGAATTAGGTCATCGAAGATATTGTTCATTGCCCTTTGATATGTAGCACCTGCGTTCTTCAGTCCGAACGGCATCACCTTGTAGCAATATATTCCGATCGGAGTTCGAAATGCTGTGTGCTTCTCATCCTCAGGCGACATCTTGATCTGATTATATCCAGACGAGCCATCCATAAAAGTGAACAGCTCGTAATTTGAGGTGTCATCGACCATCATTTCCATGACCGGTAGCGGGAAGTCGTCTTTAGGACATGCCTTGTTGAGGTCCCTGAAATCGACACAAACTCGGATCTGCCCATTTTTCTTCTTCACTGGGACTATGCATGCGATCCAGTCTGCATATTTCTCTTCCCTGATGAAGCCGGCATCGATGAGTTTCTTGGTTTCCTCGATGACCTTTTCTTCTAGTTCCCTTCTCATTCTTCGAGGAGCTTGTTTGACTGGCTTAGCATCAGGAGATATAGCCAATTTATGTACGGCCACTTCAGGGGAAAGGCCAGGCATTTCTTTGTATGTCCACGCGAAGCAGTCGACGAACTCATGCAGCAGGGCAATTATCTGCGCTTTCATTTCCTCTGATAAGAGCGAGCTGATGTAGGTCGGCCTTGGATCATCGCGCGTTCCTAAGTCAATCTCGGTTAGCTCGTCAAAGGTTGCTTGTCCGCCATCTTCGAGCTCTTGAGGAGCTTCTTCTGGCTCGGCTATCTCGTCGTCATCATTTGATCTTTCGCTGGCCTCACCAACATGGATCATGTAGCACACTTTGGAATCAGGTTGAATGTAGCCTATGCCCCGTCTATCTGGAATTCGTCCATCGATGAGTGCTCGGACCTGGGGCGGATGCCATAGCCCTTCGTAAAACTTTGCTTCGGACTCCGTTTGATATAACCGGCATCCGCACTTTTTAAAGTATTCCCGCATCTCGGGCGCATAGTATCTGGGATTGAGAACGGCTCTTATGCCTCTCTCATATGGAAGGCACGCGACAGACAGATCGCCCGGGTGCACAACGGGGTTTGACCCATAAAACAGGATGCCCTTCTGTCCACTTTTCCTCCCGGGAACGTAGAAAGTTTTCAGCTGGTCCACGGTGGAGATTGATAATGCATCGAGCTCTTTACACATTTGCTCTGGTACCTTTGTAACGGCTAGGGACCCTTCTGCAACTTCAAAGGTCTCTCGTAGTTTCGCTTGTTGCGTGGGGGTCCAATCTGCACCGCTGTTGCACGGCAGGTCCTCTTCCTCCGACTCTTCAGTGTCGCTGCCAAGATGAGGGCGGACTTTGCTGCTAGATGGGCCTTCAGTAACAGATTCGTCTGTATCGCTGCCGAAACGAGGACGAGTTTTACGGGAGGACGGGCTTCCAGCGTCGGACTCGTCAGTGTCGCTACCGAAATGCGGGCGCACTTGGGTGTTTTTGCTCTTGAAAGTGACAGCCGGCGCAGATTTGCTTTTGAGTCTTGGGGCCGGTCTATCCTCAGTCAGTTGTGGCTTAGCATTTTGGTGGTTCGTAAAGTACCGAGAATCTTCATAGCGGACTTCATGCACACCGAACGGCTGGATGTCTCCGTCAATGCGTCTTTCTTCGCCATTTTTAGTATACTTCATGCATTGATGGAGAGTTGATGGAATGATGCCGTAATCGTGGAGCCACGGCCGCCCCAAGAGAATCTTATAAGACGTGTCTGCGTCAATCACGTATATCTTAGCTTCGGTTTGCAGATCCCCGAATTTGATTGGCAAAGCTATAGACCCCAGAACTTGCTGGCAATTTTGGTTGAAGCCTTGAATGACAATCCTTTCCCTTGACAGGTGTCGGATGTCCATTGACAAACTCTTCAGGGTTCGTAAGTTCATGATGTTCACTGAGGACCCCGGATCAATCAATATACGATTAATTCGATCTCCGTCGCTGTACCCGGTCACGTAAAGCGGCCGATTATGCTCAGCCGTTCCCAGTAGCAAGTCTTCATCCTTAAATGTGACTGCGGCGGCATGCAAAGCGTGCTGGGCTTCTTTCATATTAATTTCCGCAAAGTGGGCCTGATACCGCTCGGGGTTTTGTAGAGCGTGGATGAGAACATCTCTAAGCTCCTTAGATAGGACCAAGGCGTCGTAGATGCTCAGGAGAGACGGAAGCTTCCGGAGATGCGCCAAGACATTATAATCCACCGAGGAAGGACTTATGTTTTCATCAGCCGGTTCTCTGCCATCTTCTTCATTAGCGACTTGTTTTTCTTTCCCTTTTGGGGCGTTGCCCTGATTTGGCGGTAGAGCCCTGCCACTTCTAAGCTGGATTTGATTGGCCGTTGTGGCGAGCTCCTCATCCTCTTCAGGAAAACAGAGCTCATCCTCGGAGTCACTGCCAAGATGGATGGCGTAGCAAGTCACTACTGGGATTTCTTCATTGGAGTCTTCTTCTAACTCCTCCAGAATTTCAGCCGCTTGTACAGGGAAGAACTCATTCAATTGAATCAATGTTCTTTCCTTTTGTTCATATTCTTTAAGGGAATCGATATATTTTTGAATGGTCGATCTCCCTTCAGACTCTTTTTCGCGCCGAGCTGCACTTTTCTTCTTCTTGAGCTTCTTGGATTTTGAGCCTGATGGAGCCGCATTGGCAGCTGGACTGGTAGGCTTCTTCTGTCCTTCCCATTCCATCCTGGGCTCTTTCTGAATCAGCTTTAGCGTCTTCTTTGTCTTATTAGATATGTGCGTACTCCACGGAGGCTGCGATGAGTCGGTTTCGTTTGTCGGGGCAGCGGGTTCAGCTGTCTGCTCTCAGAAGGCTTCAACTTCTGTCTGTATAAAGTTGGCGGTCGCAACTTGATTGTTCACCAACACGCTTTTGGACAGCTCGATCTCTCCAGCCTTGTACTGCTTCTCGACCCAGTCTTTGAAGATATAGCAATCCTCGATCGCATGGCTCACTACTCGGTGGTACGGGCAATACAGAGGATTGTCGGTCATTTTTGCTTCTTGGGGTCTTTTCGACTCCGGCAATTGGAGGCCGTTGTTCAAGGCATCTTTAAATATCTTGCGGACTTTGTCCCTCCTGAAAGAGTAAACCTTGTTCTTTTTCTCCTCTAGGGAAGGCCCATCTCCTCCCAGCAATGGCTTTCGCGACCGGTTGGTTTTGGATTCGCCCGCCCTTCGCTTTTCTTCATTGTCGGACGCATTGAAGACATTGGTACTGCTGGAACTCCCGCTTCTACGGTTGTCGTCCCGCTTGCTTTTCCAGGCTTTGTCTCTCTGAGAGTCCGGCGGGGACTCTTGCTTCGAGCGTTCTAGCATTTGAACTTTCTTGGTTAGCTCCTGAAATGTCTTGAGGCCCGCTGTACACAAGAATGGGACCATCCAATTGCTGAGGTTCCCAATGAGAAGGCTGACGGACTGGTCCTGCTCCAGCGGCGGTTCGCATTTGACTATGAGATTACGCCATCGGGCGATAAAGTCGGTGTTGCTTTCATTCTTCCCCGGCTTAGTCCTCACAAGGTCGGCAATGGAGATTTTATCACTGACACTCATGAACCTTTGCCGAAACAGGGACTCCATTTGGGCAAAGGTAATGACGGACCCGTCCGGTATACTCGCATACCAGTCGAAGGCGACGCCGGTCAGACTGTTGACAAACTGACGAAGAAGGAGCGCGTCATTGCCCCCTGTATTTCCGCACGATGCTTTGAAGTGGGCGACGTGCTGGTTTGCATTCCCCGTTCCATCAAATCTTCCGAACTTAGGAATGACGTAGCCGCTTGGGAACTCAATCAGATCGTACTGCGCGGGATATGGCCGCCCACTACTGCCGATTTCTTTCTGAGCTTCAGCTTCGGCCACCAATGTTTTAACCTTGCTGGTGACCAAATCCATTATCTGATCCTGTGTTAGCGGGATGGTGCTATCTGGGGCCAAGGCGTCCCCAGAAGCGGAATGTAGCCGGCTTTCATTTGGCTCGACCAGTCTTGGTCCCAAAGGAACAGGCATTGGCTGCCTCGGATTGTCCTCACCCGGCTGATTAGTAGCGGCTTGCGCTTGATTAGGAGGCGCTCGAGCAATTTGAGCCGTAAGCTGCATCACCACATTCGTTAAGTCGTCAATCTTCGAATAGAGCTTGGCCATCTCTTTATCTTTGCTCCTGAGCTGTTTTCGAAGCTCTTGAAGCAGCTCTTGCTCCGCAGTCCTGGGGCGGAAAGTCGGCTCTTCCTCGCTGTCCGAGCTTGACTCTGCATGGACCGAGGGGTCTTTCTGCCTATCATCCTCATCGAGAGGGTTTTCTTCATCCAGCAGGGGCGGCTGTTCTTGGGCGGCGGCAACCACATTCAGGCTAGATTGGGCTTGGGATGTGGTGGCCCCGTCCTTGCTTTTGCTGCGAAGGTTGTCGCTGGGGCGCCCGCCCGCCATATAGACCGTATGGATGGTATATCCGGACGTATTTCTATCATTGGCAGCTGATTTCATGGGTCGCTGTCTTGACCCCCTTGTTTCGGTAGCTGGTAGTCGATTGAAGGCGGCTGGCCTAACCAGGTTCTTAAATGGTGCTGGCGCATCTTTTCTGGGTTTGCCCCGCTGCTTTCGTGCGGCACAGAACGCTTGATAGACTCTTGAAGAGATAGTGTCATACTTTTTCTGTTGGGGCGGGGACACGTCTCTTTGTGGCACTGTTCGGACCGCTGTCTTCTTGATTCTGGCGGTCATGGCATTTTTCTGAACCCACTTCAGAGGCTCGAAAGAATTGCTGATTCTTACGTCCGACTCAGCCGTCGTCGTCGGGCAACCCTGCACTTGGAACTTCACACGATTCCATTTGGCCGAAGCCTTGGCCCTTTTGTTGGCTCGATACCTGAGCCGCTTCTGCCTTAACTTTTCTGTTCTAAGCACCTGGCAGACTTCAGCTCTTTGGGAAGACGCCGCAGACCGGGCGACGGAGGGCTTTGGAGATACGCTCGATTGTGCGTTTGTTGGAGTCATCGCTTGAGCTCGTCCGCGACATTTGTTGTTGCCCTTCGCACCGGAAGTCTTGCCCCCAGCTAGAGCGTCAGGGAATCGTTCGAACACCATCTTAAGTTTCGGTTGTGGTGCCTTAGCAATCACAACATTCGGCCTCTTGCCCCTTGGGACCGGCTTGACCACCTGTTCCGCCGGGATTTCCGCCAGATGAGCGCTTCCAGCAGGGTAGATGATGACGGAGCCAAACTGGCGGGGCGGTTCCTCCCACTGTCGACTGAGGCTTGCAGGGAGAACCACACGAGCGTTGATCTTGACCACGTATGGAATCGGGGTCACGTTGGAAGCTGAATTCATCTGGAGAGACATTGTCGTCGAAGGTTGATTGCTGCATAGAAAAGAAAATATCATTTCAGTATAGACAATAGATATGTATATTAATTGAGTTCGCATGAACGTTTAACCCGAAATATGGGAGGAGAGATTGGTCCCACCGGGCGTGCCAGAATCTGTAGGGTGTTTTTGTTTACCCCATTGAGATGGGAATACGCGCGCGCTTGTCAGGCGTACTACAGATTCCCCCTGCCTAGGGTAGGCCGGGGTTTAATGATTGTGGGGATCCGAATCTCCGGCAGCCGCGGACTAAGCTGCCGTTAATTACCCCTCGCCTTTGGGGCGAGGGAACCTCCGATTAACGGGTTAAACTGGTCATGCGAACTCAATGTGCAGTGTACGTGTGTTCTGTTTTGAAAGGGGGGTTTTGGATATATCGGGAGCCACGCAGAGTTTTTACGGGGGTCCCGCTACCCGGATAGCGGGCTGGGGGTCAAGGGGGCGAGCAGCCCCCTTGCGGGGTGCGGGGCAGCGCCCCGTTAGAAATTTTTTTCTAACAGGGACAGTGTCGCGGAGTATGTGTATGTGTACATTTGTATACATATGTATATATATACATGTATTTTTAAGTAAAAGGGGAAAAAGACATCCAAAGGATGCGTGGGGCCAGCGCCTTGGGCGCTGTGCGCTTAGGTGTTGTGCGCTCAGGCGCAAGCGCGCCACGTGTCGGCACGTGGGCGCTTTGCGCATGAGCGCTGCGCGTAGGTGCGCAAGCACGCCACGTGTAGGCACGTGGACGCTTTGCGCACTTGCGCAAGCGCTCATGCGGGCGCTTTGCGCACTTGCGCAAGCGCGCTGGTACGCAAGCGCGCACGCCACGTGTCGGCACGCGGGCGCTTTGCGCACTTGCGCTGCGCGCTGCTAAAACAAATTTCTCAGAAGAGAAATCAGAGAGGAGTTGGACTCCTGAGTGTGTGTGTGTGTTTTTTTTTGTGGTTTAGTGAACGATGTTCTTCTTCCTCCTGTTGCTTGCTGGATCTTGAAGATCAAGAGATGTGAAATCTCAAAATCTCTTCTTTTTCAGATCTAATGATAGATCCAAGTTCCCCTTTGTGGGTTTTGTGGTGAAAAACTAATTTGTTTTGAAAAAGGAAGAGTAAAACTCTTGATTTAATTCAAGAGAAAGAAGAAGGTTTTGGAACCTTGAAGATGGAAGAAAGAGCTCAGCTCTGAGACTTTTTTTTTTTGGAGAGAGAAAAAGTTGTTAGATTTTTTCATTATCTTTGCCTTTATAGGCTATACACTTTACACATAGCCCCTTGGGCTTCACAAAATGGCATTTTGCCTATCCCATGGGTCATGTGTCATTTCTTTTTGCACATAAGCCATGGGCTTTACAAAAATTTGGCTTTATGCCTATTTTTCTTACATTTATCCATAAAATAAAAGAAATACAACAAAATTATTTATTACAAAATTTTTATCTTGGCATGGGGGGAGGCCGGCCGCTTCATGTTCGGGCTCGACCCGGGCATGGGCCTACTGGATCTGGGCTTGGGCCCACTTGGCTTGGGGTTGACTTTGATTTTGACTTGGTCAACCGGGGTGTAAATTTTTACCCCAACATTTTGCACCACCTCGTCTAAATCCTCCCAGAATAGACGCTTACTAGCGTCATCAAGACCTATCTGTAGTGCATAAGCACTAATAACATTAAGGATCTCTCCACCTAGAATAAGCTTAACCAGTAAAATTCTATCACCTTTTCTCCTAATCTCAACTATATCCTCAAGCAACCGTCTATCTATGATTATGCCTATCCCATTACGATTTTTATCTCTACCCGTATACCAAACCTTATAACCCCAAGGCTCTATGACTCTACTCTTTTCACCTACCCACTTAGTTTCTTGCAAACACATAATACCAACTCTCCTCCTAATCATCACCTCCACTAATTCTACTAGTCTACCCGTAAGGGAACCTATGTTCCAGGAAGCTAGACGAATCCTATGAAACCCTTGCTTATTTGTCACTACACCCGGGGTCCGATGTAGCGCGCCGTTTCTGGATGACGACCCTTGCTTATTTGTCACTACACCTAGGGTCCGATGTAGCGCGCCGTCTCTGGACGACGACCCTTGCTTATTTGTCACTACATCCGGGGTCCGATGTAGCGCGTCGTTTCTAGACGACGACCCTTGCTTATTTGTCACTACACCCGGGGTCCGATGTAGCGCGCCGCATCTGGACGACGATCTAGAAGCCCTTGCATACTTAACACTACATCCGGGATCCGATGTAGCGCGTCGCTGAGTAGGGGACGCCCCAACGATATTCTTAGTATGGTTCATGTCATAGAATGTGACAAAGTTTTACGTTGGCTGTCACAAGCCTACCACAACCCTCACCTTTTCTCATCCGGACTTGGGACCGGCAACGGTGGGTTTGCATATGGGCTCGATTGATCTAAAAAAAAGGGTTTGACCTCAAGAACTTATCCAATTTTGGGCTGAGATTGAATTTCTATAATTACCCAACAGTGCTGAGCACCGGGACATACAACGCCCACGTATGAAACACATGGGGTGCTGGATTAGTGCTAAGCACTAGAGTCATGTGGTACTCACGTGTGAAACATGTGAGACGCTCAGATGTGAGCGTTTTATAGTCATTTTTGACTAATCATGGAGTGCTGAGCACTCTGCATGATACTCACATAGGAAGCACGTGAGTGCTGGGCTTTGGGCTTTATTTGTTCGTTTTCCTCTTTTTACAGAAGTGCTAAGCACTTGAATAGAGCTCACGTGCATTTCACGTGACTGCTTCCTTTTGGGGCGGCTACCTAATTGAAAAAGAAGTTTTTCTTTGCTCTTTAGGCGCCCACGTGAAAAACACGTGCGGCAACTTTGGCTGTTCTTTTTGTTTATTTTTTTAAGCGCTTCTCGTGGGAAACACGTGAGCCTTCAAAATAGTGCTAAGCACTAATCGAGTCACCAAGTTGTTCTTGTGTTTTCTTAGAGATATTGATCTCTGTTAATGACATTTTTAGTCATTGATGATCATCAAGATTTCAGTTTTGAAGATCTTGGACCATCATTATCGTTTGTACTTAAGAACTGAGTTCTTTTTCACTTTTCTAAGAACCAAGTTCTTTATGTAAGGTTAAATCCTAATTTTTTGGAGAAATTAAATTCCCACATGTTCATGTTCTTTCTTTTTAAGTTAGTTCTTTTTTCCTAAGTTTTGAATCTGTAGGAACAGAATCTCCCCGATGAGAATGAAATTCTCAACTTGTGGGGAGATTTGTTTCTGCAAATCTCAACCAGAGAAAGAACCGAGTTCTTATATGAAGGATTAAACCCTTAGAAAGGCAAATGGAAGATAATATGATCTCTGTGTTTCTTTACCTAGGGTTTCAACGAGGCAAGTTTTCTTAGAGAATTAAATTCTCTTTTTTTTCAAGAGCTCACTGTATATATTTTTTTTGCAGAAGCTTGTAGAAAGTTCTGTGTATCTTTAAATTTAATCTCCTTACTCCTATTTATAGGAGAAGAGAAAAATTTAAGAAAATCTCTTATTAAGAGATCATAAAGATTAATTGGTGAATTTTATTCACCGTTGGATTTTCAATCCAAAAGCTCTCTGTTTAATAGAGAAGATTTCTTATTTGTTTTACAAGATTAAGAGAGAAAAAATTCTATGAATATCTTATTAATTTAACAAAATTAGAAAAATATTTTTCTAAGGTAGAATTTTATTCTATCAGATGATCGGGAGGGTGATTTTATAATTACCGTTGGATCTTTTGATCCAAGGGTCCTCTGTTTAACAGAGAAGATTTTTCTAGTTTGAGAAAGATCAAGGAAATATTTTCCACATAGAATTTAATTCTATAAGGTGGTTTGATTGGTGATATTTTATCACAATTGGATTTTAAATCCAAAATTCTCTGTTAGAGAAGAATCTTTCCGTATTAGAAAAATCAGGGAAAATATTTTCCAAATAGAATTTAATTCTATCATATAGAATTTAATTCTATCTTGCCAAAGAATACAGTAGGAGAACTCACGTGTTTAACACGTGAGCCCTAGCATGGGTTTTAGCATACTTTATTTTCAGCGCTCATATGCATATAAACTCTCACGTGTTTAATATGTGAGACCTGTTTGACTTGTCAATTATTTGATTGCAGCGCCTATATGCTTTGCATATAGACGCTCACGTGTTTAACACGTGTGGCTCTTTTAGCCCATTTGTTTTTAACTCCAGCATCTATATGCTTTTGCATGTAGGTGCTGGAGTGTTTAACACGTGATACTTGAATAGTGGGGAATCCCCCCTTTATGAGGGAATACCCACCTTATCTTGCCTGCGATACGTCAGCAGCTGCCTGCGATATGTATAAGTTAATTAGATATGGCAGGCAATTATGTAGATACTGTAGGAAAAAATTTCAAGAGGTTTTTGACATGCGCCTCGGATTCGGGGGGGGGGGGGGGATTGTCAGCGGGAAAATCGGCTTGGTTTTTTTTGACAATTTAATGATGAGAAAATAATTACATTGGTAAAAAGTTGATAACTAAACACAACAAATTACTAACACCCATGATTCCAGATTTATTCAATTCAATGAAGACATACATTATGCTATCAAAACAGTTGCAAAAAAAAGTAACATATTCAAACAACGATAAAAATTAATTTCACAAAATTAAAGTTGAATTGTGGCAAGGCCAACAGTAGTTAGCACTGGACCTCTTAAAACCCAGGGAAGTGGTTTTCCTCGACCCATCGTGAATCCACGAGTTCCATCTGGCATTCTCGGTCCCTGGGAAGTCGGCTTCATCAAGTTTGAGTTCATGTTCGAGTTCTCGCTCGAACTAAGTGCACGGGCTAAGTGCCCGATCTGGGTTTGAACTAGACCATGAGTTTTCGTTCGGCCTCGTCCCCAACTTTTCTTTATACCACTTTGATTTTCTTCAGTCTGAATTTTAAAAAAAAAAATCATGGTACACTTAGATAATTATTGGAACTGAAATAAATTCTTTTGGTTACATACATTGTTTTCAAGCATTTGTTCTATATGTGTCGACGATGATCCTGAAGTTTGAGATTGTGGTGACTGATCATCTTCGGAGTTTATATCAAAATGATCCAAATCTGATCTCTTGTTCCTGATCACTGATCTTGGCTAGAAAAACAATATTTTGAAGAGAAAAGAATATTAGTTATTAATTCAGTATCTCATATGTAATTCAAAAAAAAGGATGGTAATATTACCGAGCGTCTAAGCATTGATCTAACTCGTAGGCCCTTTCGCCAATTTCTCTCATCGTTTAACTTCTCGACCTATCAAAAGACAATGCATTTTCTTAGTGACTTCAATAAGAGGAAAATCAAGACTTGAAGTGAAACATTAACAAATTTTTTCATTTTTTCATTGATATATTTACCGCTTTGTCAGCTTGTTCAGGTGTCTCGTATTCCACGAAAGCGTGCAACTTCATGAAACAGTTTAGATTTAGACCAAGTTCAGAAATGGAAAACAAGAAAAAGGAAAAAGAAAAGAATCTGAAAGTCATTGTATTCTTTTCTTGGGATATAGATGGTATGAAATAGGATTAGAAACCAAACTAGGATCTAAGCATCGACGCAAACTGTTTAATTTTAAAATTATTAGCGGATTATATTCACACACTAAAAGTTTTGTGCTAAAATCAAATATATGCATGTGTACCTTGTTACTAATTAGCACATCTGATTTTGTAGATTTAGAAGCATTGGATTCCTGTGGATGGCATATTCTGATATTCTTCACCCTGTTATATAAAAAAAAAAGGTTTTAAAAATCTATAATTTCATTACTGATAGAAGATGAACAAAAGAGTGAGCATATATGACCTCCCAACAACACCGAATATTTTCTCGAGGTTTTGTCTTGAATAATCTTCAGGCAAATTTTCTACAATCACGATTCGAGACTGCAACAAAAAAGGAGAAAACAGGTTACATTTTTTCACTAATTTCAAACTTTTTTCATACATGAATACACATGTGTAAATGTTGATAATATGAATCCATGCATCAAATACCTGCAATTCTTCTCTGTCGCGTTCTGTGAAGAGTTGCTTGCGTCTAACTTTTTTTCCGTCATCGCTCACAATCTGAGATAATCACATATATTTGTCAAGAATATATAAGATGTTCTATGCAAGAGCTCTAGTTGTGCACTTACAAGCTTTGTCGAGGTCTTGAGTGCTTTTACGAGCGTTTGATGGTTAGCACCAAAGGATTTTATTTTCTTCCAAGATGCAATTACAGACATCGGAACTGTCGGGGGATTGGGTTGGGGGGATGAAAATAAGAGATCGATTTCTTTAAATTACATGATCATATAGATTGAAATAATGAAATAAATAGATGGCTTAATTCCTTTGCATACCATAGCCTTCGGGATCTTTGTTCATGATCTTCATTAGGAAATCATTTGCAACCAAATTTGCATCACTCAGTTGGAATTCAACCTGAGATCACATGTAACAAAAAGATTAATCGAGACAATATAATTTGAAACGAAATACATGTAACTTAGCAAGAAGTAGTACAAAAATGCTTCAATTCATTATGAAACTTAGATGGTGAATATACACAAGAATATACCCACATACCTGCTTCACGATCTTCTGAGCGACGTCATTGCTAATACTCCTCGAATTCCCCGTGATCTTCACGTGGGAATCCGGTACGAACTGCATTGGGTCCTGGTCCCCGAAGAAGAACCAATCCGAGCCCAGCCCGTATCCGCCATTGCCAAGAAACGGCAAATAAGGGTAAAAGTAGCCCGATACCGGCATTTGGGGTAGTGATTTAGGGACATATTCAGGTGCATGGACATTGAACTTGAAGCTCGGGCTCTTCAGGGTGCTAGAATGATTCATTTCTTCTCCTTCTTCTTCTTGTTTCTTCTCTTGTGACATTGTTTTCGGAGGGAGGAGGTGTCTTTGTGTTTTGAAATTTTTAAGATTAGTGTTGGATTTGTGTTTGTGTTTGTATTGATTAGGTTTTTGTGGTGGGAGGAGTGAATCAACATTTGGCGCCACAAAGAGAGGGGGGAGTGACCCATCATCAAGGGACTATAGGTCTCTCATTGCATTTGACAGTTATGGCAGTTAGGTTTGACCCGGAACTCATGCCAGGGGCTGTTTGGTAATTTTAAGAGGCATTTTGTTAAGACTATTGGTCTTTTTTTTTATTTGTTGGTTCTTTTTTTTAAAAATACAAAAGGATTAATTGTATTGGCCGCCATTTATATAATCTCATCCAATAGCGATTCGCAATTCATCATTTGGCTTATTAGAACCTCCACATCATTTAGTCAGAAAATTGGATACAGCTGTTCGATCATAGAGGGTAGTATAAAAATATCTGCCAAAAGTTATAAGGGTCGTATAAGAATATCAAAAAATAAAAAGCGGCCAGAGACTAAAACATACCGATGATCTTTGTTGCAAGCATAGATAGACGAGATTGCCAAATTCCCTTGTAACTCTATCTTGAAACAATATAAGGCCGATGGGCAGATATGAAGCAACATATACATTAATGAGAGCGAACGAGTTCTCTTGATCAAAATCAATGTCCAGGGTTGGGAGTATCATGTCCTGAGGGGAGCCTCAATGCTGCTATCAAGAAAAGTGGAAGACGTTCGAAGGCAAGAAACAGCAGTGCTGAGGAGATTCGGGAGTTCCTTGCCCCTGTAGGTTATCATTGTACCCGGCATGGGACTGATGCTCATTGCACCAAGGATTCATGATCAAGTAGTTCGACATTGTCGAAGCAGCAATTCACATAAGCATCCTAGAGAGATGGAGAATGCAGATAGGTTCCAAGAGGGGAACCTTCTTGAGCCAGAATATTCAATATATCAGCACGATAGTATAGCTGTGATGCATCATAGTTAATCATTTGTTCAGCTGCGATATTGTGGCGTATCATAGAATATCATTTGTTTCAATTGTTCAGACGATCAGAATGAACGCAAGTGATGATACACACGTCGAGTGTTCATGCGCTGCATTGGCTTAATTTGACTGCCATTGCCGCAATGTCTGATAATCTTTATCAGGAAATTAATAATTACTGGAATATGAAGGCACAGTAACAAACAATTAAATAAAGAGGCCTGAGCAACAAGAAAGATCGACAGAGATTGTCATAAACTGATCTCAGAACTCAATTCGAGATAGAAAAGCAGCAGAAATCCTTCTTGGGAACTCAACAAGCAAAAACTGAACCTTCAGCATTCATTCTAATATATTCACACGTTTATCGCTCAACAAATTAGCTTGCTACACTTGATTTTCTACACAATAAAAGAGATCAAGAATCAACTGAAATAATTTCAATTGTATCCATATTTGTTAAAACTAACCAAATATAAATGCTTTGCATTCTAAACATTACATAGAGTAATACACATTTTCCAATCAACCAAACAAACCAGCACAAAACAATTACACACCCAATCATATTAAAAATGTATATATTTTCTCAGCTCATGAGTTGTTGTATATTGATTCCCCAAGATGATGCTAGCTGCATCAGTATCTGGTCCACTGTTGCCCCGTCCCATTCCTCTGGCAAATCGATTCCTGAAACGTCGTTCAAATTCAACAATATTTCTTTCTTCACTTCCATCGGGACTTCCAAGAACTCTGCCCCGTTTTCAACTATCAATTCCGTTAACTGTAAATTACAAAAAAAATCGTGTAAGTACGCCAGGCACAATAGGTGATATACGCAAGATAGATAAGGCATGTCGCAAACTGCATAGGGCTAAACTACAGAAACCAATTATATAGGTTTGGTTGTTGAAGAAAGCCTTCTATATTTACATGTTGCATCTGAGCAAGAAATAGTAGACTAGTAGAGGCTCCACTAAAATAAATTATGGTTCGCTTCCACAATCTCCTCGCTTTTGGATGCAAGGATGTATATTGGTTTCAGAGACCGAAGTAGACTGCGATAAGTGATACACTTAAGTGCAAGATAATAAAATTCACCACAATCTGTATACAGGTGCAGAGCGTAAACTATAGAAACCAATTATATAGGTTTGCTGGTTGTTGGGAAAGGCCTTTTGTATTCACATTTTGCATCTATGAGTAAAATATAGTAACTCTCCTCAAAAAACAATGGGTCACCCCTACAAGCTCCTCACTGTTGGAGGTATGGATATCAATTTCAGCGACTGTAGTATGCGAGATTTAAAAAAACACAACTCAGATTTGAAATATATCTCCACTGCAAACTAAAATATGTAGGATAGACCAATGAGCAATAGCTCAGCTGGTATGGCACTTCCCTTCCTGGGAGAGTGCATGGTTCGATCTCCAGGGGGGAAGGGCCACAATTTAACGCTTTTGGAGAAAATTTGTGGGTTCCTTAGGGGGGGGGTGTTGTGTGCGTGGGTTAGGGTTATGGGCCAGTCAGAAAAAAAGGTGTAGGATAGACACCAAAAGGGTGGAAGAGTTGTAAAGTGGAATTGCGACGAGGTCACGGGTTTGAGGAATGTTGAAGGGAAAATAGAGGGATTAATTAAGCCCACGTACATTCTCAAAAACAAAATTAAGCAGCCTAGGGGAAGACCAAAAGGTACAAACCTTTCACCAATAGTAGTAAGAATTAAGAAGCATTTTTCGGTAGAACTTCATATTCAAAATTTCTAAGCCTATAACCTGAGAGTTAAACCAGCTGTCTATTTTGTGGTCACTTGAATTATCTGCCAATAATTCAAAATCATTTCATTTATTGGCACTTTAATATAGATGTTTTACATCAAGTGAGACAGTGGATTTTCAACTTCTTTTCTCATTAAATTTAAATGGATAACATTTCTCTCTACATATATAGTCAGAATATTGCCTTTCTTTCTAAATTAGCAACAGTGCATGTCCAGCATAGGATTTCATGAAAGGCTTAAGAAAAAGTTTTTAAAACGAATCTAAAGTTTAATTAAAAGTCACCTATTGTGGAACAGCCCTCCAAAATTCGGAAAAAGAGTCCCCGCTCTAGGAAAAATAATGGCTGAGGTGCTCTGCTTGGATCATGGCCACATCCTACGTGCAAAGCACGTAGGATACACCAATACCAAAAACCCCTTGTTTCACACAAATCTCGGCCGCTGATTTCTATTTTGGATGAATCTGGACCGTTCAATCCAATAGCATGGATGCTATTATGGAGATAATCACAAGTACTCCGAATCCCCAAAATTCGTGTAGGCAGAGAAATATTGATTCCCATAGATGGGCTCTTGTATATAAAAACAATTAATACAATCAAGGACATATATGATGAAGTAGTGACAAATATAAGGACTTGCGGAGGTTTAACGAGATATTTTCCGCTCACAATTGGCTTGCATCAAGGATCTGCATTAAGTCCGTTCTTGTTTGCCATAGTGATGGATGGGCTTACTAGAACTATACAAGATGATGTACCTTGATGTATATTATTCGCTGATGATATTATTCTGGTAAATGAGACGAAAACAGGGATTAATGTCAAATTGGAGTTATGGAAGCAAACATTGAATTCTTGAGGGTTTAGATTGTGCAGGTCCAAGACAGCATACATGCAATGCAAATTTAGTAAATTGAGAAGTCGGGATCACAGTGGTATAACACTGTATGGGCAAGAGATATCACCGGATGATCAGTTTAGATATCTAGGTTCCATCATCCAAAAAGATGAGGCAATCGACAGCGATGTCAACCAGAGAATTCTGGCCGGTTGGTTGAAATGGAGGAGTGCAATGGAAATTTTGTACGACCGTAACTTTCGGTTAAAACTGAATGGGAAGTTTTATCGAAGTGCTATTCGGCCTGCCTTATTGTATGGTACGGAATGTTGGGCTCCTAAGAAACATCAAGCACAGAAAATGCATGTAGCGGAGATGCGCATGCTTCGTTTGATGTGTGGAAACACTAGAAAAGATAAGGCGCGAAACATGGATATTCGTACAAAGGTTGGTGTAAAACCCATGGAGGAAAAGATGCGGAAAAATCGTCTAAAATGGTTTGGTCATGTGCGACGTCGACTTACGTAAGCACCGGTTTGACGAATGAATATTCTCGACATAAGCCAAATCAAAAGAGTGAAAGGGAGACCAAAGAAAACGTTGGTGGCGGTACGAAAAGATATGGATGCCAAAGGTCTTAATGAAAGTATATTGTTCGGTAGGAGTGAGTGAAGGCGGAGGATGAGTGTGCTCAACCCGGCGTGATTCTCATGTTGGTTCATGTTGCATACCCCATATGCTTGGGATAAAAGGCTCGGTTGTTGTTGTATGTATTTGGTTTTTTGGGATTGTTTCCCATCAATTCTTTAACCGGATGTTCCAAGAGAACTATAGGTTATAAGTTAGCTTAACAGAATCCTAGATTATCAGTTAGCTTACATGATTGTAGGGGTGTACATATAAAATCAAAATTTTCGGGGGTATATGGAAATATGGAAGATTAGAGGGAGGGATAGTATATACCAAACTTAAAAATAAAAATAAAAATAAATAAATTGAAACACATACCTGTTGAATCCAAGTAAGAGCTACATCAAACAAACTCTGCTCCACCAAAAACTGTGCAACCGCATGCAACACCTCAGTAGCTACTTCACTCGAAAGCTGATCGACGATTGGCCCAGACCTCTCCATCAACTTCACAAGCAACAAATCGTCTCCCGAAGACAAAACCTCCCCATACGCCGAATCAAAATCGCCAACATGAAGTGAATTCATCGCACGCGTCCACGATGCCCAAAGCTGGCCTCTATCTTGACCCGGATTATCATCTGTCAAAGCTTCTGCGTCTAATTCAGGAATCGCCCGTGTTGCAGTCCTAGAAGTGTCATTATCTTCACCAGCTACTCGAATCGCTTCTAATGTAGCTTCGTCCTTTGAAGCTTGCCATACGCTTCGAGCAGAGGGGCCCTCGCCGAGCCGAAATGGGCCTTGACCTTTATCCCAAGCTCTTCTGCTTCCGGGTTGATCGCCTTCGTGTTCGGTTCTCGGCGATCTGCTATCAATTGAAGCAGAGCCCAAGCCTCTCTTTGAGCTCAAAAGGCCATTTCTTGCACCGGTATAGCCGTAAGAGTCCCATGAAGGATCTCTTCCTCTTGCACCAGAAACTAGAGTCTCAGATGAAAGAAATCTTTCCGCAAATGGCATTCGACCTCTAGGATAGTCGTGAAGGCCGTTATATTTGGTTGAAGTTCTACCAGGGGAGCCTTCGAATCCGAGCATCATGTTGCTGCTTCTTCTTCCGGATGATAATGACAAGTCTCGTGCCATTTCTTCAACAACTCTCTCGAGCCCGCGAACTCTGTTTTCGAGAGTTACCATGCTACTGTGAGAGCCTCCCATGAAATCCTGATATTTAGGAAATGATAATCTTGTGAGTCGAACCTTCCAAGAAAATTATTTAAGTTAATTTGACGTGAAGTTAGGTAAGAACCAATGGCATTGTGCCACATTAGCATTAGCTGCATTGTAGGTATCTCCCTGTGGGGTCACTGTGGGCCCCCCAACCCCTTCAAATAACAAAATTGATTAATTTTTAAAAGGATTTTGAAAGATATAGGCATAATGGAATAATTACATAGTCTAGATAATGCAGCAATTCTTGAATTGCACCATTGAAACATATACAAGATTAATCCAAACAATAGCTTTGTTCAAAATCAAACCTGAAGCATGTTCATGAGATTGGCTTGTTGTCTTTCTAACTGTGATAACTGCCTCTGAATGACCAACCAATTCCCCTTGCTGTTCATAAAGGAGCCATCATTGTGGCCGTCAGTCCTCCAGAAATTTAGGCGGGCGTCTCTCTGGCTCGATTCAGCTCTTTCATCAACATCCAAAGCCCTAGATTTCAAGTCTTTAGCCCTGAAGCTTCTAACCTCTGACCCCTTATCCCAAGCAAAATCATCTGAGTCATGCAATTTATTATATGTTCCCGGCCTTTTCTCATTGTTGAGATAATTTACGTTGGCACCTGCTAAAGATCCACCCGACTCACGAACCAAATCCCCGTTATGATTCGGTGGAGCAACAGAATCATTTTCAGTCAAATCTGGGCAAGATTGGACACACTTACGAGGGACAATGACTTCCACAGGCAAGTCATCTGAACCCCTTGTTTCAAGTTTGTGGAAAAATTCTGGATTCATCTCTTTGTCAGTCAAAGATGGTAGCCTCCTTTTTAATATCGCAGCGGCTTTCTCAGGTATGTTACTTCCTCTTTCTTTTGAGATAGAATCCGTGGCAGTGGGCGAAGCTCCAGCAGATGAATCTTTCACAGATCCTGATCTTCTACGACTAGGAGTTGACTTTTTATTATCAAGCCTTTCTTCGGTATCGATAGTTTCGCAGTTTTTGCCTTCTGCAAATAGCATTTAAATGGATAATAAAGAAAAAAAGTGTTAGAGAAAGAAAAGGAGTTTAATATGAATTTAGATATAATATATGCCAAATTTCATCAAAGTAGCCTTAACTATGGGAGTTTTTTCACTAAACTACGTAAAAGGTTTTAAATACAAGACTCCCTTAAACTTCGGTTTTAAGAAAGATTATTTTAGTGAAGTCCCTTAGATGCAGCATCTAATGGAGTTTACTGTACTAACTTTTAGCATAGTTAACTAAAAAATGAACTTAGTTATGGGTAGTTTAGTAAATTTAGCATGTACAGAACAAACCTTTAGAATTCTGTGATGCATCATCTCCTCCCTTTCCTGTTACTTTCTTCCACAGCTGCAATGCTTCCATCATGCTGTCTCTAACAGGTTTCACCTGGAGAGAAAAAAAATTATTTATCATTTTTTTTATCACATACATAAACGATATGGAGAAAGAATACAGATCCCACAACAAGAACATTAAGAGTTTGCATTTAGCTTCATGTCAAACACAATAAACTATGTTTGCTATTGATGCATGAACTCCAAAATGGCACATAGAACAAACCTATGAATTACACAGACACACATGCAAAACAGCTCAAACAAATTAATAGTCTCTATGTTCTAGAATTACAAAAGAATATACATGAAGCCTCTTCCTAGCTGTTCAGGAGCAGCCTTGGGGATCATGCTTAGCAGATGTAGAATTATGATTTATCACTTAAAAGTATCAAATTCCTATGAAGTTTCATCTGTATATTGTACACATAATGATCCAAAAGGTCGACTCTCTGCCGTACTGCAACTCTGCAAGCACTCCGCTAACAAATTCTAATAAGTTTTCATGTTAAAATCTAAATTATATAGTTCCAAGGCTCAGTGAACAGTTTGTTCTGAAAAGAAACATTTGCACAAAATTACCTTATCGAACCGACAAGCCTCTAGAGCAGCTATTGTTGAAGCAGACCCATCGGCAACCAATTGACTTGAATGTGATGTCAATGCACTCAATGTATCGGCTGCAGCCTTCCGGGTGGTCCAATCACTGTTGTTGAGACATTCACGAATGCTTTGTAGCACCACTGGCATATTCTGGGGGCTGATTGCTCCTACCTGTATCGAATTAATTACATGACATCAACTACAGTATCAATGCCATACTATCATTGAGTAGAATTACTCATCTTCTTCATGGTTCACTTATAAATTGAGATCTTTTTAGAAATTACAGAGAACCATAGTATTAGATTCCATTAAAGCTGATATTATACTGGCATTGGATGTGATATTGGATAGTTTCAACTATATTGATATTTTATGATTGTGATCCCTAAAACAGAAGCTACAATGAAAAATAACAACACAATGAGCACTAATCTGCATCGCCTGCACTAATAGCTTTTATAGTAAACAGGAATCAAGCCGACATTATTAGCTGGGCTGAAAGACTTGCTTAAATCAAGCCTGCATATCAAGACACAGAAGATTGAATGGGCTCGCATTCGCACATAGCAGATGGTATATAACTATTTTTATTTAATTATCTATCTGGAAATGTCTTGGATATGCAACGATTAGCAAAACCAAAAGCTTAGCTTAAAGCCTTAAACCCAGATCAATTTTCAGACAAAATTGTCGCTTCATTAAAAAGTCTGAAAATAAAGTGAAAATAAATAACGCCTGAATGAATACATAACTCAACCTAGATAGCAAGAAAGAACCCTAACTAGTGTATCAATTGACCAGAAAAGGGAGAAAGAGTAGGGCGCACAAAACTTCGGAAAAGAAAAAATAAATGGGCACATATTGCATTAGACAATGTCAAAATAAAATGTAATCGACACACTTCAACCAACAATACGTTTTCTACAGAGTTCTATTCTCTATATGACTCCCGCGCCATAACAAACCTCGAACAAGAATGCTAAGTCATTGCTCAATCCCTCTTGTTCATGCTACCGGCCATAAGAAATACAATGACACACATTAAACTTTCCCTTGAAAGCAAAATTCTTTTTGGATTGCAAGCTACGAAAAATTTACAGTAAGACTCAAGTCTATGCATTGCTAAACGTTTCCTACTGAATAAAGATGTAAAGTGTTTATATCTGCCACGAATCTCATTTGTCTCTAAATATGCAATTTCTTCCACCATAGGAAATATCAACTTCAATACACACAATACCAAATCAAAATACCAATAGAATGCGAAGGATCTCTCTTCTAACAAAAATTCTAGGTTATCGTTCCGACAAAAAAATGCCAAGTTATCGCTCCATTCTACTTTTTTATATTACAAAGGGACAAATACGGTGCCACCAATAAAGATTTTCCGTTATCAACAAATATCTTGTTGGAAATAACTTCACTATAGCAAACTACAAACTACTTACAATAACTCAAATCGATGCAAGCCTAAACATTTCCCACTAAATAAAAATGTAAGAAATGCACATAGTAACATCATATGATTGTATTGCATCTCATTTGCATTAACCAAACAATGAAAGTTCTTCAACAAAAATCAAGATTTACCAATCAAAACAAGCATTTTTAGGAGGGAAACCCTCGATAACTTCACTATTTACACAATATTAAATAAAGATAAAAGATGCACATAGCACATTCCCACATGTCTGATATTTAATAACCAAAAGAAGCAATTTTATTCGACAAACTACCAATCAAAACAAGCATGTCACAAACCTGCGAGAGGCTCGAGAAAACCGAAAGCAAAGCCCCTTTCGCAAGAATCCCTTGCCCGCCAACGAGCTTACAGATCCTAGGACACAGCCTCTGAAACATCCCAGCTCCTTGTGCACCCCCACACTCCACAGCCCTAGCCAAACAAGCCGCGGCCGCCGCCTGCACTGCCTTGTTCTGCTCGCTCATCACCTCCAACAACGGCTTCACAAACAACCCGACGACCGCCGATCCCCCTTCTATCTGCCCCTTCAGATAAACCCCAGCCAGATTCCCAACCGCATCTCTACAAGCGTCCCTCACATTCGAATCCGAGCCCGGGTCTTTCACCCTCTTCACAATGTGGGTCATGATCTTGGGCAAATGGGTCGACGCCGGCTCGGGGTGGGACGAAGCCAGCAGCGCCAGCAGCCTCAACGACTCCCGGCGATAGATCGAGGAAGAAGACGACGAATTGGACGATGGGTCTGAAGGCGGGTCGTGGGTCAATGAGTTGATGAGCATAGGGATGCATTCAATGGGGAGAGTGGTGATGATCTTTTCGAGGTCCTCGATGGCGATCTGATGGGTGTCGCGGTCCGAGAGCTTGGAGAGGGAAGATAGGATCTTGGACTTGAGCTCCACCATGGCGAGATGCGAGGAGAGAGAGGATGATGATGAAGATGGGGATTTGGAGAGCTTTGATGAGGGCTTTGAGTTCGAAGTTGCCATTTTTTCTGGAGATCTTGGGGATTTGAGAGGGAAATTTGGGGGAAAGTTGAGATCTTGTGGGTTCAAAATGGGGAATTGAGAATGAGGATGGAGATTGAAGATGAGAAGTGAACGAAAATTGTGAAGGGAACGGAGAAAAAAATTGGAGTATGAAGCAAGGTTAGTGAAAGAAAGCCCACCACTGACTAAAACTTTGGAGCTTTAAAAATTAATTTGACATTTTGTTGCTCCAAAATTCTCAATTATTTATAAATCTCATTTTTTGAATTTTTTTGAGTTAGCTTTAAATTTTCTAATTAGTTTTAGAAAGTTTAAAGTTATTGGTTTTTATTTAGCTTTAATGCTTATTAGCTTTTCAACATTCAAAGCATAAAGGTAGGGTAGTGTATTCCTCCGGTCATAATATTAACCATATTGTCTTGTATAAAAACCAGCGAAGATGTGTACAACAGAAGTTGAAACTTAAGTTTGAGACAAAAGCTAAACAGAGAAAAAACATAAAACGTCCGTAGTACTCGTTGTCTATAAATGTTGTAACAATATGCAGACTGTGAGGTGATTTGCATTGCCTGAAACATGAAGCGAAAATGTATTCATTTTCTATAACCGTGTTTATATATACGCCGCTTTACTTATGAATGGCTCAACATTCCTCTGTACGAAAGAATTCCTTATTGTATAAGGGAAATCCCATGGTTAGATAAATATTTTCTGCAGGAACAGCACATAAAATTTACAACTAATAGCCAAAAGCAAGTTCAAAACGCATCTAAATTTTTTTAACGGGGGAAAAAGGAAAAAAGAATATACCTGAAATTAGTGAAGAGAATCTATTGATCAGGGGTTCAGTCCAGGCCGGATAAGCTTGTTGTAAATCCGACAAAAACTTCAAATAATTTGCTCAGCTCTCAGAGTGGGGCAGGAAAACACATGTGTTGTTTTAGCTAAGGAGAAAAAATCTCATTTGCATGTGGGGACAGTGGAGGCTTCTCCTTGCATTGGAGGGGATTATCAATCACCGGTATTTTGACCGCGCGTGTTGGTTTTATCTCATGTATAAACTTCTAAGGCATATATCTTTCTGGGCTTTTGAGCAAAAAAGATAACGTGCAATGAATATAAGAGAGAAAGAGAGCTGTTGAATTTTCACATTTTTATTTTTGTCTTTTGTTGTGGATGAGATGAACATCTCCGCTTCTCTGTCTTGGCTCACAGATTTTTTTCGTTTTTTCTATTTTTATTTTGTTGAATAAGGACATTATCAAACAACTTCTGGTCATAACAAAGAAATAAAGATACGAGGCTCTAATTTCTCAGGTCAATGAGTGGTTGCACATTAATTTATGCATATGATATCCATTAATGCAAAGATCTGTATAATGTGTGTCTCACCGTCGCAGCATAGTCTTCTGGATTTGGCTACCACACGGTTTAGTTTAGATGACAGTCAGACATTTTAGATTCAACGCTTTCTGTTTATCGACGGCTAAGTAATTTTCCAAGATGCTTCAGTTCAGGATGGTGCTAAAGTTAAGTTGTGGTTTTGAATGATGTGTGGTCAATGCCTGTAAAGGCTACATGATGCAAGCCGTGTCACACATCAAATTACGGCTGCTTTCGTTACTCCATTATAGTGGTTGAAATGAAACCAAATACACCAACCAATAGAATCCACTCTCATCATCTATTTTGGATCGTCTCATTTTTTTTTTTTGATTTATTGTTAGTTTTAGGGTCTGAAAATGGGAATCTTATGATTTCCTTCCACCATTTTACAATCAAATTTCAAAATCTAAATATCTTATAATTCTTTTTCGTTCTTTTACCACCCATCACCCAAGGCAGATCTTCTTATTCAAGTTTTTTGCCTTTCTCGTGTTAACCGCGGTGAGATGTGTGGATTGAAACGGTCCCATATTAAAAAGAATCATGAGAGATACATGGGTATAGAATATAAAATGTGCCAAATCTGAACAAGGCTCGAGTCTTATTGTTAGAACTCACTTACATAAAAAGTCTATATAAACCCATAAATAAAACATACATAATCCTCCTCGTTTATATATAGAGAGAGAGAACAATGGAGAAAAGAGGTCTTAGGAGGATTTTCGTTAGGCGGTGTTGAAAATATACACCTTCCAACATTTTATTCAACGATCAGCATCCATCATCATCATTTTTATCATCTAAGATGGGCATACACCAAATTTTACGTGATTTTTTAACTTTTTCACCGTTGGATTAGCAATGTAAAAAGTTTTATTGTCGGTAAACCGTTAGTTTCGCACCCGCTAAATCAACGGTGAAAAATGATAAAATCGTATAAAATTTGGTGTATCCACATCTTGGATGATGAAGATGAAGATGGTGTATGCCGATCGTTTGAAAAATGGTGGAGTGTATATTTTTTCGACGCTATAGGAGGAAATTTCTTCCTATGGCACATTTTCTCCATTATTCTCATATATATATATATATATATAGATATCAAACGTGATTTAAACCAGCAAATACCATGTTATTAGATCGAAAGTCTTGGCTATTTATCTATACTATTTTAATTCCAGGAAAGTTGTTCAAACCGAACTTCTAGTCCGGATTTTGAAATCACACATGATAAGAAAGATTCTTGTGATTTTACAAATAACATTTGCTTTTTAATCTATTCATTCAAAATTTTCCGAAATTACTGAAATATCTGTTAAAAAGACCTAAAATCTCTGATATTTTAACCAAAAATCCTCTTAAACTTTTTAAAAAAAACTAATGCCCAACATTTGTGTGTATACACACGTGTGCATTGATGGTGAACGGTGAGACTTGGGAGGTGGGTTGCTTGGAAAAGGCAGTGGCCTAATTTAAGAAAGGTGTGCAAATCCTTTCATATGAATGATCCCTTCGATTTGAAGTATCATAGGATATTAGGGTCCTATCATATGCTACCCACTTAATTTTGTCCCAGAAATTATCTTCGTCCAATTTAGCCATCATAATAGGCCCAACATGATAAATGTTTGCGCATTCATTTTAGCTTAGGCCCATGTTTTGGAAAGCACCAAAAAAAATATATAAAAGCATAAATGCGATAAGAACCGTTTAGGTCTCGTTTAGCAGCAGGGTTAACACGGTTTCATGAGACAACCAAAATAGAGTTGACTAAAACGAGTTCCAGTATTTCAGGGGCTTGAAGCCCCGTTTATCTATGCTCCAAACAAAAATCAAATTTTGCAAGATTACTTATTGTTTTTATAAACCATGCTAGGAAATGACCTTAATTGGGAAAACCGAACTTTGAAACTTTCCGAGCATGCAGACATAGGCTAGGGTCTTTCTATTCCTCTACATGCTAAATAAGTTGTCACATTAGTATAACATATGCAAGCAGAAAAATAGCCTGCTGGTAATTGCATCGAGCTTTGACCTTAAAGATCCCAAGTGCAGACCCCTGCACATAGGGGTGTCAATCGAGTGACGTTTAGGTTGGGTCGAGCTTGACCTGCCTATAGCCGAGTAAGGGTTAAATTGCCCTTTTAATAATCTGGTCGAAAATTCAAGACCGTCCCGACTTAAAGCGAGTAGGGTCAATCCGACCGGACCCGTCTAACCCGATTAATAATCAGATCAAAGATATTCCAGCTTGTTTTTTTCCTTAACATTTTAGTGATCTATTTTTTAACAAAATCTAGACATTTAGTCCCAAAAGTTCTGTATAAAATATTAAATCGGAAATAATATTATAAACATGGATGCAATGAACTTATAATTAAATAAAATGTTATAATTTGACTGCTTTTTATTATTTTAATCTCAGCTTAAGCCATAATAATAATTTTATTATTTGAATGTGTTATTCCTAATTAAATAAGTAATATTGCCATCCTCATCCAAAACTCAACTTTGTCCGTTTCGAACGCACGCAAGTTTCGCTTCTAATCTCAAAAATCTCAGCTTTGGCGAAAAAGACTCAACTTTTACTCATCATCATCATCACCAATGGCGAAGCCTGAGATATTCGAGCTCAGCAATGGTACCATCACCGCAAAGATCACCAACATTGGCGCCGCCATCACCTCGCTTCTCGTCCCTGATGCTCAAGGTTGCCTTTTTTTTTTGGTCCCTTTCAATTTGGGTAATTTCTTTGTGATATGATTCTTTTGATCTGATTTCATTCTAATTTGTTATTGGGTTATAGGAAATCTCGCAGATGTTGTTCTTGGATTCGATTCTCTCGACACTTATCTCGTAAGCTCACTTAATTTTGCGATGGGTTTTAAAAAAAACCATTTTTATTTTTCTAGGGTTTGTACAGGAAACTGAAATACCTATTTGATTTGGTTGCCCCTCCCCGGCGCGGTTGTAAAAATAATATATATTTATACATAGGATTATTTGGTTTGGAGATAAGAGGGTGGAGATACAAAATTTGATTGCATGGGTCGAGGATCACTCTATCCTTGAGACAATATTTGCATAGTATACTGCAACGAGTTACAAAAAAATTTCCTCCCAAGATAAAACAGGCTCCAGGATAATTCTGTTGTTAAGTATTTATTTGCAGAAAAAATTACTTAACCAGAACTACACTAGAACACAAAAAAGAATAGAAGAGAAAAAGAGAGTGAGATGAGGAAATTCTCTTGGAATTGTTGTACTTGAGAGTAATCCGGACTTTCTATTTATAGGTTTTGGATTACCCTTTCGGACTTGAATCAAAGGGCACATCTGGTGCCCTTTCGGTTCGAACTGAATATGGCTGCATCTTTTCGTTTGAATCCGTGTTCTTCGGATGCTCGCACCCGTTGGTTCAAGCCGAACCAGTCACATCCGCACACAGAACGAACTGTTGCGACAATTCGAGTCCAATCCTCCTCATTCCCTCTCATATTTCTTACCCACTAGGCTATACAGGCCTTGTTGAAAGAAACATCTAATATATGACTATATACTAGATAAATTAAATATTTAGAAATTTAGAAAATTCCAACAATTTTCCCCCATTTTCTAAATTATTTAAGTTTCTTAATTAATCTTTCTGTGTTCTTTGGTAGACTATACATCAATAAAGATAGTCGTAGGTTTGAATCTTTACATAGTTTAACTATATCAAGATTTATCAAGGTACAGAGTAGCCATAGTTTTGAACTAAGGATCCTTTAGTGGCAAAACGGACAAAGTAAACATATAGTTTACCTAGTGTATGTTCTTTAAAAGCCCGCACATTTAATGGCCTTGTGCGCTATATTAGGTTTCATAAGTGTCTTTAAAAACAATCTTTCAATCTTTGCAGAAGCGACCTCACTTCCCACACTTATATAGGCGAATCTCAAATAAATCCACTTGTATGATTTGGATGTTGCATAGATTCATTAAGGAAATATTTTCTAACCTCTGTAATTCTCCATACAAGCATGCACTTTTCTTGAGATAGTCTCGGTAATTAGTTATTTCCAAGTATGTAAGCCATAACTGGTTACAACTATATGTGATTTTCAATTGAACCATAAGACTAGATGTTACTTTAGTGAATGATTGGGTTCCACATATAGGCTATCTTTTATTCTAAAAGCTTTAAACCCATCTCTCTGGAAGTCTTCCATATTACATTCCTGCCCAGGTCTTTTGTGAAAGGATCTGCTAAATTTCCTTTTGACTTTATATAGTTAATAGCTACAATTCATTTTCAATTTGTTCCCAACATAAATATGTCTTATACTTATATGTTTTGACTTTCCATTATACACTTTATTATACGCTCGTGATAATGCAGCCTCGTTATCACATGAGATCTAAATAGCAGACATTGGTTTAAACCATAGAGGAATCTTTAATAGTAAATTCTTAAACCATTTTGCTTCCTTTATTGCTGTTGCCAAAGCAATAAATTTAGATTTCATAGTCGAATGTGAAATCAAAATTTGTTTCTTTGAATCTCAGTGTTAGGGTAAAAAATTACGTCCCGGTTGATCAAGTCAAAATCAAAGTCAACCCCACGCCAATGGGCCCAAATCCAGATCATGTGGGCCTATGCCCAAGTCAAACCCGAACATGAAGCGGCTGGCCTCCCCTATGCCAAGAAGAAAATTACATAATAAATAAGTTTGATGTAATTTTCATGCATGAAAATAAAATAAATGGGCAAAAGCCAAATTTTTATAAAACCCATGGCTAATGTGCAAAAAGAAATAAGCACATGGGTATGGGATGGGCAAAATGCCATTTTGTAAAGCCCAGGAGGCTATGTGCAAACTTGTAAGCCTATATAAAACATTATGATGAAATAAAAGAAAAAAATTCATTTCCCTAAAAAATTAGGGTTCTGTGTCTTCTTCTCCTTCCTCAAGGTTCTAAAACTTCTTTTTTTTTGAATTAAATTAAGAGTTTTAACTCTTATTTTCCCCAAAAGGAATAGTTTTCACTATAAAACCTTTGAGGGGAGCTCAGATCTTCAATCAAATCTTTAAAAGGAGAGATTTTTAAGTCTCTTCCTCCTTTTTCTCTAAGATTCAGCCAACAGAAAGGAGGAAGGAGGATACTCATATTCAAAAATTCCACTTTGGGAAAAATCCAATGCTCAAGAGAAGATCTAGGGCTCAAGGAAGAAGAAAGAGGTCTCTTTTCATCACCTCCGAAGATCCTTTAGGAGTTTAACTCCAAATCAATGTTTGAGGGTTCAACTTCAAGACCCAAATCCTCAAAGGAGTTTATCTCCAAATCCAAATCTCGAAAAGTTTAACTCCAAATCCAAATCTTGAAGGAGTTGAACCCCAAAAATCCAGATCTTTTAGGAGTTTAACTCCACAAAAAGATCTTTTTTTAGGAGTTTAACTCTAAAAGTCACTCAAGAGTTCAACTCCCAGTTCAATGGCTAACCCTCCTTTTCCGCGGGCGCCCAGCGCCCGCGTGCAGGGAGTGTGGCCCGCCGGCGCCCGCGTGCCGGGCGCATGGCCCACTGGACTCTCCTCGCCTCTCTTTTTTCCACATGCTCCACACTAAAAACACCTCCATGTTAGAAAAAATTTCTAACGGGACGCTGCCCCGCACCCCGCAAAGGGCTGTAGCCCCCTTAACCCCCAGCCCGCTATTCGAGTAGCGGGATCCCCGCAAACTATGTGAGGCCCCGATACATTCAAGTCCTCTTCAAAACATTACACGCACACTGCACATTGTGTTCGCATGACCAGTTTGACCCGTCAATCGGAGATTCTCTCGCTCCAAAGATAAAGGGTAATCAACGACAGCTTAGTCTACGGCTGCCGGAAATTCGGATCCCCACAATCAATAAACCCCGGTCTATCATAGACATGGGGAATCTGTATACGTCTGACAAGCGCGCCCATTTTTATCTTAATTGGGTGACGAAAAACATCCTACATCCAAGAAACTACTCCTCCACTTAGGGTAAAAATCCACCGCTTGTAGACTTTGATTCACCAGAATTTGTTATCCAATTTGCATCTGTGTATCCTTCTAATACTACAGGATATGCACTATAACTTAATGCATAGTTTATTGTACCTTTTAAATACTTAAGTACTCATGAGATTGCATCCCAATGAACTTGTCCAGGATTATGAGTAAATTTACTTAAAACTCCTATTGCAAAAGCTATATCTGGTCGGGTATAGTGCATTGCATACATAAGACTGTCTATAACACTAGCATATTCTAGTTGTGAAACACTTCTATCTTCATTATTGGTTAACTTGATAGAAGGATCATATGAAGTTTAAATTGTTTTACAATTTTCATGATTGAATTTTTTTAGTATTTTCTCAATATAATGAGATTGAGATAGTGAAATTGAATCAGAGGATTTTATAATTTTGATACCCAAAATTACATTTGCTTCTCACATATCTTTTATATCAAAACATGAAAAAAAGAAATTTCTTTATTTCTATAACCACTTTTTTATCACTACCAAAGATTAGCATGACATCTACATATAAACAAATTATAACATATTTTTCTTACTTTACCTTAGAATATACACACTTGTCGGACTCATTTACCTTAAAACCATTAGTAATAATAGTTTTATCAAATTTTTCTGCCATTGTTTAGGTGCTTGTTTTAGGCCATATAAAGATTTGACAAGTTTATAGACTTTGTTTTCTTGACCTTTCAAAACAAACCCTTCTGGTTGTTTCATGCAGACTTCTTCTAAATCACCATTTAGAAAGATAAATTTAACATCCATTTGGTGTATAACTAATTTATATATAGATGCTAAAAATATCAATACTCTAATGGTACTAATTCTAGGTACTGGTGCATAAGTGTCAAAGTAGCTATGAGTCTAGCTTTGAATTTGTTAATAGAACCATCAGGTTTAAGTTTACGTTTAAATATCCATTTAGAATCAATGGGTTTATAAACAGAGGGTAAATCTACTAAAAACCAAGTCTTATTTATTAAAATAGAATTTATTTCATCATTTATAGCTTCTTGTCAAAAAGCACAATCCCTAGAATTCATGGCTTTTCTGTATGTCATAGGACCATCCTCGGTATTATAAATGCATATATTATTATCAGATTTAATATCATATTCAGTGGAAAATAAAATATGATTTCTATTTGCTTCTACTAAATAAACTATAAGATCTGGTCCAAAAGATTTTTCAGTTCTTATTCTCTTCGTTTGGGACTTGGTATTTCTTCTACTACATGTTTTATTATAGGTATAGAAGGTTGAACAGATTCCTGAACATCTTCCTCCAAGTCTCCCCGCGATCTTTTTCCAGAGAAAGAATTCTAAAAAAATTCAGCATCCCTTGACTCCAAAATTGTATTTTGGTCAATAGAATCCGTGGATTCTTTAGATAGAAATCGATATGTTTTACTATTTTGTGAATATCCAATAAAGACACATTCGATTGCTTTAAGTTCTATTTTAGATCTTTAAGGATCAGATAATTTTACTAATGCTTTGCATCCCCAAACCTTGAAATGTCCAAGAGAAGGCTTTCCTTTTTTCAAATATTCATAGGGAGTCATATTAGTTATTTTATGAGGTATTCTATTTAATACATGCTGTTATTAGTGTTTTCCCCTATAAATTTTTATTTAAATCAGAAGATAATAAAAACGAGTTACCATTTCTTCTAAGATCCTATTTTTTCTTTTTGCTATATGGAGCAGCGACTTGATAGATAATATCATGATTTTCACAAAAATCACTAAACTCATTAGACATATATTCTCCTTCTCTATCAGATCTAAGAATTTTAATTTCATGCCTAATTGATTTTCCACTTCAGATTTATATGCTTTGAACTTATCTGAAGTCTCATCTTTAGTCCTTAACAAATAAACATGACTATACTTAGAAAAATCTTCTATAATTGTAATAAACTATCTTTTACCCCCTCCAGTTAATATTCCATTTGATTCACATATTTCATAATGAATTAATTCTAATAAATTGGATTTCCTTTTTATTTTAGTAAAAGGCTTTCTAGCAAATTTTGCTTTAATGCATATTTGACATTTATCATTATTAGCAGGCAAGCATTCATGAATTAAACCTAGTTTGAACATGGTTTTCAAATATTTATAATTAACATGTTCTAATCTGGAATTCCAAAATTCAAAAGTAGAAGAAACAATGTAAACAGAATTATCATTTTCATTCATTTAGTTCATCTTGTACATGTCATTGGTTACATAACCCTTTCCAACATACACACCGCCCCTAGAGAGAATAATATTGTCATTCTCAATATGGACTTTAAAACCATACTTATCCAAAAGACTTACTGACACTAAATTTTTCCGTATTTCTGTCATATGAAGAACATCATTTAGAGTCAGCTTCTTTCCTGAAATAAGGTGAAAAATCATTTTGTCTTTTCCTTTGATTTTAGCCGTTGAAGAGTTACCCATGTAGAGTTTCTCATCACCATCAACTTCTTCGTAGGTCTTGAATAGGCTCCTGCTAAATGCAATATGCTTTGTAGCTCCTGAATCTATCCACCATTCCACATCGCTTCTAACAATGTTTGCTTCGGTAACTGCTGTTGCAAACTCATCATTGACCATGTTGACTTGATCTTCCTTTTGTTTCAGAGAGACCTTACACTGCCTTTTGAAGTGTCCAGTTTTGCCACACTTTCAGCAAGCACCCTTAGGCTTTTCTTGTGTTGGCCTTTTATTATTATCAAATTTGTTGTTGTTGCCTTTGCTTTCAATTTTCCTCTTTAGCCCTCTCTTTTTAGATGTATTTTCAGCAACAAGAGTTTTTGAAGAATTGTCTTGCATTTCTAGTTTATCTAGATTGCGAGAATTTTCTTTCATTTGAAAAAACTTTATTAGCTCTTGTATTGTAATGTCATCTTTTTTATGTTTAAATTCTTTTCAAATGTCCTTTCAAGAGATTGGTAATTTTGAAATAACGAAGGGCACTTGTAAAGATTCTTCAAAAGAGTGACCCTCAGTAACAATTTGATTCATAATAATTTGTAGTTCATGAACTTGAGAAATGATAGACTTATTAGGAACCATTTTAAATTCATCAAGTTACCAAAAAGAAAGTTCTTGTTGCCAGGCTCCTCTATCTTGTTGTGAGAATTCAGATTTTCCCAAAGTTGTCTTGCTGTAGACTCCATTGATTTTTACAAGTACATATCGTAGAAGGTGTTGAACAGTCCGTTGAGAGTGTAGCCTTTACATATAAAATCATCTTGTTCCCATTTGCTACGATATTGAAATCCGCTGTAGTTTCATCATCCTTTTCTACCGGTCATTCCTCCTTCAAAACATGTACCACTTTGAGAGCCACGAGGAAGAAATACATCTTTTCCTTCCAACGTCTGAACCGAGTGCCATCGAACTTGTCAAGTGTCTCGAGTTCTTTGGTTTCCGAAAACTTCACCGCCTCTGCCGTCATCTTGACAAATTTTGTCTTAAAATTGTTGTAAAAATAATATATTTTTATATAGGATTATTTGGTTTGGAGATAAGATAGTGGAGAGACAAAACTTGATTGCCTGAGTCGAGAATTACTTTATCCTTATGACGATATTTACGTCCTATGCTGCAACGAGTTAAAGCAAATTTGCCTCTCAAGATAAAACAGGCTCCAGAATAATTCTGTTGTTAAGTATTTATTTGCAAAAAAAATTACTTAACCAAAACTACACTAGAACACAGAAAAGAACAGAAGAAAAAAAGAGAGTGAGATGAGAAAATTATCTTAAAATTGTTGTACTTGAAAGTAACCCGGACCTTCTATTTATAGGTCTTAGATTACCTTTTCGGACTTGAATCAAAGGGCACATCCGGTGGCCTTTCGGTTCGAACCGGATCTGACTGTATTTTTTCGTTTGAATCCGCGACTATTCGGATGCTCACACCCGTTGATTCAAACCGAACCAATCACATCCTCACACAGAACAAACTGTTGCGACCATTCGAGTCCAAACCTTCTCATTCTCTCTCATATTTCTTAACCATTAGGCTATACAAGCCTTGTTGAAAGAAGCAACTAATTTATGACTATATACTAGATAAATTAAATATTTAGAAATTAAGAAAATTCCAACACCCCCTCCCCCCTCTTTTTTTGCTGAAATTAAACAGCATTTTGAGCTAGTCTAGAAGTTTTGCTTCTATTAGATCAAAGGCCACACACATACACTTTTTTATATACAATTATTTATTTATTCATCTTGAATAGCGTGGTTAAGTGTTATAAGTGTATGCCTTGTTAATGTCTTGAATTATGTGGGTCCTAATTTGCGATAATTATATATGCATGTTTCCAATGAGAAGGAAAATGCTTCTTACTTTGGCTGCATTGTTGGTCGAGTAGCGAACAGAATCAAAGACGGGAAGTTTACTCTAAATGGAGTGACCTACTCATTGGCCATCAACAATCCTCCCAATAGTCTTCATGGTAAGCTTCGATTCGATTAAATTTTAAAGAATGCTTCTTTTACATTTAGACATCTTGTACGACGTTATTGCTGTTACTGTTGAGACCGGGAAAATATATCTGACTAGGGATAAGGGAATAAAAGGATATTTCATGTAGAGACCCTTTACTTGGAAAATTACTTTACGTTGCGAAACAAAAATGTAACACCGCTCTCTAGCATCGATTTATTTTGTGAAATTTGTTGTTGTCAAATGAATCTCGCAGTTATCTGTTAAATCAGGAGGTTTATTTGTTGAGTTTAAAGGTTAATAAATAAAGTCTCCATGAATTCTTTACATGTTTGTATATATGTTACTTGCATGGGATTAATCGACCATGATTCTCAGATCTAGTTGTGTAACTAAACGAGAAATTTCTTTACCTGCCTAATTTGTAGTGGTGGTGGATATAATCTTGAGCCAGAAGGGTAACAAAAAATTGTCTCGCTTGAATATCTAATAGTGTTTGTGACGGATGCAATGCACTCGCTTTAACAAGAGATATCAATAGAGCACATACTATTATTTGCTCCCTGATGCAATCTGATTATGGGATGGATACAACGCATAAAAAACTTGTTCTGGTAGGAATTTCATCTATTTGATTGAAATGCCGGTGTCATTTTGAAAAGGCCTAATCAAGGACAACCGATCATTCAATAGAACTATTTCATGTTTTTATCTACAGAGCTTATACCAGTGAATCATAGAAAATTACAGGTATATGAAATTATGGGTGAGAACTGACACTAATATTCCAACTTGATAAGGAACGCGCTGTGCAAGGACTGTTATATACATGCGTGTTGATAAGCCAATTTTCAATTATTATTTGTGATGCTGCTAATTTCTGTTGCATACCGAGAAAATAAATTCAAGACCTATGTTAACTGCAGTTTTGGCTTTGTGTAATGTCCAATTCGTTTATAGAAACGAGAGTAGTAGTGCTTAGTGATTCAGTGAATTCTAACCTCTAATAATCAAATCCCTGTAATATTTCCATTAGTTATCCATTATGTCTGTTTCCGGGCACCGATAGATTGTATATTGGCATGTAGACACTCCAAAAGTTGTCGGCTTTGTTCACCTTAAACCCACAATATGAAGAAGTCTGGTTCATGCTCCTCCGAGTAATTCTCATTGTATGAATTGTCTACAGGTGGGAATATCGGCTTCAACAAAGTGCTATGGGAGGTTGTGGACTACAAAACTACGGAAAACCCCTCAATCAAATTTAGATACCACAGCAAAGATGGAGAGGAAGGTATTAACTCTAGTACACAAATCGAGATTGATGCTAATAGGCAGGAAACTGCCTTACTTTTGCCAATATCGCAGGACCACTCTGACTTTTTAAAACCTACCACATTTTAACCCCTTGATTATAACAACGATCGGAAATTCCATTTTTTCCACTTCCATTACTGACATTGTCACTACTTTAATCAAGGGGTAATTTGAGAAGGTAAGAAATCGACAAAACAGTCTATTTTAATGGTTGTTACATTTAGGGGTAAAAGTGCAGGTTTTAATAGGTCGGTGTGGTTTCTTGCTATACAGGCAAACTCAGGGGAGGGGCCCAGAATTTTTCTATAGTGTGAATAATTATTATATAAGCATAATTTATTCAAAATATTTTAGAATGATTCAAGGAATGTATTTGAAATAATTTGGTATAAATCAAAATTATCTTGACATGGTTGTTGTTGTTGTTGTTGTTTGTTACTTTTTTTGGGGGGGGGGGGGTGTTGTTTGCAATCTAGCCAAACCACAATGACGCCTAATTTTATGTTATCGTTCACGTTTATATATAAAAAAATTGTCCTTCAAAATTTCAGGTTACCCTGGAGATGTAACTGTCACTGCAACTTATTCTCTACCTTCGCCCACTTCACTGAAGCTCGAAATGGAAGCTGTTCCCAAAGGTAAAGCCACACCTATCAATTTAGCCCAACACACATACTGGAATTTAGCCGGTCACAACTCTGGAAACATACTCGATCATCAAATCCAAATCTGGGCATCTCAAATAACTCCAGTGGATGAAACTTCGATCCCCACCGGTGATTTTTTGCCAGTCGAAGGCACTCCTTTCGATTTCACAACCGAGAAAACTATAAAAAGTCAATTCAATGGAGTTACCAGGGGATTTGATCAGAATTATGTGTTGGACTTGGGGGAGAGAGATGAGATATCAGGATTGAAGCGCGCAGCAAAAGTGAAGGACCCATCGAGCTCGAGAGTGCTTAATCTGTGGACCAATGCACCCGGAGTTCAATTTTACACCGCTAATTATGTCGATGGCGTTATCGGAAAAAGTGGTGCAGTTTATGAGAAGCAGTCAGCACTTTGTTTGGAGACTCAGGGGTTTCCAAACGCAGTTAATGAGCCAAAGTTTCCTTCGGTTGTTGTTGAGCCTGGGCAGAAGTATACACACAACATGGTGTTTGAGTTTTCGACTCAGTGATCTTGTTTTTATTCCTAGTTAGTTTTGGTTGGTCGTATGAAACCGATATGAAACCAAACATAATAAAGGACAGTCGATTAAGATTTACGTATTTTTGTTTTTTTTATAAATTTATTGGAGAGACCGTTTCTTCGCTGCAATTAGTATATAAGGTCGATATTTCTTTTTGCAAGTTGTTATATTTTCTCATCTCTGTTTTCAGTTATATTTGTTTTCTCTATTTAAAGAACTAACATTTTGCTTGTTTTTTTATTCGGTGAAGTAGAAGCTTTTGAAATTATCCCTGCATTTTTGTTAAGCTTCGAGTTTTCCTTCAAATTATTAGCATGAAATTGTATGCTTTATGTATTTTAATTACATTTGGTAAATTTTTTTACCATCACAAAGTATTATTTCTGCTTTTATTTCTTCTCTATTCTGAGCATCATTATCTACATTCTCATACTTGTTCTCATAATAATTTAGTTTTAAACATATGCCCATTACCCATTACCTACAATTCTACAGGTAGTTATAATTTTTTATTCATATTGAAATTATTATCAAATAATCTTACCCATATTTTTTTCCACGAGTGATGCACGTGCGAAAAATTCTAGTTATTTTAACTAAAATGCCTGCTACCTACAAGAATACATCTTTACTTCTCTACTATAATAACCACACAAAAGGGTATACTGTGCTCTTACATTTAGTTTAAATATAATAACTAGAATACAAGAGGGTATAAGGTGTGTGTATACACACACATGCACATACACACAAACCTTTTAAAGAATTTGTATTTATGCAAATTGAATGCAATAATTAAATTAAATGACTAAAATTTTCATCCATGAAACTAATTCTGAAAACCCCAATTGTGCTTTTCTTTTTCACAGCAAATCTGACAACAACAATTTTTTTTTGCCCCTGTGCGAAATGAAATGCATATTTGATTTGGACGTTTTTGGTAATTGGGATAAAAAGTTTTCCCTCTCTTGTTTTCTCACTTGAACTGAAAAATTACCCTTTAAGATCATTCCTTCATATTGCATAGGCTTGTTAACTTTTTTTTAAATGAAAATATTTCCTCTGCATTGTTAACAAAACAAAGCGAAAAGGTAAAGAGAAGGCAAATAGTTGAGTGGTTATATGTGCATGTTTTTTGTTGAAATCGTAGTGTTATATGTGATAATGATGTCCGTCTTCGACCAGAACGATAATTCTCCTTTGGCTGCATTGTTGGCCGAGTTGCGAATAGAATCAAAGGAGGCAAGTTTACTCTCGATGGAGTTACCTACTCATTGCCCATCAACAATGGTCCCAACAACCTCCATGGTAAGAAATTTCAGCCCATTTTCATATTATTTTCTGCCTGTATGTATATCGGTCCACTTGTGAACAAATTATGCTATCATTCGATTACTAGTCCCCTTGCTTCTATTACTTGTCTTGGCAATTTTTTCATCCATTTAAATTATAGTAATATCGTAAACGTTTAGTTATCTTGCCATTTTTCTGAGGGTAAAGGGGCATCGATGATCCTATAGGGAGATAACCATACTGGAGTTAATACGGCACAATTTCATTAGCTCTTATCGATTTCTTCTGATAAATAAATGGATCCATTTATGCAGCATTTAATTGTATCTCAGGAATTTGTAACAATAAGATGCACCTTTTGTTATAGCTGTTTCTGCGCAAACTATTTACATATTTGAACAATAGTTAAGATGCTCTGTATTATTCTCAGCTCAAAGCCTCAAATAATAGTTATTTTTCAGCTTAATTGTATCTATTTTCTCTCTCTTTTGATATACTGTAATGTAATAAATTGACATCAAGTTGCTACCATCTCGTCTTTGTTCGCCTTAAAGCCACAATAAAAAGAGAGACATTTACAATTTTTATTTTTTGTTGAAAAGATCTCATTGTTTTGATTTTTCCATATTCAGGCGGGATTACAGGCTTCAACAAAAGGATTTGAGAGGTTGCGGACTACAAAACCACCGAAACCCCCTCGATCACATTCAAATACCACAGTAAAGATGGAGAGGAAGGTATTAACTCAAATACATTAACAGATGGAAGCTACAAGCTAAATTGCAGGAAACAGCCCTGACTTTTAAAAACCTACATTTTTTCCTGTAAATTCAATAGCAGATAGAAATTCTGTTCCCACGGGCGGTCACAAACTTAAGCTTTAGGGGTAAAATGCAGGTCTTGAAAAGAGGGTGGTTTGATATCAGCAACGTAGACAAACCGAAAAATTCCTTCAATTTTTCTTTAAAATTTCAGGTTACCCCGGATATGTAACTGTCACCGCAACTTATTCACTTCCTTCACCCACTTCACTGAAGCTTGAAATGGAAGCCGTGCCCAAAGGCAAAGCCACCCCTATCGACTTAGCCAAGCACACTTACTGGAATCTATCCGGTCACAAATCTGGAAACATACTAAACCATCAAATCCAAATCCGGGCATCTCAAATAACACTGGCCGATGAATTCTCAGTCCCCGCTGGCAAATTCTTACCGGTAGAAAACACGCCTTTTGATTTCAGAACCGAGAAAACTATAAAAAAACAGATTCGATGAAGTTAAAGGCGTCTATGATAACAACTTTGTGTTGGACTTGGGAGAAAAAGATGAGGTCTTGGGATTGAAGCGGACAGCCAAAGTGAAGGACCTGTCGAGCTCTAGAGTGCTTGGTTTGTGGACGGACGCACCCGGGGTTCACTTTTATAACGGGAATTGCCTTGACGGCATTAACGGAAGAGATGGTGCAGTTTATGAGAAACAAGCAGGGCTTTGTTTGGAGACTCAGCCGTTTCCAAATGCAATCAATGAGCCAAAGTTTCTTTCGGTTGTGGTTGAGCCTGGGCAAAATTATAAGCACCGTTCTCTAACGAGTGATCTTTTTTTTCCATGTTAGTTTTAGTTTAGTTTTAGTTTGATTAGTAAGATCTAAATAGTTGTTCGGTGATTTTATTGGAGGGACCATTATTTTTTGGTAGTTGTTATTTGTCAATAAAGTTGATAACTGCTTTTTCTTAGTTCTACTTTGTTTCTCATCCTTTTATTTTGTTTGGTGATTAATATAGTTGCTTACTGTCTTGATTCTATGGCCTAAAACACACCTAGACCAATTTTCTTGTGATTTTCATTCTTTTTCACCGTTTAGTTGGGTAGTGACGCGGGTGGAATCGCATCAAGATGTTACCTTCCGTTGATCTGCTGACGGCGGCGATGGACGGCTGAAATTGAATCTGGAGGCAGGCTCCTGAAGCGTGTGGATCTTAATGGGTTTGAGGTTGTTGTTGCCGAGCTACCTGCAAGGAAGTCCCGGGATGGTTGTACCACCGAGAACCCTCCGACAGTCAAGTTAGAGAGGAAATCCGAGCAGAGTAACGGCTTAGTGGAGTAAAAATGGCTTACTTGAACCGTCTGAAGAAGGGGTTTATATAGCGGTGGCAGCAGGCAGGGCAGGCGCGAGAATCACGCCGGCCGTTACGCTCCCGACGTCACGCCCGCGTGATGAGCGGGATCTCCCATTAATGGCAAGACAGGCTCGGTAATGGGGGATCGTGATGGCGTGGAACGTGGGATGTGGCCGGCGGATATCTCGCGCATGGCGAGATACACGGGATAGCGGTTGCGCCTGTGAGCGGTGCCGTTGGTCGGTCGATGAGACCGAGGAAGATGACCTCGGTGGGAGAGCTCGCGGACGAGCGGGAGAGCCGAGGTTTCTTGGTTCTGCGATAGCCCGGAGACGAGCTAAGAGGCCGAGGAGGCCAATTGTGCAGGGGGATCGGAGGTGAGCCAGCGTTTGTTCGTAGGACGGGCATATGAGTGGTCTGGTCGACCACTGTAGGTCCTTTCTTATGAGCCCTGAGACACGTCATCTGCCACGTGTCATGATCTGGGAGATCACCGATATCGAGCATCATCATTAGCCCCCCACTCTCGTCCCGACCAGCTGACGGGTCGGGTCGAGAGTTGTCTGCCGGGTCACCCGAGGTGAGCTCCTTTCCGAAGATATCGTCGGGGCGTGTTCCTAGGCAATCTGCTGTATTTTCTGGATGACGCCAGCGGATCAGGGAGAGATCTCTACATTAAAGAGGGTGCGCCGAATCGTGTGTACGTTTGCTGAAGCGACAATCCACGTGTCGGCCGCTGGTTGGCTGACGCGACAGGCCGCAGACCTCTGGCGTCTGATGGGATATGCCAATGTGCGTGCGACAAGTGGAGTGAACACGGCCGTCGAGTGTACTGAACCGTTTCGGCGGGAGATGACTGTCGCTGTTGGATGAGGACGCCGGTGGCAATAAGTAGAGGTGGGGTCAACGTGAGGGCCCATTTCTCTTGTCACGCCCCGCTTCCCAGAGTACGGCGAAGGGGACGCGACGAGGTCCGCTACGTATGTACTCAGAAGTAGATACGCTAAGCGTATCTAAGCAATATAAAAGTAATTCATAAGAGACAAGAAATATAGAAATAACAACAACTTTATTAATAACATTCTTCTGTACAATGCATGAAAAGTAAATACAACTGGAATGAAAAGCGATGCCTAAACAATGGCATAACAGGAATGAAAATACTGAATAGAACAAGGTACAATGTCTAGAGCTCGGAGTCTTCGTGGAACTGCTCCAAGTCTTCACCGGTGGGCTCGATCTCAGCTGGGTCCAAAGCACCTGACGACATTCAAAGAAGAAAGAAATAGAATGTCATCAGCGAACAGATCGCTCGGTAAGTCCCAAAATTAAGGGAGAAATAGACAAAGAGTAGGAGATAGAGAGTAGCTTTTAATGTTGTATTGTATTGTTGTAATGTTGTAGTAACGCTGTTGTTTGTAGCTTGGTACAGAAGAATGCCAGTGTATACGAGAGGGGTCTCTGTATGCTAGAGACCAGTGCAAACGAAATATAGAGTACAAGGCTCCGTTATACAATCCGGAACAACGGCAATTGGATTCATGTTAGGTGTCTTAATCTGACCATCTCGTGCCACCTTTAACACCTTCCGTACCAATCTACCCCTTAAACCCCGTAGTGTTTTGGTTGGATTGTTGTATTGCATTGTGTAAGTTGGATGACCGACCAAAACCATGATATCAGTAAACAGATTGTAACTGGATAATCAGGTAAATGGAATAACGGAATAATGGATGAATATCCATGGTTTGATTCAGTCAAGTTGTATATATTGTTAACTGAATTCTGGGATTCATGTGTTCATATTGAGTTGGAATATTAAAGAATATAGATTGACTTGAATCATATTCAAGCCAGAAATAGTCAGACTCAAACCCGAGTCAGACTAAAAGAAATGTAATTCGAAGTTCTATATTTGTTAGGGTCATTATTGTAATTTATAAAACTTGAGGGGGTTTTATGTAAAAATACTTTTATATAGTTTTCAAGATACACCTCAAGTATTTATTATTCGTCTTTATGGTTATAATGAGTGTGATTTTATTTTGTCTTATTTCTAGTGAATATATCCTAATAAAGATATTAATTTGTAATATTGATTTATTTGAAATTCATGGTATTATAATGTAACTTTTACTCTTGTAATTTTTAGAAAAAGGTGGAAACTTTATCTTATAATAAAGTAGGTGTTTAAATGATAAATATATATATGTTTATACAAGAATAATTTTTAATAAATATTTTATTTTCCAAAATCTCATTTTTCATAAATGTCGTATTCTAAACCTTTCGAGACCGAATGCTCCTTGCGAAGGTCTGAATCTCGCACTACTAAGCCCGAGAGTGCACGATAAACCATACAATCCCTAACGGGTCCCCCAAATGTGGGTTGTAGTGGCGCTTTGCAAAGATTTTATAAATACTAATCATTTAGAAAACGGTTTTATAAAAATAAGGTATTTATTTGTAAAAGGGTGTAGATTTCCGTGTTTTAGATTCTAGGGTTTCCTAAGCCAACTAGCATATTTCTAAATGGTCTAAACGACAAATCATTAGAAGCCTCAAATCGCCTCTTCACCGCCAATTGTGGCCAGGTAAGTACAAGTGAGGAAGGAGGGATCCGCTCACGAATCGTGAGACGGGCCTTTTAAAGTTAGCTAAGCTCACTTGCCTAGCCTAGACACCACAAAGTCAGGTTTAGATAAACGATAAATGTCCATGACATATCGTATTTTCCTATTAAAAGATTTTGTCTTAAAATTGTATACAACTTAGAACTTTCAGAAAAGGTTTATAAAGAAAAGGGTATTTTAATGTAGAGTCTTGTATTATCGTATTCTAAGTTTTGGTGATATCAATTAGAGTTGTATTTACGTGTGTGTGGAGGTAGGTCATTACCTCGTGATCTATTTTAAGGTATAGCAAAGTTTAGGGGTTAAATATGAAAACTAAACATTATGGTATTTAAGTGCGAAAATACGATATTCTGCAAAAGTTATCATTTCATGTGAGAAATTTTATCCAAATTGATTTTTAAGTGATTAGTACTCAACATGAATATGTTTAAGCATTATGGAATTAGTGACAAGTGAGTTTTGATAGAAAACCGAATCGGAAATCGGTTTGTTCCGATTTCCGTCGGATTTTAAAAAGTCGTATTTTATGAAAGAATAGAAAGGTAGAAAAGATGGACTTACGGGTTTGGACAACGCTAGAGAGTGCTAGGAAAGTAGTAGGTTTTCCGGCGCGTCGAAACGTCGTCGAGATCTCCTAGCACGATCACCGGAAAGTCGCCGTCGATTTCGTCAGCGCTTCGCCTTTCGCTCGTTTTCTAACGTACCGAGTTCTCTTGAAATTTTTAGAGAGTGGACTTAGAAATGTAGGGTGAGAGGGTAGAGGGTATGGGTGTTTATATAGGGTTAGGCTAGGGTTAGGGTTTTAAAAAATATAAAAATATATAAAAACATTAAAGAAATTCATTAAATTTTGGAATAAAAGTGATTTATTGAGAATCTGGTCACCGATCAAAAATTTTAAAGTATGCACGGGGAAAGACTAGGTTAACACGGAGAAATTCCGTATTGACGACTCGGCCGTCCGGCCGAGTCCAGCCGGCGGCGCCGGCCGAGTCGGGCCGAGTCAGGGTACCGCCGGGTGGGGAATCTCATGGGGGGAATTTTGGTATATTTAACTTTTTTGGGGTTTAGTATAAATTTTGTGAGTTATGGCGGTTTGACTGTTGACTTTCCAAAAAAGTTTAAAACAAAATAATATAAAAATAATGTGGGGCATGGGATTTGAACTCTGGTGGCTTGATTCAGCAATGCAAGGTATTACCAATGAGCTACAAGCTCTTGCTTGTAATTATTGTGGGAAAATAACTACTTAAAGTGGTAACAGCAACATTAAATACCCTAAGTACACTTTAATTTTAAAACAATTTTATATACACTAAAAATGAAATTATTTAAAAACAAAATAATTAATTATATATATCTTGTGCTCAGATTAAAATACTCCTTTATGGATTTAAAAAATTTAAAAAATTTTGTATAGAAAAGTGTATATGAAAATTAGGGTTGTTACACCTCTTCATAATCTCTTCGTCTTTGATCTTGTTAGCTCGGCGTTCTCCTCTTTAGGTCGGGATTTCCGCGTTTGCTTTTCCGAGGACTCCTCTTCATCAGGTTAGATGTCTTCCTCTGAGGAGTCTGTAGATGTAATTGGTGTAGAGTCTAGGGAGCCCTCTGTAGAGTCTTCCTCTTCTTCTTCTGGACCAGAGTCCTCCCAGGGAGTTAGGGTTAGCTCCTCTTCCCAGGGTTGCGCGACGGGGGTGGCTCCCCGAGTGGAGGTCGCGGATGCGCCTGGCGTGCCATCTAGGGTGAGGCACGAGGAAGAGCTTGCCAACGCTCGGACTCATTTCCATATTCCTCCCTGCTACACGTTGTGTTTGGCCGGGGAAGCGGAGAGGGCAGATCAGGTACGGGGTAAGGAGATTGCCCTGTACTTGGAGGCCTTTTGGGCCGGAATACGCCTTCCCTTCTCCCCTGAGATTGTTAGAGCGCTGAGTTACTTTGGGCTAGCCCCGGGCCAGCTAGTGCCGAACTCCTGGAGGATTCTTCTTGGGTTCCCGGTCCGTTTGAAGTTGCAGATGATCCCCTTCAGTCTGTCCATCCTTGCCTCCTCTCTCATTTACAAAGGTCACCCCGGCACTCGTGCGGGCGACCCGAGGTGGGTTTACCTCTCCTTTAGGAAACAACGGGGGAGTGCGGCCGGGTCAGGAGTCGTCGTCTTGCCTTCTTCCATCCACGATTAGAAGAAGAAGTTTTTCTTTGTTGGGCCGACAGAGGATGAGGACCGGCCCATGCCCACCCAGTGGTCAAAGGATAGGTGCTGGCGGGGAAGTCCGTCCAATGATCCCGACGTGGTGAGAGTGGCGGAGTGGGAGCCATCCCCCGGGCTGACGTGTTGCTTTCTGAGCGGGCCCTTAGTTGGGCTGGGCTCAGTCCCGCCCAGTTCGTCGGTAGGTTTGGAGCTTGTGTTTGTTTTCATTTTTGTTTGTGTTGCTGATTCCATTATATCTTGTCTTGTGCAGAACCCATGGATTTAAGCCACCTCCGAGCGGCCATGCGCAAGCAGAAGAAGGGATCGAAGGCTGGAGGTGCCGGCTCTTCTCGTCTGACGTCTGTCTCGGTTCCCCCGGCAGACGTCCCACCCCAACATTAGAGTGCGGGCCGTGCCCCAGAGCCCAGCCAGGCGCCGAGCCGAAAGCGGGCTCAGGGACAGGAGGCCCAAGCGTCGGAGGTGGAAACCGTCCTGACTTTTAAAAACCTACATTTTTACCTGTAAATTCAATAGCAGATAGAAATTCTCTTCCCACGGGCGGTCACAAACTTAAGCTTTAGGGGTAAAATGCAGGCCTTGAAAAGAGGGTGGTTTGATATCAGCAACGTAGACAAACCGAAAAATTCCTTCAATTTTTCTTTAAAATTTGGTTACCCCGGATATGTAACTGTCACCGCAAATTATTCACTTCCTTCACCCACTTCACTGAAGCTTGAAATGGAAGCCGTGCCCAAAGGCAAAGCCACCCCTATCGACTTAGCCCAGCACACTCACTGGAATCTATCCGGTCACAAATCTGGAAACATACTAAACCATCAAATCCAAATCCGGGCATCTCAAATAACATTGGCCGATGAATTCTCAGTCCCCGCTGGCAAATTCTTACTGGTAGAAAACACGCCTTTTGATTTCGGAACCGAGAAAACTATAAAAAAACAGATTCGATGAAGTTAAAGGCGTCTATGATAACAACTTTGTGTTGGACTTGGGAGAAAAAGATGAAGTCTTGGGATTGAAGCGGACAGCCAAAGTGAAGGACCTGTCGAGCTCTAGAGTGCTTGGTTTGTGGACGGACGCACCCGGGGTTCACTTTTATAACAGGAATTGCCTTGACGGCATTAACGGAAGAGATGGTGCAGTTTATGAGAAACAAGCAGGGCTTTGTTTGGAGACTCAGGCGTTTCCAAATGCAATCAATGAGCCAAAGTTTCTTTCGGTTGTGGTTGAGCCTGGGCAAAATTATAAGCACCGTTCTCTAACGAGTGATCTTTTTTTTCCATGTTAGTTTTAGTTTAGTTTTAGTTTGATTAGTAAGATCTAAGTAGTTGTTTGGTGATTTTATTGGAGGGACCATTATTTTTTGGTAGTTGTTATTTGTCAATAAAGTTGATAGCTGCTTTTTCTTAGTTCTACTATGTTTCTCATCCTTTTATTTTGTTTGGTGATTAATATAGTTGCTTACTGTCTTCATTCTATGGCCTAAAACACACCTAGAACAATTTTCATGTGATTTTCATTCCTTTTGACCGTTTACTTGGTTTACTTGGTTATGCAAACCGTTTATCGGCTGATCCATATGTAAATAGTATCGAAATCATATAATTTTCACCCGTTTGAATGTGTATGCAAACTATAGATCTATCATCAACCACGTTTTGTTCTTTCTTGAACTACTCCTCTTGACCAATGGCTGGAGAGCATTAAGAAATAGATAGATTGCTGTGCAGGTACTTATCAAACCCTAAAGTATACACAAGCTTACACAGTGGAGGACGAAATCCTAGTCATGCTAGGGTTTGATTCGAGTATGCCATTTCAGGGTTAAAACAACAACATGGATACTGAATTCAAGATAAATGTTGTCTAACCGTCTATCATTAAATAAATTTTGACCAACTTAAAAGGTTTTTTTCTCTAGGGTGCGGGACCATGTTAAAATTATTGTCCGTGATCCAAAATTTAGAATAAAGATTGAGGTGTGTTTGTTGGTCACATCAATCAATCTCCCACTCATGAAACCCTCTCAAAGTTGTCAAAATAAATCCAAGGATTTCAAACCCATGACCCCAAATAAAACCAAACCGTTCCAAAGGAACAAAGGTACGGTGGAACTGCAAAAATAAATTAAAACAAATCCATGGGATTGAATGCGACCCACTAACATCTGAGTCCCAACTCTTTTGACATTTTTTGAGGAAGAAAAGAAAAACCCTACAACCAAAAAAGCGCCCCTTCTTCTCCAAGATCTATCCATCGATTCAAAAGGTAACATCTTGATTCATTGTTTTTCTCTAATTTTTCATTCTGTTGCACTACCTATTGCAAATTAGATCTCTTGAATTGGAATTGAGTTGAAATGAGGTTGGTGATGATGTTTGTTAGCGTTGATAGAGGGAATAAAGATGGGTTTTTTGAAGCTGTTGTGATGTTTGAAGGAAAATTTGGGATAGGATCGTTCGTTTTAGGGCATTGGGATTTGAGATCTTATTAGGGTCCAATGCAGTTGTTTCCCTGGAAAAAAATGATTTTTATTCAACTTTTTGTGATTATGTTATTGATTAATCAAGAAGATGTCTCTTAGCAAAGCGGAACAAGTATCAGGATTCAATTTGCCGACCCTAAAAGTTTGGGATAGTTTGTTACCATTGTTAAGATGAGTGCATATTAGGCCTATCTTTGCTCGTCATTGTTGTGTTAGCCCCAACTCGTAGCCTAATTTAGGTTTATTGTTTTTGCGTCGATGGTCTCTTGCTGTGTATTCCCCCGGCAATAGGTTTAGCACAAGATTTTTGCCCATTTTGATGGAAGAAGGCTTAAAGCTGAATAGCTGATATTAATGGGCAAACAAAGAATCAACACATGATTCCTAGCATGTTTAGGGAATTTTGAAATGTGCCCAAATGGTCCGTTTTTTTGGATGCTTATAATTTATATTGGATGCATCTTTTCAACTTTCTTTTTTTATAATGTAATTTGTAACAAATTATATTTTTATATTTTGATCACTAATTGCTCTTTGGGCTTCAGGACCATTTTCCCCATGTTTATTATGGTTATTCGCCCTCCTTTCAGCTATTTTTAGGATTTCAAAGTTTATCTTCTCTTCTGGTTTATGATTTGTTTCAAAAGAAGTCGAGGAAAATTAGAGAAACTAACTGATATTTTCTTTAGTCAGAAGAAAATAGAGCTGCATGCAATATTTGCTGCATTTTTTCCCATGCTTGGTTTGCAACATGTTATGAAATTGTAAATAGAGCTGCAAAAATGCAGCAAACATTGCAATCCGATTGGAACGATACACGTCATCGCTGTCCAATTTAAGCATTGGGCTTTCAAACTCTGTTGACTCTTGCACCAAGAATTTTTTTGATAAACCAAATACTAGGTTTGCAATATCGCATTAAAAATTCAAGTAAGGAAAAGTTTGATGATATCCAACCAAATACTAGGCATGCAAGAATTTCAGCATTTTTCGTGCATGAAATTATGCAGCCAAAAAGCATGATAAAATTACTGTCGCCCTTTTAAGTACTGCTAAAGCCCTGTTTTAGCATAAGGCGGCCGTGAGGCACCTCGCTTTTCCAGAAAGCAATAGTATAAAGACTCTATGCTGCTTTAGAGCCATGAAGTTCTGAGTAGGACTGCATTATGTGCTTGAAGTCGGCTTAAAACCACTTTTTAGTAGTGGAGTGGAACACTTGTGCCATTAAAATTGTGGACTACTGTATAATATGTATCAGATGATAGAATAATTGTGTCTCATTGTTGTCTCTAGGCTCTAACCTAATCTTTTAAATTGCATTCATATATTTCTAGTATTGTATAGCGTTTATAAATATCACAAGACTTTTACTTTAATTTTCTTCCATGTCGTAAATGTTTATTGCTATTATTTAGTTGTTATCCAAAAAAAGCCTTTGCGCCTTTTCAGCTATTATCCTATTAATACTCGTTAAAGCCTAAGCCCTACCTTACAGCTTTGTTATGCTTTCCACTGCATTCCACTTTCTACAACGATGAATAAAATATAAGCTATAATATCCTTTTGCTTTCTGTGACAAATAAAGTAAAATAAAAACCTTAAAACCCTGTTTTTAAATCTTTTTTCCATTTTCCCAACGTAGTGAAAGTGGGAAGAATAAATGGGAATGGGAATTGTTGCAGCTTTCATTGGCACCATATAATTTTCTTTTCATTTCTTTTCTTCGTTTCCTGGACCAGATCATACAGTAAGTAATTTCATCCCCCCCCCCCCCCCCCCCCTTCTCTTTTCTATTTATTTCTCTCTAATCAAATTCAGCCTGGCTGTTTTTGGTTGAGAAAGTGAGTGGAAAGAAAAAGATGCAAAAGATGAGTCAAGATAAATGTGATTCTTTATCTCTCATCTTCACCAACTTTCAAGTGACTTTGAAAAAAAGTTATGTTCTTTTCTCTCCATGATGAGACATGGAAAACATATTTCTTGATTATTCTTTGCCTTTCCCACAGGAAAAAAACATAACTTTAATGGTTCTTCACATTCTTTTGCCTCGTTGTGTGGAGAGTTTTCACATCCACCATTATTTATATTTTGCTTTCAAACTTATCTATGTATAATTTGCCAAAAGAGCTTTCTAACTTATATAGTACAGTTACAGGGCTCATCCCATGGATTCATCATAGCCACAATCAAACTCAGTTCTTACAATTGTTTTAGTGATCAACTTCAAACAAATTCAGGGCAATGCCTCACACTCCTGATATCTCTAATGGAAATGGCAGTCAGATCAAATTGGGAACAACCGGCAGAATTGGGTCTTTAATGTCAAGAGAGTTGGAGTCCATAAAAAATTCACCTCATGCTGCTGCCTCTTCCTCCTCTCAAAAGAAACTCCAAGACCCACCAGTTTCAGTACCTTGTGGTTATTCTCCTAATAAAAGATCCCAGCTTCGGAAAAACCCAACCAATGATCCTGGGAGCAGCAGCAAAAGTCCTAGAGATACTGAGAAACACACTCCAAATCCCCGGAGACAGGAACAGAAATCTCCAATGCTAGCCTCGGCAGAGACCGCCTTAGAGAAAAACACAAGCAGAGAGAAAGTTGAGAAGAAGAAGAAAAGGCACACTCACATAGTCGAAGTCGTCGATATTAAATGTAACAATCCGATGAGCAGCCGTCTTAAGAAGCTCGGCTTTTCTAAACTCTCTGAATCAACAGTTTAGTTTTGCCGAGGAATCTTCTTGTAGCTGGTTTACGTGATCTTCACCGCCGCGCAAATGCTTGGTAGAAAATTGCTGCTGCTGTTGCTGCTTGCTGATTTCTTCTTTCTCTTAGAGATTGGTGAACCCTTCTTCTTCGTCTTATGATCATCCTTGTGATTGAGTTCAAGTTTTTTGATGTATACTATTTCTAGGGAAATGAGAGAAGCGATGGTGCCTTTTGTGCCGATTTCTACTTGAGATGGTGGTGTTTCTGCCATTGTGGTGAGAGTGAGAGGCTTTAGTTGATGTTAAATTGCTATCTTTTTATGTTGTATTTGTTTGGGAAGCAGTTGGTGATTCTTTTTTTCACATGAATGCTTTGTTTAGGAGAAGATGGGATGTGGTGGTGGTGATAAAAAGAAACAGGGTAGGATCATCTTCATCTTTTGTCTTTAGTCTTTCTTTGTTTCAATCTACTTTTGGTTTTGGATTATACTGTTTGATATTTGTTGCTTAGGGGCCCTATTTATGGAAAAAGAGTGAGCCGCTATTTCAAAAATAATTGCAGGATGCTCTGCAAAAATTCTGGCCATAAATCCTATGCGCTTTGCATGTAGGATAAACCAATACCAAAATACTTCCGGTTTTATCTAAATTTCGACCGTTGCTTTCGATCTTGGATGAGTCTAGACCGTTTGTCTCAATAGGAGGGGTGCTGTTATGCTGCTCACAGCAGCCGCTCCGAATCCCATACTTATATGATGTCCCATATTTTTATGATGTTGATACCAGATGTTGTTTGAATTATTATCTTTTGTTTCATTGCTTAGTTGCTTTGGGATTCGGAGTGGCTGTTATTAGCAGTAAAATAACATCCATCCTATTGCATCGAACAGTCCAGACCTATCCAACGTAGAAACCAACGGTCCAGATTTTTGTAAAACAAGGAGGCTTTTGCTGTTGGTGTAGCCTACGTACAAAACACGTAGGATTTATGGCCAGGATTGTAGCAGAGCATCCTTGCTATTATTTTTAGCAGAGCGGCCACTCTTTTGCCGTTGCCTTCAGGCCTTTTACAAAAGCCTTGGCTTCCAAATGTTTATAATTAATTGAACCTTTGGAGCTTGATGCATCATCATTTCATTGTAAGATGAAGAAGGGTTGGTGCATCAGCCCAACTCTAATTAAAGGAGGAGTTTGTTGAGTCCAGCAGCAACTGGGTACTATCATCTGATAGGGATATAAATGTTCAAAATCATTGGTTTGTCTCATTAAGTCATACAGTATCCGTTAGATTAGAAGTAAATTTATTCAATTTTCTCAAGTGACATTGTATGTCTATATCATAATCTTTTTTTCTTCTTCGGAACTGGCACCGTAACATGATACATCCTCACACACAGCATACACAACACACACATCATTAAATTATGTCCACTTTCTCAGGGGATCGAACTCCGCACTCTTCCCAAAGGAGAAGTGATATTGTATGTCTATAGCATGATATGATCCTATAAGAGGGGTCTCCAAGTATGAGCAACACATTTGCGAAGTATCAAGCTCATTTTAAAAGAGAGAGATGGGGCTCCGGAGACCACTTGACGCAAACGCTTGAGGGTAAAACTGGGAGCGGGGTGGTCCCCCATGTGGGTATAAGTGGTGCGGGATCCACTTCTTTCCTTCTCCCTTGCGTCCGCAGCCATGTAGCTGCGGGAGCCCTCAGCCACATTAAAATATTTTAGGAATTGCGCTTTATCTTATAACATATGTTCACTTTCGTGAGTGCATTTGTTTCAGAAGCCTCTTTATGTTTCTGGTATTTTATGTTATTTTACCCGATGGGCAAAAATGTGTTATTTTACCCGATGGGCAAAAATTAAGAAATATTTTGTGTTATGTAGTCATACAAGTGTAAGAAAAATCACTTGATAAAATACATCTCGAATATCATATTTTACTAGACCAATGAGCACTAGCTCAGTTGGTATGGACGCTTCCCCTCTCGGTGAGAGTGCATGGTTTGAACCCTAAGATCCCTAAAAGGGAAACGAGTAAAGATTCAGTAGAATAGTCATTTGATACAAAAAGGTAGAATCCGATCATCCACCGTCCATGGTGTGATACATGGATGGTTGAGATTAAAAGAAAAAACTAATACCTATTTTCGAGGTATTCTTTCTTCTTTTCATATCTCAACCGTCCATATATCACACCATGAATGGTGAATAATCAGCTTCTAACTTGATCTTTATTCGAGAGGAAGTGGTCACAAATTAACGCTTTCCGGGCAAATTCGTGGGTCTTCTAGATGCACGTGTGTTGTGTGCTTGTGTGTGGTGTGCGTGAGTGTGTGTTTAGGTTGGGGCTTATGGGCTATTGCCAAAAAAATCATATTTTACAAGATTGTTTTTTGGCATTTTTGCCTGACAACCGATTGCTTTTTACCAAAAAGTTTTTTTTAAAATAAAGTATGTTCAGCAGCTTCCATCTTGCTTGAATTTTTCCCCTTCTATTTTTACTAAATAATTTTGCCATGTGAGAACTTTGTGAAACCTTTGAGCTTTTTACAAGAATCAAATTGTTATATGTTTTTGAGCTTTTTTTGATAAGAATGAAAGTGATATATATTTTCCTTATTATGTTCTTTTATGCATGTGTTTGATGCGGTGGAAATTGAATATTTATAGATCTATTTTTGGCTAAATCTTTTCATTTATCATCTATTGAAATAACCCCGGATGAACTAAATGAAATATGAGCTAAGTTTCATAAGAAATCCAAAATCAAGAAAAATCATATTAGTTTAAAAGCTTATTGTTATATAATTTATAAGTTGTAATATTTCATATTTATGAATCTCATATGTAAAATACTTCAGCTTTTATATATTTTTATTGTTATAGTATACGAAAATCGTGAATTTTTTAAAAATCTCAAAATTATCCTTTCTTCAGTTTTTCAATATTCTAATTCTTATAGCACACGGGAATCACAAATGTACAAAAATCCCACACTTTTATGTTATCATCAAATTTTCAACATTTTACACGCTTAGTACACGAATGTGGTGGAATTTATAAATCTTAACAATGTTTTTCTTCAGTTTTCCAATATTTTGTTTGCTATATAGCGCAAGAAAATCATGAAATTTTCAAAAATGAAATAATTTTTTTCTGTGGTTTTTCAATATTTTCCATTAGCATACGAAAATAACAAAAAATTCCAAAATATCAAAATTATCTGTTTTCTTCCTTTTTCAATACTATGCAAGCTATATAACAAACAAAAATCATGAAATTTTAAAAAATCTCAATTTTTTTCGGTTTTCTTCAGTTTTTATTTTTTCATGTTATCACATGATAATCGTAAAATTTACAAAAATCCCAAAATACTAGTTTTCTTAAAATTTATAATATTTTGAACGCTAACACACAAAAATTGCGTAATTTTCAAAAATCTCAAACATTTCTATTTTCTTCGGTTTTTTAATATTTCGCTTTCTATGGTACACGAAAATCACGATTTTTTCAGTTTACTTTGTTTTTTTATATGTTGCATGAAAATCGCGAAATTTTCATTGCTCTCCAGTTTTTTAATATCTTGCTTCTTATAGCATATGCAAATTTCGATAGCTTCAAAACCCTTAAAATTTGTTTTCTTCGGTTTTTCAACATTTTTCGTGATATAATATACGAAAATCGCAAAATTTTCAGAAATCTTAAATTTTTCGTTTCCTTCAAAATTTTAGTGCTCTCTATGTTATAGCACATTGTAATGACCGTAATTTTTATTTACTTAATAAAAGCCTTTCTATAATTTTCTGTAGTGTCTTTGTGTTTGATACTTCCTGTGATGGAAAAAGCTTTGATAAAGTTGATTTTAGCTAAAGATTTTAATATGAATTTTGGGTGAAAGAAAAGAATTTAAAAGTGGCTTTTAAGATTTTCTAAGTTTATTTTAAAGATACACATCGAACAGAAAGGAATTATTTTTTAGGTAAAAAGTATTACATATGACTAAGTACTCATTTGAAAAAATTTCCCAGATATTTTTCATAAATCCGACTCGATTGATTGTTGTTTAGGCCTATAAATACCTCATTCATTTGACTTTTTCTCCCATCTTACCGGTCACAAAAATCCAAGAAAAATACATGCTTCTTCGTCTCTTTGACGCCGATGCAATGGTACCACCCGTTTGATTAGCAAAAATCCGAGGAGGACTCTCGCATTTCCGTACAACTCAACACTTTTCCAACACCCGTTTTAACCGGTAGGATTCTTAATCGATCTCTTTTGCCCGCGTCGCCTTCTCTGAATTTGTTCATGCTAATTAGTTCCCTTATGTTCAGAAGCTCAATTTGATATTCAAATTAATATTTGTTTAGCCTTGTCAGATAAATGTACCAAAACCCTATGGATGCACACTTAATCGTCGTCATGCACGGTCTAAAGAAACTATTTATACACTTTTGCCACGGGATAATGACATATCCTAACCCCTTTTCAATGTTGGACTCACAAACATATACACGCCGTTATGCTGCCCAAATCTATTTTGAGAAATCCCTTTTACAAGCCGAAATGCTGCCAAAATTGAAAATAGTCTTTTGTCACTTTAATACCCTAAAAAGCTAAACATAATTTCTTGAAACCACCATGGGGTTTCTAAAGTCGTTTCACACTTAAATACCCCGAAGTTTTCCAATCTCCGTATTTCACTAAAATACCTCAACTTTCCTAAAGTTAGAATTTCAATTGTCACGCTCCACTTCCTAAAATACGGAATACGAAGGGTGATAAGGTCAGCCATGCTCCTACGGTCAAGAAACTATCTTGCCGTAGTCACACTTCGGCTTCAAGCATTACGTGGTAATCATTAATCATAGCACAGGTAACGAGAAATGCAGTCACTAATTCTGTCGCGCCCCACACCCCCAATATAGAGAGTATTGTCCGCTCAGCCCGAAACCGTACGGTTTTGTCCTTAGAAGCGAACCGGACCCGACCAGGGGCCACTTCCCAGGAGGTCACCGATCCCAGGACTTACCTGGCCCGAGCACGCTTAACTAAAGAGTTCTCAAACTCCTGTAGTGTCAGTTTACTTAAAATGCGTCTCTGTATTGAAGAGTGATATCATTCCATTTATAGTACAGATATGTCCTCTTTCGGAATGTATTTCGAAAATTCCCCATTGTTTTACAACGGGTCCCCATGCTTATCTAATATATATGGGTATACCGGATAATACCTGGGGTATTACATTCTCCCCCACTTAGAACAATGGTTCGTCCTCGAACCACAGACCTATTATTAAGGAACCTGGCTCTGATACCATCAAAACCATGTCACCCCTCGTATTCCGTATTTTGGGAAGCGGGGCGTGACATGGTTTTGTACAAGGCGCGACACGGCACTGGGCACGGTCTGGACTCGGTGCATGGTCCAGGAGCGGCACGGCGCGTGCACTGGATCGAGTACGGTGTGGCACAGGGGCCGGCACAACGTGGCACGGGGAGTGGGTATGGGGCGCGACACGTCTGGGTACGCGGTGACACGGAGGCGGGCACTGGACCGGGCACAGTAGTGGGCACGATGTGGCACGGTGCCGGGTACGGAGTGGGTGCTGTCGTGGCACACAGGTGGGCACGGCGCGACGTGGGAGTGGGTCCGCAACGAGGTGGCTTGGGCAGAGGCGGCGACGGTTCAAGTGACGGCTAGGAGTTCGGCGATGGCTCGGTAGTGGGGAGCTCGGCTTGGGTCTGCAGGTAAGGTCGAGGTGGAGATGGGTTTTGAGGAGTCTGGCGATGTCGCGGTCGGAGCTCCAGCGAGGTAAGGACAGATGCGACGAGGTTGCAGGGTTGGGTTCTTGCAGTGGTCGGGTGCGGCAGCAAGGGGTCTCTGGGTCAGAAGCGAGGCGAGGGAGACATCGACGATGGGTTGGCGATGTGAGGATCGACGGCAAGGCAATGAGTAAACGGGGTTCTTGACGTCGGGGATCGGGGTCCTGTGCAGGGAAGTGCTCGGGGTGATGAGGGGGGTCGTGGCAGTCGTTGGAGATGGGTGGCGAAGCTTGGCAGCTGGGAGAGAGGCTCGGGGCAGTGGGGTTGCGGCGATGAGAGAGAGGGTGGCCGGTGGCAGTGGTCTCGTCGGCGACGGAGTGGGGGTGCAGCGGGTAGTAGGCTCAGTTGCAGTGGAGGAGGAGCTCAGGTAGCGGTGCTCGTCGGAGGGAGTGCAGTGGGCGGCTATAGGTGTTCGGGCGTGGGTTAGTGGCGGCGACGAGGTTAGGGCAACGAGGCGATGCAGGGGCAGTGAGGTCGAGAAGGGAGATGAGGTGCGATTGGAGGTGGTGTTGTGGGGGTCAGGGGCTCGTCGACGGTGAGGTTGAGTGCTCGGTGGAGGCTGATGAGAGGAGAGAGGCGAGTGAAGGAGCGAGTTTGAGAAGGGGAGAGAGAGAAAGAGAAATTTTTTTGATGAGGGAGTGGCCGAGATCAAGCGGGTAGGTGCGAGGATCTCGGAGGCGACGTTGGGAGTGCTTAGTCGTGGGCAGCGTGAGTCGGGGGGAAGCGGTGCGGCCGTTGGGGCATGGGCGCGGGTCGTGGGGGGAGTGGGCGCGGGGGTCGTGGGGACGAGGACGTGATCGCGGGAGCGCGGGTCGTGGGGGTTCGGCGGCGGAGGCGAGGTCACGGGGTCAGTTGGTGAAGGACCGTTGCGAGGAGGGAGCGAGTCGGGGGGGCGAGGAAGGAGGAGGAGTGGGTCACGGCTGAGGAAGAGGCGGGAAAGAATGAGGGGGGGAGAAGAAGAAGAAGAGAGTGGGGAACGGGTCGGGTTTGGGTGTCGGGTCGGGTTAGGGTGTGGGGATTGGTTTGGGCTAGGCTCGGGGAGAGAAAAGAAAAGAAGAGTTGGGGGATTTGGGTGGGAAAATTAGAATAAATAAATTATAGGTTAGGGTTTTTAGTTGGGTCATGGGCCAGGTTGGTTTGGGGGTAGGGTTTTAAATATGTATTTTAAAGGGATTAGTAATTCTTATTAGAAAAATATAGGAAATATTTATAGGAAATAATTAAATGAGAACAAAAATAGGGAAAATATTTATTTAAAATACGGAAAGTATTTTAAACGGAACTGGGTATTATATCATACCCCACTTATATAAAATTTCGTCCTCGAAATTTAAAATAAACGATAAGTTATAAAATACTATGCGAAAAGCCACAAAATCAAATACTACTATATAGCGATTTACGCAAAAGCAACTAGATGAAAACCGAATATTTTTTTTTACTTTTTACTTTTTTATATATATATATAAGAAAATGCGTAGCTAAAAGAATAGGCATAATTAAGCATAAGGCATAACCATTTGTAACGATAAACTATATATGCAAATTTTTTTTTAAAAATAACAATAATAAACAATAGTGATGGATTGACTGAAAAGCCTTAAGAATTAAAACTAGTTTGGTGAAACTACAATTTAAACTAGTACAAAATAATTTTAGAACACGTATAAGGTAAAAGTGTCAAAAAATAAAACGAAGAATAAGCGTGCTAGTAATGAAAATAACAAAAGTGGCGTGTAAACTGTAAGCATTAGTATGAAAAATTCACAAAAAAATATAATATATAATGTAAATCAAAACGATTTTAAAGCTTAGAAATAGTAAAGAAATTCGGGAAAGTAAGTAAAACTAAAAATAATTATTAACACATAATGGAAACCTAACTTATTATAAATAGGCAAAACTCTAAAATTTTAAAATAGTAAACGTACTGATTATAATTATATCAATGGAAAATAATACTGGTAATATACAGTATACTAGTCGGAGAATGGATTGCGGTATATATATATAAATATTGAAGAGCAACGCCGTGAGCAAGCATCCGAAATGGAAGAAATGTGAGGAGGAATTTGGGTTGCCCAGACTGGCACAAGGATAAAAGGATGAAACCGGATTCAAAATCAGGGAGAGATATAAATTTAGAAAGAGTATGGAATATGACAATTTTAGACGGGGGTATGCGGCAAGATACACTTAATCGAAAAGAGAGTCAGGGGCTGCGGTGATGAACCATGGTGTCAACTAAGTTTGGGGTCTACATATAGTGAGTCAAATAAAAGTAGTTAGTCACAATCCACAACTTTATTGCATACAAGCTAAGAAGATCAACGGATACAAGATTTTAAACGAAAGAAAACGACTACTAGATAGGGTAACAATATCTTTATTGAAAGCAGAAAAGATGATAACTCTGCGTCGATATCTAAATCTCTGCGATCTCGTAAGGTAAGTCTAATCGGGTGCTGGGTCCATATCATTCTCGAACTACGAAACAACCAAGTTGCTCAAGCAGATTTGGAGGGCGTGGACGAATCTCCTCTTTATAGCTCTTTCCTTCGAAGGCAACCATTGACAAGATGTCCGTCGGATCCATAAATCAAGCACAGCCCTTTAGCCTTGCGACAGTCTCTCTGAAGGTGTCCTGGTCTCTTGCAATAACCGCAACGTTGGGTTCTCCGCTGCTTCTGTTGCTGAGCAATAAAGGAGTGCTTCATCCCCACGCCGCCTTTTCGTCTATCAGGGATTTCTCTATGATTTGGGGCTCCCGCTAGTGCCTGAGCTATTTGCCTTCTTAGTCCTTCAGCTAAGAGATCGTTTGTTTGCTCCTAGGCTTCCTTCAAGTCTTGCAGTACACCCAAAATCTCGACGGTGTGACTCTGGGGAGTGGAGATAGAAGAAGAGTCTTGCAGTACATAATAAACATTAGCACCACAAATGTAGAGCACAATTCTACTAAAAATATTGATAACATAGAAAAAAGACAGATTCTAATATGTATCCTTTAGAGTTAAGAGTGTTAGGATCTTCCAAAGGCCGACACATTGCAAAAAATTCAGAAAGTTAAGATGAAACCAAGATTAAGTATTTTTCTACATATGGCCTATGATTAAGTTTGAACATTATCCATATAGTTTAGCATTACACATGTCATCTTTCGCCTTAATTATCAAGCATATATAAATTATAAGCACTATAATTGCAGGAATTGGAGAAATCATTTAAGGCTGTTGAACTTAATCAACGAATATATAAACAAGAATGGACATGCCTTAGGTTTGATGTACCTTACCCATAACATCATCTCAAGACATGAACTAAATTCTACTCAGAACTCTTAGAAATTTCCTCAATGTTAGTTGGCCAACAATTAATTTCTTGCAGAGCCTATCAAATTATCAACAAATTCTAGTTACATAAAATTCTAGAAAGAACTATAATTTATAATATTAAAAAATTAGTTGTCAAGTAGGCTATGGATATTTCATTCATTTATGAGCCATAATTAAAAGCAAGATACAAACTAATAAAAAGGGTTTGGTATAGAATAAGGCTCCATAAATATTTGTTTATGACAAAAATATAAATTAAGATTCAAAAATTAGTTTATGATTAGTTTTCAACCAGACCAAATCAAAAAGTTCCATAAATGGATAATATTTTTTATAAAATTTGAAACCAACTCAGTTATAAACAACGTTCCAACTGTTTCGAATTTTAGAATCACTCTCATCTCACATGTTATATTTATCTTTATCACATTGAGAAAGAAATAATAGATGCCAATCCTGGGCTTCCTTCAAGCCTTGTAGTACATCCAAAATATCGACGCGGGGTACACTCTGAGACGAAATATGATTCCGGCGCAGAGCTTGTTGGTCGACTCGATTCCGAGACGGAGCTTAATTCCGACGAGGAGGTCGCTGGTTGATTCTGAGCCAAAGCATGATTCCGACAGGGAAGATAGATACACCGAGACGAAGCTTGATTTCGATGCGGGGTACACTCTGAGACGAATCATGATTCCGGCGCAGAGCTTGTTGGTCAACTTGATTTCGAGGCGGAGCTTAATTCCGACGAGGAGGTCGCTGGTTGATTCCGAGCCGAAGCATAATTCCGACAGGGAAAGCAGATACACCGAGACAAAGCTTGATTTCGATACGGGGTACACTCTGAGACAAAGCATGATTCCGGCGCAGAGCTTGTTGGTTGACTTGATTCCGAGGCGGAGCTTAATTCCGACGAGGAGGTCGATGGTTGATTCCGAGCCGAAGCATGATTCCGACAGGGAAGGTAGATACACCGAGGCGAAACTTGATTTCGACGCGGGGTACACTCTGAGACGAAGCATGATTCCGGAGCAGAGCTTGTTGGTCGACTTGATTCCGAGACGGAGCTTAATTCCGACAAGGAAGTCGCTGGTTGATTCCGATCCGAAGCATAATTCCGACAGGGAAGGCAGATACACCGAGGCGAAGCTTGATTTCGACGCGGGGTACACTCTGAGACGAAGCATGATTCCGGCGCAGAGCTTGTTGGTCGAATTGATTCCGAGGCGGAGCTTAATTATGACGAGGAGGTCGCCGGTTGATTCCGAGCCGAAGCATGATTCCGACAGGGAAGGTAGATACACCGAGCGAAGCTTGATTTCGACGCGGGGTACACTCTGAGACGAAGCATGATTCCGACGCAGAGCATGTTGGTCGACTTGATTCCGAGGTGGAGCTTAATTCCGACGAGGAGGTCGCTGGTTGATTCCGAGCCGAAGAATAATTCCGACAGGGAAGGTAGATACACCGAGGAGAAGCTTGATTTCGACGCGGGGTACATTCTGAGACGAAGCATGATTCCGGCGCAGAGCTTGTTGGAATTGGTTGGTTTGATTTGTTTGATTTTTTCCTTGCTCGGCGGGACTTTTGAATTTGAGAGGAATTTGGAATTTGTTTAGCATCAGTATTGCTGCACTGGAATAATGCCAGGAGCAACTCATCATTTGTCCTGGGAGGACTTGGGAATTGTTTTTTTTTGGGCGGCATCTGCATTGCTGCACTGGAATAATGCTAGGAGCAACTCATCATTTGTCCGGGAAGGATTTGGGAATTGGTGCTTAGGAGACATGTTTAGATCCTTATCACCTAAGGCTTTTCAATTTTATGGGCCGTAAGGGTCCCATAAAGGCATTTTCTCCCTACGAGTCGAAAGGATCTCGTAGGTGTATTTTTTCCTTAGGAGTCGTGGGGACTCCTAAGCGTGTTGCTCCTTTGTGAGTCGTAAGGATTTCACGTGGGAATTTTCTCCTCACAAAGTCGAGAGGACTTTGCGAGTGCATTCCATCTTTTTTTCACGAGGTTGCGTCCTTTCGGGTTTTCACAAACTCGCCGGCAGTCCTGCTATTTTTACTCACGGAGCCCTTTCGGGTTTTCATCCGTGCCCATTTTGCTTATGGACATACCTTTTTTTTTTAATCTTAATCGCCGGTGGGAATTTAAATGTGGTCTCGCCGGTAAGACTTGGGAGAGATTGGGATCGTTTTACGCCCGTGGATTGTATACGGTTTTGCAAGATGTATGATCTAGACCGTAGGGCCGAAAAAATTTCGGAAATTGTTGGCGTCTGCATCGCTACACTGGAATATGGTACCGGGAGCAACTCATCATTCGCCGTTGGAAATCTAGGGATTTAGTTGGCGTCTGCATCGCTACACTGGAATATGATACCGGGAGCGACTCATCATTCGCCGTTGGAAATCTAGGGATTTGGGATTTGGTTGGCGTCTGCATTGCTACACTGGAATATGGTATCAGGAACGACTCATTATTCGCCGTTTTTTTGTTTTTTGCTTTTTTTTGTATTACCGCGATTGCTCCATCATTTCAATTTTTCTTATCACGAAGGTCGCGAATGCCCTATCATTTTGGCTATTTATTCGCGGTTGCCCTATCATTTCGGCCTTATTTTTCATTTTTATTTTACTCGCTGATTTTTACTGTGAGTTGCCCCATCATTTCGGCTTTTCTTTTCTTTTTATTTACACTTTTTTTTTATTTAGACACATATTTTTTACATTCCCAGTTTAACGACTTAGAGGTCGATGATTCCCCAGTTTAACGACGTGGTGGTCGGCTGTTCCCAGTTTAACGACGTGGTGGTCAATTTGTTCCTAATTTAACGACTTAGAGGTCAACTGTTTCCAGTTTAACGACTTAGAGGTCATCTGTTTCCAGTTTAACGACTTAGAGGTCAACTGTTTCCAGTTTAACTTAGAGGTCAACTGTTTCCAGTTTAACGACTTAGAGGTCATCTGTTTCCAGTTTAATGACTTAGAGGTCTATTGTGCCCAGTTTAACGACTTAGTGGTCATCTGTTTCCAGTTTAACGACTTAGAGGTCATCTATTCCCAGTTTAACGACGTGGTGGTCATTTGACGGGGAGCTTAGAGAAGATACCCGATTGAGCAGTTGTCAGGGACACTGCTGGAGCTTGCCCGAGATGCCTTATTATTTTGTCGGTGTTGATGGCCTTGCCTCCAGCTGGGGCCAAGAAAAGTCGTTCAAATACCGACTTGCGTTCGAAGATGGCAATTTGAAATTTGTTAACCCCTGCACAAAGAAGCATAATTTCAGTACAGGCAATTGATATCTATATTGATTGAGTTCGCATGAACGTTTAACCCGAAATATGGGAGGAGAGATCTGTTCCACCGGGCGTGCCAGAATTTGTAGGGTGTTTTTCGTCACCCCATTGAGATGGGAATGCGCGCGCGTTTGTCAGGCGCATTACAGATTCCCCCTGCCTATGGTAGGCTGGGGTTTATTGATTGTGGGGATCCGAATCTCCGGCAGCCACGGAATAAGCTGCCGTTAATTACCCCTCGCCTTTGGAGCGAGAGAACCTCCGATTGACGAGTCAAACAGGTCATGCGAACTCAATGGGCAGTATTGTGTTTTGAAGGGGTTTTGGATATATCGGGGGCCTCGCAGAGTTTTTACGGGGGCCTCGCTACCCGGATAGCGAGCTGGGGGTCAAGAGGGCTGGCAGCCCCCTTGCGGGGTGCGGGACAGTGCCCCGTTAGAAATTTTTTTCTAACAAGGATAGTGTCGTGAAGTGTGAGTGTATATATATATATATACATATATATAAAAAGGGAAAAAGCGTCCAAAGGACGCGTGGGGCCAGCTCCTCACGTGCATGGCACGCAGGCGCTGGGCGTTGTCGCCTCACGTGCTTGGCACGTGGGCGCTAGCGCTCTGGGCGCCGGGCGCCCCACGTGCGTGGCACGTGGGAGTTAGCGCTCTGGGCGCCGGACGCGGGCGCCCTACGTGCGTGGCATGTGGAAGCTAGCGCTCTGGGCGCCGGGCGCCAGCTTGCTTGGTACACGGGCGCTGGACGTCAACAGAAAAGGGAACTTTGTCCCTGCATTGGGAGCTGTGCTCCCGATTTGACTCGTGGAGTTAAACTCCTAAAAGGAGATTAATTTATGGAGTTGAACTCCAACAGATCTTGAATGGAGTTAAACTCCTAAAAAAAATTAAAAATTTTTAGAAATGATCAAAGGGGGCTGCTTTGTTTCTCCCCTTTGGACCTGGATCTTCCCAAGATGGAATTTCTGGAGATGGATCTCCTTCTTCTTCCTGTCGGTTGGCCGGATTTTGGAGAAAGAGGGTGAGATTTAAAAATCTTCCCTTTTTGAGATCTAATGGAAGATCCGAGCTTCCATTTGTGGGTTTTGTGGTGAAAAACTATTTAGTTTTGGAAAAGGAAGAGTAAAACTCTTGATTTAATTGAAAATGGGAAGAAGGTTTAAAACCTTGAAGAAGGAGAAGGAGGCACGAAAACCCCCAGAGTTTGAGAAAATGAAAAGTGTATGCTTTATTCATCATCATGTTGCCTTATATAGGCTTACACATTTACATATAGCCCCTTAGGCTTTACAAAATGGCATTTTGCCCATCCCACGCCTCATGTGCTCATTTCTTTTGTACATAAGCCATGGGCTTTTACAAAAATTTGGCTTTTATGCCCATTTTGCTTACATTCATGCACAAAAAATTACATCAAAATTATTCGTTACATGATTTCTATGTTGGCATGGGGAGGCTGGCCGCGAGCTCGACTTGAGCATGGGCCCGTTTGACCTGGGCTTGGGCCCACCTGGCTCGGGGTTGACCTTGACTTTGACTTGGTCAACCGGGGTGCAAATTTTGACCCCAACAACCAGTTATAGATACACTTATATATGTCTCATAGACGTCGACAATGTAATAACTAGTTGGTTCCGCTGATTGTGTACAAGTACGTGTCACTTCACTTATTTAATCACGCTCTTACACTAACGTACTTGCTACAATCCAATCATTAACATTTATCACTTGGTAATGTAACACGGTCACTAAGTTATTGATACAAATGAATACTATTTACAAGGTTATGATAGTCATGCAACATGATGGGAATATAGTAAATGCACTACCGAATACATATGAGCAACCGATATCGGTTGGATTAGAAAAATCATATATGCAAAATTAAGCAAAACGATATAAAAGGAGTGGGTAGTATATTTAATTATCTGTACAGCAAAATTGGTTTCGTGTCAATCGGGTTTCAGTTTTGCTAGTTATGGTCATTCCATTTTAAGTGTTTACTGCTGGAAATCCAATTTCTGAACCGAAAATCCATTTCGTAACACGTTTTACTCCCTGTTGGGATCATAATTAGGCGACGCTGCAGTTAGATAATATTTAGATTTATCTGTTATGTTTCCAACGCATTAGATGGATTAACAATAATCATCTTGGTTTAGGAGTTATGATCAGATTATTGATGAAGGGTGCAAACTGAAATGGCAGAAATTTGCCGTACATGTCATCCGTTTAAAATATGATTTAAATACCAAATGATACTGGAATTTAGTGAAACTGGTACCATTGGAAAGCTAAAACAATTGTCTACGCAGCAGTAATTGGCTTCGCACACTATCACAATTAAAAATTAAGGTTTCAGGTGTATAAATGCATGTCAAGGGTAAGTTCCTGCTTTGGACCGCAGTCCAAAGTCAGGTAAGTTCTCTATTCCTGGTGTTCAAATGTTATATTTAATAGCATACCTATATATCATGTTAAATACTACGTAGTGAACTTCGCAACGAGCCCAAGCATGTTGTAATTGGATTTTTTTGAAATTAATTATAAATTTAACAGTGTCGGTAAAACGTGAGTTTCGGTATAGACATTAGGGGTATCACTTTAGGTGTGAAATTGCGTTCTTTGCTACGAAACTTTTAATGTGTCGCTATCTATCACTAAACAAGCATAAGTGTCAGTGGTACCGCCATCATGGCGTAAAGACGAGGATTGACCTAAAGTGAGCCGCATTAGTCTGTTTCGATACTCGACTTTGGGGTATCGAATCCGTGGTCAAAAATTATCTGATTGGTGCCAATTTTCAATATGTTGTTCATCATCATGTATAAAATTATTGGTCACATGTTCCGCAAATATTAATGGGTGATTTACACTAGAGTTTCAATTTCGGTTCAGTTAATATTAAAAGCGTTGTATTTATACACAAAATGTCCTAACTATAGAATGAAAACAAGTGAATGGGTTCACTTGCCTTTTTGACGATATCATGGAGATGATGGATCGATCGGACGCTGCAATGCACGTCACGGATGTGAAAACGGTCGTTGCGACAAAACCGAAGTTTGCGAGCCTTGGAATCGCAGTGGCGTGGCCTCGAATCTTTGCTTTCAATTGGCTAAAGTTTGCATAGATCGACGTTGGTGGCGGTACTTGAAGACTCTGAGTTCGCAGAAATGAGGTCGTCGATGGTGGAGTGGTCGTCGCGCAGTGCTGGGTCGTGGCCGGAGAAGGTGGAGGGAGCAAGGGGGTCTCGGGTACAGGGCTTGGAGGTTGGGTTTGCTGGAGTTAGAGGGTCGAAGCTGAGGGCAGATGGAAGAGAGAGGAAGGGGTCACCGGTTGAAAAGGAGGAGAGCAACGAGAGTTTATGGTGGCGCTCAGTGGTGCGAGGTGGTGAGGGGGCTTGGGAGTAAGCGATGGACTTGAAGAGGAGGACGGCGGCTGTTAGGTTGAGGGAGAGGAGGTGGTGACGAGCTGTGGTTGTTGGCAATGGTGGGAGATATCGAGCTGTAGGGGTGTAGAGGGTTGCCGGAGGAGGAGATCGGCTTGGGATCGTGGGTTCTTTGCCTGGAGGGGGATGGGCTCAGTGCGAGGAGGTGGAGCTCGGAGGCGAGGAGATAGGAGGTGATGTTGTGGGGGGCTCGTCGGCGATGAGGTTGAGGGTTCGGTGGTGGCTGTTGGGTAGTGGTGCCGGCAGAGAGGTGGTAGGGGCGATGGAGGTTGTGGCGCGGGTTGTAGGGAAGCTCGAGGAGGGGCGTGGTGTCTCGGTGGGGCCCCTTGCGGTCGGAGGAGGAAAGGTCGTTGGGGTAGTGAGGTTCTTGAGGGGCCTCGGTGATATTGATGGGTAGAGGAGATGGTGATGAAGTGGTGATCGTAGGGTTCGTTGTCGAGACTGTTGTAGAAGCGGGTCGTGCGGAGTAGAAAGCTGGGACGTGGGCTTCGTCGTCGTGGCCATTGGGGAGTGGGTCTCGTGGGTAGCGCGAGGGAGGAAAGGACGTGGGGCGAGGACGAGCGGGTCGTAGGGGAAAGAGAGGCGGGAAAGAAAAAGGGAAGGAGAAGAAGAAGAAGGGAGTGGGAGTGGGAGTCGGGTCGAGTCGGGTCTGGGTCGGGTTTGGGTAGTTTAGGTTTAGATTAATAATTTAAATTTTAAATTTATATTTAGAAAAATATAGGAAATATTAATTGTAAAACGTTAAATAGAAAATTTTTGGGGAAGACATTTATCTAAAATACGGAAGATATTTATAGGGAAACTGGGTATTACACCAATAAAACCCCGACTTCTAGAGTCGTATTTCTTTTGAAATAAAACCCCGACTTCTAAAGTCGTATTTTTAAAATTCTATCTCGAGTTTCTAAAAGTCATATTTGTAACACCCTAATACTGTTATACTATATTTATTTAGGGTATTTCAAATCTTGCGGCAAGATTCTTTTTTATTGTTGCTTTGTGTTGCGGATAGTGGAATTGGTAGCTGTAGTTATTATCCGACCCGACCCGTATGGTTGAAACCCAACATAGTTCAAGATTATATCAAATATTTGCTAGTACAGAGTATCCATGTAAATCTAGATATTATACACATATATAATATATTCCACATATGTTTTAATAATACAAAATAAAAATCAAATAATATATTTTTATCTAGCCTTGCATGTTATAGTACCCCATATCATGTGGTTGCGCCCATATATCATGATTCATGTCCTAATTGTTAAATAGACACGTATGTGATCGCTACGTATATTTGCGTGGATCTATATTTGGGGGTATATATTTTTATTTACCGGATATCACATTATGGTTTAAATTTTTACGTATATTATCCATATTTAAAAACTAGATTTTTAGAAGGGACACGGGTAATATTCGGAGTAATCTGGTATTAGCTGTAAAATCCCATATATATAATATATATTTTATATAACTAATGTAATATAAACTTTTATATAATATATAATATACTAATTATAAAATTCTCTCTCTCTCATCTCTCTCTCTCTCAGAATCCATCCCCACCTTTTCTCTCTCTAATATATATATATGTCTCTCTCTCTCTCAGAATTCGTCCCTACCTTTTCTCTCTCTCTAATATATATATATATAAACAAACCTACTCTCTCTCCTTCTTCTTCATGTCCTCACCCACGAACCCTGAACCCTAACCATGCCCCCGTCGTCGCCGCCCTCTCACCTCGCCTCATCCTTCTCCTCCTCTACTCCTTTCCCCGACAGCCCCAAGCTCCTAACACAAAACCCCGATCTAAGAACCCAACACTCCCTCGTCGGCAACCCCTCGTCGCCGGAAAACCCACAAACACCGACCATCCCCTTCACCCTTCTCGACTCCCAGCAACCCCAGAGGACCACCACCATACCCCTTCTTCCTCTCCTCTGCAAATCCCGATCACCTCTCAAAGATACACCCTCGTCCACGATGACCTCGTCGCCGACGACTTCGTCTCGTCGCCGTCACTTCGACGCCCCCTCTCTCCTCCGTCCTCGCCAAGTACAGAGAGCCCCAACAGCTTCTTCTTATTCTTCTCTTCTTCTTCTTCTTTCTTTTCTTTCTTTCTCGTCTTTTCTCTTTTCCGGCCGTCTCGCCGGAGTTGCGCACGTCGCCGACGATCCGAACGACCCAGCCACCATCGTCATTTAGCCCTGTCACCACGTCACGTAGCGGCTCAGCCAGGTCCAGTCCCGCGTGCGTAAGTTTGTGCCGTAACGTTATTCCGACGTCGGAATGTGATATCCGTATCTTGACGTGAGATCCGATCAGGCAAGTTCTAAACTTGCAATAAGCTATGTTATTATATCAATATCTATTTGATAAATTATAGTGCACGTGTTTTACTATTCAACAAAAATTACCGATTTACAGTTTTATAGCATCCATCTGTATCTATACTGATAATAGTTTATCTAGTTGTATACCAGAGCATCACGATATTATCATACTACTATATCAGTTCAATATGATTTCTAGATTGCATCATATATGGTAATGGACGTATAACGGTTATTACACACACACACACACACATATATCCTAGCATTAATTGTATTTCAATATTGATCACAGTTTTATATTGGTATCTATTTTGGTTAATATATAGTACATGGCATGTTCACGACACATTACCAGACTTGTTACTTGGATCTTTTTGCTAATACCAACAATCCTGATTGTTGTCCTGATGGATGTGACTTGTTGTCTGCATAGACAAGACTGGTACCTACTTGATCCTGTGTTGGCATTAGATTATATTGGCAATACCTGACTTGTCATGCCCCGCTTCCGTAAAACGATAAAACCATAACATGGGATGCACAATTAAAATACATGTATTATTTTTATTCATATGGATATAAATATAGTAGCATATCATGTAGCAAGATAAACTTGCCTGAACGAATCTCACGTCGGGGTACGTACGTCACGTTCAACGTCGGGTAAACGTCGCGATGCGAACCACGTGCGTACAGAACTGGACTTGGCTACTCAAAGACGTGACCACGCTGGATGAGAACGAGGACTGGGTCGCCCGGATGTCGACGACGTGCGCGACTCCGGCGACGGCCAAGAATAGAAAAGAAAAGAAAGAGAGAGAAAGAAAAAGAAGAAGGAGAAGAAGAAGAGTGGGCTGTGTTCTCTGGTGTTGGCTCTGGCTTCTGAGCTCAGGGGACAGAGAGGGGTGACGACGATGATGGGTGATCAGCGATGAGTTGTAGGCGGCTTCGGGTTGCAGGGTGTGAGTTCGTCGGGAGTGGATTCTTGGGTTCTCGGGGCGAGGATGAGAGGAAAGGGTGGAGGCGGTGGAGGTTGTGAGGACGAGGGCGAGGAGATGGAGTCGAGATTGGGATGGTGGCGGCGACGGCGAAGGTGCAGGCGTGGGTTCGTTGTGAGAGGGAGAGAAGAGAGGGAGAGGAGGAAGAAGTGTCGAGGGTAATAAGTAGATTTTTAAAAAATATATGAAATATATATATAGGGGGAGAGGGAGACAGTGTATAGAGAGATGGAGATATAGAGTATATATATAGAGAGAGAGACTGGAGAGTGAAAGAGCAAGAAATAATTAGTTATTATATTAAATATATATTATTCATATATATATAACTAGTTTTAAAAAAGTATTTTAATATATAATCTAGGATTTATAATTAATACAAAAATATTCCGAAAAATACCCAGGTCCTGTCTAAAAATCTAGTTTTAAAAAATGAATAATATACGTATCAGTCAAAACCATAATGCGATGTCCGGTTAAAGAAAATGCACCCCCAAGAACGGATACACGTAAAAACACGTAGCGATCCAAACGAGTCCGTTTCATCAAATAGGAAGTGAACACGATGTCAGGATGCAACCATAGGATATGGGGTATGATACAGGCCATGCTAGATGTTAAAAAATATTATCAGATTATAATTTGTATTATTTAAAAGAAATACAGATGCAACATCTCATATAAGTGTAGTATCAAATCTAAATGTGCACGGATCCTTAGTACTAGTAAGGATATGACGTAATCTAGAATCAAGATGGGTTTCTGTTAGTTATATGTATGCCCTAGAGGCCATTACTGTACATGAGATGTAAATTGTAGTGGATGCTTGGACATATATAGGGAGGACTTTCTTGCTCGACATGATAGTATGCTATCTGGTTACTCTTTATCTTAACATGTACACTGATTGTCTCTCTGTTGCATGTTGGTAAAGCCCTTAGGATGTGTACTTGACTACCTAGATTATGATACAAATCATACTAGTGGGACAAAAGTAGTCGGTAAGTACATCCTTTAATGTCCCTAGTCGTGGGTGTATCGAGACGGGGCACCGATACACCAGAGTAAACTAGCGTATAGCTTCTCGACCCATGTAGATGGGCGATGGATGATCCCATATCCATTGGTGTTTGACATCAGAGATGATATACGGGTGCTCAGTGGAGACTGGGTACACTGGACGGACTCGCCGAGAACTCCCAGATGGTATTATACCTCACGTCAGATGGCAGTTCTCTGGTGACACTAGTACATGTTAGTCTGTCGACCCGAGATCGTCATAGAGTCTTGTGTGATTCCCACTGTGCTTTGATTTCCACCTTACCACGTTCATGAGAACGTGCAAAACGGTGGTTTTTGGGTACAGTCCCGAGTCACATGGAGACAATGGGCGATAGAAGGGGATTCGTCTCTCCCGGTATTGGGGGTTGATGTTGCACTGTGCACGATTGGGTATAACAGGAAGTCCCTGGCCATGGCTGTTTCAGAGATTTACGGGTAAGTGTTACCAGTAGTTTCTCGACCCGTTATGAGCCTCACATCGGCACGACTTATCGAGTTACTGGGGTCTGACGTTTACCACCCCTAGACGAGATATGCGACATATCAGACGAAGAGACCGGACTGTACGGTAAGTGTTACTGATTGGATTCGCAGGAGTATGAGCAGGCTTGCTTGTTGATCTTCAGATCGCTCAATACCCGGGTGGCTGTTACGTTTAGCACGCCTCTTGCGGCTTGTGGGTGTTTGATATGATCATCACCTGCTGCCGGCGTATTGATGGGTCTTTAGAGTCCTACACAGAGGTTTCCTGGTTCAGGCGAAACGGAGTAGGAGCACATATGAGATATGTGCGGGACCGAGATTAATACGAGTATGTGATACCGTATTCTATTATCGCGATTTGTATCATCGGTCGGTTATATGAGATATAGCCGGGTTATCGAATCAAGTGTTAATTCGATAGATTGATACACATGATATTAGTCGGTTATATGATATATGACCGGATCATTAAATCAAGTATTGATTTAATGATTTAATGTATAATTATATATTTGATATATTACTTTACATTAACCAGTATTGGTTCACTTAAGTTTTCTTTTCTCACTTGATTTTGTGCACATGATTGTTTACTCCAATCAGAGCAAAGCTCTGTTCAAATTCCAAGGCGGGAGATAAAGCAACGCTTCTGATTCCCCCAATCAGAGTAAAGCTCTGTTTGAAATTGAAGTGAAAATTAAAGTTAAAATAAATGAAGCAACGTTTTAGATCCCCTGCGCTGTGCACAGAGCGCCACGTGTCAAAATCAGACACGCCAGCGCAGGGAGCGCAGCACCTAAGGCAACGCGCCCAATCAGAGCAAGGCTCTATTTAAAACAAAATTAAAAGAATTAACGCTTCAGATGCTCTGCGCTGCGCGACACGTGGCAGCGCAGTTGCGCTGCGCTCTGCGCTGTTCGACACGTGTCAAGCGCTGGTGCATTTGCGCCAAACAAAATTAAAATTCCAGTAAGATCTTTCTGTTCTTGTTAAAACAAGAAGAATGTCTTCTGTAAAACAAAAGCCCTTGGATCAACGATCCAACGGTGGGGAAAATTCCCCAAATCACTCAGAGAATGATCTCTTTAACAAATTTAACAAACTAATGGGCACTATATAAAGGCCCCTAGACCCCAATTCAAAAGAGATCAACATCGAGAGGATCAAGATCAAAAACAACACAGAGGATAGAGAGAGCTCTGAAAAATTGTGAGAAGAGCTCAAGAAGAGAAAAAATGTAAAAACCTTTATAAAAGAAGAACTTCTTCTGAATAAATCATTGATCTAAGAACAAGATCAATGATCTTCAATAATAAATAATAACAGTGCCTTGCACTTTTTTATGAACCGTGGGTTCTGGAATCTTAAAGATCCCTTTCTTGAATCCAAAATTGGATCAAGTTATTGAAACAGTGCCTAGCACTTGCAAAAACTGCACTGTTGCGCTCCTGGGTTGGCGCAAGCCACCAGAGAGCACCACGTGTCAGCTCTAGAACCACTTGTGCTATGCGCTTTTAAAATAGAGTATTGCTCTTTAAAGTTGGCGCAACTCACCAGAGCGCGCCACGTATCAGTAGCGCAACAGCGCAGCGCACTGGCGCGGCGCACTGCGCTGTTGCGCTTGCGCTCACCAGAGTGTGACAAGTGTCACCACCACAAGCGCTTGCGCTCAGTAATTGGCGCAAAGCGCCTGACAAGCCACTGTCAAGTAATTAATGCACTGCATTATTTACAGAAGGGCCAAGCCCAATTAAAAAAAGCCCAACAGGCCTAATAAAACGCATCGCATTATTTTAAAAAAGGGCATTGCCCAAACAAAAACAGATGCTCTGCAAAGGGACTGAGCCCAAATCAAAAAGGCCTAGCAGGCCAGAATAAAATGCAGTGCATTATTAAACAGGGGCAAAGCCCTAGCACAGGCCTAATAGGCCAAAAATAAAAAATGTTGAACATCTTCAACCGGACTTAGCCCAATCATGGCCGTAAGTCTTCAAATTAAATTGACTGAGCAAGACTGCTCTTCTAAATCAATTTACATCCGGTTCAAGGGTACATCTCCGAACTCCTCTGACACCTATCGTTGTAATCCTTCAACGACGTCAGAAAGGTGACGGGTCCCGACAACCACACATCGATACGGACTGCGGGGTCCTTAAACTCGTGGACCGAAACGTCCTTAAACTAATATTCGTCCCAAAATAGGAATGTTGGACCGAAATGTCCTTAAACTAATGTTCGTCCCCAAATGGGAAGGATGGACCACCATGTCCCTAAACTGGAACTCGACCGCAATGTCATTAAACTAAACCATAGAGCCAATTGCTCTCTTGTCGGATTCAAATGATCCCGTTAAGTTGATCTTAGTCTGGAGATTAGGCTAACGTATCCTTAACAAAAGTTTAAGTTGATCTTAGCCTCAATATGGCTAACGTATCCTTAAACTAAAACACCAAACCCAAATCTAAGTAAATACGGATTTGGACTAATCCACGTCCTACGGGCGACGACATCACTTAGTCTCCGTATACAATCCACGGCAACCACAAACAAAACAAACACCCACGACATGAAGTGACCATCTGGAGAAGGAGAAAGTTGTTACCGCGATGCGGTAGCGTAATTAACTGCAGGGGCTTGCGCCTGCAGGGAAGAGCGTCCCTACAATCAAAAACCCCTCAAGCGAGGGGGAATCTGATGAAGTCTGCTACATCGGCCGCATCCGTATAAACCTCCGATACACGGTGCCATAAATAAACTTGGCATCTTCGGAGAGGTGGACGGATAAAACCAAATAGCATCTGCCCCGAATCTCAGGCAAGATGAACCTACGCGGTCGCGTCTCTATATTCGGAGGGGAACAATGATATATATGTGATATATATTAATGCACAACTATTGTGTCATGCTTGATGCCATATACAACATGGGTGTATGAGACTTACACCATGGTTATAATAATGATAAGGTTTTTATTTATTTAGGTAATTCACAAATTAGTGGAAATTGTCACATGTTTGGAAGCTTGGAGAAGCTTGTAGCATTTTTGACTTAGTCCACTAGTTTTGTTTTACTTGTAGATATTTATTAACCTAACCATTATTGTAACTCATGGTTTATTCTCTACATGAGTTAGTATATGACACTAACTCATCCATGGTTGCTATTCTCACCTCATTAGTTCATTCTCTTTCTCTCTCTTCATCTTCTTCATCCTTGAGATAAAGCTCTCTAGCTTTCGAAATGGTGAGAAAATATTGTGAGAAAAATAAATCTAAAGTGAGCTCACTTCCTACTTCATCATCCTACACACTTACTTGGGTAGTTTAGGGTGTTTACTTCACTAATTTCATAATTAGTGAAGAGGTAGCATGAGCTTGAGTCTCCTCGACGTAGATCATCTTCGGCCTCGAAGATTTCAAGTAAGCTTGTTCATTTCTCCAAGGGAACCCATACTAAAGTTCGGGAGATCTTCGATCGCAGCGAAGGGACTACTACACGGAGCTTAAAAAGTGAAGGACCGGTCTACAAAGGTTATATTCCTCATTCACTTAGTGTAATGGTAGATTACATGTTATTTTGTCTAGTTACTCTAGCTTGATCCTAGCTTAGGATTGATTAGCACCTTAGATTTTTTAAATTTGGCATGGTAGTTGCTGTGAAAACCCAGTAGGGTGCTAAGGAATCCCAACAGTGGTATCAGAGCCTAACTAGAGAATTAGAAGGATTGTATTAGATTACGAAACCGAAACTGCTCCGAAACTTTAAACATCAAAACCTGCATTCTGTCGATTTTTAAATGAGCTCTAAAATTTTTTCAAACAAGTGCAGAATCATATATGTATGATAACATGAACACTGGTGAAATTTGGAGCCATTTGGGAAAATTTTGGTCGGCGAGACCCCCCATCTCGGCCAAATCCAAGCCCCCCCTCCAAATTTTTCCAGTGTTATAATGCATGGGTTTTGGTGTTTCAGGTGTTGTTTGTTTTTGCTAATTTTGCATGAGATGTAATCTTACACTATAAACAATTCGGAGTGTTTCGTATTCGTAGTTTAACATTGCATTTGGGTTTTCACAAGTTGTCTAGACGAAGTTAAAAAGTTCGATCGAATGTCAAAAACCCATTTTTTTCCAAATTTAACGTATTCGGAAAAACATTCAAGTAATTCTGTGGACCCTCTAGAAGAATAAAACTGTAACACTTTGGATTTCCGTTTGAATGTTTTTCGTGATAATTAGTGATCGTACGTGTTATTATATATATGTGTTTATAGGATTATTAGTTATTTAGTAGTGTTAGCATCATTTTCCTTGTGTAGTGTACACTTGCACACTTAGCCATTTTTGAGACTTAGGGTTTTGGTAGCATGTTAACCCTTCTTGTGTGCATGGTTGCTAACTTATTCCCCACCATTTTAATCTTTTCAAAACCCTTTTTCATAATTCAAAATCCAATAAACAAATGAGCATGGTGGTTAGGTGAAACTTTGACTTTTTTTGACCCATTTTCTTCCCTTCTCTCTCTCTCTTTCCCCACTCCAGAATTCTGGAGAATTCCAGCAGCAAACCCTCCTATTTTCTTCATCTTTTCTTCTCCTCTTCATGTCTCTTTGATCTCTACACAAATCCTACAAAAACAACACATTTTCTTCACAAAACCTTAGGAAAAGTGAGCTTTTTGAGGTGTTTGAAGCAAATCTGCATACTTGAGGGAAAAAGCTGGAACTTTTGGTCTTTCTAAGGTCTTTAGAAGGTATAAACTCATATTAGCACTCCTTTTCCTTAAATTTGTAGTATTCTTTAGTAAAAATCTCATTTTGTGTGCATTTTTTGTGATATTTAAGGATATTTGTGATTCACATGTTAGATTAGGGTTTTGTTAGTTGTGTTAGCTCTATTAGGTGTTATTAGAGCTATCTTAGGCCAAGTTTTGTTTCAGTTTGCACAAAAATACCCTAAAGTTCCATTTTAGTGCAAAGTGTAGATTTTAACTAGAAATAAGGCCCTGTAGGATCTGCTGTTACCCGAGACTTTTCAGAGTAAAACTAGATGTTACTGTAGCATGTATGGGGGTATAGAGAGCACACACCAAACCTGGGAGCCCAATTCCCATTTGGGGCCACCAAAATATTCATTCTGGCCGCAATTTGCGGCCAGATTGGGGTGCTTTGGGTTGGAGTTTGGGGTGTGGGTGTCTGCTGCTATGTGGGTTGTTTTGGTATATTTAGTTTTGCAATATCTTTCCTGTATCAAAATCTAGAGGTGATTACCTATTTTCCCGTATTTTTCTATCTTTCGCGACACGCGTGATACGTGTGTGTGGGTTTGGGGTTTCTGCGCATCGCGGCGCGTCGGAGTGGTTTCAGGCGCGTAACCACACGTTTTAACGTATCGCGCACACACGCGCTTGGTTCGCAACACGAGTTACTAGTTCGGCTTTAATGTTGCGTTTGTATGACTTCAAGCTTACGTGTGATATATTGTGTAATTCTAGGTTCGCAGACGAGTACGGCGGACGCCGCGCAGAAGGGGAAACAAGTTGTTGGCTATACCTAGCGAGAGACTACGGTGAGTAGATTTCACATCTACGGGGATATCGCCCGCATGGCGTTCTACATCAGGGCTGATAGGACCTTATAGTTTCCTTTGTATACATTGACTATTCATGGCTACTATTTAGTGCATGCTGCATTCCCTATATGTGACTTGACATGCTATTCATACTTGATGCCTATATCACATCGGATCATCATATTGTAGCTTATCTATATGCGACTTGACATGATATTTATATTTGACGCACATATCATGTCGGATCATTGACTTGCATTTTGGTTTGGATTACATGTGATTTCTAGATTTGGGAACCGTGGCTATTGCAAATAAGTAATCATTTAAAAACCCGGTTCCCTTGATATGATATTTTGGGGCGCCACCCTGTGTTTTCTCGGTGCTAGGGTGGTATATATTGAGAGAGGGATGACCCGGACCGACGGATTCCCGATATATTGAGAGAGGGCTGACCCGGACTGATGGATGCCCGATATAGATTGAGAGAGGGATGACCCGGACTGACGGATGCCCGATATAGATTGAGAGAGGGATGACCCGGACTGACGGATTCCCGATATATTGAGAGAGGGCTGACCCGGACTGACGGATGCCCGATATAGATTGAGAGAGGGATGACCCGGACTGACGGATTCCCGATATATTGAGAGAGGGCTGATCCGGACTGACGGATGCCCGTTAGAGGAGGATTTGCGTGTCAATGCTAGACAAGAGTATTTATGTTATTTGGGTGCCGATATTGGGCACTCGTGATTCTCAGGGATGTACAGGATTTGAGGGCCGATGGAGTACCGGCGTCTGGGTTGTTGGGATTCGCGGTGCATACATATATATTTAGTCCACCTCAACAATTCGTGTAGATGTTATATTCCCATGCTCAGCATTCATCACTGCATCTCATCCTGTAGTTATATCACCTGATAGAGGACTTGCATGATTATTGGACATACTGCTTAACACATATTGATATCATCTGTTGGCATATGATAGCGTAGCGCAGCACATGCATGCTCGCGATTACCTTTATATGTTATCTCTATTCACGAGTTGGCAACTCACCCCCGTTGTGCCACAGTGTTTGCAGGTTGCCCTTCGGAGTAGTCGCGGCAGGATGCGGTTGCATCTTTTGACACAGATACCCCCATAGTTGGTGTTCTAGCTCTTTTGCTGATAGGTGGGTTTTGTGCGGTATCTGTTTATCTTTCAGTATATACGTTGTTGTATCTAGTATTCTCCATCTACCATGTATGTATTTGACTTAGTGACAGTGTGAGGACGATGATGTATTATATTTGTATTCTGGTGTCGAGCTCGTTGTGAGCCGACTGTACTTGCAGTTTATTCTATCTGTGATGTTCCCACTTATGGATCTTGATCTTCGCTACGGCGTCGTATATTACTATCTTGGTGATTGTTTACTTAGATTTCTTATCATGTTAGTAAATGCTTTCCTTTAAAACTTATAACACTCTATACTTTCACTGGTTTGATTTCTGGGTTTTCGGTTCACTTAGTCGCGTTACGCCTGCAGACGTTACGTGGTTAAGTGCCGGTCACGGGCCAAACTTCGGGTCGTGACAAAGTTGGTATCAGAGCGTAGGTTTTACCTTTCGGAGTGTAGGATGACCCTGGTATGATGGAGTAGGTAGCTGCAGCAGGGTAACGTAGCGTGTGTATTTTCCGCGGCATACTCACGACACGGTACTCCGCCTACGCGACCTTAGGACTCGTTGATATAAAATTCCTTCTTGAGTATATACATTCTTGAGATTCGATTTCCGTACCCTTATCGAATCCTATTGTTCCTTTCAGCCAATATGCCGCCAAAGACTACGAGGGCGCAGAGAGCGGCCGCGAGGGCCGAGATTCGAGTTGACTCGTCCGAGACGAGGACTGGTCCGGGTAGTACACCGGTTGTGCCCGAGTAGGCTGTTCCTGCCGTGACAGATCAGATTGCTATGTTAGGGGCTGGTGTGCAGGAGATACGCCAGACGATGGGATCCAGTATGCAGGAGATGCGCCAGATGATGGGATCTCTAGTTGAGACACTTCGAGCGCAGCGACCAGAGGTAGTTCCATCCGTTGCAGAGACCGCGGTGGTACCCACAGTTCAGGCAGTTGCACCTGCGACTACGGAGGTTATTACAGTATCGCTGTCAGAGTTTATGAGGCTGAAGCCTCCGGTCTTCACAGGCACCGATGTGGCCGAGGATCCACAGTCTTTCATTGATAGGATGGCGCGGATATGTCGTTCACTTAGATGCGCAGATGCGAGATGGGTTGAGTTCGCGAGCTTTCGCCTGGAAGGTCTTGCGCAGAAATGGTGCGAATCAGTCGAGAAGGGTAGAGCAGCAGCTCTTCCTCCTATGACCTGGACCGAGTTTGTGGCGCTATTCCTTGCCCGTTTTCTTCCCCAGAGTGTCAGAGATGCTAGAGCACGCAGGTTCGAGTCCTTATGCCAGACGCCAGGGATGTCAGTGGCAGAGTACGATGTGCTGTTCACCGAGCTATCCGTTTATGCTCCGTATCTAGTGGCTACTGAGGAGTTGCGAGTCAAGAGATTTGTCCGAGGCTTGCTTACACCCCTATTCCTTGCTATCAGCGCGCAGCATTACGAGACATACGCAGCAGCAGTAGATGCAGCATTATTAGTTGAGGAGCGTCTTGCTGAGACTTCGGCAGTTCCAGAGCCGAAGAGAGTTCGTGCGGATACATCAGCGCAGAGACAGCCTTTTCGGCACCGGGATAGACGTATTACAGGCAGCAGAGATTCAGGGCGGGGCCGGTTATTCAGTTCCTATTCCCAGGATGGTCAGCGGTCATCGTCGGGATGTTTTCGCTGTGGGAGTTCTTATCATCGTGTACGAGATTGTCTTGAGTTACCCCGGAGGGAGGCGATAGCACCGCACGTCACATTACCACCTTCACCACCCCAGACGGCATTGCCGATAGTACCTGCCGTTACTCCGCGTCAGACGCATGCACAGAGGGGTCGTGGTCGCGGAGGATTTGTTCATAGAGGACGAGGTGGCCGAGGTAGAGGGCAGCCAGCGGCCGGCAGGGGACAGTTAGCTGCAGGTGGAGGACAGGCGCGAGTTTTTGCTTTGACGCATCAGGACGCGCAGGCGTCCAATGCGGTGGTCTCAGGTATCCTTCCTGTATGTTCGGTTGATGCACACGTGTTATTCGATCCCGGATCCACACACTCGTACGTATCCACACACTTTGTGCCGAGTTTGGGTAGAGAGTCCGGCTTGCTTAACCAGCCGCTTGTTGTGACTACTCCTGTGGGAGAGTCGTTTGTTGCTAGGCACGTGTTCCGATCCTGTACCGTCCGTATTGGCGAAAGAGAATTGCCGGTCGATTTGATCCTTCTCCAGATGTTGGACTTCGACGTTCTTTTGGGCATAGATTGGTTAGCCACGTGCTATGCTTCTGTTGACTGCCGCGAGAAGACAGTTCGATTTTGTTTTCCCGGCGAGTCAGCTGTTGTTGTGTTGGGGGACCGTGGTGCCACCCCTCACAGTGTGATTTCTTCTTTTCGCGCTGGACAGCTTTTGCGGAAGGGATGTCAGGGATTTCTCGCCTATGTTTGCGATACTAGAGCTACAGAGGTTCCGGTGGATCAGGTTCCGGTTGTTAGCGAGTTCCCTGATGTGTTCCCTGACGAGCTTCCTGGGCTACCGCCCGAGCGTGATATTTCTTTCTGCATTGACTTGGTTCCTGGCACGGGGCCTATTTCTGTACCGTCTTATCGGATGGCCCCAGCGGAACTTCGAGAATTGAAGGGTCAGTTGCAGGACTTGCTGGATAAGGGACTTGTTCGACCCAGTGTTTCTCCTTGGGGTGCTCCAGTCTTGTTTGTCAAGAAGAAGGACAGCAGTATGCGTTTGTGTATCGACTACCGCCAGCTGAATAGGGTGACAGTGCGGAACAGATATCCTTTGCCACGCATCGACGATTTGTTCGACCAGCTTCAGGGGGCAGGATACTTTTCGAGGATCGATTTGCGATCGGGTTACCATCAGCTGCGGGTTCGACAGGAGGACATTCCTAGGACGGCCTTCCGCACACGTTACGGCCATTATGAGTTTTTGGTGATGTCGTTCGGACTCACCAACGCGCCAGCAGCATTTATGGATTTGATGAACCGTATTTTCCGGCCGTATCTTGATCTGTTCATCATAGTGTTCATTGACGATATCTTGGTGTATTCTCGGAGTAGAGAGGAGCACGAGCAGCACCTGCGGGTTACACTGCAGACCTTGAGGCAGCATCAGCTTTTCGCCAAATTCTCCAATTGTGCCTTCTGGCTAGACAGCGTAGACTTTTTGGGGCACGTGATTACACGAGATGGTATATGTGTTGACCCAAGGAAGATCGAGGCAGTTCGGAGTTGGCCTAGACCCACGTCAGTGACGGAGGTTCGCAGCTTTCTAGGGCTGGCAGGCTATTACAGGCGATTTGTGCAGGACTTCTCTCGCATTGCTACACCTTTGACCGGGTTGACCCGGAAAGGAGTTCGCTTCGACTGGACGGAGGAGTGTGAGCACAGTTTCCAGCGGTTACGGGCTCTACTGACTACGACACCAGTGCTATCATTGCCTTCAGGATCAGGCGGATTTGTGGTCTACTGCGATGCTTCACGAGTAGGGCTGGGGTGCGTTTTGATGCAGCATGACAGGGTGATTGCGTATGCTTCGCTGCAATTAAAGAAACATGAACAGAATTACCCTACTCATGATCTGGAGATGGCTGCAGTGGTCTTTGCACTCAAGATCTGGCGACATTATCTGTATGGAGAGTCGTGCCAGATATTCACTGACCACAAGAGCTTAAAGTACATATTTCAGCAGCGAGACCTGAACCTTAGACAGCGCCGATGGATGGAGTTAGTGAAGGACTACGATTGTGAGATTTTGTATCACCCGGGCAGGGCGAATGTAGTGGCGGATGCTTTGAGCAGGAGGCCCGGGGGTAGTCTATCCTGTTTGAGCGCAGTGCAGAGGCAGTCGTCGGCGGATTGGCAGATCTTATGCGACAGCCGGGTACGGTTCGAGTTTACGCCGATCGGAGGACAGATGGCGCATGTTCGTGCACGCTCACAGTTGCTTGACCGTATACATGAGGCACAGCACAGTGATGACCGTTGTTCAGAGATCAGGACACAGATGGGACATGGCAGATTTTCCGAGTTCGTGATCGATGATCAGGGGATACTACGATTTGGAGCTAGACTGTGCGTACCAGATGCTGAGGGATTGCGGCGCGAGATTCTTGAGGAGGCACATCAGTCGATATATAGTGTTCATCCCGGTTCCACCAAGATGTACCACGATATGAGAGAGGTTTACTAGTGGGACGGTATGAAAAGGGATATTGCAGATTTTGTGTCGAGATGCCTGACTTGTCAGCAAGTCAAGGCTGAGCACCAGAGGCCCGCGGGAGAGCTACAGCCGTTACCCATTCCGGAGTGGAAATGGGAACAGATATCTATGGATTTCATTGTGGGTCTACCCAGGACTAGTCGAGGGTATGACTCCATCTGGGTGATCGTGGATCGTTTGACGAAAGCGGCTCACTTCCTACCGGTGAAGACGACTTTCGGATTTGCTCAGTATGCCCAGATTTACATTGATGAGATTGTACGACTGCACGGAGTTCCGACATGCATCGTGTCCGATAGAGACACCCAGTTTACCAGCCGGCTATGGCAGAGGCTTCAGGAGGCTTTGGGCACTCGCTTGAGTTTCAGCACAGCATTCCATCCGCAGACCGACGGACAGTCAGAGCGGACTATTCAGACTCTCGAGGACATGCTCAGAGCATGCGTTTTAGACTTCGGAGGTAGCTGGGATCATCATTTGCCCCTAGTAGAGTTCTCCTACAACAACAGCTACCAGGAGACCATTCAGATGGCACCGTTTGAGGCTCTTTATGGGAGGAGATGCAGATCGCCTACCTGTTGGACGGAGCTCAGTGAGAGCAGTATCTTAGGGCCGCAGATTGTGGAGGAGACGACCGCGAAGATCCAGTTGGTTCGCGATAGGATGAGAGCAGCCCAGAGTAGGCAGAGATCTTATGCGGACCGTCGTCGGCGCAGACTTGAGTTTTCTGTTGGTGATCATGTTTTCTTGAGGGTCTCCCCAATGAAAGGCGTGATGAGATTTGGGAAGAAGGGGAAGCTTGGTCCCAGATACGTGGGGCCCTTCGAGATCCTCGAGCGTGTTGGTGCGGTTGCGTATCGATTAGCCCTTCCGTCCAGTTTTCCAGACGTGCACCCTGTATTTCACGTTTCGATGCTCCGCAGATATCTTCATGATCCTTCGCATGCGATTCAGCACCCGACGATCCAGCTTGAGCGTGACCTTTCCTATGCAGAGCAGCCGGTGATGATCTTGGATCGGCAAGTGAAGAAATTGAGGTCGAAAAAGATACCGTCCGTCAAGGTACTTTGGCGTGGACAGAGCGGCGAGGAAGTCACTTGGGAGACCGAGAGCGAGATGAGGAGGAGGTATCCCCATCTTTTCGAAGGTGCGTATGGTTAGATTTTTAAATTCGGGGACTGAATTTCTTTAAGGGGGGTCGATTGTAACACTTTGGATTTCCGTTTGAATGTTTTTCGTGATAATTAGTGATCGTACGTGTTATTATATATATGTGTTTATAGGATTATTAGTTATTTAGTAGTGTTAGCATCATTTTCCTTGTGTAGTGTACACTTGCACACTTAGCCATTTTTGAGACTTAGGGTTTTGGTAGCATGTTAACCCTTCTTGTGTGCATGGTTGCTAACTTATTCCCCACCATTTTAATCTTTTCAAAACCCTTTTTCATAATTCAAAATCCAATAAACAAATGAGCATGGTGGTTAGGTGAAACTTTGACTTTTTTTGACCCATTTTCTTCCCTTCTCTCTCTCTCTTTCCCCACTCCAGAATTCTGGAGAATTCCAGCAGCAAACCCTCCTATTTTCTTCATCTTTTCTTCTCCTCTTCATGTCTCTTTGATCTCTACACAAATCCTACACAAAAACAACACATTTTCTTCACAAAACCTTAGGAAAAGTGAGCTTTTTGAGGTGTTTGAAGCAAATCTGCATACTTGAGGGAAAAAGCTGGAACTTTTGGTCTTTCTAAGGTCTTTAGAAGGTATAAACTCATATTAGCACTCCTTTTCCTTAAATTTGTAGTATTCTTTAGTAAAAATCTCATTTTGTGTGCATTTTTGGTGATATTTAAGGATATTTGTGATTCACATGTTAGATTAGGGTTTTGTTAGTTGTGTTAGCTCTATTAGGTGTTATTAGAGCTATCTTAGGCCAAGTTTTGTTTCAGTTTGCACAAAAATACCCTAAAGTTCCATTTTAGTGCAAAGTGTGAATTTTAACTAGAAATAAGGCCCTGTAGGATCTGCTGTTACCCGAGACTTTTCAGAGTAAAACTAGATGTTACTGTAGCATGTATGGGGGTATAGAGAGCACACACCAAACCTGGGAGCCCAATTCCCATTTGGGGCCACCAAAATATTCATTCTGGCCGCAATTTGCGGCCAGATTGGGGTGCTTTGGGTTGGAGTTTGGGGTGTGGGTGTCTGCTGCTATGTGGGTTGTTTTGGTATATTTAGTTTTGCAATATCTTTCCTGTATCAAAATCTAGAGGTGATTACCTATTTTCCCGTATTTTTCTATCTTTCGCGACACGCGTGATACGTGTGTGTGGGTTTGGGGTTTCTGCGCATCGCGGCGCGTCGGAGTGGTTTCAGGCGCGTAACCACACGTTTTAACGTATCGCGTACACACGCGCTTGGTTCGCGACACGAGTTACTAGTTCGGCTTTAATGTTGCGTTTGTATGACTTCAAGCTTGCGTGTGATATATTGTGTAATTCTAGGTTCGCAGACGAGTACGGCGGACGCCGCGCAGAAGGGGAAACAAGTTGTTGGCTATACCTAGCGAGAGACTACGGTGAGTAGATTTCACATCTACGGGGATATCGCCCGCATGGCGTTCTACGTCAGGGCTGATAGGACCTTATAGTTTCCTTTGTATACATTGACTATTCATGGCTACTATTTAGTGCATGCTGCATTCCCTGCTATTTGGATATAAACTAGAATTGATAGAACACCGCACCATTACTAACGGTCCATGCTGCACGAGCACTATCCTGCATGTTACACACACACCGTTAGTAATTACCATGACACTCACACTGTAGAATTTACATCGGATCATCATATTGTAGCTCATCTATATGTGACTGACATGATATTCATACTTGATGCATACATTACATCGGATCATCATATTGTAGCTCATCTATATGTGACTGACATGATATTCATACTTGATGCCTATATTACATCGGATCATCATATTGTAGCTCATCTATATGTGACTTGACATGCTATTCATACTTGATGCCTATATCACATCGGATCATCATATTGTAGCTTATCTATATGCGACTTGACATGATATTTATATTTGACGCACATATCATGTCGGATCATTGACTTGCATTTTGGTTTGGATTACATGTGATTTCTGGATTTGGGAACCGTGGCTATTGCAAATAAGTAATCATTTAAAAACCCGGGTCCCTTGATATGATATTTTGGGGCGCCACCCTGTGTTTTCTCGGTGCTAGGGTGGTATATATTGAGAGAGGGATGACCCGGACCGACGGATTCCCGATATATTGAGAGAGGGCTGACCCGGACTGACGGATGCCCGATATAGATTGAGAGAGGGATGACCCGGACTGACGGATGCCCGATATAGATTGAGAGAGGGATGACCCGGACTGACGGATTCCCGATATATTGAGAGAGAGCTGACCCGGACTGACGGATGCCCGATATAGATTGAGAGAGGGATGACCCAGACTGACGGATTCCCGATATATTGAGAGAGGGCTGACCCGGACTGACGGATGCCCGTTAGAGGAGGATTTGCATGTCAATACTAGACACGAGTATTTATGTTATTTGGGTGCCGATGTTGGGCACTCGTGATTCTCAGGGATGTACAGGATTTGAGGGCCGATGGAGTACCGGCGTCTGGGTTGTTGGGATTCGCAGTGCATACATATATATTTAGTCCACCTCAACAATTCGTGTAGATGTTATATTCCCATGCTCAGCATTCATCACTGCATCTTATCCTGTAGTTATATCACCTGATAGAGGACTTGCATGATTATTGCACATACTGCTTAACACATATTGATATCATCTGTTGGCATATGATAGCGTAGCGCAGTACGTGCATGCTCGCGATTACCTTTATATGTTATCTCTATTCACGAGTTGGCAACTCACCCCCGTTGTGCCACAGTGTTTGCAGGTTACCCTTCGGAGTAGTCGCGGCAGGCTGCGGTTGCATCTTTTGACACAGATACCCCCATAGTTGGTGTTCTAGCTCTTTTGCTGATAGGTGGGTTTTGTGCGGTATCTGTTTATCTTTCAGTATGTACATTGTTGTATCTAGTATTCTCCATCTACCATGTATGTATTTGACTTAGAGACAGTGTGAGGACGATGATGTATTATATTTGTATTTTGGTGTCGAGCTCGTTGTGAGCCGACTGTACTTGCAGTTTATTCTATCTGTGATGTTTCCACTTGTGGATCTTGATCTTCGCTACGGCGTCGTATATTACTATCTTGGTGATTGTTTACTTAGATTTCTTATCATGTTAGTAAATGCTTTCCTTTAAAACTTATAACACTCTATACTTTCACTGGTTTGATTTCTGGGTTTTCGGTTCACTTAGTCGCTTTACGCCTGTAGACGTTACGTGGTTAAGTGCCGGTCACGGGCCAAACTTCGGGTCGTGACAAAAACCCTAACTCGACTTTTTTGGATCTCGGAACCGCGGTCATACCCTACGGTCTGCCGCAGTTCCGTGCCGACATGAGTGAGGCTTGGGTTTGCTCTTCTACGGTTGGTCCATAGGTACTGCGGCATATTCTGGGTATTATTAAAACTGTGCTCAAGTGTTGAGTGTTCTCCGCCGAAACACGGAGACGAGACCGCGTAGGTCCATCTTGCCTGAATTTGGGGGCAGATGCTATTTGGTGCTATCCGTCCACCTTTCCGAAGATACCAAGTTGATTTATGGCACCGTGTATCGGAGGTTTAGACGGATGCGACCGATATAGCAGACTTCGTCAGATTCGCCCTCGTTTGAGGGGTTTTTGATTGTGGGGATGCTCTTCCTTGCAGGCGCAAGCCCCTGCAGTTAATTACGCTACCGCATCGCGGTAACAACTTTCTCCTTCTCCAGATGGTCACTTCGTATCGTGTGTGCGTTTTTTTTATTTTTGGTTGCCCATAGATTGTATACGGAGACTAATTTATGTTGTCGCCCGTAGGGCATGGATTAGTCCAAATCCGTATCTTCTTAGATTTGGGTTTGGGGTTGGGTTTAAGGATACATTAGTCTCATTTGAGACTAAGATCAACTTAAACGTTTGCTAAGGATGCATTAGTCTAATTTCAGACTAAGATCAACTCAACAGGATCATTTAGATCCAACAAAAGAGCATTTGGGCTCTATTGTTTTAGTTTAGGGACTTTGCGGTCCATTGTTAGTTTAAGAATATTACGGTCCAAGGTTAAGGACATCATAGTCCATGGGTTTAAGGACCCCACAGTACGAGATTAAGGACATCATAGTCCATGGGCTTAAGGACCCCACAGTCCGAGGTTGAGGAAATCATAGTCCATAAGTTTAAGGACCCCACAGTCCGAGGTTAAGGACATCATAGTCCATGAGTTTAAGGACCCCACAGTCCGTAAAGTGTTTAGTTGTCGAGACCCGTCACCTCTCTGAAAACGTTGAAGGATTATAACGACAAATATCAGAGGAGTGAAAAGATGTACCTTTGAACCAATTTTGGTTGGGAGATCTGTAGTTGGATTGATTTAAGGATCGTTAATCTCGTTTGGGATTAAGATCAACTTAAATGTTTGTTAAGGATACGTTAGTCTAATTTTAGACCAAGATCTACTTAACAGGATTATTTAGATCCAACAAAAGAGCATTTGGGCTCTGTTGTTTAGTTTAGGGACATTGCGGTCCAAGTTCAGATGCAAACGTGGATTTGGAAATGCACTAGATAGTTATTGGCCATTGGGACCCATCACCTCTCTGAAGACGTTGAAGAATTACAACGACATGCATCAGAGGTGTGGAGAGATGTACCCTTGAACCAAAGTTGTCTGAAAGGCTCTGGGTTCTACTTTGAATGTCATATGAGATGACCAATTTTGGAAGACAAAAGTGTGTTTGAGGTTCAGCCAAAAGGGGGTACTGCCTCTGGAAATACCTGGCTAATCAAGCTAAGATTGGCTTGGATATAGTGTTAAACACTAGAGTACACTCGGCTATCACGTGCTCCCACATGATGCGCTTAAAATAGTGTTGAACACTAAGAATGCAGCACACTAAACAGTGTTAGGCCCAAACTTCCTTTATTTTATTCTCAGGATATGCAGGTAAGTGTTAAACACTTTAGTCTTCACGGCCATCACGTGTGGGCACGTGATGGGTACCCATGTAATGGATATTAAAAGGATTTGTTAGGGGTCACGTGGAGACACGTGAGAGCGCCCGTGCATTGGATTTTAATCCTTCAGTTCTTTCCATCTTCTCTTTTTTAAAGAGGTGTTTGTCAGGGGTCACGTGGGAGCACGTGACCCAATTTCGTTCGTTTTCTTTTGATCACTGAGGAGGGGAGTCACGTGGACACACATGATCAGGTTGGATACTGATTCTTTTACATGCATGGAGAGTTAGATCCCTTGTTTAAGAATTAAATTCTTTTGTAGGGTTAAACCCTAATTTTATTTAAATGAATTAAATTCCTATGTATTTAGAAGAATTAAATTTTTTAAACCTAATTCTCCCTCTAAGTTTTGGATCTGCATGGCAGAATCTCCCCGATGAGAATTAAATTCTCAACTTATGGGGAGATCTTCTTCTGCGGATTTTCAACCAAAGGAAGAACTAAGTTCTTATTCAGAAGAGTTAAACTCTTAATTTGAGAATTAAATTCTCTTATAAGGTTATGAGAGCTTATAGAATGATCTCTTTCTCTCTCTTACCTAGGGTTTCTTTCTTTTCTGAAGAAATCTTCTTTTCTCTCTTGAGAATTACATTCTCTTCTTTTCTCTCTCTGTTGTTGTCTCTCCTCCTCTTCTCTTCTTGGCTCCTATTTATAGGAGAAAGAAAAGAATCAGTTTGTTTAGTCAATCTTTCATTGAAATTTTTTGATTGATTTTGTAACCAACATGATCTTTTAGATCACTCGGTAAATTTTATTCACCATTGGATTTTAATCCAAAAGATATTTTATCTGTTATTCCTGGCAAATTTCAGGGAAATATCTCCTTATATAGAATCTTTCTATAGATTGGTGATTTTTAATCACCATTGGATTTTTAATCCAACGGTGCTCCACTTTACAGAGTGCAATCTTTTTGTTTGGAAAGATCTAGGGAAATACTTTTTCAATTATGGTTTTTGATTTTCTTTAATTAGAATTTAATTCTATTAGTTCAGAAGGTTTAAGATCCTATCATGTTTTAGCACGTGACCCTACTGATTGACCATTTAATTAGAATTTAATTCTATTAGTTCAGAGATCTTTTAGGAACCCATCACGTGTTGGCACGTGACCCCCTGTCACGTGATGCCCCATTTAGGGTTTTTTTTCCCTTTAACTCAGAAAGTTTTTAAGACCCCGTCACGTGGTGGCACGTGACCCACGGATTAAGCATTTAACCAGAATTTAATTCTGTTATTTTAAAGAACTCGGGAACTTATCACGTGTCAGCACGTGACCCTTGATCACGTATGAACACGTGATGCCCCATTAGGGTTTTTTCTTGCTGTTTTATTATATTTTAGTGGGCTTAAAGGCCTATCACGTGCGGGCACATGACCCCATTTGATTAGGATTCAATTCTCATCATTTCAGAGTCCTCAGGAAGCCATCACGTGTCGGCACGTGACCCCCGATCATGTGTGCACACGTGATGCCCCATTGGGGGTTTTCCTTGTATTTTATGAGGGAACATTGAGCTCTCGGGAAATTGTGGGACTTTGATGAATCGATCAAAAAGTTTAACGTCGTTCGGATATCATGTGATGGGATACAATAATTGGAATCTATCTTGTTGCATGCAAGTTTAACATTTCGGCCTCGAACGGAATCAGGAATTTTGTTGAATTACCCGACTTCCTTTGAAAAGTGTTTTCATAGTTGAGACCTAAATGTAAAATTTGCAATGTTAGGCATGAAATCCAGAATATGTGATATTCCGGATTTATGATGTCTAAAGGCAGTGCGAATTCCAATTGTTGTAGTTTTTCACTTTCTTTTCTGCGACCGTAAGTGTAATATGTGGTGTATCGCCGGTTTCGTTGCTATATGTCAACGACAATTGGGGTACGCATATTTACTTACATTGATGACATGCGATATTATATGTTGCTGGGATATTTTATATTGGATCGTCGTGTTTGAATAGCCGGGTTTTTTTATATGTGAGATGGGAGTTTTTCATTTTCATTCATGCAAAATTCAATGTATGTAATATTCTTTTATTGAGGCACTTCCGGGTTGAGGATGATGTCACCATTGTATATTATTTACTTTCCCGCATTAGGATAGACCCAAGGAGGGGAGCACAAGTAACCAGGTTCTAGACTCCAGTGGGAGACCATCTCGAGGCGTCGAGACCGGGTCTCCTAACTCTAGAATTGGTAGGGTTGCTTGCCGCTCTCGTAGGGGTCTAGGCATGTGGGTTTGGCTATTCATCACGACCGTGGAATCCGTGTTTTATACAGGCTTAATATAAAACCCGGAAATCCTAGTATATCCAATATTTCATATGTTGTTTTCTTCTGCGATATCTATGATGTGATCATTTGATATGTTGAGATAGATACTGTATATAGTATATATGATATATTATATAGACGCTGCTTATGTTTTACACCCGCGCTAGCCCTGTCCCGCTCTGCCGTTAGTTACCTAACCTAACGGTGCATGACGGGACATCGAGGCGAATGCGGATGGCATAAGCGTACGTTGTATTTATCTGTGATGTTTAGGTAACTTTAAATAATGGGACTTCATTAATGAGATTAATGAAAAAAAAAAAAACCTAAAGATATTGTAGAAACTTGTTTTAAAAACGGGTAGCTCTAATTCTTACTTTGCATAGCGGTATTCCTTGAAGAATATCCAGCACCTTATTCGATAAGGAAAGAGCCGAGATCCCTTCACCGGGAGTGACCTCTTTAGCGAAACTAGCAGATGCTACAACTATCGGTTTGTCTTTTGATTGCTTCTATAGTTTTTGCTTTGCATAGTAGTATTTATGAAATATCATGCCCCTCATTCGATGAGGAAAGAGCTGAGATCCCTTTACCGGAAGTGACATCTTTAGCAAAACTAGTAAAAGCCTAAAAAACACTCCTTTTCAAAATTACTCGATTCTACAACGATATCAAGTTCATTACGTAAAAGGTTTTCTTAAAAAACTGTCGTAGCCCTCCGTGATTTCAGATAAGTACTTCATAGTATTCGTGCTACGTTTGTTGGCCTGCGTTAAGGCGTAGTGTGCGGTAGTTATTTATGCTTATCTGCTAAAGCATATGATGCGATTGAGTTAGGGTAGTCGTGCGACTTTGTTGGCCTGTGTCAAGGGTCGTGCGGGTGGGTTTAATTCAATCAAGAAATGCATGGGTTGAACTTGACTAGTGGACTATGGTTTGTTGGCCTGTGTCAAGGTCATAGCCTGCTGGGGGCAAAATATTATCGGGAATTTCAAGTATTGAAATTTGCAATGAGATTGCATACCTTCTATGAGATAGTTAGATCCCGATACCCACTGCGAGTAAGAGTTACTCCTACATATACAATTAGCCGATCAAGTAAGTGTCTAGAAAGGTGTCAACATGGTTACGCCCTTGGAAAAATGAGGTTTACTTTAATTAGGTCCGTGCGAAAGCATGGAGAATCTCCCTCAAAGTACCGGCACTGGCCTGGCTGAAAGATTGGCGAAATTGTAGGGTGTAATTAATCCCGGCTAGTCTTTCCTTTTAGGGTTTGGAGGAAGATTTGATAAAAACAGTGGGAGCCATCCTGATTAGATAAAAAAATAACCAATCTAATCTTGCAAGAGCATACGCCGAGTGTTTTCTTCTCTCTCTTTCCAGATAGCGACCATGTCACGCCTTAATCAAGATAATAATACGGATGTATTGACCGAACCCGCTTGTTATACTGTGCTGGGAAACGTTGGTCCCGCTCCAACTTATAATTGTTATAAGACCGAGCAGGAAATAGGGGATTACCAGAATTCCCGTACCGCCCAAACGAAGAAAGTGCATATTGATGCATCTTCTTCGTGTGTGTTCATTACCGAGAACCGTTTTTCAGTATCCTCCACGTCTTGGGTATGTGATATCGGATCAGGATCCCACATATGTAATCTGTTACATGGGCTACAGATAGGTAGAGAACTGAGAACGGGTGATAAATTTTCAAGAATTGGAAACGGTGCAATTGTTGCAGCCAAAGTATTGGCAGTTATCACCCTGTATTACCAAATACATTGATTCTGAACGAATGTTATTAGATACCGAACCTGATATACAACATTATATCAGTCTTTTTATTTAGTAAAGAAGGATATAATTTTGTATTGTTAGATAATGTTTTGAACATTTCCTATATTAAGAGTTGATCGGTTTATGCACGTTATCTAAAAGCATATACGTTCTAAATGAAACCACAGTTCTTAACGTACAGGAACACACACAAGAGGAAGAGTTCAGAAATGAACGAATCCTTCTTGAGGCATTGTAGACTAGGCCATATCAATGCGACCCGACTAGCTAAGTTACATTAAGATGCATATTTAAATCAGTTTGAATTTACATCTTATGAAACTTGTCAGTCATGTCGCAAAGATAAGATGACCATAGCTCCGTTTATTGGAAACAGAGAAAGAGTTAGTGAACTCTTGGGATTGATGCGTGATGATGTATAAGTCCCCTGTCTACACATGTCAGGACCGGTTCTTTGTACTTCATTACATTCACTGATGATCTCTCAATGTTCGGACATATGTTCCTGATGAAACACAAGTCTGAAACTTTTGAGAAATTCAATGAATATAAGTTAGAAGTAGAGAACCAAAACGAGTATAAGTATTATGTCATTTGATGTGATCAGGGAGGAGAATACTTGAGCACGCAATTCCTGAACTATTCTAAAGGAGAATGAGATTCTCTCTCAACATTACTCCTCCGTATACACCACAACACGTCGGTGTATCGGGACGGAGCAATCGCACCCTATTAGATATGGTGTGCTCTATGATGAGTACTACTGAGTAGCCTATTTCCTTTTAGGGAGTTATGCACTTGAGAAGTTGCATAGCTATTGAATAAGGTTCCAACCAAATCAGGTGCCTACCACTCCATATGTGATATGGTATGGGAAGAGCCCATCTCTTAAGTAAGTTAAGATTTTGGGTTGTCCGGCCTATGTCTAAAAGCAAAATTAGGACAAGCTCGAGACAAGGTCAGATCTGTGAAAGTTTGTTGGATATCCCAAGTATTCGCAAGGGAATATCTTCTACCACACCGAGGAACAAAAGGTGTTTTATTTCTCGGCATGCCACCTTTTTAGAAAAGGAATTTATTTTGGAAACAAATTTGTGGTCATGAGGTAGAACTTGAAGGAGTTCCAGCTATACAAACTACAGCTGATGATTTGGTATAACCGGAGGATTCAATAGCTCCCAACGAACCTCGGCCTCTCCGCCGATCTGGTAGGATTCCTCATCCACCTGAGAGATATTTCGGTTTTCTCTATGACGGTTGGAGCGTGCTACCGTAGAAAATACTTTATTCGAAGATGGTGACGGCGAGGATTGCATCGTGAGATGATGACCCAACTAGTTTCGAGCAGGCTATCAGGAGTGGCGACTCTGTAAGAATGGCTGGATGCTAAGCGATCTGAGATGGAATCCATATACACCAACAAAGTATGGACTTTGATTGTTATCTGAAGGGTTAAATCCCCATCAGGAGCAAGTATATCTGAGAAGATTACTTGGTGTACATGGAAAAGTTGAGACTTTCAAAGCTAGACTTGTTGCAAAGGTTCTCGTCATCCACCAGGTATGGATAATGATGAAACCTTTTCTCCAGTAGCTATGCTTAAGTCCATCCGGATCCTACTTGCCATTGCTACATACCATGACTACGCTATCTGGCGGTTGGGTGTCATGACTGCTTTTCTAAATAGTGATTTAGAAAAGAGTGTCTATAAGTACACAGCCAGAGGGCTTCGTAGGCAGTGGGAGCAGCGGAAACGTGTGCAAGTTGCTTTATGAGCTAAAGCAGGCATCGCAGAGTTGAAAAGTCTGTTTTGATGTGATAGTCAAAGAGTTTGACTTCATCAAAATGGTAGATGAACCTTGTTTATACAAAAAGGTAGTAGGAAGTATGGTAGTGTTCCTCGTATTGTACGTCGATGACATACTCTTGATAGGAAAGGAGTTTCCTATGCTACGCTCGGTCAATCTCCTCTTATCACAAAGATTCTCCATATAGGATCAAGGTGATACCTCCTAAATCCTGGGTTTTGGATCTATGAGATAGATCTAAGTGGATGTTAGGATTCTCACTAGGTGTAGTGAGATGGTATCAATCGATTCTGGGGAGAATCACTGGATAGCTTCCAGGGTGGTAAGGTCGACTGAAAGTCAGTCACATGCATTGTCTTTACCCACAGTGGAGGGACAGTATATTGGAAGAGTTCCAAGCTAAATACCATGGCAAACTAGACGATAAAGGCTGGATACATCGCTACCAAAGATACTACCAAAGAGGAAGTTTGGATGTATATTAGTTCATGAGATGAACTTCGTTCCTACCATTGTGTGACAATGGGGTTGTGGCTTAGGCCTAGAAACCCCCGTCCCATCAGTGACCAAGATATATTATAAGGCAGTATCACCTGATCATGGAGATGGTTGATCTCCAGGGGATCGAGGTTAGGAGAGTAGACTCAGAGGACAACACGGTGGATCCACTCACAAAGGCCTTTTCCCAGAGAGAGACTTTTATGGGATGGTTGAGTATGAGATACTACAACCACTGCTATATGATGGCCCTAGTGCAAGCGGGAGATTGTTAGTTATATGTATGCCCTAGAGGCCATTACTGTACATGAGATGTACATTGTAGTGGATGCTTGGACATATATAGGGAGGACTTTCTTGCTCGACATGATAGTATGATATCTGGTTACTCTTTATCTTAACATGTACACTGATTGTCTCTCTGTTACATGTTGGTAAAGCCCTTAGGATGTGTACTTGACTACCTAGATTATGATGCAGATCATACTAGTGGGACAAAGGTAGTCGGTAAGTACATCCTTTAATGTCCCTAGTCGTGGGTGTATTGAGACGGGGTGTCAATATACCAGAGTATACTAGCGTATAACTTCTCGACCCATGTAGATAGGCGATGAATGATCCCATATCCATTGGTGTTTGACATCAGAGATGATATATGGGTGCTCAGTGGAGACTGGGTACACTGGACGGACTCGCCGAGAACTCCCAGATGGTATTATACCTCACGTCAGATGGCAGTTCTCTGGTGACACTGATACAGGTTAGTCTGTCGACCCGAGAACGTCATAGAGTCTTGTGTAATTCCCACTGTGCTTTGATTTCCACCTTACCGCGTTCATGAGAACGTGCAAAATGGTGGGTTTTGGGTACAGTCTCGAGTCACATGGAGGCAATGAGCGATAAGAGAGGATTCGTCTCTCCCGGTATTGGGGATTGATGTTGCGCTGTGCACGATTGGCTATAACAGAAAGTCCATGTCACGCCCAGCTTCCTAAAATACGGAATACGAGGGGTTGACAAGGCCAACCATGCTCCTACGGTCGAGGAAATATCTCTCCGTAGTCACACTTCGGCTTCTAGCACTACGTGGTAATCAGTAAACAATGCCCAGGTAATGAGAAATACAGTATCTAAATCAAAAGAACTAACCAGATGGAGATCAAAGAGGTATAACTATGGGTCGCTGATCGAGATGTCCGCGATGTCCTCGAAGTACGTCAAGCCCTGGTCCAAGCTAGATCCACTCCTCACTTTGAGCATGCGTACTCAGGTCGTCAGAGCGACGCGATAGCAATACACACACACACACACAATGTGAACTCGTGCAATGATAATGAATAAGAAACAGTAATCATGGAATAATGACGTGAATATGAAGTAGCCAATGCAGGTAGCTGATAGAGCAGGGAAACAGTAAAGCAGTAAACAGTGTAGCAGGTATATTGAATCAGTAATCAATGCATGTCAATGTCACTAACCCTATCAGTCTCACTGTACAGGTCGGTAAGCCTATCGTCAGTCCAAGGGTGAGAGTCAACCACTCATGAGTATCCCCCACCCAAGGGTAGGACCCAAGGACAAGGGAACACAGGCCCGAGTCGCTCGCTAATAATCAGTAATATCCCTATATATCTCCAGAATCGCTGTATGTGCCAGTATGGGACTCCCGAGATCCTGTTGAACTCGCACTCAAACTACCCCACACTCCGTGGTCTACATTAAACGCCAACCATAAATTCAAATGCCAGTCGGTCCATGACAAGTCTACGCGAGAACTGAAGACAGGGTCTCCATCAAGCATGTCTCGACTGATACCCAAGATAAATGAACAGTGTTTGGTGCCTTACATGTGACACCCATACAAGTGCTTCCATAATCGTCCCATACCAATTATAGTCACACTTATACACGTCCTACAGACGTCGACAATGCAATAAATCAATAGGGTCCACTGATTGTGTACAAGTACGTGTCACTTTCACTTATCCATTCATGCTTAAATGCTAACGTACTTACCAAAATCAAACACTAATACCTAACACTGGGTAATGCATATGATCACTAGGTTACCAATGCAATGACATCTATATAATGTGATAAGAATACAATAATTATGGCATGATCAAGATATCATCAGTCAGTGTCCTACTACTTGCATAATTTATCATAAATTATTCATGCAAAATTTAGCAAAACAATGAAAAGGGGGTAAGCAGTATGTTTAACTATCTATCCATCAAAATTGGTTTCACTTTAATCGGGTTTCAGGAACGCTAGATATGACCATTTCATTTTAAGCGTTCACTGCTGGAAATCCGGTTTCAGAATCGGAAGTCCGTTTCGTAACACATTTTAATCCCAGTTGGGATCATAATTAGGCGACGCTATAGTTGAACAAAATTTAGTATTATCAGTTAGGTTTCCACCGCAATTAGCGGATCAGTAATATGCTATGTCGACAGGGAGTTATGGACAGTTTATGTTCGATGTGTAAAATCTGCCTCTGCAGAATTCAGCAAGATGTATCGACATTGTAAAATGAATTAAAAATATCAAACGGTTGAGTAATCCAGTGAGACCAGTTGATTAAGATAGCTAATTCAATTTCCTACGTAACGATAAAGGGTTCCGCGCATTCTCATATTTGAACAGGAATATACAGGGGCCTAGATACAGGGGTTAATCGGGATTTCCATTCTGGACTGCAGTCCAGAATCGTAATACTCCGCAATTTTCTCTATCATAGTTTATTAAAATTCAGTGATCAATAATATAATATAGTAGGTTAAACAGTTAGCTTCGATACGGGGCCATCGAACGCTAAAATCCAGTTTGTACACAATTTATTATAAATTTTATAGTTTGGCATGTACGAAGGTTTTCAGGTTTTACGACAGAAATCGGGATGTCATTTTACGTGAGCAAACGACATTGTATTGGTACCAAAGTCTCAAGGGACATTCATTATAACTCGGGCCATCACATGTTATATGTTGCCGTCAATTTAACGATTTTCTCCCATTCAGGTTTTGCATCGAGCACGTGGATTATAACGATTCACATGAAATAGTGTATGCGGATATCATTGATAACTTGAATTGTAATACAAAAATTAGCATGAAGCAAGTATCAAACTTGCCTGGTGACGTGTTGACGACGGTACGGCAGCAGTGCGATCGCGACACACGCGCGACACGGCAACAACACAAGAGCTAGGTTCGATCTTGGTTTGCGCTTGGGCTCAAGGCAAAAAGGGAAATGCTTGGCTCGGTCTCGGGCTTGGAGTGGTCGACGGCTAGGAGCTCTGGTAATGGTTTAGCAGCGACTCACATTCACGATGGGGGCTCCGACGACGTGGGTGTTGGAGTTTGGGTTGAGCAACGGCGCTCGGGGTTGTTGAGGAGGGCTCGTCGGAGATGAGTGCAGCGGCGATAGGGTGCGCCGGCGAGGGTTTCAGGCGGCGAGAGCTCCGACAATGGGAGCTCGGGATGCAGGCGATGGAGAAGAGGGGTGTTGCCCGGTTGCAAAGAGGTGGCAATGTCGCAGAAGTGAGACGAGGAGGGCGGCGGTGTAGGCTCGTCGGTGAAGGAGGAGATGATGCTGAGGCTGCAGAGGAGTCGACGAGGTGGCCGGCGGCGCGATGGGAGCTCGTCGGCGACGAGAAGGAGTGCAGGGGAAGGCTCGGGGGTGGGTTGAGATGATGGCGAGGAGAGGCTCTGGGTAGTGGGTGAAGAGGAGAGAGATGTGAGGGAGGAAGGACGAGGTGATTGTCGTGGTCGTTGGCGTTGGCGTCGGCGTCGGCGGTTGTAGGGGATGAAGCTGGGAGCTTGGAGAGAGGAGAGGATGGATAAAGTGGAGAGAGTCAGATGGATGAGGAGGGGTTGAGGAGCTTGAGAGCGTGCGCGCGAACGTGGGTCGGGGTCGTGGGTCGTGGTCGCGAGCGGGCGGGGATATTGGCGACGAAGTGGCAACGTAGGGAGCGCAAAGAAAAGAAGCGGGAAAAATTTAGTGGGGATGAAGCAGCTTAACGGGTCGGGTCGTCTGGGAACGGGTTAGGAGTTGGGTGTGGGCGCGGGCTAGGGAAACGCACGGGCTGGTGCTTGGGATTTTATTTTAATTATTGTTCTTTTAATTTTCCCTGGGGCTGGGCTTAAGAGCGACGTAGGGAGCGCAAAGAAAAGAAGCGGGAAAAATTTAGTGGGGATGAAGCAGCTTAACGGGTCGGGTCGTCTTGGAACGGGTTAGGAGTTGGGTGTGGGCGCGGGCTAGGGAAACGCACGGGCCGGTGCTTGGGATTTTATTTTAATTATTGTTCTTTTAATTTTCCCTGGGGCTGGGCTTAAGAGGGAAGGAAAATAAATGGAAAGGGGAAAGGAAATCGGGAATAGAATTAGGGGGTTTGGGCTCGGGAAAATGGGAAAAGGAGATGGGCCTGGCCAAGAGAGGGGGGAGATTGGATTTAGATTAAAATAGTAAAATCGGAATTGGAAATATTCAGTAAAATTTTAGGGGATTACAATAAAGGAATAGAACATAAATATAATAAAAAATATAGGAAAATTAGTTTATTCAAATATGTAAAATAGTACGTCGAAAACTGGGTATTACGATACAATTATAAATTTATTGTGGGCCAAAGGTTATAGTACGATAAAAATTTGGAGATAGAATTAAAGAAATAAGTTAGATTAAATAAAGTTTATTTAAATTCGTATTTTATTGTATAATAGGTACTGGGTATTACATCATACCCCACTTAAATAAAAATTTCGTCCTCGAAATTTAAAATAACTATAAGTTATAAAATAATATGCAAAAGGCCACCAACTCAAGCACTAACATATAGCGATTTATTTAAAAGCAGCTAGATAAAAGTCTAAGGTCTATATAAGTATGAGAAATAACGCAACTAAAAGGATAGGCCTAAGTAAACACAAGGCATGACCGTCTATAAAGATAAACTATATGCACAATATCAGAAAATAAAATAGCAATAACAAACAATAGTGAAGGATTTTGCCGATAGGCTACCATATTGTAGAATGAATATATCGATCAAACAATTTAAAATAACTTGAGAAAACCCATATGGCGAAACGATAGATAACAAAACAGTATGTGTGACATATGTTTGCGCCATTGAAAATGTGAAGAATAGTAAAGCATTTAAAATGGGTAAAACGGAAGTAGTTAATAACACGCAATTTCTGTAACCACAAGGTAGTGGAAGCTAATTTTCGAATACGATGCCACTGAATGTAATTATGGTAATAGGAGGGAGTAAAAAGTGTATAGGGCTGGCCAGGGTAGGGATTACAATGGAGTATGGCCCACTTGAAAGGTCGGACTGTAGTACTTCAAACTGAATGTCGAAAAGACTGGGGTCGGGTCAGCACAGGGTGCAAGGGTGGATAGTCACGAATCTCAGGAGGAAAAGAAATGTATAGGGGAAACATTTAAAGCATCAAGCGGACTAAAAATCCAAAAGGTTAGCGAACTCAGAAATTTTGTTATTGTTTATCCTCCAAAAGAATCTCAAACAAGGCACATACGAAGGATGAAGGGTGGCCCTAAACTATACATAGATTTATTTGGCCAGAGCAAACAAAAGATAAATCGCGTCAGGCACGGTTATGGAAGTTCAGCATGTTACGGTAGGCTCGCGCGCTCAGATAGGGCCATCCATTTCCATATCGCCTCGCAGGGATTGCCACTGGAGGTTCTTCTGCCACGGGGTCTTCTTCTTCTGGTCCTTCTTCCTCGGCTGGAGCTTCTTCATTGAGGTCTGCTTCCATGTGATTCTCTTCTTCTGGATCCTCTTCCACTGGATTTTCTTCCACTGGATTTTCCTCAAGGTCTTCCTCTTCTGGATTTTCTTCTATTGGGTCCTCCTCGGGATCTCCCCCTATCGGGTCCTCCTCTATTGGGTCTTCTTCGGGGTCCTCTTCTTCGTCGTCAGAATCGATGATCATGTCGACTTCTGGGCTGCGAATCCCTCACTCTCGGAATCGCTGTTTCCGAAATAACCTGTGAGCCGTTGTTCTCGTCATCTGAACTCATCAGCATGCAGTCCAAGGAAACGCACGACCGTATGTCCTCATCTAGAGACGGCGCTGCTCCAAGGTGGGCCATGGCCTGAAAAGAAAGAGTCATGATTAGTCAGTGGGACACATTAAGAAGATAACCAAGGATACGGTAGCACACGGAAGACATGCTGTAGGCAAGGACTGAAAAATCAAAAGTTAGAATACTGATGCAATGAATAGTATAAGTAAAGTGAGTGGGAAGGGGACGATACATACATCACAACTCAGAATTTTATTACATTCAACTAAAAAGTTTAACGGATACAAGATCTCAAACGAAAAGAAAATATTTACAAAAGAATGACAACATTTTTATTGAAAGTGGAAAGGCGATAATTCTTCTTTGATTTCCAGACCGCTGCATTCTCATCACGCGAGTTGAATCCTGTGCTGGGTCCGCACTATCATCGAAGCTCGAACTACGAAATAACAATCACTTAGCAGGAGTGGAGAGTGTGGACGAACTTCCTCCTTGTAGCTCCTTCCTTTTAGGGCAACCATTGACAAGGTGTTCGCTGGCATTGCCCTTTGGCGCTGCGACAATCTCTCTGAAGGTGTCCTGGCTTCTCACAGTACCCACAACGTTGGGTCTTCCGCTGCTTCCGTTGCTGGGGAACAAGTGGGCGCTTCATCTTCACCTCTTTTCCTCGTCTACCAGGGATCCCTTTACGATTGGAGACTTCCGCTGGTGCCTGAGTCACTTACCTTCTTAATCCTTCAGCTAACAGGTCGTTTGTTCGCTCCTGGGCTTCCTTCAGACTTTGCAGTACATTCAGAATCTCTACGGTCTGATTCTGGGGAGTGAAGATATAAGAAGAGTCGTTGGAAGATATGGTCCTGAAATAACAATTTTGAGGATGATATAAGGCACAAGCTATAAGAATTAAAATACAATATGGATTAGGCAAGGAATCAAGAATATCGGGTGGGGTGAAATTCAAACAAGTGGAAATCAACTGTAGAACTCCAAGTCACTCAAACAGAGTACAGTATTATAACTATGCTGCAGTTCACAATTACAACCACGTAACTCTACTAAGTCACCAAAAACTCTAGCGGATGGATCAAAATATATAGCAGAACACACTATGTGAATCAAGATCAAGAATAACAAGTTACAATTTAGACCGAAGGATGTCTTAGATTGTCAAGCACTACACGGAACTGCAATCCCAATCGAAGCAAAACCTGGCTCTGATACCAACAAAACCATGTCACGCCCCGCTTCCCAAAATACGGAATACGAGTGGTTGACAAGGCCAGCCATACTCCTACGGTCAAGGAAATATCTCTCCGTAGTCACACTTCGGCTTCTAGCACTACGTGGTAATCAGTAAACAATGCCCAGGTAATGAGAAATACAGTATCTAAATCAAAAGAACTAACCAGATGGAGATCAAGGAGGTATAACTCTGGGTCGCTGATCGAGATGTCCGCGATGTCCTCGAAGTACGTCAAGCCCTGGTCCAAGCTAGATCCACTCCTCACTTTGAGCATGCATACTCAGGTCGTCAGAGCGACGCGATAGCAATACACACACACACACACAATGTGAACTCGTGCAATGATAATGAATAAGAAACAGTAATCATGGAATAATGACGTGAATATGAAGTAGCCAATGCAGGTAGCTGATAGAGCAGGGAAACAGTAAAGCAGTAAACAGTGTAGCAGGTCTATTGAATCGGTAAGCAATGCATGTCAATGTCACTAACCCTATCAGTCTCACTGTACAGGTTGCTAAGCCTATCGTCAGTTCAAGGGTGAGAGTCAACCACTCGTGAGTAACCCCCACCCAAGGGTAGGCCCCAAGGACAAGGGAACACGGGCCCGAGTCGCTCGCTAATAATCAGTAATATCCCCATATATCTCCAGAATCGCTGTATGTGCTGGCATGGGACTCCCGAGATCCTGTTGAGCTTGCACTCAAACTACCCCACACCCCGTGGTCTACATCAAACGCCAACCATAAACTCAAATGCCAGTCGGTTCATGACAAGTCTACGCGAGAACTGAAGACAGGGTCTCCATCAAGCATGTCTCGACTGATACCCAAGATAAATGAACAGTGTTTGGTGCCTTACCTGTGACACCCATACAAGTGCTTCCATAATCGTCCTATACCAATTATAGTCACACTTATACATGTCTCACAGACGTCGACAATGCAATAAATCAATAGGGTCCACTGATTGTGTACAAGTACGTGTCACTTTCACTTATCCATTCATGCTTAAACGCTAACGTACTTGCCACAATCAAACACTAATACCTTACACCGGGTAATGCATATGATCACTAGGTTACCAATGCAATGACATCTATATAATGTGATGAGAATACAATAATTATGGCATGATCAAGATATCATTAGTCGGTGTCCTACTACTTGTATAATTTATTATAAATCATACATGCGAAATTTAGCGAAACAATGAAAAGGGGGTAAGCAGTATGTTTAACTATCTATCCATCAAAATTGGTTTCACGTTAATCGGGCTTCAGGATCGCTAGATATGGCCATTTCATTTTAAGCGTTCACTGCTGGAAATCCGGTTTCAGAATCGGAAGTCCGTTTCGTAACACATTTTAATCCCAGTTGGGATCGTAATTAGGGGACCCTATAGTTGAACAAAATTTAGGATTATCAGTTAGATTTCCACCGCAATTGGCGGATCAGTAATATGCTATGTCGACAGGGAGTTATGGACAGTTTATGTTCGATGTGTAAAATCTGCCTCTGCAGAATTCAGCAAGACGTATCGACATTGTAAAATGAATTAAAAATATCAAACGGTTGAGGAATCTAGTGAGAACAGTAGAGTAAGATATATAATTCAATTTCCTACGTAACGATAAAGGGTTCCGCGCATTCTCATATTTGAACAGGAATATACAGGGGTCTAGATACAGGGGTTAATCGGGATTTCCATTCTGGACTGCAGTCCAGAATCGTAATCCTCCGCAATTTTCTCTATCATAGTTTATTAAAATTCAGTGATAAATAATATAATACAGTAGGTTAAACAGTTAGCTTCGATACGGGCCATCGAACGCTAAAATCCGGTTTGTACACAATTTATTATAAATTTTATAGTTTGGCATGTATGAAGGTTTTCAGGTTTTACGACAGAAATCGGGACGTCATTTTACGTGAGAAAACGACATTGTATTGGTACCAAAGTCTCAAGGGACATTCATTATAACACGGGCCATCACATGTTATATGTTGCCGTCAATTTAACGGTTTTCTCTCATTCGGGTTTTGCATCGAGCACGTGGATTATAACTATTCACATGAAATAGTGTATGCGGAAATCATTGATAACTTGAATTGTAATACAAAAATTAACATGAAGAAAGTATCAAACTTGCCTGGTGACGTGTTGATGACGGTACGGCAGCGGCGCGATCGCGACACACGTGCGGCACGGCAACAACACAACAGCTAGGTTCGATCTTGACTTGCGCTTGGGCTCAAGGCAAAAAGGGAAATGCTTGGCTCGGTCTCGGGCTTGGAGTGGTCGACGGCTAGGAGCTCTGGTAATGGTTTAGCAGCGACTCACATTCGCGATGGGGGCTCAGACGACGTGGGTGTTGGAGTTTGGGTTGAGCAACGACGCTCGGGGTTGTTGAGGAGGGCTCGTCGGAGATGAATGCAGCGGCGATAGGGTGCGCCGACGAGGGTTTCAGGTGGCGAGAGCTCCGGCAACGGGAGCTCGGGGTGCAGGCGATGGAGAAGAGGGGTGTTGCCTGGTTGCAAGGAGGTGGCGATGTCGCAGAGGTGAGACGAGGAGGGCGGCGGTGTAGGCTCGTCGGTGAAGGAGGAGATGATGCTGAGGCTGCAGAGGAGTCGACGAGGTGGCCGGCAGCGCGATGGGAGCGGGTGATCGTCGGCGGCGAGAAGGCGTGCATGGGAAGGCTCGGCAGTGGGTTGAGATGATGGCGAGGAGAGGCTCTGGGTAGTGGGTGAAGAGGAGAGAGATGTGAGGGAGGAAGGACGAGGTGATTGTCGTGGTCGTCGTCGTTGTCGTCGGCGTCGGCGGTTGTAGGGGATGAAGCTGGGAGCTTGGAGAGAGGAGAGGAGGGAGAAAGTGGAAAGAGTCAGAGGGATGAGGAGGGGTCGAGGAGCTTGAGAGCGCGCGCGCGAACGTGGGTCGGGATCGGGGGTCGTGGTCCCGAGCGGGCGGGGATGTTGGCGACGAAGTGGCGACGTGGGGAGCGCAATGAAAAGAAGCGGGAAAAATTTAGTGGGGAAGAAGAAGCTTAACGAGTCGGGTCGTCTGGGAACGGGTTAGAAGTTGGGTGTGGGCGCGGGCTAGGGAAACGCATGGGCCGGTGCTTGGGATTTTATTTTAATTATTGTTCTTTTAATTTTCCCTGGGGCCGGGCTTAAGAGGGAAGGAAAATAAATGGAAAGGGGAAAGGAAATTGGGAAAAGAATTAGGGGGGTTTAGGTTCGGGAAAATGGGAATGGGCTCGGGAAAATTGGAAAAGGAGATGGGCCTGGCCAAGAGAGGGGGGGGGGGATTGGATTTAGATTAAAATAGTAAAATAGGAATTTGAAATATTCAGTAAAATTTTAGGGGATTACAATAAAGGAATAGAACATAAATATAATAAAAATATAGGAAAATTAGTTTATTCAAATATGTAAAATAGTTCGTCGAAAACTGGGTATTACGATACAATTATAAATTTATTGTGGGCCAAAGGTTATAGTACGATAAAAATTTGGAGATAGAATTAAAGAAATAAGTTAGATTAAATAAAGTTTATTTAAATTCGTATTTGACTGTATAATAGGTACTGGGTATTACAGTCCCTGGACAGGGCTGTTTCAGGGATTTACGGGTAAGTGTTACCAGTAGTTTCTCGACCCGTTATGAGCCTCACATCGGCACGACTTATCGAGTTACTGGGGTCTGACGTTTACCACCCCTGGACGAGATATGCGACATATCAAACGAAGAGACCGGACTGTACGGTAAGTGTTACTGATTGGATTCGCAGGAGTATGAGCAGGCTTGCTTGTTGATCTTCTGATCGCTCAATACCTGAGTGGTCGTTACGTTTAACACGCCTCTTGCGGCTTGTGGGTGTTTGATATGATTATCACCTGCTGCCAGCGTATTGACGGGTCTTTAGAGTCCTACACAGAGGTTTCCTGGCTCAGGCGAAATGGAGTAGGAGCACATATGAGATATGTGCGGGACCGAGATTAATACGAGTATATGATACCGTATTCTATTCTCGCGATTTGTATCATCGGTCGGTTATATGATATATAGCCGAGTTATCGAATCAAGTGTTGATTCGATAGATTGATACACATGATATTAGTCGGTTATATGAGATATGACCGAATCATTAAATCATGTGTTGATTTAATGATTTAATGTATAATTATATATTTGATATATTACTTTACATTAACTAGTATTGGCTCACTTAAGTTTTCTTTTCTCACTTGATTTTGTGCACATGATATATATGTGATATATATTAATGCACAACTATTGTGTCATGCTTGATGCCACATGCAGCATGGGTGTATGAGACTTACACCATGGATATAATAATGATTAGGTTTTTATTTATTTAGGTAATTCACAAATTAGTGGAAATTGTCACGTGCTTGGAAGCTTGGAGAAGCTTGTAGCATTTTTGACTTAGTCCACTAGTTTTGTTTTACTTGTAGATATTTATTAACCTAACCATTATTGTAACCCATGGTTTATTCTCTACATGAGTTAGTATATGACACTAACTCACCCATGGTTGTTATTCTCACCTCATTAGTTCATTCTTTTTCTCTCTCTTCATCTTCTTCATTCTTGAGATAAAGCTCTCTAGCTTTTCAAATGGTGAGAAAATATTGTGAGAAAAATAAATCTAAAGTGAGCTCACTTCCTACTTAATCATCCTACACACATGCTTGGATAGTTTAGGGTGTTTGCTTCACTAATTTCACAATTAGTGAAGAGGTGGCATGAGCTTGAGTCTCCTCGACGTAGATCATCTTCGGCCTCGAAGACTTCGAGCAAGCTTGTTCATTTCTCCAAAGGAACCCATACTAGAGTTCGGGAGATCTTCGATCGCAGCGAAGGGACTACTACACGGAGCTTAAGAAGTGAAGGACCGGTCTACAAAGGTTGTATTCCTCATTCACTTAGTGTAATGGTAGATTACATGTTATTTTGTCTAGTTGCTTTAGCTTGATCCTGGTTTAGGATTGATTAGCACCTTAGATTTTTTAAATTTGGCATGGTAGTTGCTGTGAAAACCCAGTAGGGTGCTAAGAAATCCCAACAGTTTCAAGCATGCGGATCGGGTCGGATACTAACCAAAGATACCAAATCCATCATCCGCACCCAAACGCAAACAATAAACAAGAACTGTCGTAAAACTGGAAAATACTCAAAATAAATATGGTATAAATGAACTAGGGTGTTACATGACTTGAACACAAAACCTGGGGAAAAGGAGAAATCAAGAATGTAACCGAAACGTAACTCACGAGTATATTATAATTGTTTGCCGTGATTCTAGGTGTTACGGAATAAATCATTGTTTGCCGTGATTCCGGGCGTTACGGAATAAATCATTGTTTGCCATGATTCCGGGCGTTACGGAATAATTATTGTATCGTGATCCCGTGGGGAATGAACATGATATATACTGTTGAGATACGATGATGATTGCATTAATTGATTTTAAAGACTTGTAAAATAGATAATTTAGAAACACATATTTTAGGATACACATCACATACATATAGCTCACTATTTATATCTGTGTTTATTATTTATATTCATGTTTAATCATAGAACTGTATCCTGGTTATCGCTATTATTTTGATATTATGACGCACTGACGTCTGGGTTTTGCATGGCCCAGTTTCTGTACCTTTATCGCAGGCAGATCAAGAGTATTTTAGCAATCAAGCCGAGTAATAAGGTGCTGGTTATTTAGTTTAGAGACTCTTAGTTTATTTATTTCCGCAGTTTTATTTCTATTGATGTGAGCCCATATTGGGACGTGATTCAGATACTATTGTATTGTTTATTGGATCTTGATTCGTTTATGCTACACCTATTTCTTGGTTTTATTTATTGTGGCAGATGGACACGTGTTAGCTAAATTATATATTTTACTGTTCTTGATATCCGATTGGCAACCATAATGTCCTAACCACAGGTAGTATGGTTGGCTCTGTCACGTGCCGTGTTTACGTATTTTGGGAAGCGGGGTGTGACAATATTTTTATGATACTTTGACCTTCGGGAGTCGCTAAAATGCATTATAGATGTTTCAGTAAATACCTTAAGTTTTCGTATTATCACTAAAGCATCTTAACTTATTTAAAGTCACATTTTCACTAAAATACCCCAAGTTTACTAGAACCCGTATTTTCATATAAATACCCTAATGTCGCTAAATCTTGTATTTTCAAATAAATATCTCGACTTTACCTTAAGTTGTATTTTCGAATAAATAGCATTAATCTTCTTCAAAATTAATATTTCACTTAAAAGCCATAACTTTTCTCACAACCATAATGTCACGACCCGCTTCCCATAAGAACGGTAACGACACGTGACTAAGTCTGCGACGTATTTATTTCGAGAAGGTCATTCCCGCAATAAAATACACTAAGCGTTTATAAGCAATATAACATACAAGAAAATTAAACAAGTGAATTAAACTTCAACAACAATTTTATTTACATTCATAATTTCGAGTACAATACAATATCTAAAATAAAAGATACAATAACTGGAAAGTGCCTAAACAATGACATACTAGAAAATAAACAGCTGAATGGGACCAGTAGTCGGTCTGTGCTCCAAACTGAGAGCAGTCCTCTGAACTCGACTCAATCTCCTCCGTTCCCTGGTCTCCTGATGGACATTCCAAGGAAACAAAGAGAAAGGAATGTCGTTAGTGAACTAGTGCTCGGTAAGTCTCTAAAAAAGGAAAAAAGTAATGATATGTATGTAAAATGAACATGTATGAGTGTATGTAAAAGGTATCCCAAGTATGACATGTATATGAATATGATTAGCCTATTCTAATATGATTGTTTGTAGTTTGATAAGGAAGATATGCGTGTATACGAGAGTGGTCCGTCGTACCCCGCAGACCAAAGATACAGGAGTACAAGGCCCCGTCAAACCCATAGGACAACGACACAAGATATTCTTAGGTGTGTTTTAGTGGACCCTCGTGCCATAACATACATTATTTACCAATTTACCCCTTATCCCCTACGTATTTTAATTACAAGAATTAATTACAAGTCTTATTCGAAATCCATAAATATAAAGAGAGTACAATTCAAGTTCGAGTTCAAGTATATCAAGTCAAGTTCAAGTGTTCAAGCCAAGTCGTATTCATGGTTCGGATCAAGTCAAGTCAAATATGTAATAGGTTTGATCGAGTAAGTCATCAGAATACTTTTGAGTTTGTGTCAAAGATCAAGTATACAAGTGAAGTTGTATTTAAGGTTCGGGTCAAGTTCGAGTTCGAGTTCGAGTACGGCTCAAGTCAAGTGTTCAAGTTGGTTCAAGTCAAGTGTTCAACTTAGTTCAAGTCAAATTGAACCAACCCTGTTTGACTGGGAGATTAGGCAAGTGTAAGCGTTGATTGTCTCTAGCTTCCCGAGACTCAAGAGAGAATATGTCACTTAAAACTCATATGCTGCCTATATACCGGATAGCTACTAGTTTTATAGTTCTAGGTATTTATATGAAAATAAATCATTTAGCAATTTAAAGTATTTATGTAAATTAGTCCATCAAAAACTCGAGGTTTTTTTTTATATAATTACTTTATTTTTAAAAATAAATCTCGAGAGTGTTAAATAAAAATATACTTTATATTTTATGGTACTTTAATGACAAAACCTAACCTTTAGAATTTTAGGGAATTTTAGTGAAAGAATCCATCTTTTGAATACATAAGGTATTTTAATATAACTTAATCTTTTGAACCTAAGGTATATTATTAAAAATCTAATTTGCAACTTGTTTTCTTTTAAGTTACATATAGATGATAAAAATTATTTCATTATTTAAATATCATTGAAATTGTTTTAGATTTGTTTTAAAAACCCGTATTTTGTTTTCCTTCGAGAACGCGTTCCGTAAAGAGCTCGGATCTCACTCACTAGACCCAAGATGTACGATAATCCGCACCATTTTCAACGGGGTTCCCCTAACTAGGGTTGTGGGGCGAAAATACGCAAAGAAAAAGAAATAGATAATTATATTTTTTAAATAGTGTAAAATGGATTTAGGTTTTGGTAGGTTACTGAATTTATTTAAGCCTAAACTAAGTAACTGAGACATGCCACATATAGCAAGCATGATTGAACCCTTCAACCTCTGTAGGTAGAAAAAACTTAAGAGAGAGACTTCACACTTTTGAAAGTAAGAAGTGAACAACATCTTATAGTATTTTAGCTTTCAACAAATGCTTTGACAAATATAAAAAGGTAATAACCATTAACATCACTATAGAAATACCTACTAACCATTCATCACCAGATGTATAACAGTTCCGTGTAGGGATGTAGGTATGGATGTATGTGTGCGTATAATGTTTATGTATGCATGTGGTGGTAACATCAAACACTTGAATAAATATTACAGTACAATTCAATGGAATTTTGAAAGGTTTATAAGAACACTTTTAAATCAGCAGTTTTCTGCTTTTCAGAAACCCGCAACACGTAAAACAATGTATTGAGGACTTACGATATAATAAGGGCAAGGATTCATGGCAACATGACAAGAGGAGGAGAATGAGATAGAGTGAAAAAGAGAAGGGACTTACTCGACGGGAATTTTCTTTGAGGCATTTCATCGAACACGTATGCGTGCAAAATAGATACGTCATCAGATGGGAGGTCCAGAGGCATGGGAATGATCATGGCGCTCACGCAGACTCGGGCCTGGCCTTGGAGCCTCGGTTCTCAGCCCGGAACACATCGAATAGGCTGTTGAGGGTTTGGTTGGGTTGCATGGGTTTGTTGATGCGGCTGACGACGGCGATGGTGGTGATGATGTCAAGGCACGGCGCTGAAATGGGCACGGCAACGCTTGATGGGTTCGGCTTGCAAAAGAGGAAGGGGGGAAATTTAGAAAAAAAATGGGAGTGGACAAAAGGTATTATCATGGGTACTCAAGCCTAACCCAATGAACGGGTATTAGTTACAAAGTATGATCACAGTATAAGAGTTGGTCGGTAACCGTGAAGTCAACCTTAAACAAAACATGCCAAACCCAGAGCAAAAGGGTCTGGTCGATCTCCACATAAAACCAACAGTCCAACAATCAAATTGGTGGCAAGAGTTGCTGCTGGGGCATTAAAAGAAAAAGCAATCTGAACTAAATTTGATTTCATAAACATAAAATGCAAACAAGACCCTTCTCCATTTTGAAAAACTGTAGTTGATTTAGGATGTCTGCAGCCAGTTCAGAATAAATTGATTGTCTAGGTTCAATCTCAAATATCAAATTTTGAAGCTATTATCTCACTTCAATCCCAAATAAAAACATGTCTCGAACTCAACAATTCATGAGAGCTAATCAACCAAGAGATATACTCACGAGATTGCTGCTGTTGCGGCGATCGAGATCCAGGCACTTGACGGTAACGACCTCGTTGGCGGGGACGAAGTTCGCTTGATACGCCGTCGCGCTGGCGCCATAGCCGACCTCCTCGATGGGCTTGTAGTCCTCCGGCAACGCCGTGAAGCGTCTGCCCCCTCCTCGAGCTCCCGCTCCTCTCTTCCTCATCGATGAATTTGAGAGATAGAAATGAACGTGAGAGAGGGGGGGGGTTAAAGGCGGGATGGTGATGATGGGTTCGGTTACACGAGAGGGGAGGCGAGGAGATCGCGCTCGCATGCGGGCGTTACACGAGAGAGGAGATGAACAGTGGTGGGGGTTTGTGGGTTCGGCTGGGGAAGAGAAGGGAAAAAGAAGAAAGAAAGGTTGAGAGTAAGTGAGCTTTGGGTTTGGGACTTGAGAAGAAAAAGAAAAAGGAAATATTTAGGCCGAGTTTGGGTTTGGGTTTTTGGTTCTGGGGTTTGGGTTTTGGGTTTTGGATTAATTGAGATTTAAATAAGAAAAACAAATTTAATTAAATGGGTTATTTGATTTGGGTAAGGAGAATTGGGTTTTGGGCTTAAATATTTATAAAAGAAAAAGAGAATGATAAGTTAAAAACTTAAATATAACAAAAAGAAATTGGGCCCGGAAGTAAAATAGATAAATCTAATAATAAATAAATTTAATCGAAAACGGAAAATACCAAAAACAGATAAATACAGTATTTTTATTAAAGAAGATAGTACGAAGGTATAGGGATTTTAGATTCGTTACACATAATTTCATAAAAATACCATGGACTATTACTAAACCCCAGTACATGAGCATACCCTGTACTTATCCTTTTTTACATGGACTTGCAACCTCTTCACAATTTGAATGCCATACTTAATCTTATGCAAGAATCTCTATATCACATGCCATCTGGTATCGCTAGAGTTAAGACGCATGAACTTAGACATGGATTACTACTGAAGATTCCGATATACGGATAACCTTATTATTACCGAAGATTTCGGTATACGGACGACCTTATTACTACTGAAGATCCCATGCCTAGTAGAACCACACGCTAACACCTATCTGTACCCATATACCTCTAAATGAGACCCGGGTGGGATGGTTTGCTTATGTAAGGCAGTATTAAGGGTCTCGGATTTCCCGTCTAGTTAATCGTGGATCCGAAAATGATTATATATATATATATAGTCTGTTGTTGTTCCGTGACCCAACAGAATAATCTCAAAAACCCGGTACCCTTACATAACCAAACTAGAACACACATATGATATCATTTATGCTTCACACTTTAGTTGCCTTTCTCTTACTTAACCTACATGATACATCCGTTTACATATACTCACACTAACTTATGCGACTGTTGCCATACTTTTTATTGATTTATTTCATTCACTCTATCTTGAGAAATCCCACTCGACTTTATCTCGCCGACGGACATTTCTATCATTTTTTCCCCTCTCTCTCCCCAATGTCCGTTAGGGCTGGAAGAAGGCTTGTTGGAAGTCGAAGCTACAGAAGAAGGCTACGCTCAATTCTCGACTCAATATTAGGACTTTTGTTGCCTTATTTCCTTTCTTTTGCCCTCCTATTTAGGGGTTGCCAATTGATGTAATAAAACTTTGATATGAACTTAGATTGTAATAAATGCTGGTTAATGTATAAAGCTTTGCTTTTATTTTACATGTTTTGTATACTTCTGCATACTATAAGCTTAGCGTAATTGTATCGGATAGAATGTCTACTTGGTATAGTGATGTCGCGGGCCTAACCATGTGTCTGCTCTAGTATTTTGGGAAGCAGGGCGTGATACACATGAAAAAAGTGATTTTTTTCAAAAATGCCACAATTTCATTTTTCCGATTTCTTACATGTTATAACACAAAATATCATGAAATTTTTCAATATTTTGCCAGTAGGATCTAGGTAGTGAGAGAAATATAAGAGATTTTAAAGAAGAAGGTTGATTATAATTTTCCCACCATATTAGCATTAGTGTATGAGATAAAAAAAAGTGATAAGTGTTAAACATGGAGCCAATAAAAAATTTTCTATAACCAAAATATGGTTAGAGATTTAAATAGGGGTTAGGCAGCAATTTTCTCACTAAGTCACACGGAATATTTTATACAAGGAGCCGAGGGCTAATATGTACTTCCTACTATTGCTTTTTGCCTCATGATAATCTTAATATGCAAATATCAAACTGATAGAAAGTTATAAAACAATATGAACCTCTTTTGTTTATTTTGTTTTATTGTACATTGTTTTGATATGTTAAATCGTTTTCTTTATATATTTTTTGATTTGGCCCGTATGCCTAATCTTAGCACACAACACACACGCGCATTCAAAAGAGCCACAAAAATTTACACCAAAAACATATAAATTGTGGTCACCGAAGCGTAGTCTCCGCATGAAAATTGCCAACCATTTTAACTCAAGAAACAGAACAGATAAAAAGGAGGAGGATGGAGCTCCTTTTCGGGCCTCCGTCAGATGTTGCCTCCCGTTGATCTCGCGGTAAACTTAGCTGATTGTCCTTCGTTGCGTGTGGGTCTCAATGGGTTTTTGGAGGAAATGGTGAGGTGAGGGAGCTGTTGCCGAGTACCTGTAAAGAAGTCCCGGGGTGGTTTGGTACCACCGAGGACCCTCCGATGCTTAAGTTAGTGATCAGATCCGAGCAGAGTAACGGCCTCAAAGTGTAAAAAAAAGGCTTACTTGACCCCTCTGCGATGGGGGTTTATATAGCGGCGGCAGCACGCAGTAGCAGGCGCAGGAATCTCGCCGGCCGTTACGCTCCCGATGTCACGCCCGCGTAAAGAGCGAATCGCCCATTAATGGGGATCGTGATGGCGTGGAATGTGGAACGTTTCCGGCGGAGAATCCGCGCGCGGCGAGATTCGCGGAGCGACGGTTACGCCCGGGAATAGGTCGGAAGGCCGAGGAAGACGTCCTCGGCAGGAGCTCGGGGACGAGCAAGGAGGCCGAGGAGTCTTGGTCCTGTGGTAGCTCGGGGGCGAGCTGAGAGGCCGAGGAGGCTAATTTGCAGGGGCCCCAAAGGGGGCCAGCTTGGGCTTGCTGGTCGGGTACGGGGTGACCTGATCGGTCCCTGCGGGCCCATTCTTCTGAGTTCTGGGATACGTCACCTGCCACGTGTCATGATCTTGGGGGTCGCCAATATCGAGCACTATCATTAGCCCCCCACTCTTGTCCCGACCAGATAGTGGTCGGGTCAGGAGTGGACTGTCGGGCCTCCCGAGGTGAGACCCCTTCTATGGTTTCGTCGGGACGAGTTCTTGGGCCGTCGGTTGTCTTTTCCGCCCGCGAATCAGGGTGAGATCTTTGCATTTAAAAAAGGTGCGTCAGTTCGTGCACTCTGCAGTCGAAGCGACGGTCCACGTGTCGAGCGCCAACTGGCTGATGTGACGTGCGCAGGTCTGCGGCGTCTGACGGGACGCGGCCAATCGCTGGGCTGCCACGTGGAGTGATCGGAGCCGCTGGGCGCGAGGAGCCGTTTCGGAGGGAGACGATGGACGCCATTGGATGAGGCCGTATGCGGTAATAAATATGGGTGGGGCCCGCCCTAGGGCCCTTACTCTCTCATATTCCTCATTCTCAAGCCTCAGCTGCTCGGCGCTCGTCTCGCTTCTCTTATTCCCAAACTTTTGAAGAGTTTCCTTCCCAGGTTAGATATCTTCCCCCTGTAGAATCAGTACACGTTGTAGGAGTAGATGATATGGTTCTTTTAGATGTGTCCGAGTCTCCTCGGGGAGCAGGTGCTGGGCCCTCTCCCCGAGGCTGTGAGGCGGGGGCTGCCTCCAGGGAGGAGGCGGTAGATGTAGCCCCCAGCTGTAACGTTTCCAAAATAATAAAATATTATTTTCGGGAATTTTTATAATTTAATATTATTTTAATGAATATTTTAATATTCGGGTATAATTAAATACAAATAAATGGGGGGAAATTATGGAAAATTCTAAAATAGGGTATTTTATGGAATTATGTCATTTTAAAGTTTTAAGATTAGTTATATGCTAATTTGGTGCTAATCGCGATTAAAAATCGCTAATTGGATTTTTAGCTTTTTTGTGCAAAAATGTACACATATCATTTTCCACACTTAGTACACTTGTGTTACATTTCTATGGCCATGGTTGTTCATTTGGGTTCACTATTGGAGTGAGAAGGAAAAGAAAAAGGAAAAGAAAAGAAAAGGAAAAAGTAGCATGATGAGAGAGAGAGAGACCAAGTCAACCCCCACTTTTTGAACCATACCCATCATTTCCTCACACCCATTTCTCTCTCCCCTCTCATGGAGCTGCTGCTGCTCCTGCTCTTGCTCCCTCTCATTTCCCTCCCCTTCACTTCATAGATCCCTCTCATTTCCCTCACCAAAACCCCATTCCCACTTCACAAAACTTGCTCACTAGCTACACATTGAACCTAGCAAGATTGGATTTGGAGGACTTTGAGCAACTCAAGAATTTTCTTGAGTTGCCAAAGGAGGTAATTTCTGCACCTATTAGAGTAGTATCTCATTTCTTGTGCATCAATACTAGTTTTGTGTCGATATGGTGTCGTTTGATGGATTTGTGAAACTTCAAGTTAGGGTTTATGTGAGATCTGAAATTAAAGATGAAATTGAGGCTTGTTGTGACCTTAGAACCCCTTGTGTGATGCTAAATTGGACCCAAACCTGAACTAGAAACCAGAATACGGATTTATGAGACGATGTCGGAGAAAAACTGTGAATCTGTGATCGTATTTAAGAATCTGCTATCACCCCGAGACCCTAAAAATAAAACTGAGTTGACAGAGAGATGTGCAGGCACCATGGAACCACTACACCAAACCCTAGCCCCCAACTCAAAAGTACGGCCGCCAATTTATTCCTTCTGGCCGCAAATTGCGGCCAGAGCAGGAGGGAATTGCCTCGATTTTTGTGCATGGCCCTATTTCCTCTATTCTTGACCCTGGGTATGTCTAGTTTTGACTGATTCCAGTTAGGGTAAAATCTGGGTTGATTTGCTTGAGTTGGCGTATGATTTACGACTTGTTTTAGCATGGATTTTGGTATTTGATGATTCATTCCTGTCGGGTGGCGTTTGGACGTCAACGACAAGTGGATATTGATCGTGTTTACATGCGAGTCGATAGGTTTTTACCTATGCGAGTAGGGTGTGCTATTTTGGTTTCCGATGTTATTTTCATGTGCTTTAGCGTTGTGATATACTTGTAGGTACCCCACGTGATGTTGAGGCGAAGAAGATGAAGATAGCGACATCGGCATCGGCACACGAGAAGCAAGGTCAGTAGATTTATATCTACGGGGAGAAGTCGGGTGGATGGCGTATAGCACCCCCGCAGTCCGTGGTGATGTATACGAATACGTATACACACATATATTTATTATGTGTTGTTTAGGATTATTGATGGTAATAATGGTATTATTGGTGATAAGGATGTATTGGTTTAGTATAGTGCGAACCCCTAGAGTAGTGGTTGCACCCACACATACACGTACACATATACTTGCATACATTCTTTCATTAATCTGTGAGCATATAGAGGTGTGTATATCTACACATGGGTATGGGACTATGTGTTCATATACGGGATTGAGGATGATACATGGGATTGAGATGAGTCGATGAGATTTGATTGAGGCCGTAAGATTCGGCGATATGACAGAGTTCGTTTTTGTGATGTGATATGATGGTAGTGATACCGGATATGTGATGAGATGAATGTGATATTGACCCGTACCCAGCCATTGGGATGCCGTACGACGATTTACCGTACGAGCTTTATATTGATGTTAGATCCGCATTCATGACTCGAGGATGTTATATCATATACTGTATCATACGTGATACTATTGAGGCGAGGTCACCGACTATATATATATATATATATATATATATATATATATATGTATGTATGTATATCGACTCAGATTTAGGTGGTTTCCATACCCCTCCCGATTGACTTGATTGTTGGGTTCGTAGTTCGCATAGTAGGCGTTAGACTAGACCCGAGTCATACCTATTTCAAAACTAACGAATCGGGGATATTTTAAAGATAGGCGGAAGGGTTTATACGGATATTTTCAAACGACGCATCTTTTCTTACAACACCGTAGCCCTTATTTTACCAAAAGCCCTGATTCGTCTAATTTCAAAAGGCAAGATTGCATGTTATATTTATTGAGATAGATTCTTTACTGTTGCGCTGATTATTCGATTCCGCATATTCATGCCATTTGCATTGCAGTGCTTGTGTTATCGATATATTATAATCATGCTGCTAGAACACCAGCACCATTATCGATGATGCGTATATTCCACGTACACTTGTTGCCGGCTCACACACTTCATCATCGATAATTTCCATGTCACTACACTGTAGTACTGTTGCATTCAGTGTATGTTGCTTACATTTCTTTACATGTCGCATACATCATGCCTTCTGATTATACGCATTGAGATATGTTGTTTCCATGATATTTCTGGTTTTTGGGAACCGTGGGTGTTTCAAAAGGAGAATATATAATTGTTTTAAAAACCCGGTTACCCTTGATATGATATTTCAGTGCGTCCACCATGTGTTTTCTCGGTGCTGAGAGCGACATGTGAAACCCGATTCGAGGAGGCGGATGAGGCCGATTGCGGGTACATGGTGGACCCGGTATGGTACCCCGGGGCGAGAACGGTTTCGCTGTGTAGTAAACGGTGAGCCTGGCAGTGGGACCACTACCTACCGGTGATTGGTTGGACCTGGCGGTTATCCGTAGGATACCGACCAGAGTCGATAGATGGATATGGGCGTACTGCTGGGGCCAAGGGCCGATTCCGCAGACGGAGCCCGTGGGCTGATCCGGACTGACGGAGCCCGATATATGAGGATTTACGTGCCGATGCTGGGCACAGCTTTCATGATGTTTTCGAGTGTCGATGCTGGGCACTCCGGTTCCATGATTTTGACGTGTCGCGAGGGACACAGGTGGTTTATATCCTCATATTTCCATTCATATGCTGATGATATTTACATGCATGATGGTTATTGTCATGGGGTGACGAGTGGACGGGATCCACGTACATGCAGATTGATTTAATTGATCATACCTCACATTTATGATATGCTATTACCTGAGGCACTAGCACGAGCACTTGGCACTACACTCATGCATAGAGATTACCTTGCCAGTTTAGCATGCTTCAGACTTATTCATATTGAGGTTTATTTATATCTGATCGTATTGACCTACGATGGGTCATGCATTCGATCTCTGCTTGTAGATATTTTCTATTCACGAGTTGGCAACTCACCTCCGTTGTGCCACAGTTCTTGCAGGTTTTGCCGTACAGATTCCATAGCGGCATTTCTGGCACACTGCTTCCTTATGGGTGACTTGCTTGTAGGGTTCCTAGGCACCCTAATGAGGTCTCACAAGGCATCAACCATGCCAATTTCAAATTTTAACGGTGCCGAGAAACCCTAAACTACGGATCGATGGCTAGATGTCTAGGCGAAAATAGAAACTAGTTAACACTTAACTAAGAGATACGGAAATACAACCTTTGTAGATCCGGTTCTCCACCTCCATAGCTCCGCAATGAAGTCTCCTCGCTGTCCATAACAAGTCCCGGGCTCTAGCGTCGGCTTCATCGGAGAATGGACGGGCTAGGTCATCGATGTCCATGCCGAAGATGATCTACGTCGAGGCATCGCTAAATCAAGCTCCAACTTCACCAAGTCCAAAAACTTGTGAAGAGAACACACTCTACTACTTGGCAAGAGGTAGAGGATGAAGAAATAGGAAGTGGGTTCAATTTAGAATTGGATTTCTCACTCATTTCCATCAATCACCATTGATGGAGCTTGCTTTTCTTCCTTGAAGAAGATGAAGAAGAAGAAGCTAATTGTTATGATAAGTTAAATAAATATTGAAAAGAAAATCAATACTTATCATAACATGACCATGGTTAAGTGTAGAGAACTAATTAGGGTTAAATGAAGTGGTTAGGTTTAAGCATGAGACAAAAGGGTTACAAAGTCAAAGTGTTCAAGAAACTTCATGAACAAAACAAAAATGCCACCATTTTATCATGCTCTTTTTCTTTTCCAAAAAGAATAAACAAATGAATAATCCAATAGTAAACCCTAACCATTCCATTAACCAAGGTTTAATTCTATACACTTAACAAATAAGGCATGTATCATCAAACATGATACAAGCAAGTGCACAAAATCATATCTCATATGCAATGCGCACACCCGAGTGAGAAAATCCATCTTAAGTGAACCGATACTAGTTAATGCAAAGTGATATATCAAATATATAATTATACATTAAATCATTAAATCAACACTTGATTCAATGATCCGGTCATGTCGCACATAACCGACTGGTATCAATAGTAACTACTTATCGAATCAACACTTGATCCGATAACCCGGCTATATCGCATATAACCGATCAATGTCACATCGCGAGAATCGAATACAGTATCACATACTGGTATTATTCTCGGTCCCGCACATATCTCATATGCTCTCCTATTTCGTTTCGCTTGAGCCAGGAAACCTCTGTGTAGGACTCTAAAGACTCGTCAATACGCCGGCAGCAGGTGATGATCATATCAAACACCCACAAGCCGCAAGCGGTCTGCTAAACGTAACGGCCACCCGGGTATTGAGCGATCTGAAGATCGACGAGCAAGCCCGCTCACACTCCAGTGAATCCAACCAGTAACACTACCGTACAGTCCGGTCTGATCGTCTGATATGTCGCATATCTCGCCTAGGGGTGGTAAACGTCAGACCCCAATAGCTTGATAAGTCGTGTCGATATGAGGTCTATAACTGTTCGAGAAACTACTGGTAACACTTACCAGTAAATCTCAGCAACCCTGGTCAGGGATTTCCTGTTATAGCCAATCGAACACAGCGCAACATCAACCCCCTATACCGGAAGAGACGAATCCCCTCCTATCGCTCATTGCCTCCATGTGACTCGGGACTGTACCCAAAAACCACCGTTTTGCACGCCCTCTTGGACGTGGTAAGATGGAAATCAAAGCACAGTGGGAACCACACAAGACTCTATGACGATCTCGGGTCAACAGACTACTCTGTACCAGTGTCACCAGAGAACTGCCATCTGACGTGAGGTATAATACCATCTGGGAGTTCTCGGCGAGTCCGTCCAATGTACCCAGTCTCTACTGAGCACCCGTATATCATCTCTGATGTCAAACACCAATGGATATGGGATCATCCATCGCCCATCTGTATGGGTCGAGAAGGTATGCGCTAGTCTACACTGGTATATCGATGCCCCGTCTCGATACACCCACGACTAGGGACTTTGAAGGATGTACTTATGGACTACCATGTCCCCACTAGTATGATCCGCATCATAGTACAGGTAGTCAAGTACAGATCCTAAGGGCTTTACCAACATGTAACAGAGAGACAATCAGCATACACGTTAAGGTAAAGGGTAACCAGATAGCATACTATCATGTCGAGCAAGAAAGTCCTCCCTATATATGTCCCAGCATCCACTACAATATACATCCAATGTACAGTAATGGCCTCTAGGGCATACATATAACTAACATTGCTTGGGTAGGTGGGTTCTTTTGTATCAGAACCGCCATTGTTCATGTATTATTCATTGTATCTAGAAATTCCATCAACCAAAACTTGTATATTATTTCAGACTTAGAAAACAGTGTTGTATTATTTCGACCTTAGAGTCGCGCTTGTAGTATTACGGTTTTCTGGCTGTTTTGAGTTCTTTTTGGGTTTTGATTCTCGCCCTTTGGCGTTGTATATTATTATTGCTTGCGTGGTTGTGACCGTCGATTGACGAAGAGCTAGCTCCCGCTCGGGGATGCCTTTTATCATTTTATATATATTATTCTTGTTGTACCCCGTTCGGGGCCAGTTTTTACAAAGGAAACTCTGCCGAAATTTTCAGGAAAGGTTGCACATTTTTTAAAATGCATATTCGGCTTAGTTGTTTAAAAACTTTGATTTTCGAAACATGATTTCTTTACTTCTTAAAACCAGTTTTCCTTATTTACTCTTTAAATGGTTTAGATTTCTGGGCTTTTGGCTTACTTGGATCAGATGGAGTCATATAGACTTCATATGGTTCAAGGGCCAGTCACGTGTTCTTTCGGGTCGTGACAACTCCATGCTGGGTGAGGCATGAGGACGAGCTCGCCAATGCTCGAGCTCGCTTCCATATTCCCCCACGCTATACGCTTCGTCTGGCCGAGGAAGGAGAGAAGGCGGACCAGGTACGGGGCAGGGAGATTGCCCTGTATTTGGAAGCTTTTTGGGGGGGAATGCGCTTGCCCTTCTCTCCTGAGGTCGCCGCCGCTCTGAATTTCTTCGGCTTGGCTCCTGGCCAGTTGGTGCCGAACGTGTGGAGGATCCTCCTCGGGTTCCTGATCCGCCTGAAGCTGCAGGCGATTCCTTTCAGCCTTTCCCTTCTCGATTCCTCCCTTGCTTTTAAGAGTCACCCCAGCTGTCGAGCTGGCGACCCGAGGTGGGTTTATCTTACTTTTAGGAAGCGGCCCGGGGTCGCCGCTGGGACGGGGGTCGTGGCCTTGCCCTCATCCATCCACGACTGGAAGAAGAAGTTTTTCTTCGTCTCCCCTCCCGAGGGCGAGGACTGGCCGGTGCCCACCAAGTGGTCGAGGGAGAAGAGTCTGCCGGGGAACCTGTCCGACGACCCCGCCGCGGTGAGAGTGGCGTCGTGGAAATCCATCCCTCGATACGACGTGCTGCTGTCCGAGAGGGTTTTGAGCTGGGCCGGGCTTAGCCCCGTCGAGTTCGTTGGTAAGTTAGACTTGCTTTCTGGGTTTGCGTTTTACTCGCGTTGCTGATAAGTGGGGTGTTTGTCTTGTGCAGGATCCATGGACTTCAGCGTTCTCCGAGATGCTGTGCGCCAACCGAGACAGCCTGCTAGGGCTGGGGGCGCCAGCTCTTCCCGGGCACAGGTTGCCCCCACTCCCACCGCCCCGGTGGCGGTGCCCCGAGGACGCTTGGCGGTGGACCCCGCCCCGGGCCCCAGTAGAGTGTCGGGCCGAAAGCAGGCCCTGATTGTGGAGGACACGGCCTCGGAAGAGGAGATCGGCTCCCCTTCGGAGACGCTCAAGAGGAGTTCCCGGAGACCTTACCGGGGCCGGTCTTCGCCGACCGTGGTGGAGGAAGGGGGCTCCGGTTCACGGTGCCGTCCGGGTTGTCGGTCGCGGACAGCCTCCTCCACGAGATAGAGACCTCGGCCGGGGGTCGGGTTCCCGAGGGAACCCTCAAGGCTCAACTGGCGTCGATCGCCCAGGAAGCCGTGTAGGTAAGCCCTCAGTGCGCGGTGAGATTTAGTGTTTTCCTTCATATTTTCTGATCCTTCTCCTTCTTATGCCCTCCCAGACTCTCCAGCACGTGGCCCTCGCCCTTCGCATGGAGACCGAGGTGGTAGCACCAGCGGTGGAGGCCGCGGGCCGGCTCGCCGCGTTGCGAGAGAGCTCCAGACAGGAGCAGGAGGCAATGTCGGCGAGGATCGCCTCCCTGGAGGGTGAGGTGAATGCTGAAAAAAGAGAGGTCGCCCGGCATCGTGAGGCCGCCGCAATCGTCGAGGGCAAGCTCGAGGACTCCCAGGTGCTCGCCGGCAACCTCAAGAAGACGGTGAAGACCCTCCGGAAGGAGCTGGGGGCAACGGCCGAGGCCTATAAGTCGGCGGAGTCAAGGGCCGTGGCGAGCTACAAGGGGTCGAGGGGCTTTTATGACAATCTGGCCGTGGCCACGACCCGCATTTGGCACGACGCCCTTGATGCCGTCAAGTCTCGGATGTCAGAGTTCGACGACGCGGATTTGCGGGCCGAGTTCCCCTTCGTGGGCGTCAACGAGCAAGAGGGAGAGGTTCCCGGCGGGGAGGGGGCCGAGGACCCAGCGCCCCCAGTAGTGGAGGTTGAGGACCTCGAGGTCGTGCCCGGGCCCGAGGTGTAGAGCCCCCGCTCTCCTATCTTCACTTTGTTTTCTTTTGAATTTTGTAAGGCTGGGGAGCCAAAAAAATACCCTTTGTAAAAGAACTTTTGCCTTTGGCAGTAGTAATAAAGTTTTTTCTCAGCTCCCTCGAATTGTGTTCTGCCGTCTGTTTGTGAAGAATGCTCGTGGAATATTTTTGCCTGTATCGTTGTGCTTTTACGTCAAGTTGGCCATCTGTCTAGCAATCGTCTGTCGAGTTGTCTGCAATCACTTACCGACGAGCGCTTCTGAGGGGGTATCTCCCCGGGCCCCGGAGTCGAGGGAAGATCGTTTGGACTTGGAAAGACCTGACGCCCCTCGCTGGGGTCTCGGGTCCACGGCCACAGAGCATCTTTGATTCCGAGCATTGGTCGCCATCCGGGGTTGACTGGTCAGGGTAGCTGACCCGTCACCTCCTATAAAGGCTTTATGCTTCCTGGCGCGGTGGTAGGGGAGTTTCCCACCAAGGATGGCCGAGCAAGGTAGCTGCTCCTTTGCCCCTTGCGAGGGCTTGGCTCTCTAGCGCTTGAGGGGCTGTACGAAGCCACTAAGGGTGTCCGGGCAGTGGAGCTGCGCGGCGGCCTTTGGGCGAGGGCTTTGACCTCTGGCGTCGTGGGTAGGCAACTACCAGCCTGGGATGAACGAGCGGAGCGGCCGCTTCTATCCCGGCGTCGCGGGTAGGGAGCTACCAGCCGGAGTATTTACCGAGCAGGGTAGCTGCTTGGTTGCCTCTTGCGAGGGCTTTGATCCTTCAGGATGGGGACCGAGCAGGGTTACTGCTCAGTGCCTCTTGTCGAGGACTTTGATCCCCGTCGATTGTGGTAGGAAGCTACCAGCCGGGGATAGCCGAGCGAGAGCCCGACTGCCTCTGGGAGGACTTTGGTCCTTGCGCGTGTAGGGTGTTTTTCGTCACCCCATTGAGATGGGAATACGCGCGCGCTTGTCAGGCGCATTACAGATTCCCCCTGCCTAGGATAGGCCGGGGTTTATTGATTGTGGGGATCCGAATCTCCGGCAACCGCGGACTAAGCTGCCGTTAATTACCCTTCGCATTTGGAGCGAAGGAACCTCCGATTAACGGGTTAAACTGGTCATGCGAACTCAATGTGCAGTATCGTGTTTTGAAGGGGTTTTGGAAATATCGGGGGCCCCGCAGAGTTTTTACGGGGGTCCCGCTACCCGGATAGCGGGCTGGGGGTCAAGGGGGGCTAGCAGCCCCCTTGCGGGGTGCGGGGCAGCGCCCCGTTAGAAATTTTTTTCTAACGGAAGACAGTGTCGTGGAGCCTGTGTATGTTTTCCTTCCCCCCCCCCTTTTTTTTAAAAGTGGAGTTTAATTTCAAAAGGAATTTTATTGTGGAGTTAAACTCCAAAGAATTTTAAATGGAGTTAAACTCCTAAAAGAATTTTATGCGGAGTTAAACTCCTAAAATAGAACTTTATTGTGGAGTTAAATTCCAAAGAATGTATATATATATATATATATATATATATATATATATATATATATATATATATATATATATTTAAAAGGGTTTAAACTCCAGAAGGGATTTTGTTGGGGAGTACACGTAAAACGAGGGGGAAAAGAAAACAAAATGGCGTCTAAAGGACGCTCGCACAGCAGGTGGGCGCCTTAATGCCCAGGGTCACGTGCGCGCACGTGACCAATGGGCACTTTGGCGCCCGCTAGGGTCACGTGGGCACACGTGACCAATGGGCACTTTGGCGCCCGCTAGGGTCACGTGGGCACACGTGACCGATGGGCGCCTTGGCGCCCCGGGGTCACGTGCGCACACGTGACCGATAGGCGCTTGGCGCCCCGGGGGTCACGTGCGCACACGTGACCGATGGGCGCCTTGGCGCCCCGGGGGTCACGTGCGCACACGTGACCGATGGGCGCCTTGGCCCCCCGGGGGTCACGTGCGCACACGTGGCCGATGGGCGCCTTGGCGCCCCGGGGTCACGTGGGCACACGTGACCGCGGGAAAAACCCGCGGAAAGGGAAGCCTAGCCCCTAGGCTGTGGAGTTAAACTCCCAAGGGAAGTTTTGGAGTTGAACTCCTAGCAGAAACAAATTTATGGAGTTAAACTCCAACAGAAATAAATTATGGAGTTAAACTCCAGCAACTTTAGAAAGGAGTTAAACTCCTGGGGGATTTATTGCTCTTCTTTTGAGCCTTGGGTATGTCCAAAGTTAGATTTTTGGAGATGGGTCTCCTTCTTCTTGCTCTTGACCGGTAGGATCTTGGAGAAAAGGGGATGAGCCTTAAAAGCCTCCCCTTTTCGAGATCTGGTTGGAGATCTAAGCTCCCCTTCGCAGGTTTTGTGGTGGAAATCTATTTATTTTGAGAAAAGGAATAGTTAAACTCTTGATTTAATTCAAAAGGAAAAAGAAGGTTTTAGAACCTTGAGGAATGAGGAAGAGATCTCAGATCTAGAAAATTCTTGGAGAGAGAAAAAGTTATGAGATATTTTCATTATCTTTGCCTTTATAGGCCATACACTTTACACATAGCCCCTTGGGCTTCACAAAATGGCATTTTGCCCACCCCATGGCTCATGTGCCATTTCTTTTTGCACATAAGCCATGGGCTTTACAAAAATTTGGCTTTATGCCTATTTTTCTTACATTTATCCATAAAATAAAATAAAATAAAATAAATACAACAAAATTGTTTATTACAAAATTTTTATCTTGGCGTGGGGGGGGAGGCCGCCCGCTTCATGTTCGGGCTCGACCCGGGCATGAGCCTACTGGATCTGGGCTTGGGCCCACTTGGCTTGGGGTTGACTTTGATTTTGACTTGGTCAACCGGGGTGTAAATTTTTATCCCAACAAATTGCCCCCCATCAATAAATGCACACCACATATGTGGGTTGTGTGCATGAAATTGATGGATCTTCTTTTACTTGGAGGCGACCTGATTCGGTTCCCACCTTTTGGGAAGCTGGCACTGCCCTTTTCACGACATGGACGGTCGGTGCTGCCCTTTTAGCGACTTGGACGGTCGATGCTGCCCTTTTAGCGACTTGGACGGTCGGTTCTGCCCTTTGCGACTTGGACGGTCGGTGCTGCCATTTTAGCGACATGGACGGTCGGTTCTGCCCTTTTTGCGACATGGACGGTCGGTGCTGCCCTTTTTGCGACTTGGACGGTCGATTCTGCCCTTTTTTGCGACATGGACGGTCGGTGCTGCCCTTTTTGCGACGTGGACGGTCGATTCTGCCCTTTTTGCGACTTGGACGGTCGGCGCTGCCCTTTTTGCGACGTGGACGGTCGGTTCTGCCCTTTTTGCGACATGGACGGTCGGTTCTTCCCTTTTTGCGACTTGGACGGTTGGTTCTGCCCTTTTTGCGACTTGGACGGTCGGTTCTGCCCTTTTTGCGACTTGGACGGTCGGTACTGCCCTTTTTGCGACTTGGACGGTCGGTGCTGCCATTTTAGCGACGTGGACGGTCGATGCTGCCATTTTTGCGACTTGGACGGTCGGTGCTGCCCTTTTTGCGACTTGGACGGTCGGTGTTGCCCTTTTAGCGACGTGGACGGTCGGTTCTGCCCTTTTTGCGACTTGGACGGTCGGCGCTGCCCTTTTTGCGACGTGGACGGTCGGTTCTGCCCTTTTTGCGACATGGACGGTCGGTTCTGCCCTTTTTGCGCCTTGGACGGTCGGTGCTGCCCTTTTTGCGACTTGGATGGTCGGTGCTGCCATTTTAGCGACGTGGACGGTCGATGCTGCCATTTTTGCGACTTGGACGGTCGGTGCTGCCCTTTTTGCGACTTGGACGGTCAGTGCTGCCCTTTTAGCGACGTGGACGGTCGGTACTTGATTTGACTTGCTCTGCTTCTTGCAGTGTCAGGGGTAGACTTGACTTGCTCCGCTTCTCGCGGTGTCGAGATTGGATTCTGACTTACTCCGCTTTCTGCGGTGTCGGACTGGAAGTTGACTTGTTGATTTTGATTTGGGTTGACATCAGCATCGCTATACTGGAATATGGTACCAGGAGCGAATCATCATCTGTCATTGAGAGGACTTTAGGATTTTGGTCTTTGTTTGGCATCTGCATTGCTACACTGGAACAATGCCAGGAGCAACTCATCATTTGCCCCGGAAGGTTTTTTTTTAATTTTTTTTAATTTTTTTTTATTTTTTTTGGACTTTGAATGTGGTCTCACCGATAGGACTTGGGAGAGATTGGGATTATTTTACGCCCGTGGATTGTATACGGTTTTGCAGGATGTATGATCCAGACCGTAGGGCCGGAAAAATTTCGGGACTTTGTCGGCGTCTGCATTGCTGCACTGGAATATGGTACCAGGAGCGACTCATCATTCGCCGTTGGGGTATGAGATTTGGAATTTGGTTGGCGTCTGCATCGCTGCACTGGAATATACTACCAGGAGCGACTCATCATTCGCCATTGGGGTATGGGATTTGGAATTTGGTTGGCGTCTGCATCGCTGCACTGGAATATACTACCAGGAGCGACTCATCATTCACCATTGAGAGGACTTTGAATTTGGGTCTTGTTTGGCATCAGCATTGCTGCACTGGAATAATGCCAGGAGCAACTCATCATTTGCCTTGGGAGGACTTGGGATTTGGGTTTTTGGTCGGCATCAGCACCGCTAACACTGAAGCGAAATGCCAGGAGCGACTCATCATTTGCCGTTGCCCGTCGGGGAAGGATAGCTTAGGAGACAGGTTTGGGTTCCTGTCACCTAAGGCTTTTCAATTTTATGGACCGTGAGGGTCCCATAAAAGCATTTTCTCCCTACGAGTCGTAAGGATCCCGCAGGTGTATATTCTCCTTAGGAGTCGTGAGGACTCCTAAGTGTGGTTTTTTCCTCGTGAGTCGTAAGGATCCCACAAAGATTTGTTCTCCCCATGTATCATGAGGACGCATGAGTGGGTCTTCTTAATGGAACATAATTCCAAAGGCGGAGACCAGCCGCGTAACTGGTGATTACGGTGGGGCATCCAATTTCCCAAAATTCTTTCGGCCCTACGGCTAGTCCCCAAATTGACTACCGTATACAATCCACGGGCTCAAATAATTCTCATCATACCCATTGTTGCCGGAGATTCGGATCCCCACAATCAATAAACCCCGGCCTACCCTAGGCAAGGGGAATCTGTAATGCGCCTGACAAGCGCGCGCGTATTCCCATCTCAATGGGGTGACGAAAAACACCCTACAGATTCTGGCACGCCCGGTGGGACCGAGCTGCCGTTAATTACCCTTCGCATTTGGAGCGAAGGAACCTCCGATTAACGGGTTAAACTGGTCATGCGAACTCAATGTGCAGTATCGTGTTTTGAAGGGGTTTTGGAAATATCGGAGGCCCCGCAGAGTTTTTACGGGGGTCCCGCTACCCGGATAGCGGGCTGGGGGTCAAGGGGGGCTTGCAGCCCCCTTGCGGGGTGCGGGGCAGCGCCCCGTTAGAAATTTTTTTCTAACGGAAGACAGTGTCGTGGAGCCTGTGTATGTTTTCCTTCCCCCCCTTTTTTTTAAAAGTGGAGTTTAATTTCAAAAGGAATTTTATTGTGGAGTTAAACTCCAAAGAATTTTAAATGGAGTTAAACTCCTAAAAGAATTTTATGCGGAGTTAAACTCCTAAAATAGAACTTTATTGTGGAGTTAAACTCCAAAGAATGTATATATATATATATATATATATATATATATATATATATATATATATATATATATATATATATATTTTTAAAAGGGTTTAAACTCCAGAAGGGATTTTGTTGGGGAGTACATGTAAAACGAGGGGGAAAAGAAAACAAAATGGCGTCTAAAGGACGCTCGCACAGCAGGTGGGCGCCTTAATGCCCAGGGTCACGTGCGCGCACGTGACCAATGGGCACTTTGGCGCCCGCTAGGGTCACGTGGGCACACGTGACCGATGGGCGCCTTGGCGCCCCGGGGTCACGTGCGCACACGTGACCGATGGGCGCCTTGGCGCCCCGGGGGTCACGTGCGCACACGTGACCGATGGGCGCCTTGGCGCCCCGGGGGTCACGTGCGCACACGTGACCGATGGGCGCCTTGGCGCCCCGGGGTCACGTGCTCACACGTGACCGCGGGAAAAACCCGCGGAAAGGGAAGCCTAGCCCCTAGGCTGGGGAGTTAAACTCCCAAGGGAAGTTTTGGAGCTGAACTCCTAGCAGAAACAAATTTATGGAGTTAAACTCCAACAGAAATAAATTATGGAGTTAAACTCCAGCAACTTTAGAAAGGAGTTAAACTCCTGGGGGATTTATTGCTCTTCTTTTGAGCCTTGGGTCTGTCCAAAGTTAGATTTTTGGAGATGGGTCTCCTTCTTCTTGCTCTTGACCGGCAGGATCTTGGAGAAAAGGGGATGAGCCTTAAAAGCCTCCCCTTTTCGAGATCTGGTTGGAGATCCAAGCTCCCCTTCGCAGGTTTTATGGTGGAAATCTATTTATTTTGAGAAAAGGAAGAGTTAAACTCTTGATTTAATTCAAAAGGAAAAAGAAGGTTTTAGAACCTTGAGGAAGGAGGAAGAGATCTCAGATCTAGAAAATTCTTGGAGAGAGAAAAAGTTATGAGATATTTTCATTATCTTTGCCTTTATAGGCCATACACTTTACACATAGCCCCTTGGGCTTCACAAAATGGCATTTTGCCCACCCCATGGCTCATGTGCCATTTCTTTTTGCACATAAGCCATGGGCTTTACAAAAATTTGGCTTTATGCCTATTTTTCTTACATTTATCCATAAAATAAAATAAAAGAAATACAACAAAATTGTTTATTACAAAATTTTTATCTTGGCGTGGGGGGGGGGGAGGCCGCCCGCTTCATGTTCGAGCTCGACCCGGGCATGAGCCTACTGGATCTGGGCTTGGGCCCACTTGGCTTGGGGTTGACTTTGATTTTGACTTGGTCAACCGGGGTGTAAATTTTTACCCCAACAGCGCGGGAAGAGCTATAAGGCTGTAAGAAGCCTACCGAGGACCCATGGCCGGGCAGGGCTACTGCCCGGTGCTTCTTGGCGAGGGCTTTTGTCCTGAAAGATAGCCGAGCGAGGGAACCTCAGGCTCGACTGCCTCTGAGAGGGCTTTTTGATCCCCGGCGTTGCGGTACGGAAGCTGCTCGCTGGGGATAGCCGAGCGAGGGGACCTCGGGCTCGACTGCCTCCGGGAGGGCTTTCTTATCCTGGTGTTGCGGCAGGGAAGCTGCCCGCTGGGGATAGCCGAGCGAGGGGACCTCGGGCTCGACTGCCTCCGGGAGGGCTTTCTTATCCCGGTGTTGCGGCAGGGAAACTGCCCGCTGGGGATAGCCGAGCGAGAGAACCTCGGGCTCGACTGCCTCTGAGAGGGCTTTTCGATCCTCGGCGTTGCGGCAGGGAAGCTGCCCGTTGGGGATAGCCGAGCGAGGGGACCTCGGGCTCGACTGCCTCTGGGAGGGCTTTTTGATCCCGGCGTTGCGGCAGTGAAGCTGTCCGCTGGGGACGACCGAGCAGGGAAGCTGTTGGGCCGAATCTTGTTATGGTATATCTCGACCGTTCAGCTGCAGGTGCGGGGAAGGGGAACGGTCGGGGCAACGGCTCGCGCATCTACTGCATTGAATGCGTGGGGAGGCGAAGCGACAGGGGCGCGTCACTTCGTTTCCACCGAGTAACGTTGAAGGATACCGCGTGGCGCGTCATCTCGTTTCCACCAGGTAACGATCGATGGACGCTACGTGGCGGCCGTTGGGCTGCACAGCGGGCTATATAAGGAGTACCGGTTCTTCCCTCTCCGTAGATAGGCCATCGAAAATGGAGGATTTCCCGTTCACTATCTCCGAGATCATCAGTTATGCGGATGTGTACCTTTATGACCGCGACCGCACTGAGGACACGGTGCAGTTGGTTGTTGCTCGCGTTGAGGAGAACTTCGGTCGGCTGCTCCCCAGGCGCTCCTCCCTGCTGCAGCTATTGATGTACTCCATCTGGAGGGTATCGCCGGGGCTTTACAACCCCCTGTCGGAGCAGCTCTTCGACGAGGCCGTGGGTAAGCTGCGGTCCTTGAGGCGCTTCGGTTTGATCTCTGCGAACCGGCTGGCACGCTCGGAGGCGCTCGTCCGGGAATGCTACGAGCTGAGGCTCGGGGTCAGCGCCTGCGGGGGGAATCGGGAGCAGAGGCTGGAACTTGCGCGGCCCCGGATGGCGGAGATCTTCGCCGAGTACCATGAGCAGTGCTCGCTGCACCCGTTACCCCCGCTATTGTAACTTAGCACATTTTTTTTTGTATGTACGGCTGAGGAGCCCATAATACCTTTTGAATAAACAAAGATTTCCTTTCTTTTCCGCAATGCTCCATTGATCCTTATTCAGTCAACAGTAGATTCTAGGAAGAATTTACATTGCTTAAAAAAAGAACAGGTGCAGGCTAAAGGATGAATTTGTTGGCTCGGGCCGAGCCCCCTGAGGGGCAGCCGGCCCCCGCGCTTGGCATAGGGCGTGGGGCTCCCTGAGCCCCGGGCTGGCTGTCCGCCGAAATGAGCATAATCTGGCCGATGGTCAGGTCGGTGGTTGGGCGAGGCTGCTCCTGCTCGCGGTCGGTCTGCCGTTTATCTCTTAAGTAAGTGGCGAGGTGCCCGGACCGGATGAGCTCCTCGATGTAGTCCCTCAGTTGTTTGCAGTCCTCCGTGGCGTGGCCCAGCACCCGGTGGAAAGTGCAGTAGGGGCCTCGGGTTCGCTTAGAGGCCTGCCGTGGGACCGGAGGGAACTTGAAGAACCCCTCATTCTGGGCCTCCTCCAGCAACACCGCGAGGGAGACGTTGAGGGGGGTATACTCCTGGAACTTCGCGTGGTAGGGCTGCTGACGCTCCGGCCTGTCCTCCCGAGTCCTTTTCTTCGGGTCGGGCCGGTCCGCCCGGGGAAGGTTAGCATTCACTTCGGATTCTAGCTGGACCTCACGCTCGGTCCACGCCTTGACTTCGGCCATGGTCTTAGGTTGAGCCAGCGCGAAGGAGCGCAACCATTCTTTGTGCCTCAGACCAGGTCTGAGTACCGTTATGACGGTCTCGTCCCGGTGCTCGGGCACCTTGAGGAGGGCGTTGTAGAAGCGGGTAATATAGGCCTTGAACATTTCCTTGTCCCCGCTCTTAACCATGAAGTGGTAGTCGATCGTGCGCTTCTGTCGACGGTTCCCCACGAAATGGCCGAGGAACTGGGTGGCCAGCTCGTCGAAGGTCGAAATTGAGCGGGGCTCGAGTCCCCGGAACCAGTCCCGACCCGCACGGATGAGGGTGGCCGGGAAGGCCCGGCACTGGGCGGCGTCGGAGTGATCTTGGAAGCTCATTCCCGCGGTGAAAGCGTCCAAGTGGTCCTTCGGGTCGGTTTTCCCGTCGAACAGAGAGACCTTCGGGGGCTTATTGCGCGAGGAGGCGCGCACGGCGAGCAGTCCCTCGGTGAATGGCTTCGTGAGCGAGTCGGAGGCGTATTTAGCCCCGTCGCTCGAGAGGTTATTTTCTCGGCGCATGCCCTCGATCTTCTTCTCGAGGGCGTCGAGCCGACTGTGGTACCTTGAGGAATCAGCGCCTCGGGATTCCCGGGCCCTGCTGCGGGTGGACTGCGTCTGGGAGCGGCCCCGGTTTCTCTCGATAAGGTGCCTCAGGTCCCGGGATGGGGTAGTTCTTGAGTCGCCGGGACGGACCCCTTCTGTGCATTCCCGCCGATCATAGTGGGGCCGGCCACTCTCGTGGATAGGAGAGGTGACCGACATTTCCTCAGGGGGTAAGGGTCGCGAGGAGGTTCGGGGCGAGGCTCCCTGGCGGCGGATCTTGGCGTGGAACCCTGGGGCGCCCAGCGGGCCTCAGGGAGCATCGGTTCGAGGGACCGGTGGCGAGGGGATGCAGCCTGCTGGTGATTGGCCGTCCAGACAGGGACAGAGTCTTCTGGAGGCGGAGGAGCAGCGATCTGGGGCCCGGGCCCGGGCGCGGTCGTTTGGACGCGGACGAGGGCCTCCACGAGGGATTGCAGGCGATCTATCCGGCCCGCGAGGGCGTTGATGACGATCATGGGGGGAGGTTCATCCCCGCCTTCGGTGAGCGGTAGGCGGCGGCTGGCACTGGGATCCCCAGGATGGTCGTCTGCCATGAGAGAGGAGATAGGAAGGCCAACTTTGTATTTTATGGAATTTAACATTTCCCACAGACGGCGCCAACTGATGGAGCTCCTTTTCGGGCCTCCGTCAAATGTTGCCTCCCGTTGATCTCGCGGTGAACTTAGCTGATTGTCCTTCGTTGCATGTGGGTCTCAATGGGTTTTTGGATGAAGTGGTGAGGTGAGGGAGCTGTTGCTGAGTACCTGCAAAGAAGTCCCGGGGTGGTTTGGTACCACCGAGGACCCTACGATGCTTAAGTTAGTGATCAGATCCGAGCAGAGTAACGGCCTCAAAGTGTAAAAAAAAGGCTTACTTGACCCCTCTGCGATGGGGGTTTATATAGCGGCGGCAGCAGGCGCGGGAATCTCGCCGGCCGTTACGCTCCCGACGTCACGCCCGCGTAAAGAGCGGATCGCCCATTAATGGGGATCGTGATGGCGTGGAACGTGGGACGTTGCCGGCGGAGAATCCGCACGCGGCGAGATTCGCGGAGTGGCGGTTACGTCCAGGAATAGGTCGGAAGGCCGAGGAAGACGTCCTCGGTAGGAGCTCGGGGACGAGCAAGGAGGCCGAGAAGTCTTGGTCCTGTGGTAGCTCGGGGGCGAGCTGAGAGGCCGAGGAGGCCAATTTGCAGGGGCCCCAAAGGGGGCCAGTTTGGGCTTGCTGGTCGGGCACGGGGTGACCTGATCGGTCCCTGCGGGCCCATTCTTCTGAGTTCTGGGATATGTCACCTGCCACGTGTCATGATCTTGGGGTTCGCCAATATCGAGCACTATCAGAGGAAGAAACATAAAACAAAATAAAACAAAAGCACTCATGCAATGAAAGTAAAGCAAGACAAACCGGTAAACACCAACAAAAATCTTTGTTTGTGTTTAGCTCAGCTGGTCCCAATTTTCTCAATTGGTACCAAAAATCTTATTTATCAACGGTGCTTTGCTCAGTTGACACCAATTTAATTTCCAACGATAAATGTTGCAAGTTAGATGCCAAAGGGTATTTTAATTAAAGAAAAACAAAAATCTTATTTTTTAGTCTTTTTTTTATTTAAAATAAAAACCAAACAAAAACACATCTTATCTTTTTTTACCACTGATCTCCTCCCTTTCCTCTTCTCCCTTCTTCGCACAAAACATCCAAAAAAATGGCATCAATCCCAAGTGCCATCCATCTCCACATCAAGTCGTCGTCATCATCATCATCATCATCATCATCTCCTTCAAGCTTGAGGTCTTCTCCTTTCTTGGCATTTTCAAAGAGGCTGGGGTGGGTGGGACCCAACAAGCTGAGGTCTCTGGTGGGCCCCACAACACCAACAAGTTGGTGTGGCTCTGGGTGCACTGGGAGCAGGTGCTGGTTCAAGTTTGGTAACAGTGGGGTTGATGCTGAGGGTGCAGGGATTTATGCGAGCCAATCAAGGGATGATTTTGATAGAGATGATGTTGAGCAGGCACTTAATTTCTCATTCTAGAATTTCTGTTTTTTTTTAATAATTTAATTTTTTGGTTTGAGTCTTGGTTATGATTTCTTTAGATAAAAATTCATATATCTTGCTCCATTACTTGACAAAATGCATGTGATGAAATCATTATTTTGTTTTGAAGATTTTATTTTCTATTTGTTTGTGAAAAGATGCATACTTTCCAGCTTTTGCATTTAAAAATTGTCGAACCCCCCTTTCCACCCCACCCCACCCCATCCCAAAAAACCCCAAAAAAAAAAAACTACTCTCGAAACGGTTGTCAAGAACCCAATGCAAAATTTTCTAGTTGATATCTATGACCTATTCAGATAGAGGAGTCATCGTACTATTCAGATATAGCAGTATCGTACAGATACTGCATGAAAATTTTCCAGGGTATTCGACAACCACTTCGAGGCCGGGGTTTTTGTCAGGCAGAAAAAACTGTTTGGTAGGTTTTGACGACATACCCTTATATTTATGTTTGTGGAGTTTGTTTAACAATGTATGAAGGATAATTATGTTGATCTTGCAAATGCATGGTATATATTGTTAAATGTCGTAGCTGAGAACTGAATTGGGTCAATAAGATTAACTTGAATCCCCAAATATCCTAAATTTCCAAACAGAAGATTACAAAGATAAGAGACGAGAGCACCAGAAATAACATAGTTTCATGTAGGCCAAGCCCCCAAATATTTATTGTAAGATGGAATTTTTGATTGGTAGAAGTTTGATGTTAATTAAGATGTAATCTTTGGTTGATAATCAATCATGTTATTTTCAATAATTCTTCTTTCCTACAATTTATCTTGTTTCATTCTTGTTCAATGCTCTTATTATTTCAACCTCCTCCAATGCCAAGTCTACAATTTACATTCTTTCTTATTTTCTATGATATATAATTCCTCTCTTCTTCTTCTTCTTCTTCCTTTTATGATGCAGTACTTCAATTATATGGGAATGCTTGCTGTTGAAGGCACATATGATAAAATGGAAGCCCTCTTGAATCAAAACATCCACCCTGTTGATATCATGTTGATGCTGGCGGCCTCAGAAGGCGACAAGCCGAAGATAGAAGAGCTGTTGAGAGCGGCGCAAAATATACAGGGACAGATGCAAATGGAAGAACAGCTCTAGATAGAGCGTCCAGCGAAGAGATCAAAGATTTCATTGTTGGCTTCTCAGTTAAGAGTGCTTGATCACATTTTATAACATTCATTTCTTGCTGTCTATTTTGATTTATTTTTCCCCTTCAAATTCGGCTTCCGTAGATCATAGTTGATTTGATGTAGTATATGCTTCTTGTTGTTGTATTCAGGTTTCATAGAATGTGTTTGTAAACCTTTTTGCAGGAGATTATAAATAAGTTATTTTATAAATGTATGTTATTTCATAGAATGTGAGTTCGGCCTGGTTATGACTCGTTAACAAATATTAGAAATCATTAGCCTGAAATATGGCATTTGAATTTACCATCTGTCAATTTGGAAAATGTATGTTATTTTATATCATACAATATGTAAACAAGCATGACACCAGCTATACTTGTCTCCTCAAGTTCAGCTCGTTAACCAAACAAGAGATACTTTCTCTAGTTCATATTTGGTTTATTTGCTAACTACTGGAACTTGAATAAGCTCATACTGGGCCGAGCCCTACTCGCAGGGAGCCATAAATTAGAGCACAGAAAAGAAAACCACAGATGAATTTCTTTCAATTAATCATTGTGTGTTGAGCAAAGAATATTACTCTTGCAAATTTAAGATTACATCTTAGTAGCCATACGCATCTCAATTTTACTCCCATGAAGGCATCAACCCTCTTTCTCAAAATAGAACTCTCTCCCTCTTATCATTTATTCTTTCCTCATACCTACTCTCGATTAATTATATAGTTGATCTATATTTGCGTATTCGGCAAATGGCATGTATATCTCAGCTTAGGATGTGCACGAAGCGCATCTTGCAGAGCAGCATCCACCGTTGCTCCCTTTCTGAACAGCAAATCATACAAAAGGCAAACAAATCGGGACAACTCTTCTTCTTCTTCTTCATCATTGAATTCCTTTGGGAGACCAGCTCCTTTCTCTGGATCGCTATCTTCCCAATCGCTCGTCGGGCTTGCTGACTCTGGCTCTGGCTCCTCATCCTCAGCTTCTTCACCCCCGATCACAAATTTTCCATTTTGGATGTTGTTGGGTTCACCTGAAGCATGGAATGATATGGATTGTGTATCGAGAGGTTTGGATTTTGGTGCGATGATGGCTTTGGCACCAGAATCGAGGAAAGCCTTTATAAGGTTTGGAGCGGGGCCACACCTGCCTGTGAAAATTATGATTCGGTCTCTCCATGCTCCGGCCTGCAATATTGTGAAGAGCATATCAGCATAGCAAATTGTTTATAAAATTGAGATCTAAAGAGAAGCAGCTTGTTGTGTCTACAGCAGTATGCTTCTATCACAATTTCGTGCATGAATGACGAAACAAAGCTGATGAAATATCCACAGTATGTTTTAATATGATCTTTTCAAGAATTAGAACATAGTATATATGGCTGGCTGTCGAACTAAAGTAAAGCTCTCTTAATTCTGAATGATAGCTGGAAAAACCCAGACACGGTATAGACTTGTCATAATTCTGAATGAAAAGTCAAAATTGTCCTATTCTCCTATACTAGGAAAGATGTGATGATGTATTTACCATATGCAGTTATGTTCAGCTCTACAGGTGAAGCCAAGAGCGAAACAAAATATACTCTCCTTAGATCACACAGTATATTTCTGTTCTATTTTTATCTTCCATTTTTTTGGGTAGCATGAGGATGCATCTAAAATCAGGATCATTTCTCAATGTGCCTAGAATCGCCTGCACAGCTTGTAGAATCTATTCAGCATAATAGTATTTATTTTATAAATATATATTCCGTACATCAATCTATCAGTATTAACATAAACAAAGCATTAAGATAATTCAGTTCATAAAAAGAGATTTGGAATATAAGCTAGTAATCAACTCACCATCCAACGAACATCCTCAGGTGTCAAGTGAACAAAAGGAACTGTGCGTCGGAACATAAATGCACCGATTTCTTGGTTATCCTCCATAACCTTAGAATTATGTGCATAGTTAAATTTCTGGTAAAGAAAAAGAAATGGACTGCATAAATTGAGAAGGAAGAAAAGAAGTCTTACTTGAGTTTGGCATCCAATATAACGATGGAGGATGCCCCCAACTTGAAATTTCGGCCACTGTGTAACTAAATCAGAAACGGATGCAGTCTTAGTCAAGCGACAAACATCTTTCTTTTTGCGACCTCGCATCATTGAAGACAAGCTCAATTTAACACTCTGGAGAAATTTGTCAGCAAGCTCCCCAGGTTCAGCAACAACAAACACATCATTCTGCCAACTGATAGAAAACTTTCTATACTGAGCAAATAATAAAATTGAAGGACTCAAATTATCTATATCTTAAGTCTTGGTAAGGAGACAGATATTATACCTTAATATAGAACCAGTTGAATCATTTTGAAGAGCTAAATGTATAATGCCAACTTGTGGCAAGTTTTGCAGTTTCTCATGTAATGACCGAACATGTGATGTGGGCTGCCTTGATATTGAGGGAGAAGTTGGTTGTGACAAAGATGTGTTTCCAATTTGATAACCATCTAAGCTGAGAGGGGGAACTAAATCAATGTGATTTGCTCGTCTAGAACCACATTCAGGACTGTACAGAAGCGGATTTGATGGAAAGCTTCCAGTAAATAGCGGAGATGTAAAAGGTGTAGGAATTGCAATTTCTAGCTTAGAAAGACCTGGAGTCGAATTTGTAAATGACAACCTAATATTATTACGAGCACAGAAAGTCTCAAGTGAACGAGTATGGTTAATTGTTTTTCCAACGTCAAGACTATTTGAAGACTGTACAAGTAGTACCATGCGCCTCCAACCCAGTGAAGGGCTATTTTCATCAAAACCTGAACCTGGATATAGAAAAAAGAAAAGAGTAGCAACCATCAATACATTATATTTGTGTCTAAACTAGGGCACACAACAGAACAGCAATATAACCTGATTGTAAATGGTTGGACTTTGACAAGTGGTGCTCAAAAGTTTTGTCTTCATTTTGGTATCTTGCAAGTAAACGTTCGCAGATATTCTTGAAAGGTTGACAATTTTTCTGAATGTATTCCTCAGTTGCAGCTTCCAACTTAAGCCAGATAGCAGGATCAGTCTCATCTAATTCCATATCATACCGTTCATCCACTGTGGACAAGAAGAAGCAAGCAAAAGGAAGCAAGTTACATTTTGAACAAAAATGAAAATGAAAATATTTTATCTGAAACAGCTCAAATTTTTCATGGCATTGTGACAAGCTATAGTTTCTAGCTTCAGCTCAAAACAGAAGATATATCGTGAGAAGTATCAATTCTCGTAAACATGAACAATATTTTCACCTGGATCGAAACGATAATACTGTATGTCAGGAAGCAGAGGCATTAATGTGTCCAATACTTCCTCAACTCGGCTCACTGAGCATGCACTCTCGATCAACACTTGTCCTGTATCCAGATAACGCCACCCTCCCTTACGAGCCTAATTCCACCATTAAAATAATAGCAGTTAAAGAACAGAAAGAATCTACCCAGAAAAAGAACATTCCAATATCAAAGCGAAACCAATACATTCTCTGACTTCCCAACATTGAAATAGGCATGCATATTATGTATCAGAGATTTACTAGAGTAAACCTTTAGCAGTTGAACCATGTTGCAATAAAAATATCAAACAACTATAATTTTTCCTTCTCTTTTTGGGCAAAAAATTATCAAACAAGTGTAGAAAGATGAAAAAGAGTGCCACTATAACTTAGCACTCGATAAATTACAAGTCACCTTGAGAAACTGGAAATATGTGGTACATAATAATAATAATCATTGTCTAAGCCTAATACCATCAGATTGGGGCTCCATGAAAATTCTGGTATTTACGACCGGCTGTCGAGCTGAAGCGACCATCTCTGGATTAGTGCCTAATTTCTGTCCAAGAAAAGTATGGACAGGAGAGGTGCTTGCCAAAATCTTGAGTGGCCCAATTGGCATACTCAAAATTCTACTAGACTAAGAAGAGAAGTCTAGAAGAAGAGGAAACATAATTGATTTTCTATAGATGACATAAGTGAGAGGAAAGAAGGCGTGCCTAAATGAAGAGAAGTTCAGTAATTACCTTCGTTGGAACTTCACCGCATCCTATAGAAACTAGGCAGTCAATTTGTGTATCAGGCCATAAAAGCTGTGCTTCTCTTAATGCAAAAACTGTTGGATTATTTGCCACAATAGCTCCATCTTGCCAGCGATTTACATCTGGAAAAAGATATGCATTGAAGAACTAACAAAATTCCACTTAAAAAAGCTTCAAATAGCATTTGAAAGTTGATCATCATTTCTTCAAATATAATATGTTGATGATGTCAACTGGGTCACTTTCCAAGCTGCATGTTGCAGAATAGAGAGAGAGAAAAACACTTGTGTTAAGTACCACTATAGGGAAGGCCCCATTGAGTTTATTCTTCATGTGTACAATCCAATTCATCTAATTATAGGCTGACACCATTCACATGATAGATATAAGAGATAAATAACAAAAATGGAAATTAAAATCATTGACCATATTAAGAGAATGGGGTAGAAGACAATGAAAAAGTACCATCTGAATAGTCATCCAAATAATACGGTGCAGCAGATGAAGCTCTTATAGCCTGCCACGTCTGGTGCTTACAACTTCCCATGAATGCTGCACGTTGGACACCTAGTTGAGCACACGGGGAGGATCCAACAGAACTGATTGAAGGACTTTCAGTCATCACTGTTGGCGGCTCTAGTGTGCCAGCTGGATACTAGAGAAACATGGAAGGTTAATTTCACAGATGAAACAATAAACAAACTAACACGTGCACACACTTGCGTGCATACATGCACACATCATGTAGTAGTAGTAGTAGTAGTAGTAGTAGTAGTAGTAGTTATTCCACTTTCCATCCCAAGTAACATATACTTAATTTGGAAAGCCATCATGACTAAGCAGAAATGAAGCACGGACATCTCAACTTTCACTTATGGAAAGAGATCATTCTACCATTATATTACAAAAAAGAGGCTACATTTTACTTGTTCAAGCAATCTCAATGGAAATGCTCATTTAATTTCTCTATTTCAGTTTCTTTCATGTTGCTACTTCCATTTCCTTGTCACCTCGTAGGGCATGTTTGGGTATTTTCGGATTAAAATCCGTCTAATTTAATTTGGGATAAGAATATCCCAGAATGCACCTATGTTCCCTCAAATTACAACTCCTAGAGATTTGCATTCTAAATGTATGTTTAGATAGTTTGGGATAGGATCAGAAAAATTGAAAATTGAAACTAAAATAATAGATTGTTCGGAAGAAATGACAAAATTGTTGTTAATAGTGCAAATAGGGATAAGGGCAGACCTAAACGAACATAGATAGAGGCAATTAAGAACGGTAGGCTAATTTTGAATTTAACATAGGACAAGGAGATGGTCCTTAACAGAGCTATATGGAAGAAAATTAATCTTATAGCCAACCCGAAAAATATGGGATAAAGGCTTGTTGTTGTTGGCATCCTTCCTAATAATTCACTGCACTGCCCACATGATAAAAGACCTGTTCAAAAAGAAAAGACAACTTTTATGTATTCCTTGGGAATGCGTTCTGTTTGGGTCTAGGCTTTATCTCTATCTGCCTCAAAGTTGAATGTAATTCATATAGCAAATTTATCCCTTATTCTAGACCCACTATTTCCAGTATAGAAAAAGTAGGTTCTTTTTTTGGTTGCGAGGCGCAGACTGGTATTAGGATTATATCAATCCGTTCTCTTGTCCATGGTTTTCTCGAACATGCATTAACAGAGAGAGGTATATGTCAGACAGTTGTAAAATGTTAGCATAATTTGTGTTGCTCCATAGTTCTCATTTTAATGGAAGATGTTAAGACATTGATGAAGTATTCCCTTATTTATTCCTGTAATCTTCCTGAACTTACATTTCTTAATTTCGTGTTTTCAATTCTAAGTCCTTAAGAACCCAATGCTTCTCTCCAAATAGTATAAATCAGGTTTCTAGACTCCTCAGCAAAATCAATATCCAGGGTAAACAACTTGTATCATGAAACCTCAACACATATGTCCCTACTTCTCAATATGTTGGTATAACTATTGCAAAAGGGTATGCCTTTGCTTTTTACCTAAAATGTGTGACAGTGGCAACAGGAAACAATCCCTCATCTTTAGTTCCCATCTGTAGATAGAACTAGCTGCAAAGCATAATGACAAACATGGGACAAAAATCGATACAGCACAGCGAGAAGAAAACCTTTAGCAAGTAAGATACATGGACACAACAGCATGACTATATAAAAGTGCGTGCATGTGTGTGTGAGAGAGAGATGCACATACAAGATTCAAAAGCCCTGGTAACTACGAATTGTTTAATTAATAGAACATGTTTTACAAAAGTACAAAAATTCTAAATGATTTAAAAATTCATAGTTTCTTAAAGTTATTACATCAAATAACGAAAAATAAAAGTCCAATTCACTTCTAGACCTAATACAAGATATGATGTCACCCACATGTTTATGGGTGTTCGGGTCTTGTTAAAGTAGTATCACACTAATGTCAGCCCTTCTCTTTAATGTCCGTCTATGTGGTGCAAGGCTCTGATGTGGCTGCATTTTTGGGATTTCTCTTCATAACGCCAAAATAGCTCTCACATGCAATATTTGGGGTTTTCTTTCTTTCTTTCTTTTTTAAAGAACAATCAAGGTTCAAAGTGTATGCCGGTCATGTGTTGGGGCCGCCACAGGTTGAAAATGACATGCGTGACCACACTCATTTCAAAGTTCGTTGATTCTTGGGTCATCACTTAACCACCTCAATATAACTACACCTCAATATAACTATGTTAATATTCTTTTTAATAAAACCAGAAGATTTTCTATCAAGAAAATAATGATCATGGCTTCATTAAATTGATAATGATGAAATCCATAGATCTTTATTCTTCTCTTAATATTTTGCATCATTTGCCTCAGATACAAGACAGAATTAGGTTCTAAATGATTATGTCCTGGTCATCCTCAGTTATTGCTCTCGAAGCCATATTTTAAGGGGCATAGATCTGTTACTTAATAACATCTATAAATTTGCACCATCTCCATTATTACTATTTAAGCAGGTACTGAAAATGCTATCCACTGATGATGTATGAAGCTATGCTGGCAAGTATAGAAGCTTCAGGCAGTGATTTTATAAAACAAGATAATTAGATAGGTGCATATTGACAAGACTTACCCCTTCCCAAGCCAACCAAGTACTATAAAATAAGCAACTCAGCTTATCCCTTACTTACAAAATCAGAGTTTAGTGCGAAAGACTTATTTTCAATTTATTATTTTGTACAAAGCAGTGGTCTAACTTTTTGAACATATCTTAATAATGCTTTCACGAGCAATGTATTAAACAAATAGGAGCTAAAACTACTACTAATAGAATTTGGGTGGTGATAGCAACATGGGCGCATAATTGCTCTAGATAGGTATCATCAACTCTTAATTCCATATTTTCTTACACAAATATGCTCTGATACACTGTGGTAAATACTTATTTAATTGTTGCTGACACCTTTCTCAACTTTGTCACACTAGATAGCCAATCCCATTTCGAGTGACAACGGTTAGATTAAGACTTATACTAAATCCTACATAATCAAGAGATGGTGTACATCTTTTTCTGTATGTACAAAATCAGTATGCCTTTATAGAATAATTTTAAACAATATTGACAAAGAAGACTGTTAAAAAGACGTATACAAGATTTAAATATTCATGGAGGAAACTACTTTTTCCCTGGAATATGTGGCTTCCATGTAAGCCACGCCTTTTCTGAGAAGCACAAAATATTTATACATGTGAATCAGCACAGGGCTACTAGAAGTAAACTAACCTGATAATTTCTGAACACAAATGGTTGAGCTGGCATGACGCTTACAAGTGTGGAAACAACAAAAACCTTGGGAATATTCTTCACGGCAGACTCTATTAGGAGGTCACCATCATCATCAGCACACATCTCTTTCAACAATCTTTCAAACTGATCTGCACTGTGCTGCAAGAAATGTTTAAGGTGAAAACTTTTGCACAACAGATAAGGATTAGAAGAAATTTTGTAAGGTTTTAATACTTTGGACCCATGTACAACTACTCTGAAGCTTTGTGATGAACTTTTATAAAGTTGATCTAGCTTCTCTCTCCAAGTTGCGGCTTCATCTTTTGGGGTAGGTTCAGTAAACACAAGTTTTCCTATGGAACAGAATCATAAGTATGAGAAAGGGGATCAACAAGTCAGAACAAATTATAAATACGAGATAACATCTGTGCCATAGAAAAGTATTATTTACCTAACTTTTTGTATATTTCTTCACACTGATCTAAGGTCATTTGTTTTACAGTTAGAGCAACTGCAAGCATGCCACCAGTGGATGTGCCACAAATGAGATCAAATAGTTCATGTATATGTTTTCCAGTTCCTTGTTCAATTTGTTTGAGCATCTGAACAGTTGCCAAACCCTTCATGCCACCTCCATCCATTGTGAGTATACGCAGCCCTTGCTTTCCCACCGGTTTTCCTTTTACTGCTCTACGCAAAATTTCATTTTCTCCTGGAACAAGAGAATGTATGGTTGATAATAAAATCTACTGAACATAACGTGTATCAGCAACGAATAATAAAATGGACAAAAGAACATACCAAGGATTGCTAAGGCACGCGCTGCAGCCTTTTTCACACGTGGCTCAGTTGATACTGTCAAGCGTAGGAGGAGTTCGCGCAAACTCTCAGATTGAGTCAACATGCGGCGATTCTCCAAACAAAAAGCTAAATTGCCGACAACAAATAGAGCCAATCGTTGAACCTTAAGATAAAAAAGAGGGCAAACAGAAAAAAAGTTAATACAATTTACGCCAAACAGAAATGGTATTATTTTTATCATCACACTTAAGCCCGGCTATCAGTACCTCTATGTTCTTGTGTGCACATAGTACTTTCAGTGATTTCAACACATCTTTGGTCAGGATCTTCTGAGCAACGATATCTGAGGCAAAAGCTAATTTGACTAATACTTGCAACACAGAAATCACTTCTTCTTGGTCGACTGATCTGAGAACTGATTCAATGGGCTTCATTATATCAGCTTTAATTAACTGCATTGCCAAAGTAACATCCGTTGCTAGTGAAGAAAGAACAATGCATGCTTGTTCAACCTGCACCATGAGATAAATATTAAAAAATTAAGAAAATTGAGTTTAATACAAGATACAATCTATAGAAGAATGATTATCACTTACAACATGGCGATTACCGCTGCGTATCATACTTATTAGCTGCCGCACAGAATTTTCTTCTTTGCTAATAGCCATATGATTGCCAGAGTCTTGCATCATTTGAGCAAGAGCAGAGGCCAGCAAAGGATGATGACATGAAGCAAACCGGAAGATAAGAGAGAAGAAGGCACTCAGTTTGTGTCTTGATGCTAGGAAATAGGAACTGTTATCCATCTGAAACCAGCAGTAGAGATCTTAAGCGAACAACTTCTTCTCAGCAGACGACAGGATATCTTAAAACTAAAATATAAGTGTTTACCTCTATTTGCACATTTACAGATTTAAGATTATCGGTTGCCTCGATTCTGATATTGGCAAGAGATAAATGACAAAGATTCTGTAATGGCAAGATTTCAGGAAGAAACTCAAGAGGGTTACCAAAGAGCCTAAGAACACGAAGCTCAACCATAGACCTGCCAGAAAACTGAAGATAAGTTTTAGTTTTGGTGGCTAAGGAACCTTTAAGTGGATGTCCTCAGCTTGCTAGCCATATCAAGAAAACCACTGATATAATGACCTGAAATCCAATAGTGGGCGGACAAGTTTGTTATTTTCCAGTGATAATTCAACCAGCATAACACACTGCTTCAGCTCAACTGTTCAAGAAAAATTACTTGATGAGCAATGAGATTGCAAAAAGTAAACAAAAACTTAAAAATAACTCCACAGTGTATCAGTGACATCATGACATGATTCGTACAGGCTTCAGTGTGATTTTACAGCAAGTTCGAATCATACCAGGGAGAGAAACCAGCATGTTATTGTTGACACTCAGCACTTTCAAACTTTGCGCTTCACCAAATTCTGCAGGCAATTGTGTCAGCTTATTGTTATCAAGATATAGCCTCTCAAGTAGCGGCAATCGTGTTAATTCTGCAGGAAGTACCTGGTATCCAGAAGAATGATAGAGACATGTGCATTTTAAGATGCATAGTACAAAGGATTTGCACTAAGGCTGAGTTTAAGCAGCATAAAGCAAACAGAAGAAAGGTAATGAATTTCTGCCGCTAGTTAGCAGCAAAAATAGATGTATCTGCTGAAAAAATCAACTTCAAATACCCAGAATTGAGATATCTGCTGAGAGTAAAACAACTTCTATTTGAAAACCAAAACTGCAGATAAAATCAAGGGTAAATTGTCACAAAAAAAGACAAAGCACTTTTTTCGGCGGTCAAAAACCCTCTTGCCTCGAAGAGGTAATCAAAAAACCCCTAGAAATTTTTCCTACAGTATGTAACCAGCTATATCTAACCAATTCATACAAACTATTTAGATATTGCAGGAAACGGTTTAGATATCATAGGCAACTGTTTAGATATCGCTGGCTACTGCTTAGATATCGCAGAAAACTAGATATAGCATGAAACTACTAGATATCACATGTAAGGGGTTTTTTGACAACTAAAAACCTTTTTAGGGAGGTTTTGACTACCGTTTCGAGGTGGGGCGTTTTTGACAACGGAAAAAGTGCTTGTTTTTTTCTTTGACAATTTACCCTAAAATCAAGAATCGAAAATTCTACCGAGTTAATCAACTTCTATTTGAAAACCAAAATTGCAGATAAAATCAACTTTCATATAGCAAGAATTGAAAAATCTACCGAGTTAATCAACTTCTATTTGAAAACCATAATAACCAAGATGGATTGTAAGTAAATAAAGCTATGCTCTTGGTGATATATGTTACAAGCCAATTGATGACATCATTATCATTGCTATCAAAGTTTATCCCATAAACCCACCCCCACCTCACCACCAAATGAATCTATTATATTATGTAGTAAGGTGGGATAATCAAATGAATCTATTATATTATTGAGTAAGGTGATAATCTGCCTTTCAGCCATAACCAATGATTCTTCTCCTTCCTCCGCCAACAAGGAAACGTAAACCTAGTAGCTTCACCTCCTCTTGCCTCTCACATTTCATCATCCAACTTTTCGAACAAAACACAATTATTCTTCTTTTTTTTGTTGCAAATGAGCACCTCTTTGTAGGTTTCTTTTTTTTATGAGTGTTTTATGATTAGAAATGCATGCGAGAAGCATATGGGGTTTATAGGGGTATGTGTGAAATTTAAACTCTTGGTTTAACTAACCAATTAATTTAACACTTGTTATCTGGAGAAGGGGCTTATTTAATTAACGAGAATGATTTGGAGGTTATTTTCCAAATAATAAGATTTAGGGGGTTGTTTTTCCAAAATATGTAAGACTTGGGGGTCCTCTATAAAAAAAGGGACCTCCAATTCATGTAATGGCTATACAAAAATGGGTTATTTTGATATACTCATCCAAAACTTTTATATTTTTAAAAACACCCAAAACTCGGTATTTTTTAAAAAGACATCCAAAAGCTATCAGTTAACTAAATGCCCATTCCGTTAATCTCATGTTAATTTAATTAAGTCGAGCTAACTAGGGTTACTTAAGCTGCTTTATGACCTCAATACCCCTCCTCTCTCCCAAAACATCTCTTCTTTAATGTTCCTTAACTGCCACCTATTCCTGAACATAGCCTTCCTATCCTATCTCCTCTCAAGCTCGCTGGCCACCAAGCTCACTCTGCCTCAAGTTGGGCAACTAAATTAAGCTGACATTCTTCAATCTTTCAACAGCCCAACTTCAGTGATGAATTTTTTTCTCTGAGTTTTGGGTTAGCCCTCCGTTCTCAAACTCACCTCCTCCGAGCTCGCTCACTATCCCTAAATTCTCAATTCATCTAAAACGTAACATCTCTCTACGGTCAAACTCCTTCAAAAAATTCTGCTATTGAGCTTGAGGCGAATTTCAATCTTGATGTTTGCAATTAGGATCCTTTAAAAATTCTCAAATAATTTACGATGAATTTATGTTGAATCTTTACATGTCATTAGGTGTTCATCAGCTTATTTTTGTGTCGCTTATTATTTTTCAAGTATATTTTGAAGGGAAAAAATGGGAAAAGGGACTGATTTTTCTCTTGGGGTTTCTTCTTGTATTACAATGCTTATATTTGTTTTGTTTTCATTTATCATTTATAAAGTTATAAGTTATTTGTAGATAAAGTTCTTAGGAGTTGTTTAATTAGAAATTGTGGAAGGTTTATCTCTAAATGGAAGGCTCTGAAGCAGTTAAATTATAAGTTCATTTGTGGCCAGTAAAGATATGCAATTGAAGTCCTACAGTAGGTTTTTAACACTTGTTATATAGTTCAACTTTCTCAAGATCTTAATAAAAATACTTCTTTAATTCTCAAACAGTTTCTTTTGTGCCGACTTTTCTTTAATGTGGTATTCACCACGAAATATATATAGATTAATCCCGAAATATATATAGATTAATCCCAAAATATAAATACACACACGCCATAACATAATCCATGGCTTTAGCGCATCATAACCAATAGATTATCCTACTTTACTGGATATTATAATAGATTCATTTGATTTAATTTGTTCAATCCTATTATATATCATGATCATCAAATATAATAATTTGAAAAATATATACTGGCAATATCAGAAAATTTTAATATGCAACTAATCAAAAAGATCGCAGCAATTGATGAGAAAGAAGAATATAGATATTTCGTGTACAGACAGAGAGGACGAGAAAATCCTTTGAACGGAGAAAAAATGAGACGGAGAATTACACACATTAAAATAAGTTTTAGAATATAAAAAATAACCCTAACATTTTATCTATCTATCTACTTATATAAAAAGCGAGACGCGACAGATTCAGGCTTTTTTTGTCTTCTGGAAAATTTATAGTCAGATCCGAAAACGGGATTGAAGAGTGCATGACCATAAAACGAACATTAAATTTAGCCCGTTTTCGACATATAGCATCAAAAGTTTCAGACATGTGCCTTGAGTTGGTGCTTCCAAAGAATCTAAACGTATAGTTTTTCTCTTTGCCCTCTTTCTCGTTTAGATCTCTTTCCTCTTTAAAAAAAAGATCTCTTTTTTCATCAATAAAGATCTATAGATCTCATGAGATACTTTCATCTCTAAACGTTTCATGAACAATTTAATCCTTAATGAAGATGAGTCATCTCTATAAAATTAAAGTTTATTATTTATTATTATTTTTATTATTTAGGCTATTTCGTTAGGGATCTAATTTTATTCAAAAGCTTAATGCTTATTCCATTCATTCAATATTTTTTTCTTGCTTTAACCAATTCTTATGGGTTTTTTCTTTTATTTATTGTTCTTAATTGATGGAAGAATACCATCCAAAAAAACAGGAGAGCGGAAAAGAAAAGCATCTTGCTGTTGAGGTAATATTAAATTAAGAACAAAAGGTCATTACTTGGTTTCATTTATCATGATCAAATTTTTTTGTTTTCTTATTGTTTGATTTATCTTGCCTATTTAGCTGTCACAAATGAAAGATATCGATGGTAAATATCATTCCTACTCTTATATTTTTTCTTAACAATATTTCATCATATATTATTTTACAGAATTCAAAAAAAAAAGAGCAACGCTTATTTTTGCATGTACTTTATGTTTCTTCTCATGCACTAGTTGCTTCATATCATTCTTTCTGCAAATGACTCACTATTTGAAAATTTTTGCTTGAAGTAGCTTTCATTTTCAAGTTGAAAGCATGAGCGACGCTTCTTTATGCAATAGACGACAATCAACTGCAAAGTGCAAAATCATGCAAAGTGCAACTCAAGACACGTGTCCGAAGCTTTTGCTTTCTCTGCCAAATGTCAAAAGTGGACTAAAGTGAGGCCCGTTTCATGGCCATGCACTCCCCAACTCCATTTTTGGATATAGCTGTAAATTTTCCGGAAGACTAAAAAAACAACTGAATTCGTTGCGCCTCGCTTTTTATATAAATATATATATATATAGATAGAATGTTAAGATTATTTTTATATTCTGAAACTTGTTTTAATGTGTATAAATCACTGTCCCTCTTTTTCTCTGTCCTAAGGATATTCCTGTCCCCCTTCCGTCCGTACACTAGTTATCTCTATATTTCTTTCTCAACCATTGTCGCGATCTTCTTTTTATTAGCTGTATATTAAAATTTCTTGATATTGCTATTATATGTTTTTCAAATTATTATATTTGATGATCATGATGTATGGTAGGATTGAACAAATTGACTCAAATAAATCCATTATATTATTTAGTAAGGTAGAATAAGGTATGCGCCAACACCAAAATACATTATAGGCCATAAATGTTATTTCTTCAATCCTCAAACCCCAAGACAACCAGAGGCTTTAGAGTTGAATCTGCACATGGTTGTCGAAAGCATATCACAATCACTTCCTCTCATCTATATTTTGCGAGACTTCATTATGTTAGAATTTTAACAAAAAATATTTAATCTTATTGGGTTTATATATGAACTTTTGTTTTATTCTTTAAGTTAAAGCATGACAAAAGAATTATATGTTCAAGTACCGCATCAAATTATTTGTATGGCTGCCATGCATTCTTTGTGCATATGGGTTTTTGATGTTCAAGGCTCTGGAATTGTACACATTGCCTAGGCAAATGAATGTGGGCTTTAAACATTTGGCTATAATGGCTTTCAATGGCCAAACGTTGAAATTGAATTGCTTGTTTTATGCCGTTGAGAATAATTTTATTGCGGGCAAATTAATCTTGTGATTAATGGGTACCTATTTCTATTGATTTATTTTTATTCTTTTGTTTCATTTCTTAGCCTGTAAATAGATGCAATCTTATTTTATTTTACGCTGTAATTTCTTATCAAAAAAATCCCCCATATAGTTTAAAAATATCGCATAGAGAAAGACGTTAAAAAGAGCTCTTGGTCTTCATTTATATACATAAGTTGGAGAGCGAACCGATAAAGTCAGGGTTACTGTATCCTCAAGGCAACGCACGAGCAACCCGCTGCGTCAGATCAAACTACAAGCTTTCATCCAGGACGGTGCGAAATTTGCCCTAAAGGAAGCGAGATACTCATGCCTTAGCTTCTGCTTCATCGAAATTCATTTTATTGTAATCTTTTTTTTTCATTTTGGTTTCATTGTATTATTTTTCTAACACGCTGTCTCCGTTGTCTTCTTCATTTGTGTAAGAATCGAGAGAGAAACAACAGGAAGGAGAGGTGAGCAAAATTAGAGAGCGGAAGTGGAGAAGCAATTTAAAGTAATAATATGGCCATTAGAGGGTATTCTGGTCATTTAACTGCTCTAATGGCTGAGCAATTTAAAGTAATAATATAGCCATTAGAGGGGTATTCTGGCCATTTAACTGCTCTAATGGTTGTAACTTAACGACATGAGGATGAACTTAACAGGGGTGCCTATTTAGTTGAATCTAAAGTTTTGAGTGTCTTCGTTAAAAATACCAAATTTTGGGTGTTGTTTTTGAAAATACGAAAGTCTCCGGTGGTGTATATCAAATAACCCTACAAAAATTAATGTTTTCGCATCAATTTCAGCCTTCATCGTCATCATCAGCAAGAGCAAGTTCTAAGTCATCACAACAACAAATCAAAAATCTCACCGTGAGTCCGCAGCCGCAGAGGCTGAGCACCTTAACGCTCTCCCAATGTTCTTTCGGGACAATATTCGACCCCATAAGCCTGTTCAATACCCCGATACCATCGCTCTGCTGCCCCGACCCCGCAGCCTTTGTCATCGTCACCGCCCGCAGCGGCTCGCTCCTTTTCGACACCCTCATCGAAACCCTAACCCTCTCCTCTTCCTCCTCCCCCTCCTCCTTATTCTCCTCGAAATCGATCATCACCGTATCCTGAGGCGGAGGCAGGGCGACCATGAGCTGCGATTGGAGGCGAAGCGCGACCTGATCCTCGTCATCGTACCCGGACCAGTCGAGCTCGATCCGAAACCCTAATTTGCTGGGGCTCGATGGCGATGAAGGGGGAGTCGTGGAATCGGCGTGGGCATTGGATTCGTCGCCGTAGTTGAGGGAGAGACGGAAGATCTCGGAGGCGCGCTTCCACCCCAATCCCCATGACATTTGGGCGCCAGATCTAGGGTTAGGGTTTCGTGAGATTTTTTGCGGTTAGGGTTTCGGCGATCGGAGAAATGGCGGGAGAGAGAGGTGGAGGTCGTGTGCATTTGGATCATTGAAAACTTTGTATGGCTATTTCTTTTTGCGTTTGGGGATTTTCGATTAGCCCCCTAAAATATTTTATGTTTCTAAATAAGCTCGCAACAATCCATACCGATTTAAATGAGCCCCTCTGTTGGGACCAGGGATGGATATGAATAATTCTAACATGCTCTGAATCTATATCTAATTTTTATCAAGTACGGATAGTAATTTTTTATATACGATGAATGTCCACACATGTCTGCTAAGAGGCGCCACATGAGAACACATTTGTTTTCTATCCAATACCATATATAGAAATATTTGATTTTTTATGCGGTATAGTTTTTTGAATACCCATTTCAAATCTGTAACCCATGTATTTACTCCGTATCTGCTTCGTATGTTCGCTGCTGCTAGGAGCTTAATTGGTACCCTTGCCTCATTATGAAGTTGGATGGATTGCCCATTTCGGGTAATACGGTGTCGGGTATGCGAGTTAACAAACAAACAATCTAAACCTTGAATTAAATGCAAGAAACAAAAGGCTGGTAATTTAATTACGTCAATAAGTTAGCGGCCCTCAAAATAGTATTAATTGTATCAAGGTTATCTAGAAATACATAATATTTGGTGGAAGGATAATTAACCCGTGCCAAAAAAAATATATCTTAACAACCTCTAGCAATTGTCATGGTAAAAGAAAACGAAAAAAAAAATCAAAGCCACGAGAGCAGAATGGATGCCAAGAAGGGCCTTATTTATTAGCAAGCGATGAGGTTGAATTAAAGTTCCAAATTGCCGTTTTAAGCTCTTAGTCTCCTCTTCAACTATAATTCACCATCTAGTGATACTATTTGATCTCAATTTTAAACTAGCATTTAGGAGTAAAGACGACCGTCAACTAAATCATGCAGTTACCATGGAAATAAGGGCACGTTAGTAGAGGGGTTAATTCGGATACCAGAGTGGAACCGGGGTCTTATATAAAATAAGGAAGATTTTGGGGCTGAATATAGAAAAAACCCGAAAAAACCCGATACAATAAGAAATTCCACTTCATTTTTCTGCATCTGTTTCCAAAATGGGCTTAAGACTAAAAAAGGAATAAAAAATAGCCATCGAGTCCTAGCCTGCCCATTGTCATTTGCTTACCGTCGAGTTTAGGGTTCTGAGATCTTGTGTGAGGATGAACTCTTTGCTCTAGGGTTTCCAAGTTTGAGGCTTCCAAACTTTGATCATTTCCATTTTCAACCAAGGTCAGCTTCGAATTTTAGATTTCATTGCATGTATCATGGGAAAATGGACATGGGTTCATACCCATTCGTTCTATCTTTTCAACTTTGCACTTATTTGTTTGTTGCAGAATTATTGCACCATACATGTTTGTTTAAATACTCGATAGAATTCTTCTTACCAAGATTAGTTTTGATCATACGATACCATAGAATCACGCGCTGAGTTTGCTTCAGATTTAGGCTAAGGAAAAAGATTAGGGCCTAGTTTGGCAACAAGGTTTCTGAAACCTTGGTTCCATTTAAGTTAACATGGAACTGTGATTTGCGTGTGTGTAAACCGTGGTTTTTAAAAAATGGTGTTTGGTGAAGTTTAGGGTCGTTTGGCACCATCTCTACTATTATAGTGCAAATAGAAGGGGCTCTCCAATTTTGAAATTGATTGCTGATGCGGCATTCCCATTCTTCAAGGAAAATCAATAAAAACGCATAAAAAGTCCAACCAAGATTCATAACCGCAACTAACCCCATCATTTATTATAGAAAAAACTAAACCATCACATAGTAAATACCTGGGCTATATCACTACAGTTTTTATGGAAAAAAACAAAGCCATTGAAATTTGATATATACGTGCATCGCACGTGTACCTTACTAGAAGCCTTAGAACAAGGTTTCGGTTAGAAATACAGTTTAAAAAAGAGGCTTGAAACTTTGTGAAACTCTAGATTGCTTGGAGTCTTAGATAATGGAATTTCGAGCTATCAAGATTTTTTGAAACCGCGGTTGCAAAACTCTGTTTTGGTTGCCAAGCGGGCCTCGGTTACCATCTTTGGGGTTTGTCCTTGATACCAAGGGAGGACCCATGCGTTAGAGTGAGCCACCCCCCCTAAAAAAAAACTCAAAGCTAAGGAAAATATATAAATAGGTATAAGCATCAACCAGGCTTTGTGAACCCATTGCAATTTTTGACTGAACCTTTTGATCCCATGTCACTCCTACCGTACCTCTTTTTTCTCTTTTGAAAAATTGTTTTATCTATACTCCCCTTGATGCTTATCCTCTTCAAGTCTTAAAATTTGGAATTTACTTCTACATGAGACCATGGATATATATATATGTAGGAAAAAATAACTTATACAAAATTAAACATAATATGTTTATTTTATAATTTTTTAACTTAATTCTATTTTAATTGTTAAATATTGTTGATTTACACTTAATCTCATCATTTGTCTGCTTCTTGACTTTTGATACGAGTCTCGACTCCACTCTCCACCCCCTATTTAAAAAACCCATTTTGAAAAAAATTTCTTTTGAAACCTTAATCTTAGACTTCACTTCCATCAAATCCTTAACGTCAATCGCTGTCTATTCAAAATTTTCAAATCAATTGAAGAACTTTTACCAATGATATCGGTGTGATGGCTAAACAAATAAATATCGTATAGACGAGACTTTCTGTGCGGTGTGCCCCCACTTACCAAAATTTCTAGGTCCGTCTCGACTTGAAACTATGTGAAACGGAAACCGTAAACCCGTTACCAAATGAGGCACAATTCTTAGCATTCATCTTGTAATTATATTCCATGTATAACCAGGATTCAAAATTGCTCAGCTCAACAAAAGATTGCAATGGGTTGGCACCCATTTCTTCTAGTTTCTCACCTTCTCAAATTTTCTCTTATTTCTTTACTACAAATGATTGTTGTTGACCTATGGTTTTCAAAATCCCTTTACTTTTGACTATTTTGCAAAACTACTTTAAATCTAACAAATGTAAATATCCCAAATATTACTAACCATGTCAGTTCAAGTCAAGATGCAACACAACTGGAGTTCATCAAGTATAAGAGCAATCAAATGGATATGACCGCACATCTCAAAGTAACATCGACTAAAACGAACAACTCAAATACAATCAATTTCAATTCAAGGAAAATTTCGGAGAAATCAAACAAAAAGAAATATTCAAGAGTTTTTCCATTTTCTTTGAGTCTAGAGTTGTCATGATCTCAAATGGTTAGATTTCATTTTCTATTATTTTATTTATTTAACTTAGTTTTACAAGTATTTACAAAATCTATTCAAAATAAACCAAATACACTAAACCTGAGTCTGTATCAGACTTGGGACGTCCCACGAGATGTCCCTATACTATTCCCGAGTCTGTATCAGACTGGGGATGTCCCAAGGGAGGCCCCAGCAGACAGAAACTTATTTTTTTGTTTTTGTATTTTGGCTCCAAAAAGTTTTTTAACTGATATAAACTGCCGTAACTGTCCCAAAAAATTAGGGGAAGTTATTTTAACTTTCCTAACTGATCAATTTTGATCATCTATAAATAGGATCATTCCAAATTCATTTTCAACCAACCAATTACCAATTTTCACACTTTTGCTCTCTTTTTCAATTTTTGTATTCTTGAGCATTCTGTGAAAACTCACGTTTTTCTCTCTCAACGCCTTAAGTTTTTACTCAATTTTTTTAGAGAGGAAGATTTTTCAAGTGTTTTTAGAAGTTTCTAATTCCTTTTGAAAAAGAAAGATTTTGTTATAAAATTCGAAGAAGTGTTTATACTTAAACTTTTGCTTTCATTATCAAAACTACACCTTTTCATTCTAATTGTTCTGAAAGGTTAAATCATATCCAAAAGACAATTCTTGAATCTCCTGCCATAGAAAATTTAATTTATCTTTTTGAGAGCTCTAGGATTGTTAAAGTTGGTCAAAAGATTGTAATAATCTTTCTTGTAAAACCTAGTGAAGAGAAGTCTAAGTTCTTCACAATTTGTAAAGGTTTTGGACTTGAGCCTGGTGAAAAAAGTTTAGGCGTTCACCGTCTGCAAGTGTAAAGATTTGGACTTGAGCCTGAGTAAAGGTATGGGTTTCTCCACCCGCGAAGGAGTTAGTAAATCCTGAGTAGTAGTCTCAGGCGAGGACTAGCCACAGGAGTGGTGAATCATTTAAAAATTCTCCGTGTCATGTTATTTTACTGCATCTTTGTGATCGTCTCTGTGATAGTAGTTAGTATCTGTAATATACTTTATTCCGCTGCATATTTTTTAATTTGCTAAAATTACTTTGAGTTAGTCATATAGCCTTATTCACCCCCTCTAAGGTGCTTTCAATTGGTATCAGAGCAGGTTATTCTGTTGGTAAGATTAATCTCTTGAGTTTCTGATTCTATGGCAAGCCAAATGGAAGGACAATCCATTAACCGTTCTCCTTTTTTCAACGGTACCAACTACCAATTCTGGAAAAACCAAGATTAAAGTTTTCCTTTAGTATATAAATCTAAAAAACCCTTTGTCATTCCTACTATGAATCATGCATCTAATGCCGATAAGAGATCAATGATATTGAATGTCAAGACAATAAATGCACTTCATTGTTCTTTGAATTCAGAAGAATTCAATAGAATCTCTGTGTCAAATGGCAAATGAGTTTTAAATTACTCTTCAGACTGCCCATGAAAGAACCAGTCAAGTTAAAGAGAGTAAGATCAACCGTTTCATGCATGAGTATGACAGATTCCAAATGAGAGACGATGAATCTATCGACTCTATGTATTCTAGGTTCAACAATGTCATTACCAAACTTTTCAATTTATTAAAGAAATTTGATGATAAAAAAAAGTGTTACAAGTTTCTGAGATCTCTTACGATATCATAACAACCTAAGATCACTGTCATCGAAGAAGCTAATACTATGACAATGTTGAAAGTTGACACCCTTATAGAAAAATTAAAGACCCAGGGAATGCAGTTAGGGGATCTTAAGAAAAATCAGGACACTTAAAGCAAAAATTTCGTGCTAAAAGCAACCACTAAGTCAGCCTACGGAATCATTAAGTGATGATGACAGCGATGATGAAGAAATGACCAGTATTGCTAGACACTTCAGAAAGTATCTGAAGTCCAGAAAATTTCCCCAGAAAGATATGTATAACTCTAATAAGAATTTTAATACTAATAAAACTTTGCGTTGTTTTGAATGCAATAAGGAAGGTCATTTGAAGTCAGAGTGTCCTACTCTCAATAAGGATAAGTGGAAGTCAAAAAAGAAATCAGAAAAGCGTTCGTTTCAAGCTATTGGGACGATACAGATTCTAGCGACTCGGAAGTCGAAAAAAGTCGCCAACGTGTGTTTCATGGCACAAGAAGATGAGATAATCAATAATAGCTTTGATTTAGATTCTCTTATTAAAAACGATTTAATAAAATTTTGTCATTATCTTAAGAATAATTATGTTAAGGTTAATACTAAATATAAAATATTAAGTCAAACCTATCTACTAAAAACAATTTAGAAATATCCACACAAAATAAATTAAATTAAATTAGAAAATGAAAATTTAAACAAAAAATTAAAATCTATAACTTTAACAAATAATAAGTTAATTGAAACTAATAATACGCTAAATTTTGAAATATTTGATTTTAAGAGAAAAGTTGAATTAAAATACAAAATGCTTTTAAATTTTACTAAAAGTAAATATAACTTAGATATTATGTTAGGACAATCTATAAAATATTGTAAGAAAGAAGGTATAGGTTACGACAAATATTCTAAGTTAGTCCCTAAAACCTAATATTTTAAACATAATATTATTATCGATATGGTAATAAATACGCTCACTCCACGTGTAACTATTGTTGCACTCTAGGGCATATCTCACAATTTTGTCATAATAAAAATAACTCATCTTATAAATATTATTTTACTCCAAAAACTGATCCAAATAAACCACAAAAGGCATGGGTTCCTAAGATCAATAACAATCAATCCAAACGAACTTTAACAATTCAAGAAAGTATACATAACCAATTTAATGAAATTAACTCCATTAATCCTAAGAATTCAATAGACAATAATGATTCTAACCTATTAAAAGGTTTAGATAATTCATTAATAAGCAAAGATGTTGAAACCAATAAATTGGAACAAGAAGTAGTTGATACTTTTGTAGGGTGTTTTTCGTCACCCCCATTGAGATGGGAATGCGTGCGTTTTTCAGGCGTATACAGATTCCTTCTGTGTAGGGTAGGCCGGGGTTTATTGATTGTGGAGATCCAAATCGCCGGCAGCCGCTAATTACCTCCGCCTTTGAAGTGAGAGAACCTCTGATTGACGGGTCAACTGGTCATATGAACTCAATGTGCAGTGTGCGTATGTGAGTAGCTCGTGGGCGCCAGCGGGTCCCGTGCCGGCGTGCGGGCGCTAGCTGGTCACGTGCGCGGCGCGCGGCAGGCAGCGGGTCACATGCGCGGCGCGCGGCCGTGGGAAACACCAGCAGAGAAAGGGGCTTAGCTCTTGAGTTGGGAGCTGAACTCTCTAGGGGCTTTGGAGTTGAACTCTCTAGGGGTTTTGGAGTTGAACTCCCAAACAAGAATTAGGTATAAATTTGGAATCAAACTCTCAAAAGATTTGGATTTGGAGCTAAACTCTTATGTAAGATCTGGATGTGGAGTTAAACTTTTTTGAGAATTTGGATCTTAGAGTTGAACTCCTCGAAAATCTTCGGAGATAATCAAATGGGACATCTTTCTTCTCCCTTGAGCACTGGATCTTCTTTTGAGCTTTGGATTTTTCCCAAAGTGGGATTTTTGGAGATGGTTCTCCTTCCTCCTATCTGTTGGCTGGATCTTCGAGGAAAGGGGGTGAGACTTAAAAATCTCCCATTTTAGAGATTTGATGGAAGATCTGAGTTCTCCTTTAAGGGTTTTATGGTGAAAAACTATTTCTTTTTGGAAAAGGAAGAGTTGAACTCTTGATTTAATTCGGAAAAGAGAAGAAGCTTTAAAACCCTGAGGAATGAGAAGGAGGCATAGAAACCCTAATTTTTTAGGGGAATCAATTATTATTCTTCATTTCATTATCGTGTTGCCTTATATAGGCTTATAAATTTACACATAGCCTTTTGGACTTTACAAAATGGTATTTTGCTCATCCCATGCCTCATGTGCTTATTTCTTTTGCACATGCCATGAGCTTTACAAAAATTTGGCTTTATGCCCATTTTTCTTACATTTATTTATAAAAAAATTATATCAAAATTATTTATTACATAATTTTCATTTTGGAATTGGAGAGGCCGGCCGCGGGGCTCGACCTGGGCATAGGCCTGCTTACTTGGGGTTGGTTTTGACTTTGACTTGGTCAACCGGGGTGTAATTTTTGACCCCAACAAAGTGCCCCATCAATAAATGCACACCGCGTATATGAGTTGTGTGCATGAAATTGATGGATCTTGTTCTGCAGAAGTTTGACTTTGTGGTGGAGCATCATTCCGGGAGCGGAGCATCTTTCCGGGAGCATGATTTTCGAGGTCGGAGTATCATTCTGATTTGCGGAGCATAATTCCAGGGTCGGAGCATAATTCCAGTGGGAGTATATATTCTGAGACAGAGCATAGTTTCGACGCAGGGTTCCGGGATGAAGCATAATTTCGACACGGGGTTCCGGGATGAAGTATAATTTCGACACGGGATAGGTGTATCCTAAGACGAAGCGTAATTTCGTCACATGGCAGACATTCTGCCCGAAGCATAATTCCGATGTAGAGATTGATTCTCAGACGAAACATAATTCTGACAGGGAAAGAAGATACTCCGAGATGAAGCATAATTTCGGTACAGCTGAGACGTAGCATGATTTCGACGCAGAGGTTGTTGGTTGACTTGATTCCGAGGCGGAGCATAATTCCGACAGGGAAGGCAGATACTCCGAGGCGAAGCATGATTTCGACACGGGATACCTTCTGAGACGAAACGTGATTCCGACGCAGAGATTGTTGGTCAACTTGATTTCGAGACGGAGCATAATTTTGAAAGGGAGGTCGTTAGTCGACTTGATTCCGAGGTGGAGCATAATTCCGACAGGGAGATCGTTGGTTGACTTGATTTGGTTCCCGTTTTGACGACATGGATGCCGATACTGCCCTTTTAGCGACTTGGACGGTCGGTGCTGCCCTTTTAGCGACGTGGACGGTCGGTGCTGCCCTTTTAGTGACGTGGACGATCGGTGTTGGAATTGGTTGATTTGATTTGTTTTGGTTCCTGCCTTGTTTGGCGGGACTTTTGAATTTGAAACATTGCAGCGTAGGATTTGGAATTTAGGATTTGGATTTTTGTTTAACATCAGCATCGCTGTTATGGAACATGGTACCAGGAGCGAATCATCATTTGCCATGAGAGGATTTTCCTTGTTTCCAGTTTAACGACTTAGGGGTCATATGTTCCCTGTTTAACGACTTAGAGGTCATATGTTTCCAGTTTAACGACTTATGGGTCTACTGGATCGAAAATTTGGAATTTTGGGGTTGGGGTCGGCATCAGCGTTGCTAACACTGGAGCACAAGTGTCAGGAGCAATTCATCATTTGCCTTTTCCTGTTGGGGAGTGATGGCTTAGGAGACAGGTTTAGGTCTATCATCTAAGACTTTTCAATTTTATAGGCCGTAAGGGTCCCATAAAAGCATTTTCTGTATACGAGACAATAGGAACTCATAGGTGTATTTTCTTCTTAGGAGTCATGGGGACCCCCAAGTATTTTTTTCCTTTGTGAGTCGTAAGGATCCTATGAAGGCGTTTTCTTACAAGTCGAGAGAATCTCGTAAGGTTTGTTCTTCTCATGTATCTTGAGGACACATGAGGGGTCTTCCCAAATGGAGCATAATTCCAAGGACGGAGACCGGCCGCGGGGATTGTGATGAGGATTATTTGAGCCCGTGGATTGTATACGGTAGTCAATTTGGAAATTGGCCGTAGGGCAGAGATAATTTTAGGAATTTGAATTTTGGTTGGCGTCTGTATCGCTGTACTGGAATATGGTACCAGGAGCAACTCATCATTCGCCGTTGAGAATTTAGGGATTTGGATTTTGGTTGGTGTCAGCATCACTGAACTGGAATATAGTACCAAGAGCGACTCATCATTCGCCGTTGGGATATTCATGAATTTGAAATTTTGTCGGCGTCTGCATCGCTAACACTGAAGTATGCTTTCAGGAGCGACTCATCATTCATCTTTAGAGGGGCTTTTTTGCTATATCATTTCAGCTTTTCTTATCGCGAAGTTCGCGATTGCCCTATTATTTCGGCTATTCATTCGCGTCTGCCCCATTATTTCGGCTTTTCTTTTACACGATAATTTTTTTTTACACTCAGTTTAACGACATAGGGATCGAATGTTCCCAGTTTAACGACATGATGGTCCTGTGTGTTTGCTTATCCGAGCTCTTCGAACTTTGATCTTGGAGGAGCTGTGTTGATGACCGTAGCTTTGTGGCTTGCCGGTATATCTGAGGACCGTGAGGTTTTCCCAAGCTTGTATTGGTTCTCCACCCAATCTTTGAAAACATAGCAGTCTTCAATGGTACTGTCACGACCCGAAATGGCACGTGACTGGCACCTGAATCATGTGACGTGTATAGGACCCCATCTAATTCAAGTAATCCAAAAGCCCAGAAATCTAAACCGTTTAAAAGAAGTGAAGGAAAACTCGTTTTAAAGTAAGTGGTTTTAACGAAATAAGTGGCATTAAACATTTAAAAGCAACATCATATTTTCCCGAAAAATTTGGCAGAGTCTCCTTTGTAAATACTGGCCCCAAACGGGTACAACACATGAAATACATATAATGATGAATAAAGGCATCCCCAAGCGGGAGCTAGCTCTTCGCCAATTGGCGGAAACAACCACACAAGCAATATAATATACAACGCCGAGGGGCGAGAATCAAAACTCATAAAGAAAACCAACATCCTCAAGAAAACCAGAATAGAATCATAATAATACAAGCGCGCGATTCTAAGGTCGAAAGAATATACAACTGGTCTTCTAACTCTATTAAATAATACAAGTCTAATTGATGAAGTTACTAGATACAACTGAAATAAATACAAATACTACGATGGTCACGATACAGGTGAACCCACCCACCAAAGCAATTACCCGGAAGGAAGTAGTGTGCTAGCAAGCCGCAACGAAACCTGTACGGCAAAACCTGCAAGAAACTGTGGCACAACGGGGGTGAGTTGCCAACTCGTGAGTAGAAAATATCACCGAGCAGAAATCGCATATATGACTCTATCCTGGGTCATATAATAAAATCCTCATAAAATATAACCTGAAAACATCTAATAATGGTAAGGGTAAACCTATAAACATAAGTATAATACCCAGTGCTCGTGTCAGTGCCTCAGGTAGCAACATGTCACAAATATGATGTGCGAATGCATTAAGAATGAAAGCAGAATACATCATGTATGAGAAACTGTTTTCATATCTCAGTGAGATTTCTAGGTAAAAACCGAAGTATCATCAATGAAATCAACAGAGAATCCGTGTCAAGTATCGACACAAAATATATATCCCAATATCTCGATATCTCGGGCTCCGGCAATCCGGACTGGCCCATGTCATCAAATCTCAATATCTCGGGCTCCGGCAATCCGGACTGGCCCATATCATCAAATCTCACAACTACGTCGGTATCCTCCGGATATCCGCCGCGTCACAAAATAATCGGTCGATAGTGCTCCCCTGCCAGGCTCAGCGTCATCATCTGCGACCATCTTGTCCCGGGGTACCGCACCGGGTCCACCATGCACCCGCAGACGGTTCATCCTCCTTGAATCGGGTGCATGATACCTCTCAAGAACCGAGAAAACTCATGGTGGACACCTCACATCATATCACGAGAAAACCGCAAATTTCTATCTTTTGAAATGAAAATGCGTTTATAAATCCTTGCGGTTTCTCCAAATCCAGAAATCTCATGGAAAATATGAAATCCCAAACTCGAGAGTAAATAACAGTGAAATACCGGCATAAAGCCTCATAATATTGCATGACAAATGAATATATATACATGCACGGATGTCGAAGTAAAGAATGCAATATCTAAACTAGCACAGTAATGATATATCGGAACTATCAGTTAGCAAGCTATATCAATGAAGTAATGTTTTCTAATGTGTACGTGACATGCAAATTACCGATGATGATGTGTGTGAGCCGGCAACAAGTGTACGTGGAGCATATGCATCATCGGTAATGGTGCTGGTGTCCTGACAACATGGGTTGATAATAACAAAGAAAACACATTATAAGCATGCAATGCGATGCGAACAACATGAACATATGGAAAATGAATAGTAAACGCAGCACTGAAGAATATGCATTTCTATACACGAGTCATACAGTTTTGGCATTTGAAATAGCACGAATCGTGGTTTTGTTTTGAAAATAGGGGCTACGGTGCTTTTAAGAAAAGGTACGTCCTTTGGAAAATCCGTAGTATCTCTCAGCCTGTCTTTAAAATACTCATGATTCGTTAGTTTGAAAATAAGTATGACTCGAGCCCAGTCTAACATCTACCTAATAATCTACAGGACTAAACTAAGACACTAGTCGAAAGGGTAAGGAAATCCATCTAAAGTCCGAGTCGATATATCTAGTAGTCGGCGATCCCGCCTCAATAGCGTCACGTACGGTAAAATATATAATACGACATTCTCGAGTCAAGAGCGCGGATCAATCATCATATTTATTCCTCGTACGGTAAAATCCATCGTACGACATCCCAAAATCGGGGTACGGGTCAAATATCATATTTATCTCACTATTCATATAGTATTATTATCATAATATCATGAACTAGGGGTACTGATCTAAAGTCTAGTACATTCCAATACCTTCAGCATATGTCCGCGTGTGTATGAAAACACGTCGCCCATCGATCCGCTATAATATCATGTCGTATCTCATAACACGACCCAAATCACATAACCGATCTCACATCATCATGCCCGATCATATCGACGCATCTCCAAGTATCATATACTATCATCATCATCCGTGTATATGTATCAACGCGCGCACGCGCGCACACATATATATATACATATAAGCATATACACCCAAACATATCACGTGTGTGCATGTGTGTGTGAACCTTTACTATAGGGTTTCGCAACTAAGAAACTACACTAAAGTACTATCTTACAATTATGCTAAAACTAACTCGTGAACACCTAAAGCCTTTCTTGATAATTATTCAAGTCTCACAACACACACATATATATAACATATTCGTATGCTACACTACGAACTGCGGGGATGCCATACACCATCCACCCGACTTCCCCCGTAGATATACATCTACTCACCTTAATCCTTGCTTGCCGAAGTCGATGCCGCCATGCTCTTCCCTTATCGTACGAAATCCACGTGACTGTACCTACATATCACATATATCGTATCGCATCAAAACATCAAATTCAAAACCAAAACGACACGCGAATTACACATAGGTTAAAACGTATGGTCTACTCATGCAAAAGAACCAAATAACCCTCGACATAGCCATACAAACGCCAATCGATCGAGACAAAACGAAATATCCCAAGTTTCAAGTCATGCAAAAGCCACAAATCGAAACAGCAACAAAAGAAAATGGTTTCAGATTTTGGTTCAGGTGAACTAGGGGTAAACAAGCAATATAGTGGGGTAATATAAGGGGTATATGAGCTACAGAGCCAATTCTAACACCTATCCCCACAGAAGACCCGGCGACATCCCCCTCAAAACCGGCCTGCTCGGCCCAGACTGCTTGGATTGGATTCGTATTTGCAGGATGGTCTTCTAGTGGTACGTCTAGATCTCTGGGGTTGCTAGTTTTTCTAGTAAAGGTTCCAGGTTACTCCAGATTCCTTGTAGGCACAAATTTAATACAAAACCGACACGGAAGTTTCTAAATTTCAAGTTTCAGGTTCTCGGCTCTGTTTGATCTAAGTTTTTAACACTAGGGGGTTTTTAATCACCAATTATACTCACTTGCACCATCACAACTCAAAAAAAAGCTCTAACCTTCATCTTGGAATTTTCAAAGCTCACTAAACCTTACTTAATCACTTCTAAACTAATATAGATGCTAAAGGAAATGAATTACTACTCTAATGGTGAAGGAAATACCTCATTTGGCAACTCAAGAATTTTCTTGAGTTTTCCCAAGTGCTCAAAATCCTAACTTTCTTGATCCACCATGCTTGTAGTGAGCTTGTGCATGAATTTTGTGAAGGGGATACATGGTTTTGATGTGGAAATGGGGTTCAAATGAGGAGGTAGAGGTGGTGGAGGGAGAGGGCAGCCATGGTGTGGGAGAAGAGAGAAGAAAATGATGAAGATGATGAAGTGATACAAAATGAGCCAATGGTCAAAGACCCCTCACCCTCTCTCTCTCTCTCTCAAGCCCATACCTCCATGCCATGCCCCCCATTCTTTATTCTTTTCTTTTTCTTTTATTTATCTTTTCTTTTCAAATAAAAAACAATAAAAACCATGTAATAAAAGAATGAAGCATGGTTTTTCAAACAATTAACAAAATGTAACAAGTATTATGCAACATGATAACATATCATGTTGCATGTCATGCACATATCATACATAAAGAAAAAATTAGTGAACACTAATCGAGTTTAGTACTAACCCGTACACAATTAATTGTATACTAAATTGTAAAATCCCCAATCTTCATACATTCTTTTAAAAATCAATATTTAGTATAATTTTCCAAATATTTTCCAATTTATCGGTATATAATTATACAATATCATTTAAAACTAGTCTCCAAACTATAAAATATTCATAATATTCATTATTTGATTTATTTAAATTCCCGAATATAATATTTTATTTTTCTGAAATATTACAGGTACGACTCACCATTCTATGATATGGGCAGTATATGGGATTGCCGGTCAAGTTCATTTCATGTGGCCTTTTTGGAATAGGCAGTTGCAGACCGTTGTTCAAGGCGTCCTCGAATATTTTGCGAACTTCATCCCTCATGAAGGAGTATACTTTTTTCTTGCTCTCCATTAGAGTAGGTGCCTTTCCTGATACTGGTCCTCGAGGCCGATCAGCCTTTGGTTCGCCTTTTGTCCGTTTAGCCCATTCAGTGTACGTATCGGAGAGACTGGAAGCTGATCGCTGCCGTTTTTCGCAAAAGTGTTCCGCTCTTGGGCTGGAGGGAGTATCGGTTGGCTGCTTCCGGATATCAATCCCTGGCTCATGAACCAAAATTTGATTTTGCTGTAATTGCAATTGGGCGACTTGGGTCGTGAGATCTGCCACGACATTTGCTAGCTCGTCGACTTTGGAATGGACCTTGGCCATCTTCTCGTCCCTGTCCTGAAGCTGCCTTTGAAGCCATTGGAATAATGCTTGTTCTATAGTTCCGGGTATGACAACGGGGTCATCCTTACCGCCTGAGCTTGATTCAGCAAGAACTACGAGTTCCTTTAGCTTAATGGCCTGAACGGGCTCTTCATCATTTAGACCGAGCCGATATTTGGTAGCAACAGCCACATCATTGTCATGGGTACGAGGCGTAAGAGGACTTGTTCTTCTGGGCTCCACCATGTAGATCGTATGGATTGTGTACCCGTCTACGCCCTCTTCATTGGTAACATCGCTCGTTGGGGTTTTGGCTTATTGCCTTAGCCCGCTCCTTTCTAAGAAGTGCAGACGATTGAGAGCAGCAGATTCCCGAAGGGCTTCGATCTTCGTTTGTATGAAATTGGCGGTCATAGCTTGATTGTTTGCTAATACGTCTTTAGAAAGTTCTATCTCTCTTGCCTTGTATTGCTTTTCAACCCAATCTTTGAAGATGAAGCAGTCCTCAATGGCATGCCCTATCACTCTGTGATAGGGCAGTATTTGGGGTGGTTGGTCATATTCGTTTTTTGGGTAATGGCAAAAGGGCAAAAGGGAGACCGAAGAAAACATGGATGGAGGTGATACGAAACGATATGGTTGCCAAAGGACTCAATGAAAGTATATTGTTCGATAGAAGTGAGTGGAGACAGAGGATTCATGTGCTGGACCCGGCGTGATTCTCATGTTGGTTCATGTAGCCTACCCCATATGCTTGGGATAAAAGGCTCAGTTGTTGTTGTTGTTGTTGTTGGTCATATTCGTTTTTTGCGGTCTCTTTGATTTTGGCAATTGTAGACTGTTCCTTAAGGCGTCTTTGAATATCTTACGGATTTTGTCCCTTCTGAAGGAATAGATCTTATCCAGCTTCTCTTTCAGAGGTGATTCTCTCCCTCCCAACAATGGTTTTCGAGGTTGGTTGATATTGGGCCCGCTTGTCCCTCGCCTATTTCGGTCAGCCGGAGTGTTAAAAGATTCAGCATCGGCGGAATTTCCGCCTTTGCGATTATCGTCCCTTCGGTTTCTCCAGGATTTATTGCTATTTTGGGAATCCGAGAAAGATTCCTGCTTTGAGCGTTCCAACATTTGAACTTTCTTGGTCAGTTCTTGGAACGTCTTGAGACCTGCGGTGCATAGAAAAGGATTCATCCAGGTACCGAGATTTTCGATGAGAAGATTTACTGATTTTTCTTGTTCCAACGGTGACTCACATTTGACGGAGAGATTGCCATCGGGTTATAAAATCCGGGCTGTTTTCATTGTTCTTTGGCTTGGTCTTTACGAGGTCGGCAATGGTGATCTTATCGCTGACACTCATGAACTTTTGTCGAAACAGAGATTCCATTTGGACGAATGTAGTAACAGAGCCATCCGGTATGCTCGCGTACCAATCAAAAGCGACATCGGCTAAGCTATTAATGAACTGGCGGAGGAGAAGCGCATCATTGCCCCCAGTATTCCCGCATGAGGCTTTAAAGTAGGCAATGTGTTGATTCGCATTTTCCGTCCCATCGAATCTTCCAAATTTTTAGATGATATAGCCACTAGGAAACTCTACCAGATCATATCGAGCAGGATATGGTCTCCCGCTGCTACTGACATCTTTTGTGCTCCAGCTCCGGCTACCAATGTTTTGACTTTGTTGGTGACCAAATTCATGATTTGATCTTGCGTTAGCGGGTTGCTGTCATCGGTAGTTAAGACATTTCCCGATATAGGATGCGGCCGATTTTCGTGCGGCTCGCCCACCTTTGGATTTGAGGGACTAGGCGTCGGCTGGCTCAGGACATCGTTTCCCGGTTCATGAGCAGAGCTCCGCGCTTGATTGGGCGGCTAAGAGGCAATTTGGGCTATGAGCTCTAAGACGACGTTTGTCAAGTCGTCAATTTTGGAGTAAAGCTTGGCCATCTCCTTGTCTTTGTTTCTGAGCTGCTTTTGGAGCTCTTGGAGAAGTTGCTGCTCTGGGGTCTTGGGACGGAAGATTGACTCTTCTTCGCTTTCCGAGCCCGACTCTTCATGGACTGAAGGATCTTTCTGTTTATCAGTCTCACTGGAAGGGTCTTCATTACCTTCCATAGGAGGCTGGTCTTGAAAAGTGGCAGCCACATTCACACCAGATTGGATTTAAGATGTGGTAGCCCAATCCTTGCTCTTGTTGCGTGTGCCCGCAATATAGATAGTGTGGACCACATATCCAACCATCTCTTTATCTTTGGCGGCTGATTTTTCGGACCATCGTCGTGGCCCTTCCTTTTCTGGAAAGGACAGGCGACTGAAGACGGTTAATTTGACTGGGTCCTTAAAGACTGGGTCCTTGGGCGGCGCTGCCTGGATCGCAGCTTTCTTGACTCTTGCGGTCATGGTATTCTTCTGAACCAATTTCAGCGGTACAAAAGAGTTGGCGAGCTTCACAGCCGATTCAGCTGTTGTTGCGGGGCAACCCTGTTCTTGAAACCTCATGAAGTTCAGCCTAGCAGGAGCCCTAGCCCTTTTGTTGGCTCTGTATTTGAGCATTTTCTGTCTTAGCTTCTCAATTGTGAGGGCTTGACGGGCATCCGTCATCTAGGAAGCCATCGTGAGTCGATTGACGGGGAGTTTAGAGAAGATACCCGATCGAGTAATTGTCATGGACACTACTGGAGCTTGCTCGAGACGCCTTATTGCTTTATTGGTGTTGATGGCCTTACCCCCAGCTGGGGCAAAGGACAGTCATTCAAACACCGACTTACGTTTGGGTAGTGGTGCCCTTAAGATCACTACATTTGGCCTCTTGCCTTTCGAGGCTGGTCTGTCTGTTACCGGAGCTTGAGGAGCTGGGATGACGTTAGCTGGCACGAACAGAATAGAGCCAAATGGCAGCAGCGACTCCTCCTACTGTCGTCTGAGACTGGCCGGGAGGACCGTCCTAGCGTCCATCTTCATGTAGGAGACGGGAGCCGTGTTGAGAGCTAAGCTTAGCCTCGGAGACATTTTTGCTGCGTCCGAAGAATGCGATTGAAGGTTGTTAATCTATGCAAAGAAATATGATTTCAGTATAAACAATCAACATATATTAATTGAGCTCGCATGAACACTTGACCCGAAATATGGAAGGAGAGAAAACGTCCCACCGGGCGTGCCAGAATTTGTAGGGTGTTTTTCGTTATCCTATTGAGATGGGAATGCGCGCACTTGTCAGACGTATACAGATTCCCCCTGCCTAGGGTAGGTCGGGGTTTATTGATTGTGCGGACCCGAATCTCCGGCAGCCGCGGACTAAGCTGTCGTTACTTACCCATCGCCTTTGAAGCGAGAGAACCTCGGATTAACGGGTCAACTGGTCATGCGAACTCAATGTGCAGTGTGCGTGTGTGTGTCTTGAGGAGTTTTGAGTATATCGGGAGCTTCGCAGAGTTTACGGGGTCCCACTACCTCAATAGCGGGTTGGGGTCAAGGGGGCTAGCATCCCCCTTGCGGGGTGTGGGGCAGCGTCCCGTTAGAATTTTTTTTCCAGCGGGGGACGTGTTTTAAGTGTGGAGTGCATGGGAAAAGAGGGACGGGGAGCGTTCTAAAGACGCGTGCGAGGAGCGCGGGCGCTTGGCGCCCGCGGGTCACGTGCCACGCGCTTGGGCCGTGGGCACCCGTGGGTCACGTGAGTGGTGCGTGGGCGCCAGCAGGTCACGTGCCCTGCACGCGACCGCTGGGCGTCATCGGGTCATGTGCACGGCACGCGGCTGCTGGAAACACTAGCAGAGAAATGTGCTTAGCACCTGAGCTGAGAGTTTAACTTCATAGGGGCTTTGGAGTTGAACTCCCAAAGAGGAATTAAGTATAAATTTGGAGTTAAACTCCCAAAAGATTTGGATTTGGAGTTAAACTCCTATGTAAGGTCCGGATGTGGAGTTAAACTCTTTTGAGAATTTGGATCTTGGAGTTGAACTCCTCGAAGATCTTCGGAGGTAATCAAAGGGACCCCTTTCTTCTCCCTTGATCCCTGGATCTTCTCTTAAGCCTTGGATTTTTCCCAAAGTGGAATTTTTGGAGATGAGTCTCCTTCTTCCTCCCCTCTGTTGGCTGAATCTTGGAGGAAAGGGGGGTGAGACTTAAAAATCTCCCATTTTAGAGATTTGATGGGAAATCTGATTTCCCCTTCAAGGATTTTATGGTGAAAAGCTATTTCTTTTTGGGAAAGTAAGTTAAACTCTTGATTTAATTCGGAAAAGAGAAGAAGCTTTAAAACCTTGAAGTAGAAGGAGGCACAGAACCCCTAATTTTTGAGGGGAATCAACTATTATTTTTCATTTCATTATCATGTTGTCTTATATAGGCTTATAAATTTACACATAGCTTCTTGGGCTTTACAAAATGGCATTTTGCTCATTCTATGCCTTATGTGCTTATTTCTTTTGCACAGGAGGCATGGGCTTTACAAAAATTTGGCTTTATGTCTATTTTCCTTACATTTATTCATAAAAAAATCACATCAAAATTATTTATTACATAATTTTCATTTTGGCATTGGAAAAGGCCGGTCGTAGGGCTCGACATGGGCATGAGCCCATTTGACCTGGAATTGGACCCGTTTACTTGGGGTTGACTTTGATGTTGACTTGGTCATCCGGGGGGTAATTTTTGACCCCAACAACTTCTTTTCCTTAATATTGACAATTCAACAAAGATCATCTTAAGGGTTTAATAATAGGAGACATTAATAAAGGAGTAGTTATTAGGTCAAAGAAGTTAAAATTAATCAATTGGAAGAACAGGAAAAAGTAATTCATAAAAAAAACCAAGGACTTAATAAAGAAAATATAGATAAAGAAATTGCATGTTTTGATTATTGTTTTTATATTATTAGTTTAATATGATTATTTACTTATATATATCTATTATTCATTTGTTACCTCATTTTTCTATATTCCTCCTCCATGCTTTTAGCTTTTTTATATTTCCAAAAAGGGGGAGAAATATTGTTCATATATTCTGGGGGAGATTTGAATATATATCTTTTTTACATATTATTATTATATATTATTATTTAAATTTTGTAAAGTATCGAAAAGGGGAAGATTGTTGACCTATAGCTTTCAAAATTTCTTTAGTTTTGACTATTTTGCAAAACTATTTTAAATCTACCAAATGTTATTAAAACACGACTGGAGTTCATCAAGCATAAGGACAATCAAATGAATATGACTGCACATCTTAAAGTAACATCGAGTAAAACGAACAACTAAGATATAATCAATTTCAATTTAAGGAAAATTTCAGAGAAATCAAACAAAAGGCAATATTCAAGAGATTTTCCATTTTCTTTGAGTCTAGAGTTGTCATGATCTCAAATGGTTAGATTTCATTTTCTATTACTTTATCTATTTTCTATTTAACTTAGTTTTACAAGTATTTACAAAATTGTTTTCAAAATAAACCAAATACACTAAATCTGAGTTTGTATCAGACTTGGGACGTCCCTGTACTATTCCTGAGTTTGTATCAGATTTGGGACGTCCCAAGGGATGTTCCAAGGGACGTCCCAGCAGACAAACTTTTTTTTTTGATTCTTTATTTTGGCTCCAAAAAGTTTTTTAACAGATATAAACTGCCAAAACTGTTCTAAAAAATCAGGGAAAGTTATTTTAACTTTCCTAACCGATCAATTTTGATCCTCTATAAATTGGATCATTCCAAATTCATTTTCAACCAACCAATTACTAATTTTCACACTTTTGCTCTTATTTTTATTTTTTGTATTCTTGAGCACTCACGTTTTTCTCTCTCGACGTCCTAAGTTTTTACTCAATCTTTATAGAGGGAACATCTTTCAAGTGGCTTTAGAAGTTTTAATTCCTTTTGAAAAAGAAAGATTTTGTCATAAAATTCGAAGAAGTGTTTATATTTGAACTTTTCATTATCAAATCTACACTTCTTCATTCTAATTGTTCTGAGAAAAGTTATTTCATATCCAAAAGACAATTGTTGAATTTCCATCCATAGAAAATTTAATTTATCTTTTTGAGATCTCTAAGATTGTTAAAGTTAGTCAAAAAATTGTAATAATCTTTCTTATAAGACCCAGTGAAGATAGGTCTAAGTTCTTCACAATTTGTAAAGGTTTTGGACTTGAGCTTGGTGTAAAAAGTCTAGACGTTCACCGCCTGCAAGTGTAAAGGTTTGGATTTGAGCCTGAGAAAAGGTCTGGGTTTCATCACCTGCGAAGGAGTTAGTAAATCCTTAGCAGCAGGCGAGGACTAGCCATACTCATATAATTCGCAAATTATTCGGCGGATTTGCGAATTTTTGATCGGACGATTAATTCTCCGATTTAATCTCCGTTGGCGAACTCTTCCAATAATTTGCGGATTATTCGTGAATTATTCACGAATAATTCAAAAATTCAGCGAATAATTCACAAAAAAACGAATAATTAGCAATATCAAAACCCAGCACCTCATATATTAATTTCTTCCTCGAAATCCTTCCCGAACATTTCCCGAATACCCGCCGATTTTTTCCGAATAGTTCTCTGAATCCGAATTTTCGATCCCGCCGAATTAATCCCGAATCGTGAATTTGTGACTATGGGACTAGCCATAGGAGTGATGAACTTCGTTAAAAATTCTGTGTCATTTTATTTTGTCGCATCTTTGTGATTATCTCTGTGACAGTAGTAGTTAGTATCTGTGATATACTTTATTCCGCTGCATATTTTTTAATTTGCAAAAAAATACTATGAGTTTGTCATATAGCCTTATTCACACCCCTCAAAGGCACTTTCAATTGCCTCAAATATGTTTGCGTAAATGCCTGACAGATTTCATCACACCATGGAATCAAGTACCATAAAGAAGCAAGCGATTGAAATCAACGAAGATAGAATAAGCCAACTTCCCAATCCTATACTTCACGCGATTTTCTCATGCTTTATATTCAAAGGATATGGTGAAAACTTGCATATTTGGCCGAAGATGGAGGCGCCTATGGGCTTCAATGCCTCATATATTTGTATAGCAGATGGACTTTTCTTAGCTAGAAATGGTAGAGGAAAGTTCAACCGTTTCGTCAACACTTTGCTGCTATCGCAGGACTCATGCGACGTGCACACATTTCGCATGGGTTGGTACCGTTACTTTGATCCTGTCGTTTTCGAATCGTGGGTCTGTTACCTAGTTAAGCACAATATCAGGTTTCTAGAAATTGATGCTGGTGAAACCAATGGGATTGTCGTTTTGCCCGGTTCATTCTTCCCTTGCCAATCACTTAATGAGCTTAGCTTTACATGTTTTGAGCCTAGCATTCTTTATGCTCCCGAATTCACAAGGCTGAAGCAGTTAAAAACTTGTATCTTTGTGACTGTTTTTTGGAAAGGTCATTGGAGACATTTATTCGTGGATGCCCCTTGCTTGAGGATTTGGAACTACGAGCTTGTGCATTTGATGAAGCTCACATTTCATCTGATAACCTAAAGAGTTTGGCTGTTCGGGAATGTAGTATTTATGGGGCTAGTGGATGGAGATCTGTTGTCCGAGGCTTGAAGCGTTGCATTATGTGAACAACAAAAGTATTAGGAAAGGTTCATGGAATAATCATGTTGTTCTGCTGAAGAATTTATCATCTGTGATCAATGTATCGGTGATCACTGATGGCGAGGGTACACATATTGAAAATGACATAGATATGCTTGCAAAACTTTCTAATGCAGAAAAGTTTGAGTTCTTAGTTTAAAATACGCAGGTACCCAATATATTTTCATTTCATTTTCAACCAGAGTGTGTTAGTCATACACTTTGGATTATTCTGAGTACTTGTTCTAGGAGCAAAAAATTACACGTCCAATTACTCGTCGATAAATTATGCACAGTGCCTTATATATGGGATATATTTGATACTTGCCGCGGATAAAATGACTTAGATTGCATGAATGCAGAGATTTAAAAATATATATATAAAAAAATAATGAGATATTATGTTCGAAGCCTTGTTGCATCCATCCAGTGAAATCGTGCCGCATTCTTACTCTGGTTACGTTGTCAATCTAGACCCCAGTCACTTCTCTGTTTTGCATATGCTTTCCTATGTAAAGATTTACATAATAAGCGTGTGTTGGAATCATGCATTGTTATCAAAACAACTCTAAATTTGCTCACTATATTTGCTAAACATCCCAGATTGTACTTTTTCTCCTTGATTTTATATGTGAACATATTATCATGGTACAATGGACTATTACTGAACCATTCGGCGTCGGTTAAGGAATAGCTTGGGACTTAGTATGTGACTAGCTAAATTTTTGTAGGGGCTAGAAAAGACAAATAATAAGCGTAGGAGGAAAGCTTCATGATTTTCATATGTTTTTCACCATATACAACCCTCTTTAATATGATTTCGATTGCGATGATCGTGTGTTTGTTTGTTCACGATGGACCAGCTTATCATGGAAGGGGAATTGCCCGAGCTTCCAAAATTCAACAATCTTAAGAAACTAACTCTAGGCAGATGGTACGATAGCGATGATTTACGAGCGGTAGCGTACTTTCTCTGATGTACCCAAAATTTGGAAATGCTTTCACTTAAAGGGGAAGAGGTGAGGCCCATGACACTCTAGTTGGAAATTCTCCAATTGGCTGACACTCAGGAAAATACCATTAACTATTATATTGATATCATCAGCTTTATAAATTGCTAATAAATACCATGAACTTATTCAGTTGTAAATGAACACAATAGCCTTTCAAAAGTGTTTTGATTTAATATCATACACCGTTTCTCAACCATGCAAACAATTGCAACTGAAAAATGGCCTATGATATAAAATTGAAAAATGATGAAATTGTCCATGATACTTATTTGCAACAAATAGATGTCACGGTATTCATCTGAAAATGCTCATAGGCATGGTACTACAGTGAATTTTAGGTTTTTCATTTTTAATTGTAAACTTGTTATTCTAATACGATCAATATAATACTTAATTTGAGTTTTCGATCTCCGCGATGTATTCACTTGAATTGTGAGTTGGCACAGCGATGTGGACCGCCAATCCTTTGACCCCTCCTTAAAATTGTTGAGATCCCAATCAACGGCCGTGAAGTGATTAAAAGAGTGAAGGATGAAAAAAATTCAGTTTCTACAGTATGCAAGCATCTTAGGTGCGCATCGTAAATCTCATGGTTAGAAGAACTGCTATCTATGAATTTTTTAGTTCGTCGAGTGTGCTGAAAAAAGATATCTTCTTTGGTTGCCAGTGCACTTTTTGGGCTTAGAAATGCTTGTGCAAGATGCGACTCTGTTTTAGACTTTGCGTGTGTTGTTAGAATTTAGTAAATTTATTTGGTTTAGTCCCTTTTATTCTTATGAAAGGGTTTCAGTACTGCTCGTCAAAACCCTGAAGTGATTTAATCTTAATTAGTTATATTTGGTTCCTGTTGTGAATTTGGATGTTTTTACCGCCTTTTTCATAATTAAGCATTTCTTTAGAAGACACTGACAAAGTTGCTGTTTGCAAACATGTGTTGATGTATATCAGACCTTTGACTATGAATGTTTAAAAATGTTAAGAAAAAAACATCTTTTGTTGCCGAGGGATTGAGCATTTTCATGTTGGAAATGGGATATGTTGGCATCCTTCATTTCAGATGGACCTTTGTTGAGGAAATGGCTCTTGATTGGGACCCACAGAGTTCATGGAATTCTTTAGGCTGGAATAGTTTAAAGATTATCATCTGTTTTGCTTGTGAAGCAGAAGAAACTCAAAAATCTTTAATGATAAAGAATTATCCTTTTGTGATGTATTGTTAAATATTGAGTTTCTATTTAGATTTTGGGCGGTGAAAGCATCTAGCAATGTTAAAGAAAAATTGAGAACTACGCGGAACTGCTCTAGTCTTTTGAAGGAGTTTTGAAACTTTTGATATTTTCTTGTATTATCATAATTAAAATGGGAAGAAATGGGGCATGCATGGACACTGCAGGCCCCATATGAGGCCCAAAGGCTTATTTACACATTACTTTTTGGAGCCGACGGGATCTACAGTCTAGGCACTTATAAGTTGTAGTCATGAGCTTGCAGTGTCGGCCCCTTATAACCTTAAAATAGAGGGATGGGCATTTTTAAGATGGAACAGGAGAGGAAAATTCATGTGATGTGCACGCATTTGGAATGGGTTGGTACCATTGACTTTAATCCTCTCGATTCGAAACTTTAATCCTCTCGAAACTTTAATCCTCTCGATTTTTGAATCGTGGGCCAAATCAAGCACAATATCAAGTTTGTAGAAATTCTTTTTTCTACCAACTTATTAGATTTTGTGTGCGGGTTGATTGGCTAGAAAGGCGGGATGGTGAGGTGGTTTCGGACTGAAAAACCACCCCATCCTTTTAAGAGTCATCATTCCGATAGCATATGTGGAATCTACGAAATTGGTAGATGAAGTATTGCATTTTTATGAAATTGGGTTTCATCTGGGAAATTATATGATAACGTCTGCTTCGCAATTCAAAATAGAATAAAAAACTAGAAATTCCCAATTCAAAATAGAATAAAAAAGGAGAAAGTAAGAAAATAATAAGACAGTATTATGAAATGATATGGCATAAAAAAAAAGAGGGTTTGATGATGAAATGGAGTTCATGTGGAACACGTAATGGATATGAAATCATGATTATGTTAAAAACGATAATAAATACATTCAGAAATCAATAAGAAAAAATGGCCTCTCTTATCTCCATTCCCCATTCAATTTTTTAGATTTTTGTTAGAAAGTGACTGTGGCCTAAGATTTCTTTTCGAAAAATTCTACTGTGTACCAGCCATAAATATATGGCCTGTCATAAAAAAACAGGAAGAAAAAGGATAAGATTACAGACTGACACTGAATATTTTCGAAGCATTTAAAGCAGCAACTGTTTCCAAGATAAGCTTTAGAGACTGGGTTATGAGTTCTTGCGTGGGGATGAACTCTTTCATCTGAGGTTTCAAGTTTGAGGCATCTTAACTTTTGATCATTCCCGTTTTTTAACCAAGGTCAGCTTCGGATTTTCTTTTTATATTATCATTTCATTCCATGTATAATTAGCATAATGAATTGATCAGAAAGGGGCATGATGGCAATGGGTTCATACCCATTTGTTCCATTTTTACCATTTTGTGCTTATTTCTTTGTTGCAGAATTCTTGCACCAAACATGTTTGTGTGAATGCCTGATAGACACCCATTTCTTTTAGTTTCTCAATCTATCTGGTTTTCTGTTATTTCTTTGCTACAGATGATTGCCCCAAACATGTTTGCGTAAATGCCTGAGAGATTTCATCACACCATGGAATCTAGTAGCACAAAGAAGCAAGCGATCGAAATTAACAAAGACAGAATAAGCCAACTTCCGGATCCAATACTTCACGCGATTTTCTCATGCTTATCTGCAAAGGATACGGTGAAAACTTGCATATTTCGGTGAAGATGGAGGCACCTATGGGCTTCAACGCCTCATATTCGCATAGATGATGGACTTTTCTTAGCTAGCAATGGTAGAGAAAAATTCAATCATTTCGTCACCACTTTGTTGCTATCATGGGATTCATGCGATGTGCACACATTTCGCATGGGATGGTACCGTGATTTTTACCCGTTCGTTTCGGATCATGGGTGTGTTACCTTATTAAGCACAATATCAGGAATCTAGAAATTGATGCTGTTGAAACCAATGGGTTTGTCATTATTCCTGATTCATTCTTCGCTTACCAATCACTTGGAGAACTTAGCTTTACATGTGTTGGGCCTAACATTCTTTTTGCTCCTGAATTCACAAGGCTGAATCGGTTAAAAAGTTTGTATGTTTGTATTTGTTCTTTGGGAAGTTCATTGAAGATATTTATTCATGGATGCCCTTTGCTTGAGGATTTGGAGCTACAAGCTTGTGAATTCCATGAAGTTAACATTTTATTCGACAACCTAAAGAGTTTGTCTTTTCAAGAATGTTTTATATACGGGGGTAAGATGAAGATATGTTGTCCAAGGCTTAAAGCGTTGCATTATGTCAACAATAAGAAAGGATCGTAGAATGATCATGTTGTATTGCTGAAGGATTTATCGTTTGTGATCAATGCATCGGTGATCACTAATAGAGATGGTACATATATAAAAAAACCGATATGGATGTGCTTGCAAAACTTTCTAATGCGGAACAGCTTGAGTTCTTACTTCTTAGTTGGAAATATGGAGGTACAGATTTTATTTCTTTTTCAACCGTCACATTTAGTTGATACATTTTGGAATATTGATTATTCTTAATACTCGTTTAAGAAGTAATTATTTACAGGACAAGTTACTCAGATAAAAAAAAAATCAACATGCCTATTTGGTTTAGCAGACACCAATATCCCTAAGCTAGGGCCAACGAAAAAGAAGAAGAATACTACATTAAGAACATATTCGATGTTTCACCTTTGGGGCATTGGGCATATTAATAATACCCATACATTGCTCCCGATAAAATGACCTAGACGGCATGTAGATTGAAATAACAATATATTGAAAGAGATATTAGAATGCATGTGGCGATTCAAGATTTTGCAGTCCCCAAAAGTACTTGGTTCAAAATTAATGAAGTGAATTATCAAGTATCTTATTTCATGGCACCCCGTGCACTTGTGTAGGTGGTATAACCAAGCCTTTGTCTATACTCTAGAGTGAAAATATTCTCTGGATGTGACACTCTTAATAATTGAATCAGTGATCTCCCACTTTGGAGATGTAAAGAGTTACATTAGGTTAGTATACATTGTTACCCCACAATACAATAGCTTAAGCTTTTGGGAAAATGGGTTCTTGACATAGTATCAGAGCACACAAAGTTTCAATAGGTACTCATTTTAAACCTCATAATCTCCAATTAAAAAACAATTATTTAACCCTCGTTCTTTTGCCTATATAGGCATGTGACCCAATGGCCCACATGAGGGGTAATGTTTAGAGTTATATAGTTTGATAAGCATTATAATCACTCTTCCCAATAGCTTAAGCTTTTAGGGAAAAGGGTTCTTGATAGGACAGGAATGTTTTACCGCTGGAGATATACTTCTTTGGTTATAATGAAGCTAATATCTAGTGAAAGCGAAAGTATGCATACTACTTTTCGGCAAAAAAGTTGCTCTCGATTTGTTATGATTGCTATAGATGAGCTACATTAACCTCTATCATGGGCTATGCTTACAATGCAGGGGTGAAAGTCGGGTTGGGTTTGACCCGAACCCGACCCGGTTTTTCTGGGGTTTTTAGACATTCCATACACGTCCGAACCCAATCGGACAGGTTGAAGATTAGATGAAAATAATTCGAGTTTGGTATGGGTTTAGTGTTAAACCCGTCCGTCCGAACCCTAAACCAGGCCCAAACCAAACCCGCTGCCTATATCGGACCCCGACTCAATATATTTCACTTCAAATACTATAATGTGAATATTGTAATTTATTGCATGATGTCTAATTAGTGTGATTTTTAAGTGTAATATATAAATCTATCATAGTTTTATTAAATTATAAATTTTGTATATATATATTTTTGGTAGAATTCATGTCAAGTATTATAATTTCAATTTCTTTGATTATTTATAATAGGCAAAACGCGAAAACCCTCAAAAACCGACCCGTCCGTCTAAACCCGAAACCGTCCAAACCCGTCCGAAACCCGAAGTTGTGGGTTCGGATTTAACACATTGTAAACCGGTCAAGTTCGGGCGGTTTTAGGTTTAGGTTTTAATTTTCGGGTCGGGTATAAAATTTGTTAAAACCCCGTCCAACCCAGCCCGCTTTCACCCCTAGCCATTATAGACCTCATTACTTCTCTGTTTTTTTTATGTGCGCTACTATGTGAAGATTAGTTGTCCCCATATTAAGCATACCGTAAGTAACATTGGTGATGCATTCATTGGAATCATGCATTCTTAATATGATATCTTTGGAACTGCTAACTATATTTTCCGAACTTTTCAAATTGCACTGTTCCTTTAATGTGAGCAAATAGTATATCTTCTTCTTCTTCTTTTCTCCAATGAGATCAATTAGAATTTGTACTCTTGTGTTTCCATTGGCAGATAGCCAGATATCTAGGGCTTAACCCACATTGGTTTGCCACGAATAGAAAGAAAGATATTATACCATTTCATATGCATATGCATTTTCTCTCGTTTTATCCGGCTTCGTTAATACCTTCTGCATGAACATCTTTTTCATGAAGTTCACCACACATTAACTTATTGCTCCATTCTATTCAGACAATCTAACACATCCGGTGTCACATAATGGTAAGAACGCACTATTGTTGAACCATTCATCTACTTAGGCAGGGGCAGGCCCAAAGCCCAAGGGGAGTGGATACATGCCCCCTTTGAACTTTTGAAAAAGTAAATTAAATAATTAATAAAACTCATATCAACTTCAGTTGAATGTTGGCATTTGTGAATATATGTAATACATACTTATTTTTAAAAAATGTACAAATAATATGTGGCTCAAGTGGTAGTGCGGTTAGCAAAATGTTGAGGGCTCAAGTACCTACGCAATTATATTTGCATTTTATCTAATGGGCAGGGATTCATGTGCATTTCTTGTAGACAAGAAAGTTTAGTCTCACTTTGAAAAATTAGAAGAAAATGAGATGGAAGTAGGACATGTCTAAAGGTGTTAGAATTATATGAAATTTGGTATATCTACATTTCAGACAATGAAGATGAAGACGGTGGATGTTGACCATTAAATTTTATTTTAGGGAATGTTGTCTTTTTTCGACGCCATTTGAGAAAATTTCCTCGTATAGCATCTAAGATTCCGCAAAAGAATAGAGATATGAATGGACTAATAGTGTTGTACCATGTCTTCAACCACTGTATAATCTGCAGCCTCGTGTGTGTGTAGGAAGCTAATCCTATGAGGCTAGGCCTCGTTTCTTATTTCGAGACCAACTTCTCAAACACACAACCCATTGTGATTCTTATCTATCCGTGCCGGTCATTGTGATCTACATGTTTGATTTATTTATCAAATTTCACAAGATTCGGAGATCATGGACACATTTATCAAGTTTACTAAAATATCAACGGCTAATGCAATAGAGTGAGAGGGGGTAGGATCCTATCGGTAGGATTTGAAAAGAAATCCTATCATCCTTTGAACTATTGGGTCCGCATTAGGATGTGTCCAAACAATTCTGACGAAAAGCTCTCATTTATTCAAACATTGCCATAATTGTTCGCCCACATGCTAAAGCGGATCCAAAAGTTAGAGAGTCGGTAAGATTTGCTTACAAATCCTATAGTTTGGACCCTAGTCTCTCTCTCTCAAAACACACTGATGGAGGTCGAATCTCCTTCAGATGTTATTTTCCGTTGATCTGCTACGAGCGCTGATGGACGGCTGGAATTGAGTTGGAGGGTTGACTCCTAGAGCGTGTGGATCTCAATGGGTTTGAGGTGGTTGAGGCCGAGCTACCTGCAAGGAAGTCCCAGGATGGTTGTGTCACCGAGGACCCTCCGACAATCAAGTTAGACTGGATATTCGAGCAGAGTAACGGCCTAGTGAGGAATCAATGACTTACCTGAGTCGTCTGAAAGAGGGGTTTATATAACGGTGGCAACGGGCAGACAAGCGCGAGAATGACGCCGGCCGTACGCCCCTGACGTTACGCCCGCGCGATAGGCGGGATTCCCCGTTAGTGACGAGATATGCTCGTTAATATGGGATCGTGATGGCGTGGAACGCGGGAGCGTGGATGGCGGTTATCTCGCGCCTGGCGAGATTCGCGGAGGTGAGGCGGATGCGCCTGCGATTGGTGCTGTTGGTCGGTCGATGAAACCGAGGAAGATGAGTTCGGCGAGAGGCTCGGGGACGAGCGGGAGGCCGATGTATCTTGGTTATACGATAGCCCGAAGGCGAGCTGAGAGGGCCGAGGAGGCCAATTGTATAGGGAGCTCGGAGGCAAGCCAACGGTTGTTTGTAAGACGGGCATAGGAGTGGTGTGGACGGTCGCAGAAGGTCGGCTACGTCCATGGGTCGCAGACCCGGGGTATTCTTCCGACGTACCGTTCTTGGTCCTTTCTTGCAAGCTTCGGGACACGTCATCTGCCATGTGTCACGATCTGGGAAATCACCGATATCGAGCATCATCATTAGCCCCCCACTCTCGTCCCGACCCGCTCAAAGGTCGGGTCGAGAGTGGTCTGCCGGGTCACCCGAGGTGAGCTCCCTTTCGAAGATATCGTAAGTGCGCATTCCCCGGCAATCAGCCGTATTTTCTTGATGACGTCGGCGAATCAGGGGTCAGATCTTGCATTATGGAGGAAGCGCCGGATCGTACTTACGTTCGTCGAAGCGACAGCCCACATGTCTGGCGTTGGTTGGCTGACGCGACGGGCCGCAGGTTTTCCGTGCCCGATAGGGTGCGACCAATGCGCGCACGAGCGATGGTGGCTGTCGAATGCGAAGAGTCGTTTCGGCGGGCGATGACTGTCGTCGTTGGATGTGTACGCCGGCAGCTATAAATAGAGGTGTGATCCCCATCAGGGCCCATACCTCTTCATAATTTTCTCGTCTTGAGTCTCGTTAGCTCGGCGCTCTCTTTTTGAGGTCGTGACATCCACGTTTTCTATTCCGATGACTTATCCCTTCCATCAGGTTAGATGTCTTCTTGTGAAGAGTCTGTAGAAATAGTTCGGGTAGAGTTTAGGGAGCCTCCTGTAGATTTTTCCTCTTCTGCTTCTTCTTTTGAGTCGATCCTGTTTCCCTCCTTGGCAGAATAAATGGACTGATCCAGGATTATTGCTGCCCTCGATGCCCTGCCCCAGAAGAGAATCGGGGGCGTGGTCGTGCCTCGAACTGACCCGAGCTGCGCATTCCCCGGCAATCAGCCGTATTTTCTTGATGACGTCGGCGAATCAGGGGTCAGATCTTGCATTATAGAGGAAGCGCCGGATCGTACGTACGTTCGTCGAAGCGACAGCCCACATGTCTGGCGTTGGTTGGCTGACGCGACGGGCCGCGGGTTTTCCGTGCCCGATGGGGTGCGACCAATGCGCGCACGATAGATGGAGCGATGGTGGCCGTCGAATGCGAAGAGTCGTTTCGGCGGGCGATGACTGTCGTCGTTGGATGTGTACGCCGGCAGCTATAAATAGAGGTGCGATCCCCATCAGGGCCCATACCTCTTCATAATTTTCTCGTCTTGAGTCTCGTTAGCTCGGCGCTCTCTTTTTGAGGTCGTGACATCCGCGTTTTCTATTCCGATGACTTATCCCTTCCATCAGGTTAGATGTCTTCTTATGAAGAGTCTGTAGAAATAGTTCGGGTAGAGTTTAGGGAGCCTCCTGTAGATTTTTCCTCTTCTGCTTCTTCTTTTGAGTCGAGCCTGTTTCCCTCCTTGGCAGAATAAATGGACTGATCCAGGATTATTGCTGCCCTCGATGCCCTGCCCTAGAAGAGAATCGGGGGCGTGGTCGTGCCTCGGACTGACCCGAGCTCCGCACCAAGGGCGTCGCCAGCGATGAGGCCATCTGCCTCGACCCAAGCCCCCGATAATTGCCGCGGTGGCGGTCAGAGGCGTCCATGGGTTCCCGATCCCCGGGTGAGGGAAGCAGAAGAGGACGAAGACGAGATTCCTCTTAAGAGGAAGAAGACGGTCTCTCGCACGCCACCGACTGAGATTCCCGAGGGGATTCCTGTGCAGGAGGGGGACACTTGTTTCGTAGTCCCGTCCGGGCTTTCCATTGCCGACAGCCTGCTCGCTGATATGGAAGAGTCGGCAGAAGGCAAGATTCCCCAGGGGGCACTGAAGGCCCAAGTGGCAGCTATAGCTCAGGAGGCGGTGTAGGTACGTACTCTGTTATATGTTATTTTGAGCGCCCTTTTCTTAGTTCGAGTGCCTCTAAGTCTCTCTGCTGTTTTTCATCAGGTCCTTCAGCACTATGCCCTCGTTGCTCGCATGGAGGCCGAGGAGACTGCCCCTGCTATGAGGTTGGCGGGGGAGTCGTCTTCGGAGGCCGAGGGCCTGCGCCTCCAGCTGCGTCAGGAGAGGGAGAGGATGGCCATCCTCGAAGCCCAATTGGCCGCCGGAGGGCTCACCGTCTCAAAGTGTCGGGAATCCCATCGCCAGCTAAGTGAGTCCCACCGAGCTATCGAGGCTAAGTTGGTGGAGCTGGCCGATCGCTATGTCATAGTGAAGAGGGCGGGGGATACCAGCAGACGAGATGTCGAGGCTGCGCTTCAGGCGGCGAAGATCGCCGAAGCTTGAGCTCGAAAGGCGGTGGCCAATTACAAGGAGTCAGACCGGTTTTGTGCCGATCTCGGTGAAGCCTCTGCCATTGTATGGCACGAAGCTCTTGATGCCGTCAAGGCGCAGTTTTCGAAGTTTGCCGACGGTGAGCTCCGCACTCGGGTCCCACTTTCGGTGGTTATGTCTCCGGCAGATGGTGATGAGGGAGGGGATGTTGCTGAAGCGGAAGCCCCGGCCCCTGGGGATGGTACCGAGGAAGGTGAGGTCCAGGCGGGGCCTGCGGCCTGAACTTTTTGGCTTTTCCTTTTTCTCTTTCTTTTTGTAAGCCTCCGGGCGATTTGGTAAGGCTGGGGAACCCAGAATACCTTGTAAAAGATTTTGGAAGTTTGAATAAAACTTAATCTTTTTTCTTCTTCGTGACAATGCTTTTCCTGCATGAGTACTTGAGCTTGTCAGTTCTGCCATCGATCAAGCGTTATGCTGCAGGTCGATGGTCGGTGTTTTAGATAACGATTGCCCTTCGAGTGCTTTTCAATTAACCGTTGTGTAAGAAGGTCGGTGTCCTCTAACCCCCGAAGTCGAGGTGGTGATCGTTTACTTGAATATTGTGGAGGAACCTTTATTGCAAGAAGGTTGGTGCTCTCCCAAGAATTGGCCGAGCGTTGCTGCTGCTCGGTGCTTCTTGGCGAGGGCTTTGATCCTTAGTGTTGTGGGGTAGGGAACTACCAGCCAGGGATAACCGAGCAGGGGCGAGCCCTGTTGCCTCTTGGCGAGGGCTTAGATCTCTGGTGTCGTGGGGAAGGGAACTACCAGCCAGGGATAACCGGCAAGGGCGAGCCCGGTTGCCTCTTGGCGAAAGCTTAGATCCTTAAGGACGGGCCGAGCAGGGTTGCTGCCTGGTGCCTCTTGGCTGGGGCTTTGATCCTTAGCGCGGGAAGGGCCGTAAGAGGCCTGCTAAGGACGGGCCGAGCAGGGTTGCTGCCCGGTGCCTCTTGGCGAGGGCTTGGATCCTTAAGGACGGGCCTAGCAGGGTTGCCGCTCGGTGCCTCTTGGCGAGGGCTTGGATCCTTAGCGCGGGAGGGGTCGTAAGAGGCCTGCTAAGGACGGGCCGAGCAGGGTTGCTGCCCGGTGCCTCTTGGAGAGGGCTTAAATCCCTGGCGTCGTGGGGTAGTGAACTACCAGCTAGGGATAACCGAGCAGTGTAGCTGTTCGGTGGCCTCTTTATGAGGGCTTCGATCCTTAGCGCGGAAGGGGCCGTAAGAGGCCTTCTAAGGATAGACCGAGCAGGGTTGCTGCTCGGTGCCTCTTGGCGAGGGCTTGGATCCTTAAGGACGGGCCGAGCAGGGTTGCTGCCCGATGCCTCTTTGTGAGGGCTTTGATCGCTGGCGTCGTGGGGTAGTGGACTACCAGCCAGGGATAACCGAGCAGGGTAGCCGCTCGGTTGCCTCTTGGTGAGGGCTTCGATTCTTAGCGTGGGAAGGACCGTAAGAGGCCTGCTAAGGATGGAACGAGCAGGGTTGCTGCCCGGTTGCCTTTTGGTGAGGGCTTAGATCCCTGGCGTCATGGGGTAATGAACTACCAGCCAGGGGTAACCGAGCAGGGTAGCCGCTCGGTTGCCTCTTAGTGAGGGCTTCGATCCTTAGCGCGGAAGGGGCCGTAAGAGGCCTGCTAAGGATGGATCGAGCAGGATTGCTGCCCGGTTGCCTCTTGGCGAGGACTTAGATCCCTGGCGTCGTGGGATAGTGAACTACCAGCCATGGGTAACCGAGCAGGGTAGCCGCTCGGTTGCTTCTTAGTGAGGGCTTCGATCCTTAGCGTGGGAGGGGCCCTAAGAGTCCTGCCAAGGATGGACCGAGCAGGGTTGCTGCCAGGTTACGTGAGGATTCGTCCGACCCTCCTGACGTGTGAACATCGGGAAGGGTAATAGTTACGGACGACACGTGTCAGGAACGTACGGGGGAAGGCAGAACGTTTCGGGAAGCCCCGTCAGTTTCACCACGTGGCGGCGTGGTATTGGAGTAGTCGCTGTGATTCCTAAGATCCGCGCCGATACGCGTAAGAATCTAGGTCCTTGAAGATTCTGATTAAGATTATAAATAGGGAAGGAGATGGCAGCCCCTTCGGCACCATTTTCTTTTGAGATGACTGGGCGCGTGTATTTGATCGAAGAGATCATCACCCTTGATGATGTCTCCTTATACGACCAATCTCTGGCCGAGGATGGGTACCGGGGAGTGGTTCAGCGCCTCGAGGATCACTTCGGCCGGCTTCTCCTTCGGCGGTCGTCCCTGCTTCAGATGTTGATGTACGCGATCTGGAGGAGGTCCCCGGGTTTGGACAACCCTTTCACCGAGGAGCTTCTGGACGAGACGCTCGATAAGTTGCATTCGATCTTCCTATTCAGCCTCATCTCGAAAGCCAGGCACGGCCGATCCTTGGCTCTCATTCTAGAGTGTTTCAAGATGAGGTACATCGTGGGCCAAGGCTCAGAGGGCGGAGCGTCGGGTGCTTCTGTGGCGTCCCGGGTCCGCATGCAGCGTCGGCAGGAGCGGGCTACAGAGGCTAGGGCTCGGCTAAGGGAAATATACTTTGAGTATCACCAGGAGTACTTCCTTGATCCCGTTCCACCTCTGTTGTAACTTTTTCTTTTTCTGTATGGCTGAGGAGCCCATAGTACCTTTTTGAATGAATAAAACTCTTATTTTTGCATTTTTTATTGATCCCTTCTTATTATATAAACAGAAAGATCTTGAGAAAAGTTTACATTACCTTAGTAAAAGAAGTACACGCTAGTAGATATTCTTTTTATTGGTGCAGTTTGAGTTTCTCGGCGTTGTAGGGCCGTAGAAACTTGTGTCCTTCCGTGTCTTGCAAACGGTAAGCTCGGTGACGTCGACGCACATACGCCACTTCCCGCTCGACTCTTTTTTTTTACCAGAACTACGTTCACCTGCCACTCCGAATAGGGCACATTCCGAATGAAGTTGGCGGCGAGGAGCCGATCTACTTCATCCTCGATAGCCTTCTGTTTGACCAGGGCGAAACTTCGCTTTTTCTGCCTAACGGGTCGGGCCGTAGGATTTACCCCGAGCTTGTAAGATATGATTTTGGGGTCTATCCCAGGCATGTCAGCAGGCGCCCAGGCGAACACGTCGGAGTTGTTTCTGAGAAAATGAACCAGGTCATCTTGCTGAGTTCCTGTCAGAAGCGACCCGATCTGAACGATTTTTTCATCGTCCCCTTCTACAAGGGGGACCTTATTCAGTGGCTCCACCGGGATCCCTCGGACCTCTTTTTGTTCGTCTCGAGTGTCCAGAGAACCTCTGATGTCACCTTCGCCCTCGACATCGTCGGTTGGCTGCTCAAACGAAGATGTTGCGGTGAAGCAAACCTTTGCAATCCGCTGGTCTCCATAGACCCGACCTATCCCGCCTTGGTCGAAAGGGAACTTCATCGCCAGGTGGTAGGTCGATATCTGGGCCCGGAGCGAGTTCAGCGTTGGGCGGCCGAGAAGGATGTTGTAGGCCAATGGGATTCTCGCTACGATGAATTCCACAGGCATTGTTCGCGTACGGCCGACCTCCCCGACGTTAAACTGCAGAGTGATTACCCCTTCCGCCGGGATGGAGTGGTTGGGGAATCCTGACAAGACGTGGGAGGTCGGCCTTAGGTCTACCAGGATGAGCCCCATGCGCAGAAAGCAGTCATAGAAGAGAATGTCCGCCGAGCTTTCCGAGTCGACCAGTATCCTCTGCACCTCGTATTGGTGGACCCGAGCTGTAATCACCAGAGGGTCGTGGGGCATGGATATGCCGTGGAGATCCCTGCGTAAAAAACGATCGGCTCGGACTCCCTGGCCCTCTTCCTCGGATGGCTGTTGACCCCTACGACCGGCATGGGGTGCTGAGTCTCGTAGGTACTCGACGTACCCCCCGACGACATGACCATGATTTGGCCAATTGTCAACTCGCCGGGAGGACGCTGCTCCTGCTCACGGTCAGCTTGCCGCTTGTCCCGCAAGTACGCTGCCAGGTGTCCCGAACGGATGAGCTCCTCGATATAGTCTCGGAGCTGCTTACAGTCCTCCGTGGAGTGGCTTTGTGACCTGTGGAAACCGCAGTAGGGCCCCCGGGTGCGCTTTGCCGCCATGCGCGAAACCGGGAGGAGTTTGAAGAATCTCTCGCCCTTAGCCTCCTCTAGCAGTACCGTATGGGAGACGTTGAATGGGGTGTACTCTTGCAACTTCGAGGAGTAGGGCTTTGGCCGCTCAAGTCTCTTTTTCTCTTCCCCCGCCCTTTTCTTTTGGTCAGTTTGCTCTGCCCGGGGGAGATTTGCGTTCACCTCGGACTCAAGATGGATCTCACGCTCGGTCCAGGCTTTTACCTCGATCATGGTCTTATGTTGCGCTAATGCAAAAGAGCGTAACCACTCCTTGTGCCTAAGACCAGACCTAAGTGTCGTAATGACCGTCTCGTCCCGATGTTCTGGGACCTCAAGAAGGGCGTTGTAGAAGCGGGTGACGTACCCTTTGAATGTTTCTTTGTCCCTGCTCTTGATTGTGAAGATGTGGTCGACGGTCCGTTTATGCCGTCTGTTCCCGACGAGGTCGAGGAATTGGATGGCCAGCTCGTCGAAGGTTGAGATCGAGCGTGGCGTGAGTCCTCGGAACTAGTCTCGTCCAGAGCGGATGAGAGTGGCTGGGAAAGCTCGGCATTGGGCGGCGTCAGAGTTGTCTTGGAAGCTCATTCCTGCGGTGAATGCGTCCAAATGGTCCTTCGGGTCAAACTTACCGTCGAAGAGAGAGACCTTTAGGGGCTCGGGAGGAGACATGGACGGCGAGCAGCTCTTCGGTGAAGGGTTTTGTGATCCGGTCGGCGGCGTACTTAGCCCCGTCGCTCGAATGACGATCTTCCCGATGCATACCTTCGATCTTCTTTTCGAGGGCGTCGAGTCGACCGTGGTATCCCGACGATTTGGCACCTTTGGCCTCTGCTGTTGGAGACCTGGGTCTGGCCGCGGCCCCGGTTCTTTTCGATAAGGTTCGTTAGGTCCCTTAGCGAGGTAGTCTTCGAGCTGCCGTGACGAGTCCCGTTCGCGCGATCCCGTCGAGGGAGGGGGTGTTGGTCATGCCTGGGCGCAGGCGAGCTGACCGACACCTCCTCGGGAGGGACATGGGCGCGATGGGGCTCGAGACGTGGCGCTCTGGCGACGGACCTCGGTGTTGAACTGTGGGGCGCCCAGCGGGTCATAGAATATGTTGGCACGGGAGATCTGCGGCCGTGAGAGGCAACGAGGCGGTGGTCGGCAGTGCCGACGCGAGCAGAGTCTTCTCTTCTTCTGTATGGGTCCCGGTCCCGAGGTGGGGGAGCGGCGACCTGGGGAGCTTGCCCTGCCGTTTGGACACGGACGAGCGCATCCACAACGGACGTGAGTCGATCTATCTGGGCGGCTAGGGCGTTGATGGCGTTCGGGGGAGGAGATTCGTTCGCGCCTCCGTTGTGGGGGAGGCGGCGGTTAGTGCTTGGATCGTCGCGGTAATCGCTCGCCATTGAGTTGAGAATCGGAAGATGAACTTTGTTGAGTGGAATCAATTCGATTCCCACAGACAGCGCTAACTGATGGAGGTCGAATCTTCTTCAGATGTTATCTTCCGTTGATCTGCTGCGAGCGTTGATAGACGGCTGGAATTGAGTTGGAGGGTTGACTCCTAGAGCGTGTGGATCTCAATGTGGTTGAGGCCGAGCTACCTGCAAGGAAGTCTCGGGATGGTTGTGTCACCGAGGACCCTCCGACGATCAAGTTAGACCGGATATTCGAGCAGAGTAACGGCCTAGTGAGGAATCAATGACTTACCTAAGTCGTCTGAAAGGGGTTTATATAGTGGTGGCAACGGGCAGGCAGACGCGAGAATCGCGCCGGCCGTTACACTCCTGACGTTACGCCTGCGCGATAGGCGGGATTCCCCATTAATGACGAGATATGCTCGTTAATGGGGGATCGTGATGGCGTGGAACGCGGGAGCGTGGGTGGCGGTTATCTCGCGTCTGGCGAGATTCACGGAGGCGAGGCGGTTGTACCTGCGATTGGTGCTGTTGGTCGGTCGATGAGATCGAGAAAGATGAGCTCGGCGGGAGGCTCGGGGACGAGCGGGAGGCCGAGGTATCTTGGTTCTGCAATAGCCGGGAGGCGAGCTGAGAGGGCCGAGGATGCCAATTGTGCAGGAGGCTCAGAGGCGAGCCAACGGTTGTTTGTAAGGCAGGCATAGGAGTGGTGAGGACAGTCGCAGAAGGTCGGTTACATCCATGGGTCGCAGACCCGAGGTATTCTTCCGATGTACCGTTCTTGGTCCTTTCTTGCAAGCTTCGGGACACGTCATCTGCCACGTGTCACGATCCGGGAAATCACCGATATCGAGCATCATCACACACACAACGATCTTTAACACTATTGATTTATGACGATCTTGAGTTTATTTTGTTTACAATGTGCCAGACCCAGCTTTTGATCGCAAAATGGAAAACACTTGAGCTTACAAAATTTAACAATCTTAAGAAATTAACACTAGGCAGATGGTATGATGACGATTTTCAAGTGGTAGCGTACCTCCTCCAATATACCCCCAATTTGGAAATACTTTCGCTTGAAGGGGAAGAGGTGAGGGACATAACACTTTATTTTGATATTCTCCAATGGCTAAGGCTCACTAAAATACCATGAACTATATAGGTATCATTTACTTTATAAATTGCAAATAAATACCATGAACTTACTCAGTTGCAAGTAAACACCATAATCTTTCGAAGTGTTTAAATTTATTATCATACGTTGTTTTTCAACCATGCGAACAATTGAATTTGAAGTATAGCATATGATATTAAATTGAAAAAAAATGATGATAGTGACCATCGTTTTTATTCGCAACTTGTTAGTTTCGTGGTATATGTCTGAAAACGCTCATATTCATGGACTCATGGTACTATATTGCAACCATTTTATTCTAGTATGGTTGATATTTTTTGTCAATTAGGATATTCAATCGGTGCAATGTATTCACTGCGATTGTAAGATGGCGCTGCAATGTGGAGAGCCACTCCTTTGCCCCCGCCTCCAAATTGTCGAGATCCCAGCCAAATGCGATGAATAGGTTAAAAGAGTGACGCAGATGAAATTTTTATAGAATGCAAACAGCGTAGACATGCATTGTAAATCTCGTGGTCCGACAATCTGCTATAAGCTTTGAAGTTTTTCGAGTGCTTGAAAGAGTCGTCTTCTACAGTTGCTTGCTCCCTTGTTTACTTAATTATGCTCATATAAGATGATCTGCTGTCTTAGAGTTTAGTTTGCCCGTAACACTTTAGTAAATCTAGCACTTTCTGTTATTTTGTTTTAATCCCTTGAAAGGGTTTCAGTACTGCCTGTCAAAATCCTGAAGTGATCTAATTTGAATTAGTTGACTTTATTTGGTTTCTGTTGTGAATTATGATGCTGATTTCTCCTTTTACTAGTTTGGCATTGTTCTTGATGTTTTGTTTTTGATTTTTATTATCACGGCATCTACATTTTTTAACATTTATGCCCTTATTATCATGGTTAAAAATAGGGTTTAAAATAAGATAATGGAATTTCACGCGATTTTTTGAAATCATGGTTCGGAAAACTCTATTTTGGTTGCCAAACAGATCTCGGTTACCATCTTTGGAGTTTAGCCTTGAAACCCTGCAAACTCATGGTTTCGGTACCGTTTGGCAACGATGCCTCATTCTTAGCATTCATCTTGTAATTACATTCCTTGTATAACCCGGATTCAATGTTACTCGACACAACAAAATATTACAATGGGTTGACACCCATTTCTTCTAGTTTCTCACCTTCTCAAATTTTCTCATATTTCTTTGCTGCAGATGATTGCCACAAATGTGTTTGCGTAAATGCCTGACAGACTGCATAAAGAAGCAAGCGATCGAAATCAATGAAGATAGAATAAGCCAGCTTCCGGACCCGATACTCCACTCGATTTTCTCATGCTTATATTCAAAGGAAAAGGTGAAAACTTGCATATTTGGGCGAAGATGGAGGCGCCTATGGGCTTCAATACCTCGTATTCGTATAAATGATGGACTTTTCTTATCTAGCAGCCGTGATGGAAAATTCAAATGTTTCGTCAACACTTCGTTCATGCAACACGCTCACATTTAGCTTGGAATGGCACTGTCATTTTGATCGTCTCATTGTTTGAATTGTGGGTCTGTTACCTTGCTAAACACAATATCAGGTATCTAGAAATTGATGCTGCTGAAACCGTCAGACTTCCCGGCTCACTATTCACTTGCCAATCACTTGAAGAGCTTAGTTTTACGTTTGCTGAGCTTACCTCTCTTTATGGTCCTGAATTCCATTGGAGACATTCATTCGTGGATGCCCTTTGCTTGAGGATTCGGAACGACGAGATTGTGTTATTTGATGAATCTAAATTTTCGACAACCGAAAGAGTTTTGGATTTTCTAGAACTGTCCGTTCGACACCTCTGCCTACTGTGATCCATTATCACCAAACTGGCCAACCTAAATTGACCGGACCAACCTGCCTTCATTAAAGAAAGACGCGCCCAAAGAAAGTGTTTGGACAAATCCAAAAAGTGAGTGTCCTCTTCTATGCTAAGCTCTCTCTCTCTCTCTCTCTCTCTCTCCTGCTGCAGGTTTCAAGGTTGAGGCCTCAAAACTTTGATCACTTCCATATCTAAGCAAGGTTTGCTTTGATTTCTTATTACATTCTATGTTCAATTATCACTAAAAGTGAAAATAGGTTAATACTAGTTTTTTTCCCTTTCTTCGTTTTTAGCTTCGCAATACTTCTCTTATTTATTCCCCAATTATAATCCATTTACGATTAGCATAATAAGATGACAAAACCACAGCAGTATAGCTCTTGCAGTAAAACCTTTACTTTCCAAAAGAATCACATCCTCAAAAGATAAAAAATAAAAAGGATTATAAGTTACTAGCAAAGGAAAAAATGGGCATGGGTCAATACCCATTTCTTTTATTTTTCCCCATGTTATTTCTTTTTGTTTGAGTAAAATGGATAGGGTTCCAATGACCCTATCAAGGTAAAACATTTCATTGAAAACATAGGGAAAAATGGGCATGTGTCAATACTCATTTCTTCTTCATCTTTTATTTTTGCCCCCTCTCACCATGTTTTTCCTCTTTGTTTGAGTAAAATGGATAGAATAGTAAAATGGATAGAATCTGTATGACTATCCTGATAAAATATTTCGCTAAAAATATAGATAAAAATGGGCATGGTCAATACACATTTATGTTATTTTTTTCACCATGTTATTTTTTTTTTTTGTGAGTAAAATGGATGAAGTCGGTATGATCCTATCGAGATAAAACAGTTCATTGAAAATATGAAATAGAAGAAAATTACAAGATACAACTAACATACATAGAAGGACTATTGTCAACACGTTTTCTATCCCTAAAAAAGTAAGAAAAACAATATAGGAGAACAAAATTGATTGCACTTAGCTTCCACAATAACTTCCTTCTCCAATTGTCCATAGGAACGCAGCGATATCAACTTGTATCAACGCTTTCCTTCGAAAGCGCTTGCCCAAATTATGTTGTCATTTCCTTGTCACAGATTAAATGTACCACAAAGTTCATTTCTTCAACTGGGTTTGTTTTGCCTTGTCCTTTAAACAACGATATCAATTATCAGTGAGTAGTGACCTGACTCCATTAGCGTTCATCATGTAAGCACATTCCATATATGATTTGGATAAAGTTTCTTAAAACGAAAAAAATTTGCACTCGCACGGTCGATACCCATATTTCTTTTATTTTTCTCACCTTCTAACTTTTTCCTCTTATTTTGTTGAGCTACAGATAATTGCCTGCCCGAGCGAGTTCATCGCACCATGGAATCAAATAACATAGTGGGTATCCCATCAAACGAGCAAGCAAACGAAATCAATGAAGATAGAATAAACCAACTTCCTGATCCGGTACTGCACGTGATTTTTTCATGCTTAGATTCAAATGATGTCGTGCAAACTTGCATGTTTGGGCGAAGATGGAGACACTTATGGGCTTCAATGCCTCATATTCGCTTAAATGAACTTTTCTTATATAGCAATAGTGATGGAAAATTCAAACATTTCGCCAACACTTTGTTGCTGTCACGGGACTCATGTGACGTGCACACATTTCACTTGCGTTGGCATCATGACTTTGATCCTTGCGTTTTTGAATCGTGGGTCTATTACCTCGTTAAACACAATATCAGGATTCTAGAAATTGCTGCTGGTGACACCGTTGAACTTCCCGATTCACTATTCACTTGCCAATCACTTGAAGAGCTTAGCTTTACCTATGGCGATGAGCGTAACTCTATTTATGCTCCCGAATTCACAAGGCTCGATCAAATAAAAAAACTGTATTTTTGTAATTCGGAATTTCAATTGTAGACATTTATCCGTGGATGCCCTTTGCTGGAGGATTTGGAACTAGGAAATTGCGTATTTGATGAAGCTAGAATTTCATCCAACAACCTAAAGAGTTTGGCTTTCTGGGACTGTCGTATTAATGGGGCTACGATGGAGATCTGTTGTCCGAGGCTTGAAGCGTTTCATTACAAAGTATCGAGGAATAATCATGTTGTTACGCTGAGGAATCTATCATCTGTGATCAATGCATCGGTGATCACTGATGGCAATGATTCTAATATCGAAAATGACATGAATATGCTTGCACAACTTTCTACTGCGGAAAGACTCGAGTTCCTAGTTAAAAATATGGAGGTATGCTACTATATTGTTATTTTCATATAAAATTTTCAAGCATAGATTGTGTTGTGCATAGCATTTAGTGGATATATTTAGAATTTTTCTGAATATATGTTTAGTTGGTACCATATCACAAAGTAATATAATTGACTGGAAAAAGAATAAATCATTAATGGCTCACTTTCTGCATGGTAATCTAGGAGGGATACTAGATTCACACAAAATTACCCCTACTTGTTTTAACGACGGTAGTATTTCTGGGAAATTTCAGGATTCGCCTAGGAATCAGATGCCCACATGCCGTGAAAATAATATTCTCCGCATATTGGTGTCTATACAAATATTCCAATGAAATATTTCAGCCTACCACAATCATTGTCATATTTATTGTCGCCCCCTCCCCGCGCGCATATTTGTGTGCCTGCCGTCGCAAAAATTTAGATTTAGAGACTTCTAAGGCATGAGTCAACGTTTAAAATGAATGGGTTAAAAAGCATCATAAAACATACATACATTGTATATGCTTGACGCATTGCCTAAAGTCTTCAAATTGTCCAATTTATTACATGCATACATTATTTGATGTCTAGAACAAGACGGACAGATCCGATCAACATTTCGACGATCATAATTGGCCATATTACTTTAATTATCCCATCTCACCATATACATACATACATACATACACACAGACGACTATACTTCTATCGGTAGGATTTGGAAACAAATCCTACAAATTTCTTAACCATTAAATTAGACTTGGAATGTGTGCTAGTAATTATGGAGAGAATCTCTTATGTTTCTCACTAATCACCTCATTGATATCACACATTCCAAGTCTAATCCAATGATTAAGAAATGGATAGGATTTGAGCATAGTCCCCCCCCCCCCTCTCTCTCTCTACACACACACACGAACATTCATATACATCATACTCTCTCTCTCTCTCTCTCTCTCTCTCTCTGACACACACACACAATCATCCATGCAGTACATACATGCATACAGTCACCATATATAATGAAGTATAGGAACATCAAAAGAGCACAACTCTTGCAGTAAAAATTTCCTCTCCAAAGTGAGAGTTGCCGGTTTGAATCCCGAAAGGGTCGCATCCAAAAAATAAATAAAATTATAAGATAACCTTCTTGATAATGATTTGATTTATGATTATCTTGATTTTGTTTTGTTTACAATCTACCAGCATATCACCGGAAGGGAAATGCCGGAGCTTCCAATATTTAACAATCTTAAGAGTTTAACACTAGGAAGATGGTATAATAGCGACGATTCCCCAGCGGTAGCATATATCCTCCAGTATACCCCAAATTTGGAAGTGCTTTCACTTAGAAGGGATGAGGTAAAGGCCACAACACTCTAATTTCAAGTTTTCTAGTGGTTAAATCTCACAAAAGCACCATGAAATATCAAAATTCTTTAGATAGATACGTAAGCTTTTATAAATTGTTAATATATACCATAAGCATGAATTTAGTCACTTGAAAATTATCCTCAATGTTTTTCAATTTAACAACATACGCCATTTTCCAGCTTACCCTTCAGTTTACTGAAAATTGGCATATGATATTAAATTGAAAGATGATGAAAGTTTGTGGTATTTTTGCTGGTTATGAATTTTATGGTATTTATTCAAGGTAAATTTTTTGCTTTATCCAACTGTAAACATTGTATTCTAACAGGATTGATTTTTTATTTCCTTTAGGGTTTCCGATCACTGCAATGTATTCACTTGGATTGTGAGAGGGCGCGTCAATGCGGACGGCCAGTCCTTTGCCCTCGCCTTAAAATTGTTGAGCTTCCAGTCAAATCCGGTATGGAGGTCAAAAGACTGGTGCAGATGAAATTTCTGTTTCTACCGAATGCAAAGATCTTAGATATGCATACTAAATCTCTAGGTCATAAGAAATGCTATGAGCTTTGAAGTTCTTTGGGTGCTCGAAATGGTTATCTTCTTGAATTGCTTGTGCACTTTCTGGCTTAGAGATGCTCAATGAAGATAAGATGATGTCTTCAAAGTCGAATTTCGTTTGTTGTTAACAATATATTGCTTTCTGTATTTTCGGTATAACTTTTGCATGGTTTCAGTACTGCTTGTCAAATTCCTGAAGTGATTTGGTTTGCCTTGGCTAGGTTTTCTTTATTTGGTTTCTATTGTGCGTTATGATGTTATTCCTCCAATTTTTTAAAATTTATTTTGGTAATTAAGCACTTATATTGGTCAAAAAGAAAATTTTAACATATTTTTTTGATGATTGATACCGATCCATTTTGATTTTCATGGTTGTGATTTGATACACATGGACCGTTACGAAAATGCTGAGTATCAACATTACATGTCTTATATTATGTTGATCAAGATTAACAATGGCGATTATTATAAAAAGAGAAAATTATTTCCGGGCCCAGTTTTGAAAAAAAGCGGGTTATTTTTTAACCCATGTATTTTTAAAAATCATTTAAAATCCAATGCCGAATGTTTAAGACCATAAGTCTTCTAATTAAGCTATGTTTTTTTTCCTTGCATAAATGGCTGTTGGACCGTTTCTTAATCTATATGCATTCTATTTTTGGTAACTTAATTTATTCAACTATAATATTATTTATCAAACGCTAGTTATACCATAACATTGTTTCATGCTGGATCCAGTTATAATAAAAAAAAATTGCAAGAAAGATTTTTATTTGTTTTTTGTTTTTTGTTTTTTTACAGTTAATGACACTTCTATAATTCATTATTACCAAACTGGGCCCCTTATCGGGTCGGGTATTTTAAGGATCCGGACCAGATCAAACCGCCTCTTCTTTGAAAAGCCATTGAATCTTTTCTCAAAATTTTGTCTTTTGTTTTCAATAAAATACCTTTTTAAGGGGTTTTGAACTATGAAGCTGTTTCGTCTTCTTCTTTGATCTAAGGTTTCGAATTTGATGTTTCCAAACTCTGATCGCGGCCATTTCTAGGTTTGATCTCGTTCAAGATCCTGTTCATTTTCTTTCAGTTCAATTTTAGTTGATTTTGCTGTCTTTTTCTATGAAAAGTACTAATTTTGATCTCATTTCTTTTCAAAGCCTCTAACTTTAATCGGATTTTAGTGAATTAACAATTCACTAATTGATGGTGAATTGGTACCAATTTCAGAAATTGCAATTCTTGGAAATATTGATATTGCCCCAAATGTGTTTGTACAAATGCTTAATATTTCATCTTGTAACAGAATCGATTGGCATGGTAATTTACTCAATTCTTCTTATAGAGTTGCCATTGTTTTCCATCTATAATTGGCATAGTAGAGTTGAGTTTAGATAACTGGAATTTCATTAGGTTATCAAAGCATAACTCCAAAATCCTAATGATGCCATGTTTGGCTCTCATTTTGGAGTTTAGATAACCCGAGTTCTCTAAACTCCAAAATTGAGATAACCGGAGTTTACTAAACTCCAAATCAGACTAAAGTTTTCTAAACTACGGAAAAATGAGAAGAAAAACACTCGTTTTGGCGTTTAGAAAACCCTGAAACAAAAATTTGGAGTTTAGATAACTCCATTGCCTAACACCTCACTAAAGTTAAATTTAAAGTAGAAGTAGGTCCTTGCAAACTAGAGTTTGCATCCCCTCTACCTCCACTTAAAAATAAACTCCGCGTTTGGGTGGGCGGGGGGCGGGGAGGGGAATGTGCATTGGTCGATACCATTTCTTTCTTACCTCATTGTTTCATAGTATAATGTATATGTTATTTCTGTTCCCAATTATATACCATGTATAATTAGAGTTGCTGTGAGTTTAGCAGTAAAACCTTTTTTCTTCTTCTTTTTAATGCAGAATCGTTGCTCCAAATATGTTTGGTTAATTACCCCGGAGAGTTCGTCTTACAATGGGATCGGATATACCAACGAAGAAGCAAGCAACGGAAAGCAATGAAGATAGATTAAGCCAACTTCCTGATCCAGTTCTTCATGTCATCCTTTCAAGCTTATATACTAATGATCTCGTGAAGACATGCATGTTTGGGCGGAGATGGAGGAATCTTTGGGCTTCAATGCCCTACCTTCGCATAGGTGATGGGATTTTTTTGCCTAGAGAGGAGGCATATGGGAAATTTAAACAATTCATTAATACTTTGTTTCAATCACGAGACGAATGTGATGTGCATGCATTTCGCTTAGGGTGGTTCAAAGATTTCGATCCTCTCTGTTTTGATTCGTTCATTCAGTACCTTGTTAAGCACAATATCAAGCTACTAGAAATCAATGCTGGTGAATGTGACGAGCTTGTAAGTTTGCCCGATTCCTTCTTCACTTGCCAATCTCTTGAGGAGCTTAGTTTCACATGTGTCGAGCTTAGCTCTCTTTATTTTCCTGAATTCACAAGTCTTGGTCGGTTAAGAAAGTTGCATCTTTCTAATTGTCTTGTGCAAAATTCCGTGGCGACATTTATTGATGGATGCCCTCTACTTGAAGATTTGAATCTGCAATCCTGTGTATTAGATGAAGTTTGCATTTTATCCAACAAACTGAAGAGTTTGATCTTACGGGACTGTCGTATTTGCGGGATGTCAATGGCGATTTCTTCTCCGAATCTTGAGGTGTTGCATTATATTAACAACAGAACTTTTAACGACAGAGGAAAGGGTGTACATTGTGTTAGACTGAAGGAACTATCATCTCTACTCGATGCATCGGTGGTCATTGATAGGGAAGATACACCTATTTCCAATGTGATTGATACAATAACTGAACTTTCTAGTGCAACAAAGCTTGAGTGCTTGATTCATGGCCTCGAGGTATGCTAAAGTAGTTCGATTACTTTCTTTCTTTCACCATATATAATTTTCCACCAGAGTTGGTATTGTATATCACATTAAGTGTATATATTTTGGATCACTCTTAACATTTGTTTTTAGAGGATTGGTCCAGTTACTTTTAGATTATATCACATTATGTCTTATGTGATTCATTTGACTGGAGAAAACATGTAAATGTTTTTTTTCGTTTTTCTTCTTTTTCGGGGCATGTTGATCCTCGGTACATGCTACATGTCGATAAGACATGGAAGTTCAATATCATAGCCCTTTTTACTTTTTATCACAATATTATATTATAAACTCTTTCCGTATGATTCTCTTTATAGAATTATCGAAAGGCATAAAATTTGATGGTTGGATCATCATCTGATATATTGATAGATTGGCATCTGAATTACATTAGTAAATCATAATAGCTAAGCTTTTGGCTTTCCATTTGTTGGTAATATGTTTTTACTATTGGCTTTTAATTGTGCCTTAGAGCAAAACAGTTTTCTTTATATTATTGTAAATTTATTATTATCTCTTCTTTTAGACATTTACTTACCCTAGGAGATTTTGAAGGTTCTCACAAAAGATTTCTTATATTTATGACGCTTTTGCTTAAAGCTTGTTAAATAGATAAACAGTAAGCTTATTTGAAGAACTTTTAGAATCATACTTCTCAAACTTTATTTATCTAGATTCAGGTTGATTGGGGCCTTGTGGTTGCAGGTTTTTATCATCAATCTCTAATTAGATTGATTTCCAATGATCCCGAGTTTTTAAATAATTTTTTTCCTTCTATTTTTAATGTATCAGTTTATTAAAGAAAATCAATTTCTAGCAATTCCAACATTCTACAAACTTAAGAGACTCGCAATAGGCAGATGGCATATGAGCAACAATTTCCGAGCAGTATCTTGCTTCCTCAAGTGTTCACCGTATTTGGAAATGCTTACCCTAAAAGGGGAAGAGGTGAACTCGAAAAATACTTTTAAGCTCAAAATTTCAAATTCTTCATAGTATTGTAACCATCTTATTTTGATCTGATCATTTCTTTTTCTATATAAATTAGGCTGTTCAATCGTGGAAATGTATTCATGTTGCTTGTAAACAAACAAAAAGGAAGAGTAAACTGTTGATTCTCTGCCCTCGCCTTAGAATCGTCGAGCTCCAAATCAAATGCTGGCAGGACATTAAAAGGGTGAAGAAGACATTGAATCATTTGCTACCGAATGCGAAGATCTTGAAGATACATAGTAAATCTTGCGGTTCAAAGAGCTGTTATCTGCAATGAACATCATCTACAGATGCTTGTGTGTTCGTTGACGTATATATATTCATATAAGATGAGATGATTTTTTTCTGAAAAGATTTTAGAACCATGAGATACAATGTGGATGGGAGTGTCATATCTGCTTGTAAAAATCCTGAAGTGAAATAATCCCTGCAGAAATAGATATATTGGAACTTTTGTTTATGAGAGTCAAATATATTTGTTTGCATTTTGTTGGGCATTATGAGTGTGTTTCCTCTCATATGTTATTAAATAATTTATTTTTCTGTGTTTGATAAAGCTTATTTTTCTATTTCATTGTGTAATTGATGTTAATAATGACCCCAATTTGGTTATGTTATCGTAATATATTATTAATTATTCTCATGTCGACATATGCAGTATGTGAGTTGGGAGCTGATTACTTCTGTAGACAAGGATTTTTATTCAGTCATTGTGCTTTTAATTGTTTCCATCTTTAATATTGTGCTAACAAATATGATTTTATTAGCACACAAATTTATATTTTCATGTTAGTTTTGAACATATATCATTTTGCGCATGACTATTACATGTAGCATGCAAGTTTTTGGGAAAAACATGAAAATTCCAACAAAGTTTTCTGAAAAGACTAAAAAATCTCAATTTACCTTCAAATCACATATTAATGGAAAATTTGCCAATTATAATAACTGATGTACAATGATTTTGAAATCAATCAAGTTCAAATCTAAAGATAATTACAAAGAAGATATTTAGAAGGGTTGAACAGAATTTTCAGAACGAGGACGCTATCATTTCTTTACTATGGCGCGTAACGAATTTTTCGATGACGGGGTTTACAAGATCTGGTGCCTCATCCTGATAAAAATCAAAATGAAATGGGTTAGGTGGGAGCAATCGCAAAATGTAAGACTTAGGGGTGTAAACAATTCGATTACGGAGCGGATACAGGTGTTACCATATCCTAGCGGATACAGGTGTTACCATATCCTATCCGATACTCCTAAGCGGATTCGAATATGGATACATATAGTCATTCGAAATGAAAATTACTATCTGTATTTGTTAAAAGTCGATACGGAGATGTATACGAAACAACTTGAAGAAAAAAATTATCTAATAAAGTCAAAAATTGATGTTTTTCTATATCGGAGTAGATACTGAATGGATATAGGTGTTACTATATCCATATCGGGTGGCTGGCTATTGGCGGATGTGGCGAAAATGAAAATTAATAGCTGTAATTATGTATTTGATATAAAAAAAAATTTGGATACGGATTCGGAGTCAACTTGGATTATCTGTATCCATTTACATCCCTTATGAGGATTGTGTAGAGAAAGAAAGAACCTGTGGGCAATGTCCAACATTTGGAAGGACAACAAATTCTTCAACTGCATCAAAATCTGCAAAGACCTTTCCAAGTTCAATAGGTTCCCATGGATCCTTATCTCCCCAAGCCACCAAAACCGGGCACTAAATTAACAAAAACAAGGATAAATTAATAATGCTGAGTGTTAGATTATAAAATATATTCTTTCAACTTTCATCATAACTTTGGACCTGTTGCGCAGTGGAGGAGACATTTAAACATGATATCAAAGCAACCATGTTTGGTTTCAACCGGATGCTCTATTTGATTGCAAATAACAAAAAAATACCGCTACACAAAAAAAAAATCAGGTCTTGGTCCGGAGGGCCTTAACCTACAGGGTCATCTTAGAATATAAAAATATTACCCTCAACACTCATCATAAGTTTGAACTTTGAAGTTGAGGAGCAGTGTAAGGGACATTTAAAACTGGGATGTGGAGTTAAATTCTGATCTTCTGTAAGTTTTTTTTAACCTTTCTTCAAGACTTGTTTAGCGATATAGATGTTTTGTTCTATAGATTTTATAGGCGAGATTAGATGATTTCTCATATGATTTTGTCAAAATCTTCATCGGGATGTTTTCTCTACATCGACACCATGTTTCTATAGATGAAATGAAGCTTACAGGAAAAGTGAGGAACAAGCATTTTGGATCTATTTAAGTGATTCTTTCTTACCTTAACCTTTGGAAGAAGTTCTTCAGGTAGTGGACCACCAGAGTAGCAGATGAACTCGAGAAATACATCGACAGCTCCAGGATCAAGCCCTGGCTGCAGGATTATTTGAACTAGCTCATCGGTAACTGCCGAGGTGTCATGATAACACTGCAAGTAAAAGAATGCCACTAGTTTAAGCTTGGCCATTGAAAAATAATAGGTGACATTCCACTTTTCAATTAGAAGATGGCAAATGATCACATTGTGACATTGACATTACACCCCAAGACCTAGAATTAGATGTAGATGATGGCAGGATGCTCATATGTTTCTTCGATAGTTTCTTTGAACAAACTGTGGTAAGTTGACACAACAAAAAATTCAGTATATGATAAGCATTTGGTGTCATCATCTCTGAAATTAATTCTGTTCGTTTAATTTTTAGTATCATCAGGACCAACCTAAATTAATTTTTTTTTTGGATGAAAAGTCGAGTCGGAACACACCTCAGATATTAATAATAAACAGAAGTTTAATACCATCATGGTTGTCTATTTTAATTATGATAAACAAAATATATCAAAAGCTCCAAAACTCCAACGGAAGACTGCAATAGTTTCGCGTGGTACTCAATTTCTCTTTAACCACACTAGATGCTTCCGCCACCCAAAATTTGAATAGAAACTCAATATTTAGCAATACATCGTAGAAGGTTGAGATTTTTGAGTTCTTTCTGTTCCACAAGCAAAAGCAGATAATAATCTTTAAATTATTCCAGCATAAGGCAGCCTCTGAATTCGGTGGGTCCCAATCAATTATGAGTATTATTTAATGAACCATATTTGGTAAATCGTGTTGGATAAATGACATGACAAAAATTACCGGCTGGCTACTTCGTAATATGCTCTTGTTTACATCATTAGATGTAAAACCTAAATACATAGTGGAAAAAGGATTTAATCTATTCTAGTATGGTCCCATCTATCTATATGATATATAAAGTTATATAAGAGTATTTCTTGGAATATTCCTGTATCTAGCTTAGACTTTAGTGAAAAATTTGTTATCCAGCGCATATTTAATTCTTTTACTATATTTGGGTCCTAGAAAAAAAATTATTGGCTTTGCACTCATTATTTATCAGCTAGAAAATCCTATTCAGCTAAGCTTATATGGTAGGAAAAAAATCCGATCGTCGCTCTTCTTTAAAATCACTTTCTATTTTTTATCATACTGCTTAGGGTTTTTGTGTGTTATAGCACGTAAAATATTGAAAAATCGGAAAAAAAAGAAAAATTGTTAAAGTTAAAAATTTCATGATTTTTGTTTGATGTTGCAAAAAGAAATATAAAAAACCAAAGAAAACATTAATTTTTGATATTTTTGAAAAATTCACTATTTTCATATGTTATATAGCATGTAAAACATAAAACTTTTGAAGAAAACATAAAATTTTATATTTTTGAAAATTTGGTGATTTTCGTGTGCTGCAGAATATTAAAAAAAGGTAAGAAAACAGAATTTTTTTGAGATTTTTGAAAAGTTTATGATTTTTGTATGCTATGGAACAGAAAACATTAAGACTTTTGAAAATTTCACGATTTTTCGTATGCTACAAAAAATATTGAAAAAACGAAGAAAATACAAGATCCTTGAGATTTTTGAAGACTTTGCGATTTTTGTAAGCTATAATGAGTTAAATATTGAAAATCTAAAGAATTTTTTCTTTGGGGATTTTTGTAAAATTTCATGATTTTTGTGTGTTGCCAAGGGTCTGCAGTACTCGAACTGGATTTCTTTTGTTTTATTAAGCTCTTAGTAGCAATCGGCGACCTTTTCATCTTTTACCTCATATAGATTTTTGTCCTTTTGATACTCGGAAGTTCTCTAAAAGTATGAGCAAGTAAAATATTGAAAAACCGAAGAAAACAGAAAATTCTGAGATTTTTCAAATTTCATAATTTTCGTGTGTTATAACATGCAAAATAATTAAAACGGTTTTTTATATATTTAAAATTATTGCGATTTTCATGTTCTATATCTTGCAAAAAACTTAAAAATGAAGAAAACGTTAAACTTTTGAGTTTGAAAATTTTGGTGATTTTCATTTAGTATAGGAAGCAAAACGATGGGGGAAACCTAGATAAACAGATTTTTTTTTGGAATTTTTGAAAATAATGCAATTTTCATACTCTATATAGCAACCAAAATAATAAAAAACCGAACACAGAAAATTTTGCGTATGTTATATTACTCACAAAAAATTGTAAAAGTGAAGAAAACAGAAGATTCTAAAATTTTTAAAAAGTTTGCGATCTTTGTATGCTATAGCAATTAAAATACTGAAAATACGAATAAAAGAAAAATATTGAGATTTTTGAAAATTCGTGATTTTTGTGTAGCACAAAGTATTGAAATTTGAAAAAAAAGATATTTTTTGAGTTTTTACAACACATGCGATTTTTGTGTACTATGGCATGAAAAATATTAAAAATTTGAAAGACTAGGAAAATTTTACGATTTTTGAAGATATTGCGATTTTCATGTATAGCAAGCAAAATATTGAAAAACTAAAGAGCGACGAAAATTTTCAGCTTTTTGAAAATTTTGTAATTTCATGTGTTGTAGTATGCAAAATATTAAAAAGTCGAAGAAAACTGAATGTTATATATTTTTGAAAATTTTATGATTTTCGTGTGCTATAGCAATGAAAAAAATTGAAAACAAAAAATGGCAGAAAATTTTAAGACTTTTGAAAATTACACAATTTTCGTGTGAGAGGGTGCAAAATATGGTAGATTTGAAGAAAACAATAATTCATTTTTGAAAATTTCATGATTTTCTTGTGCTATGCAAGCAAAATATTGGAAAACAGAAGAAAATACAGAGATTTTGAGATTTTTAAAATTTCGCCATGCTCATGCACTATAGCATGCAAAATGTTGAAAATTTGGAGAAAACATTTTTTGGGGTATTTTTGCACGTTTCGTGCTTCTTGTGTTATATAACAAGCAAAATATTGAGAAAATGAAGAAAATGAAAATTGTGAGATTTTTAAAAATTTCACGATTTTCGTATGCTATAACATAAAAAATATTGAAAAGTTGAAGCATAATGCCAAAGAATTTGCAAGTTAATGCTTTATACAATTTACATATGAAGTTTAAAAATACGATGACAACTTACAAATCATATAACAATAAACTTTTAAATTAATATTATTTTTGTCGACTTTTGACTTTGTACCCGCTCTTTGCGCGTGTGCCCTTGCTATTAGTCTAATATATATTCACATGGAACATGACGCGAGACATTTTGACTAAAAATTCATGTACCGAAAATTGCAAATCGGTCATCTGTAACATCTTTCCATAACTTCTTGAGTGTTCAATTTTCACTTTGAGAACCACTAAATGAAGAGGACGGACATATCGTTAAGTTCTGTATATCTAACATCATCAAGTTGAAAAGGGCACTGTAAAATCTCTGTGAATATTGCGAAGAAAAAGAGAGGATGATACCTGACAAAGAATGCTTCTCACAGATTCTGGTGTGGCGACTGCTTTGAAGAATAGCTTCCCTACAGCAGTATTCCTATAATGAAATAAACTTCCAGCTTAGTCATAGTATAATCTACGCAAAAATCTACAACAGGTGCACATATAATTTACCGTAACAAGCTCTGAAACGATTTAATAAAAGGCCTTCCGTACCACGGCTGCTTCTTGATATGAAGCATACGTAACGAAATGTTTAATAATATTATGCCCTTACATATCCCCGGCTCCATAATTGCTGCCTGAAGACCAACGACACCTGAGTAGAGCAACATGTGTCTTTTTAGAAGTAAAATAGACTCATTTCATCTGAGGTACAAAGGTATTTTAGAAAATCTTAATAGTTTTGTGCCAACTTTGGTCAACTGTATTTTCTCACAAATAAAAACTTTGCTCGACTGTACCGGGTTTTAGTTTATTTTATTTTGTACCAATTTAAGAAATGGCATATGCTTTTCTTTTCTTTTTTCCTGAAATCGGCCACAGCCTAGTTCAACTGGAATAAACAAATGATGCATACAAAAACATGGAATCTAGATCGAATCTAACTGTGGCCAAATGATGCAACTTTTATAGCCATCGATTCATCTACTAAACAGAATTAAGCGCTAAGCTTTGAAATTTCCGTGAATTTTATTAGAATTGTATATTTTGATGAAAGAAATGAAGTATTAGTATGCAAATAAGAAAATAGACTATAATCTTATAGAAAAACATACTTGCCACAGGTTGAAAATTTTTGAAGCCATCACTAAAATCCTCATTACGCTGCAAATATCGCTAATATAAGATAAATATATTCTCACTGATCATACAAAAATGAGGATGAAACTTACCTCCAATAGAGTTGCATATAAAGAAGGCTTCGTCTTTGACAATGTCTGCACAAAACTCATTCAACTGATCTGCCCATGTTTCGAATGTATAGAAGGAATTTGCCTCGAATTCCCGAGGATTCGGTTTTTCTGAATAACCATAACCAATAAGATCAATTGAAAAAACTCGGCTTGTCTTTGCAAGATAAGAAATATTTTTCCTCCAGTGATCACTGTTGAAAGATAATTTTGTATTAAGGCTCAAAAGTTCATAAGCAACAAAGTAAACAGAAGGTAATAAAATCTGCGGAACAAACAAATTGGCAAATTATGATATTACAATAAGTACATACAGGTTTGAGATATCAAAACAGCTCCATATGGTAGTTTTAGAATTCTTTTAGTGTTACCTTTTATAAAATTTCCACTATAAAGCATTGTACAGTTAGTTTCAAGTACATGTCCAAACAAATCAGATATGGAAATCAGCATAGAGTAAACACGACAGACAAAGCATGTTGCTTTCTCATACCAACAACAGATGGAAACAGATGGATAAATCAAGAAAATTAGATAAACAATGCGTCGTTAGATAAGATTTGACATAAGAATTAATATTTGAACATTAGTACCTAAACAAAACTAGTTTTCTTCAATAGGAAACAAAAATATAACGTGGACCTGTTCGCCCCAAAGCCGTGTATTAAAACTAATGCAGGTCCACCCATTCCAGCAAATTGATAACGAATGCGATAACCTCGCCAATTCCATGTGCTGCCAAAATCATAGAACATAAGAACAACAAAATTATGCTTTTTTATTGTTAAGATCTTGGCAAATCAACATTACAAAGTAATTTTGTTCGCAATCTCGAACATATTTGAGTAACACATCAGAAAAGTAACTGTTTTATTCGTAAAATCAATCGCGCATTCAAAAAAAGAAAGAAAAAAAGAGGATGGATAAAAATGTAAATTTTACGTACTGACATTACAAGCATAATTAAACTCTAGTGATTATCTTAAAATTTCAAAAAATGATAGCATGTTGTAAGCCTTAGTCAAATCACAAAATTTTGGAAGGTACACTTATTATAAATGAGTAGCAGCTCATTTGCGCATGAATAGTAAAAACTCTATATGCATCTATATGTGAGATCTCTTCCTACTAAGATCTTAATAGTCAAACACTATGCCAATTAACCATCGGTAAGCATATTTTTTTACCTACCAGTTATCACAAAGAAGAAGAAATTTTCCCCATCTTATATTAACTTTTCTTGACTTAGCACTTTAATTATTTTACACATATCACCAAAGGTATTAACTTTTCTTGACTTGGCACTTTAATTATTTTACACATATCACCAAAGGGGTTGCATGAGAATTGTGACGATGAGTTCAAGAGTTCAAGGCATGCAACCATCACAAAAGGAGTGGTTAGAACCAAAGGAGTATTAATTGTAAAGAAGTATAGTATTCCAATTACGGGAAATACTAGCTCAACACCGCCACAAAAAATAGAAGAACACCGAAAGAGATGAGAGAAAGAGATCAATTTTTATTAATAACTCCCAACAATTACAAGAGAAAGCTTTATAAAAAAGGCTTCAGCAACTAATACATGCATGAACAATCGGGAATGATATTTGTGGAGGAAATGGAGAAAGGAAAGAAGCACTTGAATCTTTTGGTTTATAGCTTGATTTTTGGCTTGAATAATCTGCAAATGAAATAGGGAGAGATATATAGGAGTGGAGGTGTGTCATGGTGAAGGACTCAAGTCAAGGATAACATTGAATGTGTCTCAAGGGAATTTATGGTGGAAAATGGAAACGAAGAGATTGATGAAGGAATCAAGGTTCATGCACCTAAAGGTGTATGGTTGGTCAAATATAATAATTGTTCATGCATGCATTTAGCCTAAAGCCCATAATACATCTTTCTCTTTAAATAAAAAGTCACTTTAATATTTAATAATTCAACACTCCTCCTTAAAATGAACTTTTGAAATTCAGTCTAAGCTTGTTGCAAAGAAACTCAAACAATCCTTTGGAAAGAGACTTGGTGAGGATGTTAGGGACGTCGTCTTTGCTGCGCACCTCCATCACACCAATAGATCCATCAAACACCTTCTCACGAATGAAATGATGCTCAATCTCTATATGCTTGGTTCTAGTATGACAAACCGGATTTGTTGCTAACTTGAGAACACTTTGGTTGTCACCTAGAATAGTTGGTTTATGTGTGGGAAAATAAATATTCTCGATCAGCCGTCTTAACCAAATGCATTCTTGAGCCGCAAAAGAAGAAACTTTGTACTCCGCTTTTGTCGTCGAAAGAGAAATTGAATCTTGCTTCTTGCTACACCAAGTAATGCACACTGAACCCGAGAAAAAAATATAACCGGAGGTAGATCTTTCGATCATCTAAGTCACCACCATAGTCGGCATCCGTATATTCTTGCAACATGAACTCGGTACCCTCCTTGTACAACAGGCCAAGGTCAATTGTAGAAGTAACATATTTAAGGATCATCTTTGCCGCTTCCAAATGAGGCTTCCACGGTGCTTACATGTATCGAGTAACAACTCACATAGAGAAAGTGATATCGGGTTGAGTAATGGTTAAGTAAATGAGGCTCCCGACTAGAGCACGAAGGTCGGGGATCAGGAAGATGCTTTTCTTCTTCACGACGAATCTTCATGTTGGCATCGAGAGGAGTGGAGCACCGTTTGCTTTGCTTCATGCCAAACTTCTCAACTAGTTTTGAAGCATAACCCTTTTGAGAGACAAGAAGTCTACCATTCACCTTCTCCACCTCTAAGCCAAGAAAATGAATTAGCTTACCCAAGTCCTTCATTTCAAACCGAATAGAGAGCTCCTTCTAAAGTCCTGAAACTTCACCATCATCATTGCCAGTAATGATCAAATCATCCACATACAATAAGGTAATGACATGGATATTCTCTTGTTTCTTGATAAAGGAGCTCGGATCTGAAGAAGCAAAATATCCACAAAATTGTAAGTATTCTTCAATTTTGCTATAACATGTCCATGGAGCTCACTTCAGCCCATAGAGAGCTTTCTTAAGCTTGCAAACATATCCGGATAAGAACTCGAGGAATAGCCGGATGGCTGCTCCATGTAAATGTCTTTATCGATCTCACCATATAAGAGCATTCTTTACATCAAGCTGCTATATCTTCCACCCCTGTGATGCCGTCAAAGAAATGACCATCCGAACAGAAGTCATCTTTGCCACGGGACTGAAGGTTTCTTCATAATCTTTTCCGTACTTATGAGAGAAACCCCTCGCAACAAGCCTTGTCTTGTATCTCTCAACACTTCCATCCGTTTTCTTCTTTATTTTGTACACCCATTTGCAAGTGACCGGCTTCACATCATTGGGCATAGACACGAGATCCCAAGTTTCATTTTTAATAAGAGCACCTATCTTCTCGTCCATAGCATGCTCCCATTCCACGACACCTTTTGCTTCATCAAAGCAAGCCGGTTCATGATCATCAATGGGACCACCGAATGTAACGACTCTGAATTTACTGCACGAAAATTTTAAATTTAATGTACAGAAAGTAGTTTACAAGCCTGAGTACAAATTAAAAGTTGATTTTTGTTTAAGAACAACAAGAAACAACCTATAGCTCACTGGTAAAGCCTTTGCACTGCTGTGACGTAACCCCTGTGTTCGATCCCCATCAGACACATTATATTTTTCTGACTTTTTTAACAACTTTTTGGAAGCCCAAAAATTTACACGTACAATGCACATAAAAATGAAAATTCTGAAAAAATAAACATATGCAAAAGGCTATTAATACAGACTTGAACACGTGGCACCAATTCACCGGCCCCCCTCTACAAATCGGCCGGCGGAAAAACCCCTCGGGCCGGTACCGACGGTCCAACCGTGGGCAATTAGCCCCGTGCTTTGCACACTTGACCCTTTCCCTACCCCTAACTCCCCTGCATTTGTAATCAAACAGAGATCTCTCAATTCCCCATTTAACATCTTTTTAATGCATTTTAATTCATCTTTTTAATTCCAAAATCCTAATTCCACATTATAAATAATACCTCATGCCCTAACCCTCCTCATTCTGAAAATTATACCTAAAATTCTCAAAGTTTTCTAAGTACAAGAAGAGTACAAGTGGAGTTTGCAAGAGATCAACTTCCGTCAAGGATCGAAGCAAGTTCCGGCGACACCGCGACGCCACGAAGTTCAACACTCTCCCTTCTACCTTTTCTTCATTTATCTAGCTAGCAAGTCTCTTTCAATTTCTCTTCTCCTTCCTTGAATTTTTTTCTTCAAAATATGTCGGTAAGTGGAGTTAATACCAACTTTTATTCTAAACCCTAGAAATAACACTTTTTCTTAATCATTGCTCATTCATATTTCTACACCTTATTTGTTAACATAAAACTAATGTTTAAAGCAAACTTTCACTCAAAAATATCATGAAACATAACTTTAATTTAACTTTTACATTAAAATACCATGAACTTTGTATCTACCATATTTAATTGTTTTGCTTAATTATACCTTTAGAAAAATTCACGAGGTAACGACCTATCTTTCACATACAAACATGGTTTCCATAGCACGATACTCTTCGAGCGTAATTTTAGTTACGAACATAATATTTTATTAAAATACCATCTACTATAAAAATACGGTTTTCTTTGGAATTGTATTTTAAAATTCATTTGCAAATAAGCCTCTACAACCTTTTTTAGGGGACCCGCTATTGGATGATGCGGATTATCGCACATCCTTAGGCTAATAGAGCGAGATGCAGACCTCCTCACGGAGCATTTGGTCTCGAAAGGTTTTTAATACGATTTTTAAGAAAAACACAATTTTCTATTTAATAATAAAATTAATTTTTTATAATTATATAAATATTATAAATCCATATATTTTCAAAATATAATAACCTTATATTTTTTCAAAAGAAAAAATTACAAGTTTCATCAAAATACCATCAAGATACCAACAAAAGTCAAGTTTTACAGTAAAATACCATGAACTATTCAAGTTAAGGTAATTATCATTAAAATACCTCAAATCCCTAAAATTCACATCCATGGAAACCCTAAATAATATAAATAAATTCTCAAGCTTATTTTGAAACTATATTAAAAATATTTTGCATAAAACCTCCTCAAGTTATATAAAATTACATTTAAGGACTTAGTAAATATAGGTTTAAGTGAGATCAATTCTCTTGAGCCCCACAGAGCCGGAGAAAGTGAGTGCTTGCCTATTTAAGATAGAAAACTTAACGGTGTTATCAATGGTAATTGTCTTGAAAAAAGACACAAATCATGTCGTCCATGTGTAGCAGTTACCGTTAACTCCCGAACATAATTCAGGATCTAAATCAGTTCTAAGTGTCTGACTCAAGTCTGAGTCTAAATCAAATTTGAGTCTAAATCAACCTTGAATCTAAATCTAAAGCTGAATCCAACATAAACATGAATCCAAACTCTAACATGTATACTTGAACCTGAATATCAAATCTGAATACAAGACTTGACTTGACCGAACCATAGTTATAACTTGACATGACTACAAGTTTATATTCTGAACCTAACTATTTGAACAACTTGTATCCGTGGTCTCGGCAAGCCTTATAATTTATACAAAACATTATACGGGGTTAACGGGGTAGATTGGTACGGAATGTATTAAAAGTGGCACGAGATGATCACTAAAAGACACCTACATGAACTCTCATGCCGTTGTCCCGTGGGTTTTGACGGGGCCTTGTACTACATGTTACCATAGTCCATGGGGTAAGATGGACTTCTTTCGTATACACTAATACCTTCTGTACCAAGCTACAAACAACTACGTTAGAATAGCAATCTTATACATGCACATCTTACCAGTTCAATTCTCAATACTTGCTGTATTCCTTTCTTTCTTTTGGGACTTACCGAGCGCTAGTTCGCTGACGACATTCCTGTCTATTTCTTTAGAATGTTCGTCAGGAGGAACAGACTCTCAAGAGATCGAGCCTAGCCAGGAGGACTTAGACCAGTTCACTGCCCAGCCGGACTTCTAGCTCATCTTGTACTTATTTCAGTTTGTATGCCACTGTTTAGGCATTGCTTTATATCATTGTACTTTCCTTTTCAAAGCAGTGTATTGTAAAGATGAATATTAATAAAAATTGCTGTTCATTTTATATCTCTTGTCATTTCTTGTGCATTTTATATATTGCTTATTTACGCTTAACGTATTTATTTCTTAGTAAATACGTCGTGTGTCTGCCATGTCACCACTTCCATATACTGGGAAGCGGGACGTGACATGTTTTGTTGGCAGCCCATGCAGGTCAGTTCTGCATAGAATCCTAAGCAATATATCACAAGAATTATAAGAATCGGCAACTAGACATTCTTTATATTTCAAATTCCTTGAACCTATCCTAATCTTTCTTTTTCTATCAAGGTCATGGATTCTTCCAACATCACGAGTACCAACGTCAATGGAAACACCCCACCACCCACTCTACCACCACCATCTACCGTTCCAACTCCCATCAACAAGCAAATGGTATTGCTTGAGACAATCAAAAACCTCTTGGAGGGTCAGCAACAGCAGATTGCTATCCTCATGCACCGCCCAGAGGTCGAGACACCCGGAGTCAAACAATTCCAGGCACTGCAACCGAAACATTTCTCGGGGAAAGCGAGCCCACTGGAGGCAGAAGAATGGGCTCAGTTTATCGAAGATGATCTGGCGGCAGCACAAACGCCAGAGATTGCTTGGGTGAGAGTTGCAAAGCTGCAACTAACAAAAAACGCCAGAGTCGGGTGAAAGACTGAAGAAAACCGACTCGCCCAACCGATTGAATGGAGGACATTTCGCGATATGTTCGACGCGAAATACTTCCCTGAGACTGCCCGTTTCGATATGGAACAGCAGTTCATCCACTTACAACAAGGCTCGATGTGGAGCAAATCCGTGGATGAATATGATACTGAGTTTACCATGCTTAGCAGGTAAGATATGTCTCAATATTCAATTTCCTGATATCACATACTACACTGCTAACACAAGGTTGTAACAAGTTCGCGGAACGCCTTATTCCGACTGCTGAGATCCGGGCACGAAGATTTCAACAGGGGTTGGACCCGGAAATCCAAGTTGCATTAGCTACAGGGCATTTCTCAACCCATGATCTTTCTCTGAAGGTTGCTCGACGTTATGAGACAGTTGTGAAGAAGAAGGGCAGACCTCAAACTGTCGGTATGAAACGCCCTGCCACTCAGATAGCATGAGGAGCCTCTTCCAGGCCAACTTTTGCACCCAGGAGACCGGGAGTAACTTTTACCCGGCCAAGTCCAGACTTGGTTTCTACTGCAGGAGGAATGGACACCTGGCGAAAGCCTGCAGACGTGCAAACAGCCTGTGTTTAGTTTGTGGCGCATCCACCCACGCCATTGGAGTATGTCCATACCGGCTCAACCTAGCTCCAACACCTAGACCCACAATCACCGTTCCGCAGCGGCCAGTTATTCAGGCTCCTGCACCTCGTCTAGCTCTCTGTGCTCCACCTCCACGTGGACCTCCTGCACAGCCTCCTCGTCAATTCCATCAGGCACAGAGGAACGTGCTTCATGGACAGAGAAACATGCCCCAGGGACAGAGGAATGTGCCTCCAGCAAGGAGGAATCGACCCCGACGTCAGGCTTTCACCATGACAGTTGAGAAAGTCGAGGCCACTGGCCAAGTTATCACTGGTAATTCCCAATCCTTTCATCTTTTCAATCCTTGTATATCTCTATATTTTCCTGTATCTAAAATCAACCTCACACAACTTAGGTACTATACTAGTAACCATCCTTCCTGCATTAGTACTGTTCGACACTGGAGCATCACACCGCGTCATGTCCCAATGATTCGTGAGAACACATGTGATTCCCGTAAAGCCACTCATTTCAAGCTGGAATGTCGGTTCCGGGAATGGAGTATTGAAGGCAACTATAGAATTTGATCAGTATCTAGTTGTAGTTTGCGGACGAGAATTCTACGCGAATTTCAAAGTACTGGACATCCCAAACTTCGATGTTGTGTTGGAAATGGACTGATTGGAAGTTTTCTATGCTACAATTGACTGCCGTCAAAGAAGGGTAGTTTTGAGATACCAGATCAACCGGTCTTTTATTTCAAGAGTGGAGATAGAACTTTAGAGCCAGAAATCTTCCGTGCCAAGCCAAAGAATGCAGAAATATTTACTCTACCGGCGGAAGAAAAAAATCCAGAGGTAGTTCGAGAGTTCGAGGATGTAAGCCCTGAAGATATAACAGGTTTGCCTCCCGATCGAGCTCTTGAATTCAGCATTGACTTAATACCTGGTGCGCAACCGGCAATTAAAGCTCTGTATCGGTTAAGTCCAGAAGGATTAAAGGAGATCCGTACTCGGTTGGATGAACTCCTGAAAAAAGATTGGATTCGTCCCAATACTTCAAGTTGGGGATCTCCAGATTTGCTTGTGAAGAAGAAAGAAGGTCCATACAGAATGTGTGTAGATTACCGAGCTCTGAACAAAATGACGATAAAAAACAAGTATCTACTACCGCGCATCGACGATCTGTTCGATCAGCTAAGTGGGTCTTGCATATTCTCAAAACTAGATCTTCGTTCGGGTTATCATCAGGTGAAGGTCAAAGAGTGATATTCCGAAGACGGCGTTCAGGACTCGCTATGGTCATTACGAATATCTTGTTATGCCATTTGGAGTGACCAATGCACCTGCTATATTCATAAATCTGATGAACCAAGTTTTCCGAGAGTACTTAGACATGTTTGTTGTTATTTTTATTGACGACATCCTGGTGTATTCAAAGAATCGGAAAGAGCACGCCGAGCATTTACGGAATGTCCTGGAGACATTGCGACAGTATCAACTCTATGCCAAGTACAGCAAGTATGAATTTTGGCTAGATCAAGTCGGATTTTTCGGACATATTGTTTCAGGCGAAGGAATCGCAGTAGATCCAGTTAAGGAGTCGGCTGTCAGCGAATGGCCAACACCAAAGACGGTAAAGGATATTCGAAGTTTCTTAGGTTTAGCAGGATACTGCCGAAAATTCATTGAAGGTTTTCCGAAGATTGCAGCACCCCTGACCAAGCTCACACGTAAAGATGAAGCTTTCGTGTGGTCAGAAATATGTGAACAAGATTTTATAGAACTCAAGTCGATGTTAACTTTAGCTCCTATTCTCGTAATACCAGATCAATCTGGAGGTTTCGTCGTACATTGTGATGCGTCCGGTAAAGTATTAGGATGTGTTCTACACCAACATGGAAAAATTGTAGCTTTTGTATCAAGACAGCTAAAGGTCCATGAGCATAACTATCCAATACATGATCTTGAGTTAGCAGTCGTTATCTTTGCACTTAAGATTTGGCACTACTATCTTCTGAGAGATCGAGTGGATATATACACTGATCACAAGAGTCTGAAGTATGTATTTACTCAGAAGAAATTGAACATGCGGCAGAGAAGATGGCTAGAACTTATGGCGGACTTCAACATCAACCTACAGTATCATTTAGGAAAGGTGAATGTAGTTGTTGATGCACTTAGCCGCCAGCCATTAGCAATGAATCTCACCGCTCAGTGGAAGCTACAGCAGGAATTGCACAGATTGGCAATTGAAGTAGTTATGCCAAGTAACGCTTCGTATTTGATGAACATACAAGTCCAGTCAACTATTGTCAATCAGATCAAGGCAGCTGAAGCAAGTGATGCCAAGATGCAAAGGATCCGAGAACAAGTAGAAAGTGAACTTCGAACGGACTTCATCATCCATGAAGACGGATACTTGAGATATGGAAGTAGATTGTGTGTACTACACGGCACAATTCGAGAAGAGTTGATGAAAGAAGCTCACAGCTCTCCTTACTCTATACACCCCGGTGGTACAAATATATATAAGAATCTACGGCAACACTACTGATGGTATGGAACGAAGAGCGAAGTAGCCAGAAGCGTAGCCAAGCGTTTGGTGTGTCAGCAAGTAAAGACCGAACATCACATAACTGTTGATCTATTTCAGCTATTACCAATCCCAGAATGGAAATGGCAGCACGTTACCATGGACTTCGTGACTGCCCTTCCTCGCAGCACGAAGGGTAATGACACAGTATGGGTTTTTGTGGATCGACTCACCAAGTCGGCTCACTTTATTTCCTTTCGAGTTGGCCAATCTACCGTGACGTTGGCAAAAAAGTACATGGAGGTAAGCATAAATCTAGAGTAAGATTTAACCTTAAGATGTACTATTTTTTATGCCCATGAACTAATGCAGGAGATTGTGAGATTACATGGAGTACCAGTTTGCATCGTCTCCGATCGTGATACCAGATTCCGATCAATTCTCATTGGAAGGAGCGCACAATGTGTTCCACATATCCCAGCTCCGAAGATATGTGAGCGACCCCAGTAACATCCTTAATCACTCCGAACTCACTGTACAGACGGACCTAACTTGTGAACAACAACCCGTTGAGATCCTGGACGGAAAGGTGAAGACACTGCGGAACAAGAAAGTAAACTTGGTCCGAGTGATGAGGAGAAAAGATTCGCCAGGAAACGTGGGAACGAGAAGATAACACGCGTGCAAAATATCCTTACTTATTTGTAAATTAGTCCTTATGTAATTGTAAATTTCGAGAATGAAATTTTTATAAGAAGGGTAGAATGTAACGACTCTAAATTTACTGTACGAAATTTTTCAATTTAATGTACAGAAATAAGTTTACAAGCCTGAGTGCAATTTAAAAGTTAATTTGTGTTTAAGAACAGAAAGAAACAACTTGTAGTTCACTGGTAAAATGTAACGACTCTGAATTTTCTATACAAAATTTTTCTTTTTAACGTACGGAAAGGAGTTTACAAGTCTGATTACAAGTTATAAGTATATTTTGTTTAAGAACAGCAAGAAAGCACTTGTAGCTCACTGGTAAAGCCTTGCACTGCTGTGACGTAAACTCTGTGTTCGAATCCCATCAGACACGTTATATTTTTTTTCTGATTTTAGCCCAAAAGTTTACACGTGCAATGCACATAAAAATGAAAAGACAGAGAAAGCAAACATATGCACAATGTTATAAATACTGGCGTGAATACGTGGCTCAAATCCGACGGCTCCACTCACCAAATCAACAAGCCAAATAGGCATTTGGGCCGACACCGACGCCCCCCTAAGCCAAATGTTCCTGGGTTTTGCACACAAGTCTTTTCCCTACCCCTAACTCCCCTGCACTGTTTGATTGCTCTGCAATCAAACAGAGACCTCTCAATTCCCCATTTATCCTCTTTTTAATGCATTTAAATTCACTCTTTTAATTCCAAAACCCTAATTCCACACTATAAATACTACCCCATGCCTTAGCCCATCCTCATTCTAAAATTCTAGCCAAAATTCTCCCAAAAGTTCCTAGCACGGTGGAGTAAAGTGAAGTTAGCAAACAAGCAACTTCCGGCGAAGATCGAAGCTGATTCCGGAGCTTCCACGGCATCGTAAAGCTTTCCCCCTCTTCTTCTTCCTCTTCTTAACAAAATCAAACGGTAAGTCCCCACCCAATCTCTCTTCTTCTTCTTTGAAAAATCGTTTTTTCAAAACATGTCGGAAAGTGGAGTTAATACCGACATTTTATTCTAAACCTTAGAAATTACATTTTTTTCTTAAGTATTGCTCATTCATATTTCTACACCTTGCTTGTTAACATAAAACTAATGTTTAGAACAAACATTCACTCAAAAATATCATGAAATATAACTTTAATTTAACTTTTACATTAAAATACCATGAACTTTGTATTTACCATAATCGTTTTGCTTAATTATACTTTTAGAAAAATTCACGAGGTAACGACCTACCTCTCACATACACACATGATTTCCATAGCACGATACTCTTCGAGCGTATTTTTAGTTACGAACACAATATTTCATTAAAATACCAACTACTATAAAAAATGGTTTTCTTTGAAATTGTATTTTAAAATTCCTTTGCAAATAAGTCTTTACAACCCTTTTTAGGGGACCCGCTATTGGGTGGTGTGGATTATCGCACATTCTTGGACTAGTAGAGCGAGATGCAGACCTCCTAACGGAGCATTCGATCTCAAAAGCTTTTAAATACGGTTTTAAAAAAAATGCATTTTCTAATTTAATAAAATTTAATTTTTAAGAATTATATAAATATTACAGATCCATTTATTTTTCAAAATATAATATACTTACATTTTTCTAAAAGATGAAAGTTCACAAGTTTCATCAAAATACAATCAAGATACCAACAAAAGTCAAGCTTTACAATAAAATGCCATGAACTATTTAAGTTAAGGTAATTATCACTAAAATACCTCAAAACCCTAAAATTCACATTCATGGAAACCCTAAATAATATAAATAACTTCTCGAGCTTATTTTGAAACTATATATTAAAAATAATTTTCATAAAACCCCCTCGAGTTATATATATCAATATTTAAGGATTTTAGTAAATATAGGTTTAAGCGGGATCAATTCTCTTGAGCCTCAGGGAGCCGGAGAAAGTGAGTGCATGCCTATTTAAGGTAGAAAACTTAACGGTGTCATCAATGGTAATTGTCTTGGAAAAAGACACAAATCCTGCAGTCCATGTGCAGCAGTTACCGATAACCCATGAACCTAATTCAAGATCTAAATCAGTTTTAAGTGTCTGACTCAAATCTAAATCCAAACTCAAATCTGAATCTAAAACCAAACATGAATACTTGATCATGAACTTGAATCCAAAACTCAAGTCAGAATCAATTCAAATATGAACCCAAAGTCTAGCATGCATACCTGAACATGAACCTGAATACCTGAATTCAAACACATATATCAAGCCTGAATACATGGCTTGACTCGAACCATGAATACAACTTGACATGAATATAAGAATACTTGACATGAATACTTGATATATATATATATATGAACTCTATCTTGCAAACTGATGTATTCATGGATTCGAGCAAGGCTGGTTATTTTAGCTGTAACTTAGCATATACGGGATGCTGGGTAGCTCATGCATGAATCCAACGAAATCTCAGAAGTCCCACTAGATCATGAATCCATGTCTACTAACACAAGCAAGCTACATGAGGGCCCGCATTTCCTTACTCCTAAATTACAGCCCGTTGAGTTTGGAATACTTCGACGACGGTCGAAGTCCCGTTACGAACACTTGATTCGGGTCCGTGGTTCCTTACCCCTGAATTACAGCCTGTTGGGTTCGAGAACACTCTTGAAATTGGTTGACATTCACCCTTTAACTTATGTTAAATTAGTGTACCCAAGAAGAGACCTGTTAAGACACTTACGTTCACTGCATGTTCACTGTACTTACACTACACGGCCATGTTACTTTTGTTTGCCATACTCATGCTATGCTGTCATGCTTATCTACTTGCCATATATTACCATACTTGTTCACATATATTACTGCATGCAAAATAAACTTGCCATGTTTACATTAAACGACATGCTGACACATCATACTTCATAATCCATGGTTCATGATATATATACATTTTCCTTATCATTACACTTTATATTTCACTTCATTCATTGGGATTTACCAAAAGTTCGCTGATGGACATTCCACCCTTCTCTGTTTTTCTTGGAATGTTCGTCAGATATTATGGAGACTGAAGAGGTAGACATCTCAGAGGAAGAGCACGATCAGACCGAGACCCGGGTCTAGACCAGTTACATTTTCTCAGTTTATACATGCCATATGTTTAGGCATTTCCATCCTTGTATTTTCTTTCAGTTAAAATCATGTATTGTAAATGAATCAAGTTGAATGTAAATAAAGTTGTTGAATTTTAAATCTCATGTTTATTCTCTTGTCATTTTATATTGCTTATTTTACGCTTAGCGTATTTATTCCGGAAAATGACCTTCTCGAAATAAATACATCGCGGCCTCGTCATGTACCTGCTTCCGTCTTTTGGGAAGTGGGGCGTGATATAAAGCCTTTGCGCTGCTGTGACGTAGCCCATGTGTTCGATCCTCATCAGACACATTATATTTTCCTGATTTTTTTTAAAAACTTTTTGGAAGCTCAAAAGTTTACACGTGCAACGCACATAAAAATGAAAAGTCTGAAGAAATAAACATGTGCAAAAGACTATTAATACAGACTTGAACACGTGGCACCAATCCACCGGCCCCCCTCTACAAATCGGCCGGCGGAAATGCCCCTAGGGCCGGTACCGACTGTCCAACCGTGGGCAACAAGCCCCATGCTTTGCATACTTGACCCTTCCCCTACCCCTAACTCCCCTGCACTGTTTGATTACTCTGCAATCAAACAGAGGCCCCTCAATTTCTCATTTATCCTTTTTTAATGCATTTTAATTCATCTTTTTAATTCCAAAACCCTAATTCCACGCTATAAATACTAGCTCATGCCCTAGCCCTTCCTCACTCTGAAAATTATAGCCAAAATTCTCAAAGTTTTCTAAGTACAAGAAGAGTACAAGTGGAGTTAGTAAGAAATCAACTTCCGGCGAGGATCGAAGCAAAGTTCCGACGACACTGCGACGTCACGAAGTTCAACACTCCCCTTCTACCTTCTCTTCATCTATCTAGCTAGTAAGTCTATTTCAATTTCTCTTTTCATTCCTTGAAAAGTTTTTTTTCAAACATGTCGGTAAATGGAGTTAATACCGACATTTTATTCTAAACCCTAGAAATTACACTTTTTCTTAATCATTGTTCATTCATATTTCTACACCTTACTTGTTAACATAAAATTAATGTTTAGAGCCAACTTTCACTCAAAAATATCATGAAACATAAATTTAATTTAACTTACATTAAAATACCATGAACTTTGTATTTACCAATTTAATTGTTTTGCTTAATTATACCTTTAGAAAAATTCACGAGTTAACAACCCATCTCTCACATACACACATGGTCTCCATAGCACGATACTCTTCGAGCGTATTTTTAGTTACGAACACAATATTTCATTAAAATACCATCTACTATAAAAAACGGTTTTCTTTAGAATTGTATTTTAAAATTCCTTTGCAAATAAATCTCTACAACCTTTTTTAGGGGACCCACTATTGGATGGTGCGGATTATCGCACATCCTTGGACTAGTAAAGCGAGATGGAGATCTTCTCACGGAGCATTCGGTCTCGAAAGATTTTTAATACGATTTTTAAGAAAAACGCAATTTTCTACTTAATAATAAAATTAATTTTTTATAATTATATAAATATTACAAATCTATATATTTTCAAAATATAATAATCTTATATTTTTTCAAAGGAAAGAATTATAAGTTTCATCAAAATATCATCAAGATACCAACAAAAATCAAGATTTACAGTAAAATACCATGAACTATTCAAGTCAAGGTAATTATCACTAAAATACCTCAAATCTCTAAAATTCGCATCCATGGAAACCCTAAATAAAATAAATAACTTCTCGAGATTATTTTGAAACTATATTAAAAATATTTTGCATAAAACCCCCTCGAGTCATATAAAATTACATTTAAAGACTTAGTAAATATAGGTTTAAGTGAGATCAATTCTCTTGAGCCCCGGGAAGCCGGAGAAAGTGAGTGCTTGCCTATTTAAGGCAGAAAACTTAACGGTGTTATCAATGGTAATTGTCTTGGAAAAAAACACAAATCCTGACGTCCATGTGCAGCAGTTACCGATAACTCCCGAATATAATTCTGGATCCAAATCAGTTCTAAGTGTGTGACTTAAATCTGAGTCTAAATCAAACTTGAATCTAAATCTAAACATGAATCCAATACAAACATGAATCCAAACTCTAACATGTATACTTGAACCTGAATATCAAACCTGAATACAAGACTTGACTTGACCGAACCATAGCTATAACTTGGCATGACTACAAGCTTATATCCTGAACCTGACTACTTAAACAACTTGTATCCATGGTCTTGGCAAGCCTTATAATTTATACAAAATATTACACGGGGTTAACGGGGTAAATTGGTACGGAATGTATTAAAAGTGGCACGAGATAATTACTAAAAGACACCTACATAAACTCTCGTGTCGTTGTCCCGTGGGTTTTGACGGGGCCTTGTACTACATATTACCATAGTCCACGGGGTAAGATAGACTTCTCTCGTATACACTACTACTTTCTGTACCAAGCTATAAACAATTACGTTAGAATAGCAATTTATACATGTACATCTTACCAGTTCAATTTTCAATACTTCCTATATTCCTTTCTTTTTGGGGGGATTTACCGAGCACTAGTTCGCTAACGACATTCTTGTCTATTTCTTTCTTTGGAATGTTCGTCGGGAGGACCGGACTCTCAAGAGATCGAGCCTAGCCAAGAGGACTTGGACCAGTTCACTGCCCAGCCGGACTTCTAGCTCATCTTGTACTTATTTCAGTTTGTATGTCACTGTTTAGGTATTGCTTTATATCATTGTACTTTCATTTTCAAAGCAGTGTATTGTAAAGATGAATGTTAATAAAAGTTGATGTTCATTTTATCTTTTGTCATTTCTTGTGCATTTTATATATTGCTTATTTACGCTTAAAGTATTTATTTCTTAGTAAATACGTCGCGTGCCTGCCACATTACCACTTCCGTACACTGGGAAGCGGGGCATGACACTGAAGAAACATGAGCATAAGCTCACCAAGTTGTCATCTCGATACCGAGTAGGCATAACGATCTTCCGTTTTGATCTTCGAAGAGCTTGAACCTCCTCATCATGATCATCATCTCGCTGAGAAATAAGTGATATAGAATTGCTCTCTCCTCCGCTTTGCTCCCTGAGCTCTATTACAGCTTCTCGACCTCTCCGAGCTTGCTGAAATCCGTGCTCCAGAGACCGTCCTTTGTATCTCTTCGACTTTTCTAAGCTCCCGAGAGGACATAAGAGCACTCGGCGATAGAGGTAAACTTAGCGTTACCTCTGGTACATCACCGACCTTGCAACTACCACCAACATCATCAACAATAATGTTTTGAAGAGCGTAAAAAGAAGAAGCTTCATCGAATACCACATCCCGAGAAACAACGAACTTGTGAGTACTCGGGTCCATGCATTTCCAGCCCTTGTTTCGTTCATTATAACCAATGAAAACACACTTCTTTGCTTTAGCATCCAACTTGGTTCTTTAGGAGCTTGGCACATGTAAATAACAAGGAGACCCGACCACTTTGAAATGCCCAACACTAGGTTTTTCACCAAATATTAACTCATAAAGATGCTTCAAATTATTTGGACTCAGCGGAACACGATTGATAACATAAGTTGGACATGCCATACCTTCCGCCCATAAGACCTTGGGTAAATTCTTTGCATACAACCAACTCTTGCAAGTCTCCGAAAGGTGTCGGATCTTCCGCTCGGCCACACCATTTTGTTGAGAGGTCTCAACACAAGAAAGTTCCCGCTTGGTGTCGTGCTGCTGGCAAAATAAGAAGAATTCCTTTGATGAAAACTCTCTCACGTTGATTGTTCTCAACTTTCATATCTTCTTATTGAGCACACCTTCAATGGTCATTTTGAACTCTTCAAACTTGGAGAAAACCTCAGATTTTTCCTTCACGAAGTACACCTAAGTGTATCGCGAAAAGTCATCAACAAATAGCAACATGTACCGAGAGACTGAATATGAAGGAGAAGCGTAAGGACCCATCAAGTCGCTATGAATACATTCCAACAGCTCCTTGCATCTAGTAATAGATTTGTCAAATGGAAGACGATGTGACTTCCCATATCGACACCCTTCACAAACTTCACCATAGCTAAAAGTAAGATGTGACGGCCCATTTACCAAGATTTTAGTCACTATGACCTTCAACTTATCCATGCTCAGATGGCCCAATCTTGCATGTCACACGAAAGCACCATCATTTATGCTCATCTTGTTCACATAAGAAGAAGCTGAAAGGACAAAGAGATCTCGAACTCTTTTACTGGTGTGAACAACATCCGCCTTCAAGCTTGAAATATTCTTCAGAAACTTCACATCATTTGGGCCGAAAAGAACATAGTGGCCGGTATCAACTGCATTTGCCACTGAGAAGAGATTCTTCTTCATGCTAGACACATGGTACACTCTTTAGCGTGATCAGATCATATTTGCTATTGAGTGTAACACTCCCTTCATTCTCGACAAGATGTACGATGTTATCCACCGTAATAATAGATTTTCATTACCATCATACT